>CP073645.1:36617500-37817500 GCA_018223645.1 Jasminum sambac | reverse complement strand
ATTTGGACAGCCTTGGCCGGAATTTAACGACGGTCTCCGTTACCGGGACGTCCTCCGATCCTCTGATTCGGGTAACCATCTTCAGCTACTTCATGCGTTCATAAAGAGAATATTTATCTATCTATTTGAACAAATTTTGTTCTTGGAATCTACAGGCTTGACGCTGATCGAATTCTACTCCAAAAAGTACAAGAATTCAGCCCCCTTATTAGGGTAATCATACAAATTAATATTATTTGGAGAAAAATTTCTGTTTCTATAAGTGTAATGGACTAATGAATGCCCTGAAAATTTGCTCGTGTTTCACTTTCTCCAAAACTGATATGATCCCATTTCAAAGAAAAATTATTTTCTCTTGCGTATTCATCATGTCTGGCTAAGCTTAAAATGGAGTAATTACTTTTAACCTTTTTACCGTAAATATGTTTAGGCAAGTTACTTCTTTCTCAAGTAAAATCTTAATATATATATTTTTCTAAAGTAATATTTTCTTTTTTGAAAAGCATGCTTGATGCTTCAAAAGAACCTTTTTCACTGTCTGCGGAAGAAACCTATATCAGATGTGATGGATATAAAAGTTTGCTTATGTGCAAAGTTACTCGCAAGTAAATTTTATAAACTTAGCCAAACTCAAACATGCTAGTTGCATAAGACACTCCTATCGTTGTCATGTCAAGTACTGATTATTGAGCAGTTGGTTGCAGAGAATTCACAATAAGCAGATAACTATTGATGGCAGTGCTGTTGCGGATCCCAATACAATTCTCAGGTTTTACTTGTTAAATTTCTCTCCCTGTGTAACAGTCCTCGATAGTTTCATGAACTTGAAATAAATAATTATACTTGTGCTGTTACAATATTGCTTTCACTTTTATAGGGAAGGTATGGAGCTAATATATTATCGGCTTCCCTGGAACGAGCCAGATGCACCCCACTTACTTGAAATTCTATATGAAGATGATGACATGGTAAGCAAATAAACTTGTGTGTCTGTATTATATTTGATTCAAAAAGGTCACATAAGTCATGGCAATGATCAATCAGGAGTTTACATTTCGAGGCCACAGTGGCTTACTTTAGAATCATTTCTATATATATATATATATATATATATATATATATATATATATGCATACATATATATAGCTATTCCTTGTATATCCATTTCATTAATCACACACATTTATATGTTAATGGCATAATAGATTTGTCAATATATTCAGATTGCTCTGAATAAACCCTCGGGATTGCAAGTTTTACCAGGAGGATTGTTTCAACAGAGGACTGTCCTGACACAACTCCAATGGCGTCCATGCAAGCGAACCTCTTCATCAGCATGCCAAGAACTTCATCCTGTTCCAGTTCATCGTCTTGGAAGGGGCACATCAGGTTAGTCTTTACAAATACATGAAATTCTTTTTAGCCATCGGAATGTATAAGCTTACAAGTTGTTAGTGCATGTGTATTTATAAGTATTTATGAATTTTGATGTGAAATAGGAGAGAGAATGAGTGAGATTTAGTGGTGGAGATTTATGTAGTACAGTGGGTCCCAAAAAATATGTGGATGTAATTGGTTTGACTTTTGATGTGAATATGTTAAAATGTGTAAAAATTTGTTAAAAGTTGTAAAAGAACGGACGGTTAGTCTTTGTGGTCTTGTCACTGTTTTATCATTGTTAAGAAGATTTTTTAGGTGTGCCTCAGTCAGGGGTGCAAAGAAAGAGCACTGAGCATAAGTTTATCTGCCAGAATCATTGCTGAAGAGGTGTGCCTCTTAAATGCCTAGGGCCAACACCATTTTATGTTAAGAAAATATTTCACTTTAACTTTGAGAAGTGATTTTAATAGAATATATGTGTGCCAGCGATTTTTCTGTAATATACATATATTTGAGCAGGCTTTTTTCGTGGATCACTTTTTTGCTGTTGGACCATTGACCCAATTTTGTCCTATTACTGATGATAATATAGAGTTGAAATTGTTAGCAAATTGTCAGATATGAACATAATCAATTGGAATACCCAATTTGCAGTGACCTTATTGCACCTATTGGCGGTTGGTGGCAATCGATATTTGAAATTGAAGGCATATTGGTAAATCCAAACATAAGTTCTTTGAGATAGATGGAATTGAAATCAATACTAGATTAGTATGAAATTGGAAGCATATTGGTGGCAATTAATATTAGATTTGTATGAAACTGGAGGCATATTGGAAAAATCCAAACATCAGTTCTATTACATAGATGGATTCCAAAATCGATTCTTCATGACATACATGCATCAGTTGTCAGTTCTTCGTTTCTTTCTGCCCTTGCTGTTTCATTAAAATAAATATATTTGATTGGCTACTGTATAATACAATGTAATATTATATCAAAGGAAGATCAAAATTCAAATATGATAGATTCTGTCTCCAGTTCAGGAAATTTGAAACTGTCAGCTGAACAGGTCAATGTTGAATTCTTACCTTTTATGTTTAAAGTTATCGTGTTGTCTACATTGATTGTAAGGCTATTTATCCAATCAAACCTTAACAATACCAGTGATAGGTGTGATCGGTATTCTTCGAACATTTTTCTCTTTGTGTTAAATGCCATTTTGATCTTTATGGAGTCTGTTTTTCTTTCAAGACCCTGCACCTGTATAAATGTAAATGCCTTTCCATTTGGTGTTAGGAGTATTACTTTGTGCAAAGACGAGGCTTGCAAAATCTCGTCTTGCAGCATACTTCGCTGATGGAACATCAGTTGTCGGTGTCAGCAGGTAACTCTGAAAAAAAATCCACCCTTTTTAAATATATTTTTCATTTTGTTTCCTTATCCATCTGTATTTTTCTTTGATCAACTTCCCATGAGACCTTTGCCAATTGATTGTCATAATAATAATTAAATAAGCGAGTTTAAGCATCCTCCTTAGGATATGAAGAAGATGTCCATTTGGCTTTCTGAAAGTTGAGGGATCATGTCATAGGAGAGGTGAGAATGGAATAACAATAGCTTCTGAAGCAACCATGTGGAATATCTTGTTAGAGGAACAATTTTTAGGAATTTCAAGAATTTAACCTTTCAGCGCCAATGCTGCCTCTTGACTGACATGCTATAGACTTATTGTTTTATGTATGTGCATTGTACATTTTATACATACGATTAATAAATTTATACTTTCTTTTCTATTTAATGGAATCAAGAATGGATATTTTGACAAAACAATTTTAGGAAAAAAGTCATTTTTCTCCAACGTCATTTTCAATCACCAATTTCAGCGTTTTTATATTTTTCAAAATTTTTGTTCACCGTTCGGCCTAACATCCAAAAATCTCTTCCAAACAAGCACTTACTATAATGCATATTATATACATACTATTATGAATTACTGGCAATTTAAAATTTCTATTCAGAGTTAACCGTTTAGAGATGTTGTATATGCCCCCCTCCAAAAAAAAAAAAAGGAAAACGAAAACGAAAGAAAGAAGTGTTGCAATATTTTTAGAGGCTGCAATGTCAGAGTGATTAGATGGATACACTAAAATTGGCCTAGCTTGATCTCTTTATAACCAAATTTAGAAATTTAAGTCTTGAATCTACCATAGGTTTAATTTTAGATCACGGTGCACTATTGGATTAAAAATTAACATGCTATATGACTTCCTTTAAGATAAATCATGATATTACATTGCTTGACATGGAACCCAAATTCACATCTAACAAATAGGGGAGAGAGAGAGAGAGAGTAATACTCCCTCCATCTCACAAAGATAGTCCACATCTTATTTTCACATAGATTAAAAAAGCTCAATTAATATTATTGGAAAATGTGTAATTTAAGAATATTTTTCCTAATATACCCTTACATTTAATTATTATTACTTTGTATTTGTTGATTACAATGCACATTAAATAGGAGTATGTAAGAAAACTAAAAATTAATTAAGGAAAGTGGACTATCATTTTGGAACGAACAAAAGAGAAATAGCAGACTATCTTTGAAGGACTGAGGGAGTATTTGATTATTAATTTAATAAGCTAGTATAACTATAGGAAAAACTCAAATTACACTGTATATGATATCTTTATTCAAAAGCTACAAGGCATGTAGGAGCTTTAGACTATAACCAAAATGATTGAAGTGTTCGTTTGGCTAGCGTTTGACTGTCATGAGTAGAGACTAGAGATTTATAGTAGAATCTTTTTTAGAGTGCACAATGGTCCAGAAATTATGGTTCAGGTTACTTCATGAGTTTGGCATTCAATGGTGCATGCCTTGTTCGTTCAAGCAGATTCTGGTATGCAAAGTGAAAGGAGGAAAGAGGAGCTCAGAACTATGGACAACAGCAATCCTAGCTATCGGTTGGGCAGTGTGGTTAGAAAGAAATCGAAGGATTTTTGAAGAAATTGAAGAATCGGTGGATAATATTTGGGGAAAGATCAAGTACTGGGTTGCAAGTTGGATTTTTAACACTAAAGAGTTCAAAGGACTTTCCTTTCAAGATCTTAGTAGAGAGTGGAGTAATTTTTGTAGTTAATAACTAGAAATTGGGACCTCACTGCTCTCTTGTAATGCTGTATACTCGATTGTAATTCATTTTTACATCAATGAAGTTGTTTCTGTTTCAAAAAAAAAATAGTAGAATCTTTTTTAAAACGGGGTTTAGTATATAGTTGTCAAGTGTTTGCTTCTCAATCAGAAAGTGTTGTGCATAACTTTAATACCTATACACGCACACAACACACACATATATATGTATCATATAATTTTATTTTATTTATTTAAATTGTACACATAAAGTGCAATTTCTAGAGTGTGCACACCAACAAACGATTTGCACTTTATAGCATAATATATAAAGTAAAGGTATGTTCAACTTAAAGTATTTAGAAGACGTCCTCAATTTGGGAAATCTAGATAAATTCAGAAATTTAAGATTTCCAATTAAATGCTAATTTCAACTTTCCTTAAAAGCTGATTTGGGGCTTTTCTAGGAAAGGTCAAAATTTGAACTTTTCTAAAATTCTATGGAAGAGTTTATCATTTGTGTGTGTGATATCAGTTTTCACTTAAATATTTGTAATGAAAAACTCTCTAGCCAATCAAGATGAGCTCTAGAAAAGCACTCCCATGCACACACTAAAGCTGGAGATGATATTGCTCTAATATTGACGTGTGTTGGAATTCAAAGCATGAGCTCAAGCAAAATAGTCACAAGTGTTCCGTGCTCAGGTCCAGCATATTCTGCCTGAACACTGAACATTTTGTGTGAGACCCCCATGCTGAAAAAATTGTGCTATAATTGATCACAGCTGTCAATGTTTCTCTTTCTGTAAGTTTTTCAAGCATTAAACAATCCCAAACTAAGATTGATCGTATTTCCTTTGATTCACTTTTCTTTTCTGCTTTCATATATTGGTAAAAACTTGATCTCTTTCCTTGGAATATGACCATCCAAAGGTAGCTGGAGTATTGTATTTTCGGAGTTCTTTTTCACTTTCGCAGTTTGTTTCCTTAGGAGATCATATCAAAATCTCAACTTCCTTGTATAATGGTTTTCTATAATTAGGACAATCACAATATAATCCCATTATCTGTGCAGGAATACCAGTTCAGAGCATAAGAACATGAGGAAAATTACGAAGATATATAGAGCACTAGCAAGTGGGATAATCGATGAAGACGAGGTGAAACTAATGCATCATTGTTCCTTATGTCTTCTGTATTCATTTTTTATTCTCTCTCTGTTTTTCTGTAGATTCATTGAAGCTCAGATATAATCTACAATGCTCTCCTACATGTGTAGGTTTTATTGCTAGTGATGGCAACGGGTCGGGTTCGGGTCGGGTCGGCCATACCCGAACCCGAACAGCGATGCCGAACCCGAATCCATACCCGAACCGAACCGTGGGTAATTCGGGTCGGTTCGGTTCGGGTATCCGTTCGGGTCGGCTTTTATACCCGAACGGGTACCCGTTTACCCGAATTTTTTATTTATTTATTTTTTTTTTGTAAATAGAACTTTAACCAACATGTTCACAATTCACAAATATAGTTAATACTTAAGTCTCATTGGTAGAATTTAGAATGCACACTAACACAACACTTGAAAATTAATTTTTCATTTTATTAATTTTATTTTTTTTTAGGAAAAATATATATATTCGGGTATTCGGTTCGGGTTCGGGTATGACGCTAAAATCCATATCCGAACCATATCCGTCTCGGGTTTTACTATCAAAAACCATATCCGACCCACCGATCCGTCGGTTCGGGTTTTTTCGACCCGTTCAGTTCGGGTACCCGTGGTTTTCGGATTTTTCGGGTTGTTTTGCCATCCCTATTTATTGCTGTTTCCACTTTTCTGTTGCATATTTATATAGCATCCATTGCATGATAGGTTGCAATTGAGCAGCCCATTGGGCAGGTCAAATATCCTGGTGTCGCCAAAGGGTTATATGTTGCTTCCCATTCAGGTTCAATGAGTTCTTTTTATGTTGCAGGAAGTAGGCATCAGGTTTTCTGGTTCTTTATCATTTATCGTTTCTTCTTTCTTTTCATCTACCTTCTGTTTTTTGCGTTTCTGTCCCCAAATTTCTAGGGAAACCTTCTTTCAGCAGGGCGGTGGTTGTTGAGAGAAATAGGCACAGCAATTGCACCTTGGTCCAGGTACTCAGATACCAGATACGTGTGTGCAAAATGCAATCATCTGACTCAGTTGTACCAAGAAAGGAAAATTAAGCTTGTTAGCCTTGATTTTTGATATCCGTCAAGTTTTCCTTTCTGAGTTTATGCAGCCCTTATAGTTGATAACTTGATATCATTATAATTTGAGAGAATATGTAAGTGTGTGCATGAAAATAACGCTCGTATGATTTGAGACTTGAACTCCTTTCCACTTCATAAATTCTTCGTGCATTCAAATGAATTTTAATTAACTTTTATGAAGCTGTGAGATTGTTAACAACCAGCATCTG
The DNA here is from genome assembly GCA_018223645.1 of Jasminum sambac. Lineage (NCBI taxonomy): Eukaryota > Viridiplantae > Streptophyta > Magnoliopsida > Lamiales > Oleaceae > Jasminum > Jasminum sambac. Next base: position 37,810,534 of record CP073645.1, on the reverse strand, counting down.
TAGGGGTTATGACTTGTCTGAGGAATCTGTAATCATAACCACCATATTAATTTTCTTTCCCTTTTGACTTAACATATTGAACAGGTTGAGATCCAGTCTGGAAGACCACATCAAATCCGGGTTCATCTTTCTTTCATTGGTCACCCACTGATAGGTAAAGTTGGAGAGGTTTACAATTCTTCTCATAATGTTGCTTGGCAGTAGAAATGACAGAATTCATTTTCCCTGAGCACTCAAAAGAGGGTTTCATTTTTCTAATGGTATGTTATTTAGCTGGAGTCTGTTTGCCTCTGTTCTCAAACTGAAAAACTACACCTTTAGGTTTTATTATCAGAATAAATGCTATCGCAGGCCAGACGTAGTTGGTCTACATATTTTCATTCTATTTTCTTTATAATATATGGGAAGCTTAGACTTCAGCGCTGTTTTATAAGAAAGTTGAGCATTCAAGCCATGTGTTCGTTGTGTGTCAAATTTACAAAATTTAGTCAGGATTTTGAGAAACATTGAACTTCTTTTCAAGTATAATGCTTCCATTCTAGCAACGGTGGTCATTTTTGTTAAGGAAAGCAAAATGTAAGGAAAGCATAATGTAAGTTCAAAGATTGGCAAGAATTCCTTTCTCCATGCCCTAGGAAGTATAGATATACTAGTCTACAGTATCTATTGAAGTATGTATATATTAGTCTACAGTATCTATTTTCTTCCCTTCTGCATATGCAATTACATTACTTTTGGTGCCAGAACAAGTGTAAAACTTCATGGAGAAATTCCAATCCATTTCAATAGAGAAAAGCACATCATGTTTTGTAATTTTGTAATACGTTTTATTACGAGAATCACATGCAAGTCCCACTTCTCTCTCTCTCTCTCTCTCTCTCTCTCTCTCTCTCTCTCTCCCTCCTGCAATTTTATTCTTTTATTGGTAGCATTGTGAAGCCGTGTGCAGTCGAAACACTTGATGCTTACAGAACTTTTTAATGACTGATAAAGTTCCTTTGGTGGAAATCTATTTCTATAATAACGATGTGCCATAGCTTAATTTGCAATTTCACCGCTACATGACGTTTCAACATTTTCTAGGAACCTGAAAATAATGGAAAATGCATTTAGGTTATTTTGGGTAGGGGTGGTTGATGGTTTGATTTGGGCAGAATTGTGACAATGTCTTCTTAACTTGTCTGATCTTAAGTGGCTCCAAGTCCTGCTAGACATGACAAGCAATGACTGTTTTACTGGATGGTAAATGTGTGCTTTCCATGTAATATGAGTTTATTCAAGCTTTATACATCTTGAAGTGCAATAGTTGTTTTGTACACAGTGGCGTAGTTTGACCATTATTTGTCGCTACTTGGTAGGTGATCCTCTTTATGTTGCTGGTGGGCAGCCAAAGCGTTTTGATCCTGAAGTTCTGAATGAAAATTTTGCTCATGACGGGTATAAAGATGCTACCCTGAATCCCGGCTTCCTATTTCTTACTAAATTTCATTAATAAGCAGAATCTTGACTGGGTTCTTTATTATATAGAAAGTTCCAGAATCCTCTTCTCTACGATTTCTAAAACCATCTTCCTTTTTCTTATGCTTGTACGAGTAATGTTATTTTGAATTTTGTTTTAACCGTGCAACATGTTAATGCGAACTAATCGAATTCTGTCTTTGGTTTAGAGGGTACGAGGCCTGAAAATCCTGTTCCAGGAGACTGTGGGTACCATTTGCATGCGCATCGTTTAGTTCTCCCTCACCCTATCACGAGCAAGGTAGGTCTCAGAAGCCAACCATTATAATGTTAGGCAATGACTTACCTATTTTCATAAAAGTTTCAAGATTTTTCCCTTTGAATTGACCAAGTACACATTGGTGAAGAGATAATAGCTACACGTTTATGGATACATTGTTCACCAATGATTGCATTGTGTGTTTCTATGTCGAAGGGATGATGAACTCTCATATTTTTTTCGTTTATTTCGAAGGTAGTTGATATAACTGCATCACTGCCATCCATTCTCCGGACGCAAGAGGAGTGGAAGGCAATTACGCAAGGTTAGTCGCAATGTTATATTTATGCAAGTGACATGGTTGAATTCCCTTTGTTTTCTTCATGAGGGTGTGTTTGGGGGTTGTATATTAGATATTTTATAACTCCTGATGAAGAAATGGTATCTTTCTTTTGTTCTTTTTCTCTGGTGGAATCTTCCATTTTGACTTTTGCGTGTTTATAAGCAAAGTAGGCAGCAGCTGTGTACAACTGCACTGTTAAAGTAGATATTTTTATGGAGTTGTGTGTATCCAATAGTTGGACCTCAGTCTAATTAATGCCGACAAATTGGACTTCAATAATGTAATTGCAAAGATGGCCCACCAAAGTTGAATCCCTCATCCAAGAAAAACCCCACCTGCCAAGTCAGCTACCCAACTTGCAGGCAACTAATTATTGGGGTACTATAATATTATTTTGATAAACCTTTTCATACCATCCGCGTTGAGTAATAATAACGAAAGCTGAACAAATTATCTGCGTACTGCTTACCAGCTCTTAACTGCTCATTACTTGCCTAGACTCATTTCTATTTATTATTTATAAGCATTCCAGTATATAAAGTGTCTCAAACATTTTGTGTATCTTGACGTTATTTGAGTCGAGTAGTGCTACTTGTTGATGATAAGCTAGACATAAAATTCGTGAAAGGACAAAACACATGTTTCCCGTCCATATATATATGTGGATGTTAAACTCACTGAATTGACATAATACAAATTCACTTTCAATAACAATTTTAAATTCTAATCCATTAAGAAGAAAAGAAAAGAAAAGAAAAGAAAAGGGAATTCAAACCAGCCAATATAAGATGAAACCCAAGGAACATATATTCCAACAAAATAAATTCAACTATTCAAGCAAACGACTTGACCATCTATGAAGGGAAGTGACCAAGGGACACCAAATTCCAGAATCCACCTTCATGTTTTGCTGTAAACCAATAATAGAAAGAACGCTTATCTAACAGAGAAAAACTTCTCTAAGATGAAATTAAACTACTCTATAAAATCATAAACCCCCAGAATCAAAAGGAATCTCGAACAGATGCATATAAAATTAAAGTATGCAAAAATTAAGCAATAGAAGCATTTATAGACTGTGATGACTGATGAGTGATAACACAGTTTAAAAGAGATACGCACCTCATACAAACACAATCTCTTCAAACGTCGACACTCGGAGGGCATCGTCATCTACAAGCTCTGGCTTGAGACGGAACAGAATCTAATCACATTCAATGAAACAGAAATTCCTCCTCCCATTCTTTTTGACAGGTTATTTCTGTATTTCCATCAAATACAACAAATACAAAGCTACTGCAATATTACAGACCTAGGAATCCTCTCAAACAAAAAAGATGGATTTTAAAGCTGACCAATGCCTAACACTGCTTAATTCAAAATAAAAAAACCAATATACATGAGAAGGCAAAAACAAGGAATTTTGCCCTCTTCTCCACTCTGACTACCTGCCTACATCACCTTTGCTTCTCCAAGAATCATCCTCTATGATCATGTTGTGTGCACCAAATTGTTGTTCAGCCTTAGCATACTGCATTTTGATGACTGCCACAGGATCAGAAACACCGCTTGACTGGCCTCCGACAACACCACCACCCCTTCCAACGATGTTACGCATACCTGAAACCACATCAAACCTGTTTCCCCTTTGCATCTCAGCATATAAATCTTGTTGCCTTTTCATATCCACGCTAAACGGTTGAACTTCTTGATTCCTCATTGCCTGATAGTCGACTGCTCCATTGCAGCTGCTCACTTCTCTAGTTGTTAAAACAGAGTTACAATCCAAACTATGGACATTGCTGCTAACAACTTTCCCACAGTTACTAAATGCATCAGGATACTTGGCTAGCAAGAGAGTAGAATCAGGTAACTGAGGAAAGCCCATTTGCATTCTCTTTCCATCACAAAATCCAAGTTTTTGGATCGTAATATGCTCTGTGGGCTTAAGAGCCAAACAATTCTCATGCTCATGCTCAAACGGCACTTTATCTGACTTGGGATTGGATGACTGGGTACCTGTTTGATGATGCTGAGTCTTATTGTCATCACTTTTATGTACACTAGAAACTGGTTTCTGCTCCGAGGAGATCAAAATTTTACCGAACAATTTCACATCACCACTGCCGCAAGGTTTTTCTACATCTGTTGAACTGCCTGATTGAGGTCTACTATAATGATCTTCATTCTGTGAAGCCTCGGGAACTGAACTACAATTTCCCAAACTGTTGCACTTCTGAAGACAAAATTCTGAAGGCCTATTCAGATGAAAATTTCCATCTGACTTGGGAGCACTTCGAATTAAAATGGGTCTATTGCAATTCACATTGCCATTCCAGTCTTTCATTGTTGTAACCGATAAAGGATAACCACGCAGAATCTGTGAAGATTCAATGTGGTCCAATGATGAGCATCCTGAATGCTGATTACAATCAGCTGCACTAACAGATGACTCTTGGCCCAGCTCATCCTGAACCCGATGGGAACCAATGGCTGATGATGAGACTTGAGTTGGAGCAGAAAGTTGTGGCAATGAAATTGTGGACGCTGAGCAGTTTCTCTGCTGCAACATGTTGGCGTCAGACTTCTCGGCAGAAAAGCATTCCAAGTCGGCCTTGTTTGGGCTTCCCACATTGACTTGTGTAGACGAATGCATGTCAGCAGAAGGACGACAAGGATTAGCTGATGGCTGGGGTTCATAGTTCATCCCTATTATTGAGCAGCTTTGGCTATTCATTTCACCAGAAGTAGTATGCCCATTGTCAACTTTATCTTTCAAACCATCTTCAGGTAACAAGGGTCTTCGTACTTCATTTCCTGTCTCAGGATGTTCCTTAGGAACCTCAGGCAAATCTGTATTTTCAGACTCATTACTGGATCTATTTGGCAGGGCATGGTCATCCGCCTCAATAACTTGCCCATCAGAGGATGCAACATCATTTTTACAGTCGAGAGCAGCTGCAGACCCATTATTAACACCATTCCGTCCCTCGCTGTCCACATCAGAGTCTACATCTGGCTTATGCTCCACTAGACACTCAGTAGGCACAGAATTCTTTATCACAGGTAGAGTGCCTACAGAATCTTGAGATGCTATTCCATTACAATTCTCATATTTGTTAACATTGGGCTTCAAACTAATTGTTCCTACAAGATCAGATTCATAGCTCAACTTTGGATCAGGAGATGGAAGTTTATCTTCAATCTTACATCTTGATTTCTCACTGCAAATAGCTGAGTTGGTCTCCACAACACAGGCACCTTCTGTGTCACTGCCACCTCTGTTAACATCGCCCAATGCTACATTGATATGGGAAGGATAGAGCAAATCCAGTCCAAGACACTTCCGAGCCTTGCTAAAGTAGACCTTGCATTCATCCCTGGATCGAGTTCCAACAACTCGTGCAATCATTGTAAAATCCTTGCCATAGGATGATACAGCCTCAATGAACAAGGACTTCTCCTCATCAGTCCAATCATTAGGTTCCATCTCCTCAAAGCTCTCATCTGAACATTCACCTTCGACATTCTGTGTAACCTCGGGGGTTAAAGGCTGCCTTGTGGAAGAACCCACTCTAACATACCTCCAATCCTGATAGCCATCTCCAAGATCAACAGAACTAGTGATGCAAGAACCCATTGCTTCTGATGACAAGGAGCCACAGATGCCAGCCAACACATCAGCAGCCAAAGTTTCTCTGTCATCATTATTATAAGCATCAAGGCTATTGTACTGGTCTAGTGAACCATCATCAATTCGCAGTGCTCTGTGAGAACCACTGAAAAAGTATCTTGATGAGCGATTTTGCTGAATTTCTGCGCCGTCGATAACATTAGCTGCACTAGCTGAATATGAAGCAAGGATACTGAGGGAAGTTGCATTCACCTCACGATTCCTTCTTTTCCCTGATGCAACTAGGTATGTATTCGTGGATCTGGCCTTCTTTGGCTTAGCAAAGTCTCTCCTCCTTGCTTTTTCAAAGAAATCAGCCTTGTGATTCTTGTAGTAAAACTCAACGCAATCTGCAGTGGTCTTAAGGTTGAGAAACGATGCAATCTTCCTGAAATCTTTCCCGAAAGTTGCAAGCTTGTCAATGAAAATTTCCATCTCTTCAGGTGTCCAAGGGTTGATCATAGACCTTTCTTTCTCAACAACACAAGGATCTTCCATCAGACCATTACTTGAAATAAACTTTGACATCGTCTTTGTCTTTTCATCCAAAATTAAAGCAGGCATCTTCAATTCATCTCTACAGAATTTGACCTGAGAATCTGAAATCAACCAGCTCACATAATCCCTTACCTCTGACTCGTGCACCACATTAACAATGCCATCTGAAAAGACCATTTAAAGCAAATCATGAGAATTTCATTATCAGTTACCAATAAATATTCAATGATGTAATCCATGGAATAGTTAAACCTGATAATAGCACAAGAAAAAGGTATTTAGGCAATGTAAACAATAATACTTGGAACAAGTAAAACCACAGCCACTTGGTGGCTGCAAAGTAGCAGCAGATGGGCAGTGGACCTCACAGAGAGAGTAAAGACGAGCGCCAGGCCTTTTTTTTGTGGGGTTGGTTTGGTGGGGTGTTGTTTAGGGGAGAAAAAGAAGAAAAATGATCTTTGCCAGATTCCAACTGAATTCCATTATTCGACATTTAAGGAATAATGAAGGACAAAACTCAGAACAGCTCGAGGAAGTGACTTCACACGTATCCCACTACTTAGCTGTATCGTCAAGATATAGGTTCTTAAGTAAACCAAAAGCCAGTTACCTATCTGCTTGGCTGCTTGCACCCGAAAACCATTTGTTCAGTTAGTATTAGTATAAAGAAGGCCACACTTGCTGCTATGGCTGAATAAAAGTACCTGACCAAACAAAACCAAACCAGCTTGTTCAGTTCGGTTCGGTTTTTACTAATTTTGGGATGTATGATGGGTGTAGGAACCAAGAACCAATCCAGTTTGATTTGTTTCTTGGTTCTCGTTCTACAACTAAAGGAGCTTAGTACTGAACCAAACCAGCTTGTTCAGTTCAGTTCGGTTTTTATTAATTTTGAGATGTATGATGGGTGTAGGAACCAAGAATGGATCCAGTTTGATTCACTGCTCAGTTCTCGTTCTACAACTAAAGGAACCTAGTGCATTCAGTTGCTTTATATATTTTCTCTAGAAACTTCAATCTATGACTAAACAAGTGAAGCCAATATCAATTAAAAATACTAGGTCATATATTGAATAATTCCTTGAAACATTTTTTCTGTCAATTACTTGTTACATTTTATATTTATTGCTTGGGGAAAAGAATCAATTTGTTTGTTTAGTTTATTTTGATCAAATAGAACTGGACCAAAATGGAATCTAACGGTTCAATTCCCCTTCAGTTCCAAAACTTAATATGGACCAATGGTTCCATTTACAAGATAGTGACCAGCACTAATTAAGGCCTTGTTCTCCCTACAATAATTTTTCACTAACTTCCACTAACTTTTTCTCTCTCATCATTTTCAACCACTCATACAATTACTCTACATTTTTTAATATATTTTCCCCAATTTTCAACCACATATCCAACATGCAATTCGAGTAAATCAATAACATCTTCAAAAGAACAAGGTCTAAGTTAAATTTGACAAGATCTCTATGGAATTCAACAGAAGCAAAATGAATCATGCCCAGCTCTAAATGTAGTTGGAACTCTTATATCAGCTTCAACTATCCACACTACTAGCAATCTATCAAACAGTAGAAAAGGCTTTAAGTGAAGAAGAAATAAAGGGCCCAATGATACCCATACCAATAGATGACAGCCAAGTGAAATAGGTAAAGCTGCTAGCAAGATGCAATTGTGTGTCATTATAGAAGACCTCTGTTCTCCTTTCCTCCACATTGTCAATTTCTCCATCTATATGTAATCTTTTTGCAAAATCGATTCATATAGCTATAAAAGAACGAGCAAAAAGGTGCACTAGATATGCAAATCATGCGAGCATAAACAGCAAAGTAACTGACATAGAATTACTAGAGGAACAAATGATCCGAGCTACGGCTAAGTTTCCAAGAAATTGTCCTTGCTATATACTTAATAGCACATCTGATCCTAGTTTCCCATGAATGTTTAAAAGATGAGTTGATGCCAGACGAGTCATCGTTTGCAGTTCCAAACCAAGACTGAAGAGATAAGCCTCATGAGTTCATATGCAGAATTGTATAGCTGAATCAATTTGAAAGACATAACAAAGGGATAATGAAAGGTTGATATCACAAGGATACAAGAAGATGTCCTTTTATAGAGAAGCATACTACAATGCTCAATACTTTTATATTTCTCTCGACACTATATTGCAGGTGGAGAATTTAATGCTGAAACCGTTGTTGCTAACAGTCAAAAAGAGTAAACTGTAAGTGGTCATAGTGAAGAAATCTGTTATTTGCAGCACCCGAGGCTTAAGCACTGATGCAGCACAAGGAAAATGCAAGGCCTCTAATCCTTTTCAGCAGTGGTGATAGCTATTCCCACACATCAGGTGGTTTTAGACTTTTAGTGGTAAAACATTCTCCAAATATTAAGGACCAAATAACAGAATAAGGACATAGAAACAATAGGTAGTTGAAATACCATTATCATTTTTCCAAGAGGACCAAGACAAATGTCAGAAAACAAAGGGACTAATGCAGGAAGTTCCTCAGGCATGTCAGAACAGCAGTTTGAAGAGGATTTCATGGAAAGGAGAAAAGAATGCACCAAGCCATATCATTTGAAACACAAAAAGGAAGCAGAGCAGTGCATCCTACAATAAAGGACCCACGAACATGACATGGGCTAGAGGCGCAAGGAACGCTAAATATCATTGATAAGGTTTTCTACGGATAAGTGATCAATGGGCTCTTTCAGATTAATGGACAAGAAAATACCAGAAGCCTCACGGGGCAAATAATTGTACAAAGATGAAATAGGAGCTGTTGTTGGGCATGGCTGAAACACAGCACGACTGGTGATTGTGTACCAATATAAACAGTATACATGTTCGAGTAAATGATAATTTTGCCAAACATAAATATTTTAGGTTAAATAGTGGAGCGGATCACGAGATGTATGAATAATAATGACCAGTGATGAGAAATGTGCAAACTATATTGATGTTTGAAGTTGATTAAATAACAGAAATTAATTTTAAGGGTGTGTTCGATAGCAAAGATCTTCAATAGAAAAATGAAGATTTCCAAGTCAAAATCTGCCTTCTTTGACTGTCAAGATCTTCTATATGGAAAATATTTCAAGGTATATCTCCTTAAAGATAAATTTTTCTTATTTTCCTTGGAAAACTAAAATTAGAGGTGAATTGATTTTGATTTTCCACAGAAATTGAATTCATTGTCCTTCTCTGGAATTCAATCGACCACACCCTAAGTAGAAAAATGTAAAAAACATAGACTAAGTGTATTGAAAGGACATGGAGAACATGCATTTGTTTTTAAGCCCATGTCAGGATTGAAACTTTTACCCATTTTTAGAAATTTTAATTCATTCTCTTTCAAATTTAAATTTGATCAAACCAATCACATCCACATATCTCATGGGACCCACATGTGCCATACAATCCTCTCCTATTAAATTCTACATGTTCTCTCTCCTATTTGACCTAAAAATCCATAAAAATTGAATGCCTAACATGCGCTAAGTGTATTGAGAGAACATATATCCCAATTATCCAGAGTATATTACCACAACAAACTTCCTTAACCCTAGAGCTGTTTTATGGAACTTTATTAGCTTAAAAGCTGGTCAATTGGTGAATTCGCCCATTTAACCATACGTTTTTATCATTTTCTAAATTTCTTCATATGAACTCCCCACTTTTTTACCACCTTTTCCAGGAAAATGGCATTACTCTTAAGCTCCATCAAACAGCCACCATCGCTTCAAGGAAAAGATTTAATGCATGTAACAAAAACCAAGAGACATTCACCCAAAAATACATTTATTAAGGAGCCAAATATGTTAAACATGAAGAATATAAGATTTTTGTTCCTTGTTTTCTTTTTCTTTCGACAGGGTTAGAAAAATGAAAACATTATAATGCTAAGACTAAATTTCAACAATAGATAGACAGCACGTTTAAAGGAACCGATAAAAAATATATATATATTTAAATGCAGGTTGAAGAGAAGCAGCATCATTGAAAGGAATACTTAAAGCTAAAATTTCTTACCTGGATACGAAAATTGAGGCATCTCATACGGAAGATACCTTTGAGAGCCACGGCGCATACACCGAAATTTTCGATCCAACTTCTTGGAAGACTTGGAAAGCATTTTCATTGAAGCAAGTACACGACCATCCTTCCAAAAATGCCGGTATGCCCTAAACTTGAGAGTTGTAACTTTCTCCTTAAACTGTAGGAACTGCCTCCTCTTTAGAAACTCTTTCTTAATCATCATTGGATCACATTGCAAATAAGAGACCCCAGACTGATTCTGACTGACGGACAATAACTTATTAAGCATTTCCGAAGCTCTATTTGCAAAATCTCTGTTAGAAGCCACTATTAAATTACAAATATCTTCCCCAATGTCAACTAAATTGACATCAGTATGCTCAGTTGGACGACGACTACTTACACCAGGCTGACAAGCATCCACATGAGTGGGCATATCACTAGCATTTACTTCATCATTTAGATAACTGTCTTCCACCATCCTACTATTATTTACATCCAATTTCAAGAAACCATCATCAGATTTTGCTGTATCCAGAAGCGAAAAATCCTCCCTAGAAGAAGGCAGCTCAACAAACTTGGATGTTGCACTTCCGGGACTATCAACGTTATCTTCTTTCAATTCAGTTTCCAATGCATTAGCAGTGCTCTCTATAATCTTGATTCTGCTAGAAGCACATGGCATTGGACAAGGTCCGGCAACCAGCTCTTCACAAGTTTTTGAGTTGCATTCCCCAGGCAGTGAACTAGACAAAGGAGCATGAGCACAGCGAACTCCAGATTCCGATATCGACAACCTGACTTCCGTTTCAAGCAAGTCTATCTCAGATTCAGTCATCTCGACAGCTTTTGATATGTCAACTTTCCATACCATCAATTTTTTCATAGCAGTGGACCGCACAATACCAGCATCCATGGAGCTTGAATCATCAGATTGTAACAATTCATTAATGTAAGAGCTCAAATTGGCAATCGACGTGGCCTCCAAATTTTCTAAATTAAAAGCTGGTCCCTGACAAGGAGTGTGCTGTAGAATACTTTGGGAGCAGCTTAAATTAGAAGCATTCTGATCAATACCGGCTGTTCTGATGGATTGTCTCTCCTCGGTACCTGTATTAATTATTAAGAAACTTCAAATGAGATCAGGTTGGTAAAGTTAAAAAGTAATATTTATGCTGACACAACCAGCCTTCGCACTAAAGATCATAAAACCAGTTTACCTTCTGCCAAATTTTTTTATAAATAAAGACGACTCAAAAAGATAAATGACAGCTAGGCTTGACAAGGTCTCAAATTGTAGGTTACTGCTAGGGTAAACTCAAAAGAATCAAGTTACTTCTACTTTCCTTCATTGAATTTAATAAAGGACACAACTTTCAGACTGTGACCACCAGCATGACAGAATACGAAGACATGATATGGTTTGTACAAGCAGCAATTTGTAATCGGCGATAACATAAAATCACCTGAGGCAGAAGTAAACATAACAACGAAAACCAACAAGAATGGAAAAAATTTATACACACAAGAGACGTTCAAAGAGAGAACTTCAAGAAAAAATAAATAAATAAATAAAAGGAGCATATAAGACAAGATAATATAATTACTAACAAAAATCAATTTTCTCAGAGTCTCTCGTCTTTAATAGCTATATTAAATGAAAGCGAAAGATACAGTGGATAAATCTCTCGACCCGTAAAGGGAAGACAGATGCTACTGGTGTAAAAAGACAAATGCTCACAACCTGAACATGATGGGAAGCCCAAATGCCAAGCAACAAAAGTCATCATGATTGTGCTGAATTCAGGGAAGCAGTTGATAATAGAAGAAAATGGTCACCGAAAACAAGAACAGTGAGTCTTATTTTTACGACCATTTTAAGGAATATGTTTGGCAATTGTTAAAAACTGTAGATGTTCGTGAGCAAATCGAAATAAGTGGTCAATATGGGGCCAGCACTTCTAGATCTCACAAAAATGTTAACAAAACTTGTTTTGACTCCCGGAAAATATACACTTGCCAAATATATTCCATATCAAGTTTAACAGAAACCTGACAGGTTATAAGATCTATTCTCTCAACCAAGGACAGTTAAACCCATCCTTTAACAAACAATACCCCTGGAGACCTTGTGTTCTTCAATTGACATTAATATAGAAAATGCACCAAACGAGGTAAGGAATCTTAAATCTCATCATCAAGTGCTTAGACCTCTGGATCTTTTGACGTATTAATAAAAAGGGGAATAGCAGATCTACGGAAAAAATAAAATAAAATTAAATGTTACGTTTCTAGAACAAAGCAAAATTTACCTGGTGATGAACTACAAGCAACCGAAGATGGAGTAGCCGGCAAGCAATCATCAGGAAGAATTGTTAATTTAGGACTTTTAACACACGCTTTTGCAGAGAGTGCATGTGCATTTTCAGTTTTATTGACACTAATGACCAATCCATCTTTGGTTGCACCATCGTCAGGGCTATCTACATTCTTCTTCTCATACTTTGCTAGTCCCTCACCCCAGCCAAGGCGTGGCTTCTTCCTGGAACATGTCTCTTCAGACAGGGTGGGAGTCGGAACTGCTGCTTTCACACAAGCAGTAGCATCCCCAGAAGGAGATTGTACTGGCACCACAATCTTTGGTTGCAGCTCAGCTTTCATCTCACTGGAGTCCGCCCCCGTGCTCTTGGAGTTTGAATGGCTAAAACCAGATCCCCGAGAAGACAAGCTATCTGACCGGTTCCATTTTATGGGCTTCCAATCTATTGACCTCAGTGAGTTCTCAACCTCTAGTTTCTGGTTACTGCTGTCCAATCTATCAGCTTTGCCACAATTTTCCTCAAGCTGATATTTCATCTGAGATTGATCATGCGAGTTCTCAAAGTCAGGATCAGGATGGGAGTGATTTTTGTCCTGATCCGGGAGGTCATTATTATTGTTGCATGTTTGCACATTCTCTACAGATTTTTGACCATTAACCCCACTATCCAGTTTTCCAAGATCACTTGGTGATGCACGAGGTTCTGTATTAGCTTTCCATTCTTTCTGGCTGATGGACCCCCTATTTTCACGGCTATTTCTGAAATATCTTCCATCACTACGTGTCAAAAAAGGACGAGAGTTCTCATTGTCTAAATTCCTTTCATTGAGCCGAGACCCAAAAGTCGGATATCCACGCGCAGACTCCTCAGGATACATGTGCCAACCACCCTGCTTACCATGACCTTCAGCAGAGACATTCGCAATACCCAAAAGGGCAAAACAACAACATAGAAGAAAATTAACACAAGCAAAAAGGTCTTTCCGACAGAAAATTTTCCATCCATAGAAACTACTCAAACTAGTGATTTCAGAAAATTATGAGGGGACAAAAAGTAAAATAACAAGAGATCTATCCAGATACAATCAAGGAGTCCATGAATCAGCCCTAGACTAGAATCCGTTGCTCTCTTACATCAGATCTGCCCTAAATATATTACCTAATGAATCCGGAGTGTCCACATAAAAAAGATTGTGCGCATAAACCCAGTTCCCCCCATCAAATTTTCCAAATTATATACAAGTTACATGGATAATCTTTTTAGCAAGGCACTAGACCTCTCATAGTTCATATTCCCCCGTCAATTAAAAAATCCGGTTGCCAAATCCCCACCTCCAGCTTATTAAAATGAAACCATCTTTAATCACCAAGATTCGTGAATAATTAACCCATTTTTTCTCCATAAATCAAAAAAATCCCCAGAACAAGGGCCTAAAGACATATACTTACCAGGGGGAAGGGCACGAGAGCGGAAATCGGAGAACCATCGTTGCTGGTGGTGGTGGTGGTGATGATAGGGATGATGCGCAGGAGGAGGAGGAGGCGGCGGCGGTGGATGAAGCTGATGGGGCAGGTCCCGCCATCTGAAACCTCCGGCGGCACCAAGGCGGGTAGGGTCGGATCTCTCGTGCTTGCGAAAGTCTCTCCGATCCCAAGGCAATGGCTCCGGCGGCATGAAATATACAGTCTCTACTATAGCTGGTGGTTGCGCCAATTCTTCCTCCTATCCTCAATCTCATCCAAATCCCCAATTTGCATAAGAAAATCCGATATATGTATACCGTAAAAATATAAGCGGCTGTTGGAATATGAAGATTTTTAGGGTTTGAAGAAAAGAAGCATGGTGAGGGTTCTTGATTTCTCTGAGAAGGAAGCAATCTCAAAAGAAAATGGGTGAGGAAAGTGAGAACGTGAGGTGAGAGAGAGAGAGAGAGAGAGAGCGCTCTGATAGAATTGAAGAAGGGGGTGGGGGTGGGGGTGGGAGCGGGGACTTTTTCTGGGTAGTAAATTTTTTTTTTTAATTTTAAATTTTAATTTTAATTTTAATTGTTTTTTTAATTTTTTATTTACAATTAATATTTAATAATTATTACTATGAAAGATGAAAGATATGGGATGAGAAGATGAGGTGAGGAACAGGTGGGGGAGTTACAATTCGCCATGACAGAGGGTTTTTATCGTGTACATTGCATGTTCCATGAAATCGAAGGTTTTGTACTTTTGGAGAAAATATTTGCATTGTGGATCCCGGATTTATTGCACTGTTGGTTCCCAATTTGTGGTAGTTAGTACAAAAAAGGACTTTAAAATTTAGAATTATTGTTGGATCACGGACTCATTTTCAGATGTTTGATATTTTGATTTTTATTTCTACATTTCTCGGCATGCCAAAAACCAGGGGCATAGCCAAGAGTTATTAATGGGGGTAGCCGAACTCAGTGTCGGTTCGATGATTTTCGGGGCTTGAGTCGAAATTCAAAAAATAGGCTCATTAAACTCTAATAATTATTAAATGCAATCTTTCGAAAAAATAATTATTAAATTCAAAAGTGTTTCAAAAAACTAATAATTAATTAGAAAGATAATAATTTAAAAAAATAAAAATAAAAATACTCTATAATACCTCATTTCCCATTATAATCTAATAGCAATTTTGGAATTTAATATTTCTTATTTTACTATGGAAGGAAAAATATTAATCAAATTTTTAATAATTTAGCTTTTAACTCACCAACTCACAATTTTGAATTAAAATTAAATGTGTAGTTCATCAAGTAATATTTAGTCTTTCCAATTTAGGACTTTCACTCATATATGATATTTGTTGATATGTGTAAAACTCATATTTTTATCACTAAATAAACGAAGCTCATGCTATCCATTTTCAATATTTTCTATTATTTTATTAGTAATAAGTGGGAATTACATGGGTGAAATGATAACTCGACAAATTTAACAATGTTAGGAATTACATGAGGAATTAAAGAAAGTAAAAAATGAAAATGGAATAATAATATTAAAAATTATATAATTCTTATGAGGAATTAAAGAAAGCAAAAAAATTAAAATAATGTTAGGAATTATATAGTTTCTAACTTTCCATAAGCAAGTTGAAAAGTTAAAACAACAAATGGAAAAAAACAATAAAATGAAAAATTGGCCATGGAGATTCGAACCCTCATGCCTTGCCATCCAAAAGCTCGCATTTTACCACTAAGCCACGGTTGCAAGTGATAATAGGTTAAATATTTGGTTATATATAATGTTAACTCCAAATGAAAAATTTAGCAAGTGGACTATAATTTTCTGAAGCTGGACCAGATTTGGGGTGGGCCAAGGCCCAGCTTGGCCCACCCTGTCTCCGCCCCTGCCAAAAACTTTTGAAGGTAAAAAGAACACTATTGTTCTTCCTTTTAATTCAAAGAAAATAAGTAATAATGAAAAATTATGCCCCTTTTTATATTTATCAGTCTCATTCTAGGGTTTCCAAATCATCTCCAACTTCAAATTTCAAAATCCTGAACATTAATAACCTCCTTTCATCCTTTCATCGTGATTCCTCTGTATAAATACTAACTTTGGACAAATTGAAGAAATGACTCATCACAAGGGTTCGAAAGCCTGGTTGGAAAATAGCAGCAAAGCCGTGTGAAATGTGTCGATTTGGTTTTAATTTAGATTAGAGTGGTTGAGTGTCACTCAATTTTTAATTTGACAAAAATTTCCAACATTACAATTAATTTTGAAACATTACATCTACAACCTTTCAGTAATTTAAAAGGTGTATTCAATTTCAATTTGTAAATATCTTGATGCACTTTAAAGTTTAGCGATTTTAGTCGAACTCAATGATCTTGTATGGGATCCACAGTGTGCAAACCCAATTGGTGGATTCTTTATCATCATGACCGGTTTTGAGCAGATGATGATGATGTTTGCTCGGATTTGCTTCGTTCACCATAAATTTTGGAGGAGTTTTATGAATCACTTGTGTGAAGGTGAAGTTTGTTGGGACTTTTCACAACACATCTGCATCTGCTTGGCCCAAACTATATCCTCCCCCAATGGGCTTGTTTCTTCATCTTCGTGGACACGGCCCATGAAGAGATTTTTGGATCCTTCTCCTTCAGCAACCCATTGTGTGTGACTTGCAGCCAGCAAGAGAGAAATAACTTGTTTGACATCTACAATTAATGTGCATATACTTTGAGAGTTTAAAATTTTAAGCACTTAAATAAGAAATTGTCTTGGTCATTTTCAATTTGTCATCAAATGCATCCAAATTTCAAGTGTTCTCATAAGTCGTTGGAGTTGTCTACATTTGCTCAGTATTATAAATCTGTAAAATACTTGATTACGATTTGCACAAAACTTCAAGCGTCTTCAATTACGAGAGAGAGACTGTTAATTTAACGACGCCAATTACCGTTTCTTTCGGTCTTTGAGTCTTCAAATATTCTTTTTGAGGTTGTCGCCTTTCCTTGTTCTTGTAATATTTCCAACATAAACACATCATGGAGACAAATGACCCAATGGTGTACATAAAGCTGGCCAACTTTTTCTCCACTGTTTAGAGTCATTTGTCAACGGTAACAACTTAAAGAATACACAAATTCACGTGACGTTGATATCTACCCAATCATATTTTGAACAAAAACAAAGTCCATGTGCGTTTCTTGCGTATTCAATCTGTCAACCCGTATTGGGTAGCCCGGGAATGGGGTGGTTAATTGGAAAGATAGTGACTTTTTCAACCTTCAATTTTGATTAGATAGAATAATCTGCGGATGGTGAGAACTGAGAAGTGATCTTCCTTCCTTTTTTTTTTTTTTTCAATCAATCGAGAAGTCGTGGTGTTCGTGAATCGTGATGTAATTTTAAAGGTTAAAATATTTTTGAAATTATACTTCTAGGAAATATTTTTGACTATATGAAGTGGAGAAAAAAATTTAAATTATATAAAATATTGTGGTCAAAAGAGAACGGAAAGAAAATTAAATTTAAATTTCTTGCGAAAAATAAATATAGAATTACTCATTTGTTAATTCAATATGAGTTGTTTTGTTTCTTAGGTTTTTGGCGTTTGTCTGTCCCATTCATTTCAAATAGTTTATATGTGGATGAGATGATCATAAATACACGAGTTAGTACAATATATCTAAACTCTTCTAAAACCACGTCTCATGTCCCCCTTTATTGAAATGAAGACGCAGAACACTTCTTTAAAATGATTGTTTGAAAAATATGGGGTTAAATAGTAAGAAAATATTATTGAATGTATAAATTATTTTTTATTTTTTAATAAAATATGTAGTTGAAATAAATATATGAAGAAAATGATTATTTTTAAGTTTATCGAACATATTCCAACAAAATGACATGTTGCAAACGAAATCCTACGTTCCCCAAAAATGTGCTTATAGAGCTATGAAACTCTCTCTCTTCTTCCAAGGTTGATACAAGGCAAGCTTGTTTGGTGAAGTGAGAATGAAATATTGAAATGTATGGTTCATATTTATGTATGTATCATATTGAGGATATGTTTAATTTGTGATAAAGTTGATATGCACGTAATTTCGTGTAAAATATGTGGTTAATATTGTGTTGGAAAATGTGTGTGTGATTGAAAATGCGTGTGTGATTACAGGAAATTGTGTGCATATAACTTTGTGACCAAAAGAACATGGCCTAATTCAATGTAATTATTTTTATTTCGATAGAAAACATATTTAAGTGATAGAATATCCTTTAAGTAGATGGCGATTGATAGAGTCATCTTTTATTGTAATTTCTAGTATGAATACTGCATCCAACATGATTGTTTTTATGGGTAGTATAAAACATTGATTTGTGATTGTAATTGGCTTTTGATATGTGTCGGGTGAAAGATGGGAGTCCGCACTGGATTTGTTATATTTTGCTAGCCACAGCCCACATAGACAAGAAATGAGATGTTAATTGAGATATAAACATGTTAAATTTAGTTAGTATTTAATATTTATAGTGAGTTTATGAAATTTAGGCATCACAAATCATATGTCGACATTTCATTAGACTAAAAAAATAATCAATACTAGTAACAAAAAAAAAGAATAATTTTTTAGACAAGTTGTCGTCTCAACACTCAACTTTCTCGATCGTTAAATTTCAAACGCTTACACTAGACGAAGAGTGCAAATTAATATATGCTGATTAATGATCTAATACCCATATATGAGCACCTATAGGTATTACCCATCTGTCGACACAATAGGTTGGCCACACGTGAGCAACATATCTTTTGCAAACATATGCTCGCAAATTTTTTTTCAAAAATTGCTGAAACTCTCCCTCGCAGTGCTAATTCCAAATATGATTTCAGATTTTCCAACAGAGATCATATGGGGCTAAAAAATAGCCCGGGAGTTCCGTAGTTACAGAACTCCTGGGAGCACCTGGACGTTTCTATACTTATCATATATTCATATCCATTTATATATATATAATATAATGCTTTAATCCCTTATGTCAAAAACCTAGAATATTATTTAAATTAAAAAATGAAAGCTATAAAATTTTGATACTTTTCCCTTTTTAAGAATTAGAAAAGAAGATTTGACCTGCATCAAGACACGCTCTTAAAGACATATAATTAACATCTTAATCAAATGATTGAATAAGGTAAAACTTTAATAAAAGAATAAAAACCATAATCAAGTGTCCTCACTCCTTGTTCATGGTTGTCATTTGTCAAACAATGCTGTCGACGCTCTTGGCTTGTAGCACCCACTCCTTTTGTCTACTACAACTGTCATTAATTGTCGTCCATCTGCGCCTATTAAATGTGAATTTCATCAAAATACAAATATTTCCAGGTAAATTCGGGTATACTGAACGTGGGTTTTTGTATTTTGTTGACTGCTAATCAGTCATTTCCATGAAACACAAAATCATGTGGATATTAGCTGTCTATTTAGGGTAATATTATTTTGTCAGCATTAACAACAGCTGACTTTTCCTTCTCCAATTCTCAGAATTATTTTGGGATTTGTGTTCGTCAGTTTAATAATGTTTTTAATTCGTGATTGGCTCAATGTGAACGCCAACTGTACATTCTTCTTATAGATCTTCACGAGCCAATCTCTTCATTCGTTCGTTGTTCTGTAGATAACTTCCCCAAAACCCGTATATTTAGGGATTTGTGTAACTGTGTTGCTAATTTCATTTGTTTCGAGACATTCTTCTATTCATTGGGCGATGGGTGTTAATTTTCACACAAATTTGAGTATAATTGGGCTTCTCTTGTTGAATTTTTTTGTGGGCCATTGCTATTCTTTGTCTATTGCAGATCAAGGAAAAGATAGGATAATTTCTTTGCCTGGGCAGCCAGAAAATGTTGGATTTGAACAGTATTCAGGTTATGTGACTGTGAATGAGCAATTTGGAAGGGCACTTTTTTACTGGTTAATTGAAGCTCCTGCAGATAGAGAGCCTCAATCAAGGCCTCTTGTTCTATGGCTTAATGGTGGGCCTGGTTGTTCTTCTGTGGCATATGGGGCTGCTGAAGAGATTGGCCCTTTTCGGATTAAATCCGATGGGAAGACTCTATACCTCAATCCTTACTCTTGGAATAAATGTATGTAGTAATTTCACTTATTTTCTTCAAGTCATGCCAATGATGATGATGAGTTTATCTTTTAGAAGATGTAACTTATTCTGGTAGTAGAAGTAATGATATGTTTTTGCAGTGGCGAATTTGCTGTTCTTGGAATCGCCGGCTGGAGTTGGTTTTTCGTATTCAAATATTTCATCGGATTTATACACTGCTGGAGACCAGAGAACGGGTATTGTTCTTGATGTTACTCTATTAGTCCAAAGAAAAATAAGTTAAAATCTTGTTCGTTGTACTATCTAGTCGCACTTAATGTGGGTTATGTATAAAAATGCAGTAGATTTGGTTATTTGATTCAACTAACCTGAATATGTTGAATTCGTTGTTTTGTGTAGCTGAAGATGCTTACAGCTTTCTTGTGAATTGGTTTGAAAGGTTTCCTCAATACAAACATAGAGAATTTTACATTGCAGGAGAAAGTTATGCTGGTGTGTATCATATGCCCCATTCATTTACTTAGAGATTCTATACTTGAATTAGTCATTATCACAATGAGACGAAAAGATATTGAATTTTATTAACGGTGATTCGTTCAGGACATTATGTTCCTCAGCTATCTCGAATCATATACGAAAGAAACAAGGGAATTCAAAATCCGATAATCAATTTCAAGGGATTCATGGTACCCCACAAAAAACTCTGGATTTCATTAACGGTGACAAAGTTGTTCTGGGAATTATTGGCTCATTCTTCTCTGTCGTTTTCGATTTTTAGGTTGGGAATGCTGTCACTGATGACTACCATGATTTGGTTGGCACATTCGAGTATTGGTGGACTCATGGCTTAATTTCAGATTCTACTTACAAAGCTCTACGGATAGATTGTGACTACGGATCTGCTACACATCCTTCGGCTGAATGTGTTCAGGCTATCACTCTTGCAGAACAGGAGCAGGGGAATATTGACGCGTATAGTATATACACTCCCCCGTGCAGTGATACATCTTCGCTTAAGCGCAGATTACGGGGTCATTATGTAAGTAACTTTTTTACATTTTCTATTGTTCTTTAGTAAGTTTATCTTGAAATTCTTTACTGCATAGTAAATTTTGAGCTGGTGCTTGGGTACAACCCTCATTTTGCATAATGGGGCTCTTCTTCTTAATCCATTGATTATTGCAAGAATGCATATAAAATTTGTGATATGTACCTTTCCGGTTTTCATATGCAGCCATGGATGTCCCGAGCATACGACCCTTGCACTGAAAGGTACTCTCAAGTTTACTTTAATCTCCCTGAGGTTCAAAAGGCATTCCACGCCAATACAACAAAGATTCCTTACCCATGGAAATCATGCAGGTGAGAATTGGAGCTTGAAAGTCTCTGTTATGCCTATACCTTGTTTGGTTGAGCTTAAAAAATTGCTTAAACTTACTTTTTTAAGTACTGCAACTATTTTCAAACATGTTTTTATCTATAATAACATAACATACTGACATAACAATTTAAAAGCTTAGCTAAACATGCATCCGATAAGAGATGACAAAATGTTTTAAACGAATTCTTCATTTTGCAGTGATATTGTTAGCGATGAAAATTGGGGCGATTCTCCTCTATCCATGCTTCCAATTTACAAAGAACTAATAGCTGCAGGTGTCAGGATTTGGGTATATAGGTATGAACCCCTCTTTTATTCTCCTTGAATTTTACCGTGTTTCACTTAAATTTTATAATGTTCATGAAAACTATTATTGTTTTCAGAATTTTTAAACCTTGACTATGTCTTGCACTGGTGGATTATTTGCAGTGGGGATACAGATGCAGTGGTCCCTGTGACGGCAACTCGATACTCAATCAAGGCTTTGAAGCTTCCCACAGTTACTGAGTGGTATCCGTGGTATGACAATAAAAAGGTTAGCCAGTTCCTATTTTTATGTTCTAAAAATGTAAACAAATCTCGTCATGTCCAAGAAGAGAACAAGAATTGTGAAAATTTTATATCACGTTCGTCATATCTTTTCCGTTTTCTCCTATTTTCCTTTTCATCTTCAAAGGTCTAAAATAGCTGCTCCTGATGCGATGCAAGCTGCTTGCACTAGATGTTATGCAAGCAGTTGATGTGCAGCGATCTTGGATCATGTTGCAAGTTGGAAACCAGTTGATGTTGCAAGTCTCGATCGCGTCACATCAGTTGGTTGCACAAGATTTGGTGCAGCTTGCACAAAATCATGAGTGATAAATGAGCTACCCAACTTATTTGGAATAGCTATTTGTTGGGCTCTTTCAAGCGTTTTGGTTTATCTAAAGTGACAGCTTTTATCAATCATACGTTTCTCTTATAGTTTTTTCTTCTTCGGTTATATACGAAGGTCGGTGGATGGAGCCAAGTGTATGAAGGATTGACTCTCGTGACTGTTAGAGGAGCTGGGCACGAGGTACCACTTCATCACCCTCGACAAGCTTTTATTCTTTTCGGACGGTTTCTGAAGAACAAGCCAATGCCGAGTGAATCTTGATTTGATCAACTATGGCGAATAATTTATGTGGATAGGTGCTTCATTCTCGTCTGAGTAATTGCCGCAAAGCATGCACTCTTCCTGAAAGAAGGTTGTAAAGAAAAGATAGTAAAATTTTATATAAATTTGTCATTGGAAAATTTATCATAGAGAACTGGTTCAGCCTAAGAATATCCTAATGAGTTGTTCAACTGATTACCCTGGATATTTTGGTGAAATAGAGAATTCATTATATAGGGGTAAAAGATTCATTTATTATATATTTGATCTCTTTTCTTTGAAGTTTTAGTATCATAACTCATGAGTACACCGGTGAGCAGTTTGGACAAAGAAAAAGGTTGACAAGGTGAATACGATGGTGGTATAATATGTGTACACAATCTCTTTGCAGCTCAATTTTGATTTCTATTTTAAAGGGCTTATTTCGATCTCACTTAAAGTAATGCTTGGGCGTATAACTTGATTTTGATGATTTTTCACGTTTATACTTTTTACGTTTGTACATTTTGTAGTTTATGCTGACATTTATTTAAGTTCGTTAAAAATTCGAAATCATACATTACTACTTGATTATAGTTCATGCTTCTTACAATATTTGTCTCGACGTACTACTAGAAATAAGACTTTTAGAGACGATCTATTGTTCCTATAGCTTCGTGCCCGTAGACCCTTAGGAGCGATATAATAGATTTTTAGGGGCGATATATTGTTATGTTATCCCTAAAACTAAAAGTCTATAGGCACTAAATTATAGGGACGACAGACCGCCCATAAAGGTTCAATTTCTTGTAGTTATGCTGGAGAAAGGTAATGAGATTATCGTCGATCATTTACTTATTAGTTATTACTCGAGACATGAGTAGTGAGCCAGCCCTTTCCGGGGGGGGGGCGGGGGGAGAAATTTGGATATCACCATTTAAAGTGGCGATACCGCATGAATTGAGACTGCATATCTCTTGTTTATTGGAAGAAGAGATCAAACATAAAAATAACAAATGTAGTTCAAGTTTTAGGAACAAAAAATTGCGTGACTACCAACCCGGATTTCATTTGTCTCGTTTTCGAGTTAATAGCTTGTTGCTTTGGTTGGCCGTGAGTTGACGATCATGTGTAACTTGGCTGCTTATTATTGTTTGTGTGAAAGTGTTTTTTTTCTAATGTAAGCAAGAAAATAATTATATATATATATATATATGTATATATATATATATATATATATAGTAACACGAAAAACATGTATGAATATATATATATATATATATATGCGATAAAAAGTAATTATAAAAGAAGCTTTATGCCAAACAAATGAAACAATGCGCGATGGAAATATGAAATATCAGGTCTACAAGGGGATCAAACTTGTGAATAAACAAAGCCAAGAAAGAGATTAGAGAGCTTGTTAGCAAACAAAAAAGAATGCATTTTAATGCATTCTTTTCAAATTTCAAATTTGGTCAAACAAATCACATCCATATATCTCTCCACTCATTAAATCTCTACCATCCAATTCCACTCATTCTCTCTCTTCCTACTCATAAAAATACATTAAAACTCATCCGCTAACACCCTCTAAGACACAAACATCAAACATTAAAATATATATATTGCCACAGTGCCACTTCGCTCAAAGATAACCCACTCCTTGTTCAAATCGAGAAAAAGCACAACGTAATTAATCTATATATCTACTTTTAATAATTTCATACTCAATTGTCCCATCATATTTCCATTATTATAATTACTATTATCATTATACATGTACAGTACCTGCCTTTAACCTACTTGATACTTTTGTTCTACTAGATTCCTTTCCCATTACTTGCAAAACCAAGAGCTTATTCTATAGAAGATACTTTTTAGTTGTGTTGATTTTATTTGAACGATGTGTTAGATGTGTGGTTGAAAATTATGAAAAATATATTAAAAAATATAAAATAATATATTAAAAAATATAAAGTAATTATATGAGTGGTTGAAAATGATGAGAGAAAAAAATTAATGGAAAAAGATGGTGTGTAGAACAAGCCCCAAGTAACGATATTTCATTTTAACCCCCTTTTTTTAAACAGAAATACCTTCGATCCGCATAAAATTTCAAACCGTGACCAATTATATAAAATTATAAATTAGATTTCATATGAGTCATTGAAAATGGCGAAAGAAAAAAATTGTTAATTTGAATATATACTTTTGCCTATTTATCTGTCAAAGTATATTAATACGACAATGCAACTATTTCAATTAACGGAATGCCTTAGAAAATCAAGAACTGGGACATGCTCCGCGTTTTATACGCTTATTATAATTACTTGTCACCTAAATTGAGAATTGAGATTAAAAGGTTTCCTTAGTGTCTAAGAAGTGGCTTTTAATAATTCACAAATGTGGATGACAAATTAATTTCAAAATACCTAAAAAGCAACTATATTCAAAAAGTGAGATAAGGGATAATAATTAATCTATTAAAGATAAAAAAATTCTAAAGGTTCACTACGTGTATATATAAAATGGCCATCCCATCTAAAGATAAAAGCAAAATCAACAAGAAGAAGAAGAAAAAAGAAACACAAACACACACTCACAATTCTATAGAGAAAGATGTATCGATTGAGTAACACGGTGATAGGTTTCTTAAACCTTTTCACTCTTTTAGCTTCAATCCCAATAATTGGCGCTGGTTTATGGATGGCAAGAAGCAGTACAACCTGCGAGAGCTTCCTTCAGACACCACTTCTGGTTGTGGGATTCATAATTCTCATAGTATCACTTGCTGGATTCATTGGGGCTTGTTTTCATGTTGCATGGGCACTTTGGGTATATCTTGCTATCATGCTGTTGCTTATAGGGACTTTGATGGCCTTAACCGTGTTCGGGTTCGTTGTCACGAGTCGAGGTGGTGGGGCTGTGGTCGCCGGTAGGGTTTATAGTGAGTACCATCTTGATAATTACTCTTCATGGTTGAGGAAGAGAGTTATGGATCCTCACTATTGGATGACTATAAAGAGTTGTATTTCGGGTTCAAAGGCTTGTGGTAAGGTTGTCTTGTGGACGCCTTCCGATTATCTCACTAAAGATTTATCTCCGATTCAGGTAATATATGTTAGTTTTGTGCGATTTTACTCTATTTAACAACTTAAACTTTTAGATGATTAATAATGAATATGTTTATCGAACAGTCTCATGCACAATTTTGTTACCTTCCTTTTTAAATATATATAGTTAATTAATCTAGTTTTAATTAATGTTAATCCAAAGTAAGATTCTTTTCGACATTGTAATGTGAAGTAGGGTCATGAAATATATTTAAATTGATTTAAAAATAATAGTTCTTTAGTGGGTTGAATTTAGAAACAAGTAACTATCTCCTAAGTAAATTAATTTTAAATGTCATATTAGTATTCTCAAAGTAGTGATGATGAGAATTATTATTTAATGAAATATTCTACAATACCGAGTCATTTTTATTTCAACTAACAGTCAGGTTGCTGCAAGCCGCCAACTTCATGCAACTATGCATCAACAACGGTGGCACAAGAATCGGACTGCTATCGGTGGAACAACAACCCCAATATTTTGTGCTACGACTGTGATTCTTGTAAGGCTGGATTTCTCGAAGATGTACGACGAAATTGGCACAAAATTTCAGTCCTTAACATAGTTATGCTTGTCGTCCTCATCGGCATCTACTGCATTGGCTGTTGCGCATTTCAAAACGCTAGAAGATCTGAATCGGACTATCCGTACGGCCAAAACCGAATGTTCAAAAGCCGTCCAACATGGGATTATCATTGGTAATTACTTATGCTACTTAAATTCCAACTTTGTTACATGTACTGATATGTTTTGATCGATGAAAAACGCTAAATAGCCCAAAAAAAATTTTGTCTGGAGCCCTAACCACTATAAGTACGGCAAAGTTGATGATCTGAAGATGTATTAGATTATTAACTTATTTAAATCAATATTGAATAATATATGTGCAAATTTCTTTGCAGGAGGAGATGGATGTATGACAGGAGGCACCAGCTTTATTGAGCTCCTTTTTGTTTGGTTTTTTTTTTTTTTTATTCCTCCAGTCTTCAAATGCTCCTTTGGACTATAAAAAGATGGGGCGATTTCCGTATGTATGATCACATTCACATGCATGGATGTTTTCAAATCCTTCCTCTTTAAATTGCTGCTTTTTGTACAAAGAAGAAAATGATTTTTCTTTATTTCGTCCTAATTTACTTAGAGCCTATTTTCGTCTATGTAGTTTAAAAATGTGTAATTAAAAATTATGGAAAGTGATAGAAATTAAGGAGTAATTAAATATTATACTATTAATTAACACATTTTGTTCCCCTTTTTATTTATGTAATTATGGCAGGTGATAACTCCATATTGTAAGAGTTAGAGATGAAACTGATCCTAAATGCAAGAATCAAAAGTCTCTACTTGGTCTTCGCTTTTGACACTTCCGAACGCGCTTAATACATTAAGAGCTTGTTTCCATTTCCAGTGCTGGGAGATGCGTAGCCTCCCAGTGCTAGGGAAGTGTGCTACCCCCTGCGGGTCCCCCGCATTCGGGGGGCTGAGTGTGGGGGGGCCGCGTTGGGAGAAAAAATTTCTCCCGGCACAGGCAACATATATAACTTTGTCGAATACAGTAAATGGTGGAGATAGAAGAATGTTTTTGTGTTTTGACTTCTGAGTAAATAATTGAGAGATAGTTGATACAAACCCCATCATTACGTGCTTATTTAGAGATCAACAATGGATTAGAAGTATTTAACAACTTTATTATTACTCTCTAACGAGACTATATATTAAATCTCCGCAAATCTACCTAGTAAGATTAGATAGAGTAAGCATTTCAACACGAAATTAAAAGATTAACAAGGTTTACATTTTAACACGAAATTCAAAATTTCATATTCTACTAATATGGGTGTATAGTAAATTTGACAAAAAATAAGAAAACATTTGGTAACAACCCGAGTTTTTGTAACCAATTACCAATATACCTTAATGTCACAATATAATCTTAGGCCTTGTTCTTTTCACAATTTCAAAAAAAAAAGAAACTTTTCTATCTCCTCTTTTCAACCTCACACACATTTATCAATATAATATTAATCATATATTTTATACGAAATACTATACATATCAAATTTATTCCCAAAAAAACAAGACCTTAAAAGTGCAAGGCCAGGTAAATTTCATAAATAAATGGTTGCAGTAGATGGTTATCAATTTTTGCTTAAATGAACAGATCAATGTCAACAACTAAATAGTAAAAAGAAAATAAATTAATGATAACCAAGAACTATGTGAATTAATTAATCATTACTAATTAACAAATTCTATCTAAAAAAATGTAAGAAGATTTTCCTTAATTTAATAAAAAGGAAAAAAAGATTTTCCTGTTCATGATTTTCTGATTAAATAACTTTTAGGGTACAGCCAAAAACACCCTATTTTCCTCTCAATACTCCCACCATTTTTTGTCCGTACAAAATACCCTTTCAAATATGATTGAAATATGATTGGCCGAACTCCCCACCCCAAAGCTTGCTCGGCCAGTTATGGCCGAGCCAAAAAAAAAGGAGAAGGCTGCCGGAATTGGCAGCCTGACGTGGATGGCTGCCGGAAATGGCGGCCATGTGCAAAAGAAGGCGCAAAATTTATTTATTTTTTAATGTTTCCATGGCAGCAACCAGCCAAAAGAAAGCTGCAAATTTTTATTTTTATTTTTTTGAAGTTTCCATGGCAGCCATGGCTCCATGGAAAGAAGCTGAAAAAAATATATAGTTCCATGTTACCGAGCCAACGAAAAAGCTACAACTTTTTTTTTCTTTTTAAGGTTTCCATAGCAGCCATCCATGGCTGCCATGGAAAGAAGCTGCAAAAAACATATACTTCCATCGATGTTGCCATGGCAGCGAGCCAGCGAAAAGTGTTGCAACTTTTTTTTTTTTTTTCCTGGTCGAGCAGTTTCATGGGTGCTCGGCCAGTAAGAGCAACCCTTGGGGGTGTTCGGCCAACCTTGGCCGAGCACTCCTCATCAGTTCCAACTGTAAAGGGTATTTTGGTCCGAGGTGTGATGGTGGGTGTATTGAAAGAAAAATGGGGTGTGTTTAGCCGTACCGTAACTTCTAATTGTCGTCGTCTCATCTAAATTCTTGAATATATGGAGATACGAGAAGATGTTGTGGTGGAGATCTTGTCGAGACTCGCATGTGAAAACCCTCCTCCGATTAATCTCATCTCGTTTCTTCGCCCATGTTCACCTAAATCGCTCGATTTCGAATCCCTTCTCCTTCAGGAAGCACACTTTAAGGATGGCATATTGCCCCTGGATGCCCTCAGCTTCTCCCCAGTTGAAAAATCCAATCTCGAACTGGATCGTTTCACTAAAATACGGACGACATCGTTTTGTGGGCTGAATCAATGGCTTGGTTTGTCTAGAGATTTCTTTCCGGGAGCCGTTCGCGATCGCAATATGGGACCCCCATCGACCCGATTCGCCAAAGAAATCCGAACTAAACCTCTTCGACCAGGTTGTGCTTGCACGGGTTTTGGCTGGGACCCAACGGCTAATGATTACAAGGTATTCAGGCTCTGTTATTTTGTTTCAGAATTCTGGGGATTTAAGAAATTGTGTTCATGTGTGGTCATCGAATTTAATTACAGTATTGGAGGGAGTATGAACTTAATTAATTGCAAGATCACAACTTTGCAGTCTCATTTTAAGTTGGTAATGGAAGGCTTTGCTTATTGCATTGTTAACGATGGAACGAGTCAGCTAATAATAACTCAAATATTACTTAAACCCCTGATGGCTTGCTTTGACGTGAAGAATGAGGTACTGGATTTAATTCCTATTCTGGAACTTCTCCTCGACTTTGTTTCGTCTTTTTATTTATTTATATTTATTTTATGTCGCTTACTTTAAAGGTCTTTTCTTTTCTCCAGTCTTCAATCGTGATTCCCCAAATTTTGGGTTTTACCACAAGTTTGGGGTTTTTTTTTTTTTTTTTTTTTTTTTTTTTTCTGATGACCAAACCAATCCCAAATTTGGGGTCGATGAACAGTGCAACCCAACCCAAATTCGGGGTTGCACTGCTCATCAACCGCAAATTTGGGATTGTAGTTTTATTACTAAAATGCCATTTGTTTTATTATTATTATTATGTCATGTCATTAGTAATTTTTAATTGTATGTTAAATTTATTTTAATTAATTAATAATAACAACAATAATAATAATTGATTTTAAATAAGTAAAATAATAATAATAATAATAATAATAATAATAATAATAATAATAATAATGATGATGCTGATGATTATTATTATTATTATTGGACATAGATGAGTAATAATAATTTTAATTTTTATGTTCAAAATAATATTTTTAATTATATAAATTTGACTCATTAACTATTAGTTTCGATAAAATTATACTTACTAAATAAATAAATAGAATGTAATCAATTTTTACGATTAAAAATAATAAGAAAAAAAGAAAAAATAGTCTACCCCAAATTTGGGGTAAACAATTGGAATAGAAATGTGGTCTGGTCTACCCCAAAATTGGAGTGAGGGGTAGACTTCACCCCAGACTTGGTGTAAACGCTTGGAGATGACCTTATAGATCTTCTTGAGCCAATCTGTTCATTTGTTATTCTATATATAATTTCCCCTAAGATCCATATATATTTAGGGATAAATTTGTTTCTAGGCATTCTTCTATTGATTGGGCAATGGGTGTTAATTTTCACTCAACTTTGAGTATAATTGGGCTTCTTTTGTTGAATTTTTTTGTGGGCCATTGCTATTCTTTGTCTAGTCCAGATCAAGGAAAAGATAGGATAATTTCTTTGCCTGGGCAGCCAGAAAATGTTGGATTTGAACAGTATTCAGGTTATGTGACTGTGAATGAGCAATTTGGAAGGGCACTTTTTTACTGGTTAATTGAAGCTCCTGCAGATAGAGAGCCTCAATCAAGGCCTCTTGTTCTGTGGCTTAATGGTGGGCCTGGTTGTTCTTCTGTGGCCTATGGGGCTGCTGAAGAGATTGGCCCTTTTCGGATTAAATCTGATGGAAAGACTCTATACCTCAATCCTTACTCTTGGAATAAATGTATGCAGTAATTTCACTCATTTTCTTTGACTCATGCAAATGATGATGATGATGATGAGTTTATCTTTTAGAAGATGTAACTTATTCTGATGGTAGAAGTAATGATATGCTTTTGCAGTGGCGAATTTGCTGTTCTTGGAATCGCCTGCTGGAGTTGGTTTTTCGTATTCAAATACTTCATCGGATTTACACACTGCTGGAGACCAGAGAACGGGTAATTGTTCTTGATGTTACTCTATTAGTCCAAAGAAAAATAAGTTAAAATCTTGTTCGTTGTACTATCTAGTCGCTCTCACTGTGGGTTATGTATAAAAATGCAGTAGATTTGGTTATTTGATTCATCGTTATTGCTTAAACTAACCTGAATATGTTGAATTTGTTGTTTTGTGTAGCTGAAGATGCTTACAGCTTTCTTGTGACTTGGTTTGAAAGGTTTCCTCAATACAAACATAGAGAATTTTACATTGCAGGAGAAAGTTACGCTGGTGTGTATCATATGCCCCATTCATTTACTTAGAGGTTCTATGCTTGAATTAGTCATTATCACAATCAGACGAAAAGATATTGACTTTTATTAACTGTGATTCGTTCAGGACACTATGTTCCTCAGCTATCTCAAATCATATATGAAAGAAACAAGGGAATTCAAAATCCGATAATCAGTTTCAAGGGATTCATGGTACCATGCAAGAAACTCTGGATTTCATTAACGGTAACAAAGTTGTTCTGCAAATTATTGGCTCATTCTTATCTGTCGTTTTCGTTTGTTAGGTTGGGAATGCTGTTATTGATGATTACCATGATTATGCTGGCACATTTGAGTATTGGTGGACTCATGGCTTAATTTCAGATTCTACTTACAAAGCTCTACGGATAGATTGTGACTACGGATCTGCTACACATCCCTCGGCTGAATGTGTTCAGGCTATCACTCTTGCAGAACAGGAGCAGGGTAATATTGACCCGTATAGCATATACACTCCCCTGTGCAATGATACATCTTCGATTAAGCGCAGATTACGGGGTCACTATGTAAGTAACGTTTTTTTTACATTTTCTATTGTTCTTTAGTAAGTTTATCTTGGAATTCTTTACTGCATAGTAAATTTTGAGCTGTTGCTTGGGTACAACCCTCATTTTGCATAACGGGGCTCTTCTTAATCAATTGATTATTGCAAGAATGCATATAAAATTTGTGACATGTACCTTTCCGGTTTTCATATGCAGCCATGGATGTCCCGAGCATACGACCCTTGCACTGAAAGGTACTCTCAAGTTTACTTTAATCTCCCTGAGGTTCAAAAGGCATTCCACACCAATACAACAAAGATTCCTTACCCATGGAAATCATGCAGGTGAGAATTGGAGCTTGAAAGTCTCTGTCATGCCTATACCTTGTTTGGTTGAGCTTAAGAAATTGCTTAAACTTACTTTTTTAAGTAATGCAACTATTTTCAAACATGTTTTTATCTATAATAACATAACATACTGACATAACAATTTAAGAGCTTAGCTAAACATGCATCCGCTAAGAGATGACAAAATTTTTTAAACGAATTCTTCATTTTGCAGTGATATTGTTAGCGATGAAAATTGGGGTGATTCTCCTCGATCCATGCTTCCAATTTACAAAGAACTAATAGCTGCCGGTGTCAGGATTTGGGTATATAGGTATACCCCTCTTTTAATTTATTCTCCTTGAATTTTACCATGTTTCACTTAAATTTTATAAAGTTCATGAAAACTGTCATCGTTTCCAGAATTTTTAAAACTTGACCATGTCTTGCACTTGATTATTTGCAGTGGGGATACAGATTCCGTGGTCCCAGTGACGGCAACTCGATACTCAATCAAGGCTTTGAAGCTTCCCACAGTTACTGAGTGGTATCCGTGGTATGACAATAAAAAGGTTAGCCAGTTCCTATTTTTATGTTCTAAAAATGTAAACAAATCTCGTCATGTCCAAGAAGAGAACAAGAAATGTGAAAATTTTATATCATGCTCGTCATATCTCCTCCGTTTTCTGCTACTTTCCTTTTCATCTTCGAAGGTCTAAAATAGCTGCTCCTGATGTGATGCAAGCTGCTTGCACGAGATGTTATGCGAGCAACTGATGTGCCACGATCTTAGATCATACTGTAAGTTGGAAAGCAGTTGATGTGGTAGGTCCAGATCACGTCACATCAGTTGGTTGCACAGGATTTGCTTGCACCAAATCAGGAGTGATAAGTGAGCTATCCAGCTTATTGGGAATAACTATATTTGTTGGGCTCTTTCAAGACATTTAAAACCTAAAGTGATTGCTCTTATCAATCATATGTTTCTCTTATAGTTTTTTCTTCTTCTGTTATATACGAAGGTCGGTGGATGGAGCCAAGTGTACGAAGGACTGACTCTTGTGACTGTTAGAGGAGCTGGGCACGAGGTACCACTTCATCGCCCTCGACAAGCTTTTATTCTTTTCGGACGGTTTCTGACGAACAAGCCAATGCCGAGTGAATCTTGATTTGATCAACTATGGCAAATAATTTATGTGGATGGGTGCTTCGTTCTCGTCTGAGTAATTGCCGCGAAGCATAAACTCTTCCTGATAGAAGGCTGTAAAGAAAAGATGGTAAAATTTTATATAAATTTGTCATTGGAAATTTATCATAGAGAACTGGTTCAGTCTATGAATATCCTAATTAGTAGTTCAACTGACTCCCCTGGATATTTTGGTGAAATAGAGAATTCGTTATATAGGGGTAAAAGATTCATTTATTGTATATTTGATCTCGTTTCTTTGAAGTTTTAGTATCATAACTCATGAGTACACCGGTGAGCAGTTTGGACAAAGAAATAGGTTGACAAGGTGAATACGATGGTGGTATAATATTTGCACACAATCATTCTTCAGCTCAATTTTGATTTCCATTTTAAAGGGCTTATTTTGATCTCAGTTAAGTAACGATTGGACATATAACTTGTTTTTGTTGATTTATCACGCTTTATACTTTTCTTACATTTGTACATTTTGTAGTTTACGTTGATGTTTAGGTGTTAATGTATGTGTATTTATGAGTTTTGATGTGAAATAGGAGAGAAAATGAGTGGGATTGAGTGGTGGAGATTTATGTAATACAGTGGTTCCCAGAAAATATGTGGATGTAATTGGTTTGACTTTTGATGTGAATGTGTTAAAATTTGTAAAAATTTGTTAAAAGTTGTAAAAGAACGGGCGGATTAACTTCGTTCAAAACTTGAAACCTTACATTGCTGTTAGGTTATACTTTACGTTTCTTAGAATATATGTCTAAAAGCTTGAGAAAGGTAATGAGATTATTGTCAATCATTTACTTATTAATTATTACTTGAGACATGAGTACCGAGCCAGCCCTCTTGTTTGGTGTGTGTGGGGGTGGATGGATTTGGATATCGCCACTTCACATGAATTGACATAACATATCTCTTGTTTATTGGGAGGAGATCAAACATAAAAATAACAAATGTAGTTCAAGTTTAGGGGAAAAAATTTGCAAGACTACCAACACGGATTTCATTTGTCTCGTTTTCGAGTTAATAGCTTGTTGCTTTGGTTGGCCATGAGTTGACGATCATGTGTAACTTGCCACTTGGTGGTTTATTATTGTTTGTGTGAAAGTGTTTTTTTTTTTTAGAAAAATAATTTTCTAATATCTAGATATCGATATCGATATATATTATATATATATTATATTAATAAAACCAGGACATTTTCCCTCCCATTCTACTTATTTTCTGAATTAAATAATTAATAAAAAAATTATGTTCTACGCAGGATAATAATCTTGATATTTATCTATTATCTGAATTACATTACGTATTCATCTTCACGTGTCAGTCACATTTATCATATCTCTTTTACGCGTTCTTAAGATTTCTACAGATCTCATCATTCCTTTATTAGCATTATTATAATTCCTATTATCATTGTTATATGCACACAGCTTGCCTACTTGATACTTTTGTTCTACTAGATTCCTTTCCCATTACCTGCAAAACCAACTAACGATACCTCATTTTAACCTCTTTTCTTTTTTTTTAACAAAAATACCTCTGATCCGCATAAAATTTCAAACCGTAACAATTATATAAATTAGATTTCATATGAGTAATTGAAAATAATGAAAGATAAAAAAATATTAATTTGAATATATACTTTTGCCTATTTATCTGTCAAAGTGTATTAATACGATGATGCAACTATTTCAATTAACGAAATGCCTTAGAAAATCAAGAACCGGGACATGCTCCACGTTTTATACACTTATAATTACTTGTCACCTAAGTTGAGAATTGAGATTAAAAGGTTTCCTTGGTGCCTAAGAAGTGGTGGCTTTTAATAATTCACAAATGTGTGGATGACATATTTCAAAATACCTAAAAAGCAACTATATACAAAAAGTGAGATAAGAGTAATAATTAATGTATTAAAGATCAAAAAAATTTCTAAAGGCACTACATGAACATGTATATATAAAATAGCCATCCCATCTAAAGATAAAAGCAAAATCAACAAGAAGTAGTAGCAAAAGAAACACAAATCCCAAACTATCATTCTCACAATCTCCCTCTCACACACAAACACACACTCACAACTCTATAGAGAAAGATGTATCGATTGAGTAACACAGTGATAGGTTTCTTAAACCTTTTCACTCTCTTGGCTTCAATCCCAATAATAGGTGCTGGTTTATATATGGATGGCAAGAGGCAGTACAACCTGCGAGAGTTTCCTTCAGACACCACTTCTAGTTGTGGGATTCATCATTCTCGTAGTATCACTTGCTGGATTCATTGGGGCTTGTTTTCATGTTGCATGGGCACTTTGGGTATATCTTGCTATCATGCTGCTGCTTATAGGGACTTTGATGGCCTTAACTGTGTTCGGGTTCGTCGTCACGAGTCGAGGTGGTGGGGCCGTGGTCGTCGGTAGGGTTTATAGTGAGTACCATCTTGATAATTACTCTTCATGGTTGAGGAAGAGAGTTATGGATCCTCATTATTGGATGACAATAAAGAGTTGTATTTTGGGCTCAAAGGCTTGTGCTAAGGTTGTCTTGTGGACGCCTTCCGATTATCTCACTAAAGATTTATCTCCAATTCAGGTAATATATGTTCATTTTGTGCAATTTTACTCTATTTAACAACTTAAACTTTTAGATGATTAATAATGAATATGTTTATCGAACAGTCTTATGCACAATTTTGTTACGTTGCTTTTTAAATATATATAGTTAATTAATCTAGTTTTAATTAATGTTAATCCAAAGTAAGATTCTTTTGGACATTGTAATATGAAGTAGGGTCATGAAATATATTTAAATCGATTTAAAAATAATAGTCCTCTAGTGGGTTGAATTTAGACACAAGTAACTATCTCCTAATTGTTATAAAAGTATAGAAACAATAGAGAGAATTTAGAGAGAATGAATTCGAAGGAATTCTCAGGAATGAATTTCATTAATAACTGAAGCCCTATTTATAGGAAAACTTCGAATGGCACAATCGTAATTACATAATTTCATCAAGGGTATAATAGTCATTCACATATAATAATTACATCTTTTACCAAATTATTTCTCCACCAAATTATTCCTCCATCAAATTATTCCTCATAATTCATAACCACCAAATTATTCTCAATTATTCATAACACTTCAATTATTATTCATAACACTCCCCCTTGAATGACTATTAATACAAATGTCTTCTGGACCTGTTTGGAGAAAAACCCAGTGGAAAAAAAAAACTTCCAAACCGATTGCAGGATAGCTTGGAGTGGTTATATACTGCTTCATCAAAACATTGCTCCCCCTGATGTCTATAAGCGGCACATGAGTATTCACGTGCTGCCTCGTTAAAACCTTGTCAAGAAAACCCAGTGGGAAAAAACATGATCGAAGGAAAAAGAGTACAGCTGCTCCGTTCGATTTCATATCTTGAGAACTGATATCTTTACTTCTGGTAAATGATTTCAATATCATCATCGTTTGGATCTAAAGCATTAGCTCCATTATAACTTGATCTAATAGATACACTGTATCAATTTCTCCTATTGTTCTCAATATACCATGAATATGCCTCGTTAAAACCTTATTAGGAAAAACACAGTGGGAAAAACCCTAATGGAGGAAAAAGAGTACATTATTCATGTGAATACGCCTTTAAAATTGCCTCATTAAAAACCTTGCTAGGATAACCCAATGAGATAAAACCTCAGTCAAGGGAAAAAGAGTGCAACGCGTATTTTATACAAATATGCTGCAAGCATTTCAAAATCTTTCATAGATTTGTATGAGTATCATATACATTGGTTGACACTCTTCATTCATCTCCACGTGAATGAAATTTTAGATGTTATACAATATCATGTTATATTCAGTGCATATATGTAATCAACAATCTTGATCTCATTTTCTCATTATATCGAGGTATATGCCTAAATCTCTTCTGGAGATTTCATATTAGTTGAGATTGGGCTGCCTCATTAAAAACCTTATTTGAGAAAAACCCTTTTGGGACAAAAACATCAATCAAGGAAAAGAGTACAGCATATGAATTTCTCAACAATATCAATGTAGATATTTTGAGCCGTTGCATGCACTGATACAATAATACATTTGAAACCTCTTCAAGAGTTTCATTCTCATTTCTCATTAAGCCCGTGTATGAACACTTTAATCATAAGGGCATATATTTTAGCATCGGTATTTTTCGATGGATTTCAATATCCGCACTATCATATTTAGCGCTATCTTTTCATACTGTGTCGACACTTTCAATCTTATTTCTTTCCTCATATCGACATAACTTATCGAGATATCTCATTATCAATCCTCTTGTAGGATTACACAATATAGTTATGTCTATATACTCTTCAAGAGCATATGCCTCCGTTATTAAGACCATCTTTTATAATTTGCTTTGATATATATGTTTGGGGAAATATCAACGCTTCTGGCGCGCTAACTTATCAAATCATCGTAGTTGATATATGTGATTGTTCATAGCCTTTCATGCATCTTTGAATTTCAAGTTCGTATTTCAATTGCGAGGATATAACATGATGCATTTCCCATATTATTTTCATTGCGAGGATGATGCATTTCACATATTATTTTCAACATTTAATACTCCCCCTCATGCTGAGAAAATTTAGAACACCAAAACTCATACAGTTGGTATGATTTTAATCATATATGTTCTCATCATTCAGCCTTAATATGGGAATTTAGACCGTTTGCATTCTATTCTCGATATCGGCAATTTATTTGAGGACTTTAAATAATTTGTCATATAATATCCCACTTGTATGCGCATACTCAAATCCTTCAGGGATTTATTCAAGTTATTGGGATATATATTTACTAGCTTTATCATTAAATCTAGAAATCATGCTCATATCGTGAGCAAATCATTTCGTAATCTTCCAATTACAAATCATATACACATGTGACTATCTAGTGGATCCATATCATAATATCTAGTAGTCCACATGGAGGATGAGTGGGCCCATATTTCTCATCCTTTATTCCAGATATATTTGGGATTTATTCCCAATATTGGCTAGTAATGATTTCATCATTTATCGAGAACAATCATTGAAGAATTCTTTTAATTCTTCACTTGAAATATTGATTTCAATAATTATTTAAACCGGGATGGTTAGTCAGGTTTGCAAGCAGTATTATTGAACTTCTAGTTCAAGAAATTCTTATATCGATTTCACTAGTATACGTATAGTGCTCAATATGATTTATCATAGAAATAATTCACCGACATATTCCATCATCTTTTGGTGACATTATTGTTCCGCTACATTGTTCAAACAGAGTTACAACTCATACGCATCACATCCTGGCTATTATTTAATTCCGAAATCGTAGCTCTTACGCTTCATATTATTTATTTAAAATCGGAGTCTTATTTCATACGCGTCATAGTATTCTATAAATAAATCATCAAAATTATTGCAAAATTCATCATAACAAGGGTCTATACATTATAATGGATCATATGGTCTCAAATCTTCGAAAATACTATCCATCACTACCGATCAAAATCCTAAAAATGATTTATCGATGTAGGCTGGAAAGATTAAGGATGCTAATGAATAAGGGTATCCCACAAGATATCCGATGCTTGATTGAAGCAAATGTTCGATTATCTGATGAGATTTCGATTCCTTTTAAATACATGCCTAGTATGGGTAAAAGTAGTTTTTCAAATAAACGGAGAGTAAAAAGATTAGGAGGGTACTACAAATGTGCTCGGTGGACATGTGACACTCGATGTAAATCTGTGGGGTACGTGCCCAGAAACCGAGAAGATAAAATAGCATTCATTAAGGATGGATTGAGTAAGGAGCCTTTGGATGATATTCAACCGGTTCTTGGGACACATCCTAGTGGACACGTACAAGGTGAGCTGATGGCCTTATGGGCCAAATTCAAAAATCAACAGGCACTTTATAGTCTTGAAATACTTACTTTAAAAGATTCTGTTTATAAATTTAGTAAAATAACTTAGTATAATGATTTTCCCGTATTTGTATAAGGTAAATTTATGTAATATAGAAGATCAATATTTTTCTTTTATTTGTAAATATCGTTTTTCGTTTTTAGATTTTTTATTTTCAATCACCGACAGATATATGTCATTTTCACTTAAATTTTTCTGTCTTTTTCTCTTTCATATTTGTCAAAAAGTAAATAGTGCAATCAATTATTGGTTTGAAAATTTTCCTTTAAATAGAGGGATTCGTGTTTCACGTGTTCATACGTTGAAAGTATAGTGCAAAAAGAGAGACAGGAGTAGAGATGGATGTGGAGATTTTAGAATCATCTCATACAAGTCAGCCTTTACCTCGCCAGATTAAAACCGTATGTATTCTTGGTGGATCTAAAGTGGTAGGCCATATCCAATATGTGGATATGGAAAACCAACTCGTAAAAGAGTTAGGGAGACAAAAAATCAATATACTATATGGAGGAACCAACAACAAACTTTTAACTAGACTTATAATGGCTGCATCATCATGGGGAATAAGAGTTTCGAGTGCAATACCTTTCCATCGAGTTGGATCTAATACTCGAATTGGAGCCAGTTCTACCATGGGTTCAGCTGGGTTGGTGCTACAAGCGCAATCCATCCACCACTGCATGATGTATATAATGAACAATAGTGATGCTTTCATTGTTCTTCCAGGCGGCTATAACACACTGGAGGAAATATTCAATATAACCTCGTTGGCACAGTGGAACTTTCATGTCAAACCAATAGGTTTGTTGAATATTAACAATTTCTTTGATGGCTTACTACCGTTCCTAGATCAGGGTGTAGATAATAAGTTTATCTCTCATTCAGCGAGAAAAATACTTATTTCTGCTAGTACTGTTGATGAACTGCTCATGAAATTTCATGCATATGTTCAAGAATCTGTGGAAACCCAGATCCATCGGTCACAGACCACTGGTGTCATGCGAAAAAGAAATTCGGATCCTTTAGATATTTCATTATGAATCCTAATGTTGATGGTGGCAGAGCTACGGAGTATTTATACTCTCCAGACGCATCCCTCATTATAGATTCAGTATGTATTTTCTTTTCGCATTTCTATATTTTCGAGTGTTTAATGCCATCTTTTGATATTCTCAATATGTTTCACTTCGGCTGTTTTGTACTTCTTCTGGAGTAATAATAATAATATCATATTGGCTTTATTCAAATGCAGAAATCTAGTGATTATGCTTCTTCAAGAGCATTTTATTCTCATATTAATACAATCTTATATCATCGATGAGAATACTTCATATAATCTCTCCATGCGATATATTTTCTTTGATTTATCAACATGGGATCTATTGAGCATTTTACTTTCATCTATTTATCCAATGGTAACTTCAGGTACCACTTACTCAATTTTTCTCAATTAATATTCAGTAAATATGGAGAATAAATTTTATTCTTATTATCTACTTCTTCAAGAGTAGGATTAGAATGTTTGATCAACTACTTCTTCTGGAGTAGGATTCGTTATAACCAATCGTGTAGTATAACCCACCACATTGGAAATATGCACACCAATCGTGTGGTATTACCCACCACATTGGAAATATACTCAAACTATAAAGTGCATAAATTTAAATTGTAGAAATTAAATTCTCCCCAATAGGTGGTTGAACCTACCACATGGAAATTATCGCAATAAATATAAATTTACGGAATTTAAATTGCGAGAATTAAAATGCATAATGATTAACTACTTCTTCAGGAGTAGGATCTGCTTAGTAGAAGGTATTACCCATCACTTAGCATATAAAGTGCAGAAATATATAAAACCTTACGTTTAGTGATGGTTGAACCCATCATCAGGTAGGACGTATTGCGGTAATTAAATTGCGAAAAGTAAATTCTCCAAATAGGTAGTTCAATCCACCACTTGGAAATTATTGCAATAAAAGTAATAAAAAAATGTCCAGCTGTTTCTTCCTTGGTCCGCATAGGTACGTTTGTCCATTCCACTCCGCATAGGTAAAATTATCCATTCCAATCCGTAAAGGTAAAATTGTCAAAAGATGTTTTACCAATATTATACGATCGAGAAATCGTCTCATTTCCACTTCAATTTGTAAATATAAAAATGTTTAAAGACTATTTTGTAACATTTCAAAAGTTGGTGTACTGATTTCTAAATTTTGAAAGTTTGATAATAACATATTTCAAAACGAGTTATTACCCTATCAATATTGATGTCAAATCGAAGCTCTCGTTAAATCGAGTATAATGGAGTCGAGAAAATTTGATTTTGAAAATGTATGCTTCTTATATCTCGAAAAAAACGAATGTTATAACTTAATATTATATTATAAAATAATATATTTCCTTTGTTTTTTTTCTCTTTTGCTATATTAAAATTCGTTCCATACTCGATTTGTTTCTTTCTCTTTTGCCGTATTAAATCTAGTTCCATACCTGATCAACTCCAAATTATTATCTTCCTCAGCTAGATTAAAGAATTCATTGCTCACATCTAGCGTTGCCTTCATAAGTGATTCTGGTATTCCATGATTTATAATCATGAAGGAGTCATAGATCTTGATGTGGGAGGAGAAGGATGAAGAGATTTTAGTTTTCAGAGAAGCAAATTATTGAGGAAGAAAAAGTAGAGTTATTTATAATAATCCGGTTTCTGATACAGAAGATCATCTATAAGATGCAACTGTAGAGCATACTCCCTTCATATTACTCAAATGGTTAGAGACTCGTGCTGATAACGTGTTATAAAAGTATAGAAACAATAGAGAGAATTTAGAGAGAATGAATTCGAAGGAATTCTCAGGAATGAATTTCATTAATAACTGAAGCCCTATTTATAGGAAAACTTCGAATGGCACAATCGTAATTACATAATTTCATCAAGGGTATAATAGTCATTCACATATAATAATTGCATCTTTTACCAAATTATTCCTCCACCAAATTATTCCTCCATCAAATTATTCCTCATAATTCATAACCACCAAATTATTCTCAATTATTCATAACACTAATTAATTAAATTAATTTTAAGTGTCATATTAGTATTCTCAAAGTAGTGATGATGAGAATGAATTATTATTCAATGAAATATTCTACAATATTGATTCATGTTTATTTCAATTAACAGTCAGGTTGCTGCAAGCCGCCAACTTTGTGCAACTATGCATCAACAACGGTGACACAAGAATTAGACTGCTATCGATGGAACAACAACCCCAATATTTTTGTGCTACGACTGTGATTCTTGTAAGGCTGGATTTCTCGAAGATGTACGACGAAATTGGCACAAAATTTCAGTCCTTAACATAGTTATGCTTGTTGTCCTCATCGGCATCTACTGCATCGGCTGTTGCGCATTTCAAAACACTAAAAGATTTGAATCGGACTATCCGTCCGGCCAAAACCGAATGTTCAAAAGCCGTCCAAGATGGGATTATCATTGGTAATTACTTATGCTACTTAAATTCCAACTTTGTTACATGTACTGATATGTTTTGATCGATGAAAAACGCTAAATAGCCCAAAAAAATTTTGCAAGTGTTCGTTTCCACTTTTTTTTTAACCTAAAAATCACCTACGACTAAAAGTCAAAGTCAAGCATCAATATCAACCGCACATTTCACATCACCATTCATTATTATCTACACATTTTGTGGTCCCCACCACTACACCCCACTTTCAGCAAAAATTTTAGCAAAAATAAATACACACGAACACTCACTTTGTTTGGAGCCCTAACCACTATAAGCAGAGCCGGTCCTATTCTTGAGGCGAGTGAGACCTTCGCCTCGGGCGCAAAATCAGAGGCGGACGACTTTTTTTTTTTTTTTTTGTCATACATAAAAGGTTACATTATATAGTGAAACGTTGCCCATTTTGTTCAACTTTGCACGTGGCGTGATGGTTAGTCGCAGAGTTTTAGTTTGTATATTTCCTTTCATCCAAATTCGACTCCTCCATGTGCACTTTTCATATTATTATTGTTTATTTATTTTATTATTTATTATTGTTGCGCTTTTTACTTAAAATTTTGCAAAACTCATATTAATTCTTTATTATTTAGCATCATCTAAAAAAATTTTGCTCAAACTTAATTATAAATAGAATTTGAAATAGTTCATCTAGTTTTTAAAATTTCATATTATCAAATAAAATGTATTCAGAATAATCGAATCGTGTTGGTTTAAAACATAAATAAATTATAAAAGATTTTGAAAAAAATATATTAAGGTGCATTTTCTAATGGTAAAAGTACTCCCTTATCAATATATATAATCAACGGATTTGCTCAGGTCCCAACGTGGGTACCATCTCCACACCACGTGGCACTCTGATAGGGCGCTACATGGGCCAATTTTTTTTTAAAATTTTTTTTAATAATTACGTTAAGTTAGATAAATAATATATTACTGCATCATGATCGTGGAGGGGCCGGTGCAGCCCCCACGAATTTTTTTGCAGGACTATGGGTACCGCAAGGTACCCATAGT
This sequence comes from Jasminum sambac, assembly GCA_018223645.1. Taxonomy (NCBI): domain Eukaryota; kingdom Viridiplantae; phylum Streptophyta; class Magnoliopsida; order Lamiales; family Oleaceae; genus Jasminum; species Jasminum sambac. Next base: position 37,766,645 of record CP073645.1, on the reverse strand, counting down.
GGGTACTAGATCTTAACTGATATAATTGATCTCAATTTGACTCGCCATCTTCATCTTCACCTTTTACTAAAATGAACAACGAAAAACATTCAAAATAGATTTTATAAATTTCATGACAATTATTTAATAACAAAAATATAAGTTTTATACATATCAATAATATCATATATGGGTAAAATGTCATAAACTATAGAGATCAAACAACTCTTTATGAATTTGAAAGTTTCACTTTAGAATTGTGAGTTCTAAGGTAAAAAGGCTAAATTATTGAAATTTTGATTAATATTTCTTTATCAAAACAACAAATATTAAATTTTGAAATTGTTATTAGAATATAATGTGAAATACGATATGATAGAATTTTTTTTATTATTGTACTATTTTTAGGTAATTATTAATTTTCATACTGCACTTATAAATTTTAGTAATTATTATATTTTATGGGGCGAACTTTATAACTTTCGCCTCAGGCTCCGAAAATTACAGGACCGGCACTGACTATAAGTACTGCAAAGTTGATCTGAAGATGTAAATTTATTAGATTATTAACTTATTTAAATCAATATTGAATAATATATGTGCAATTTTCTTTGCAGGAGGAGATGGATGTATGACAGGAGGCACCAGCTTTATTGAGCTCTTTTTTGTTTTTTTTTCCCCCTCCAGTCTTCAAATGCCCCTTTGGACTATAAAAAGATGGGACGATTTCCATATGTATGATCGCATCCAAAATTCCGCATGCATGGATGTTTTCAAATCCTTCCTCTTTAAATTGCTGCTTTTTGTACAAAGAAGAAAATGATTTTGCTTTATTTCGTCCTAATTAACTTAAAGCCTATTTCGTCTATGTAGTTTAAAAATGTGTGATTAAAATTATGGAAAGTGATAGAAATTAATGAGTAATTAAATATTATATTATTAATTAACACACTTTGTTCCTCTTTTATTTATGTAATTATGGTAAGTGGTAACTCGAAATTATTGCAAGAGTTAGACATGAAACCGATCCTAAATGCAAGAATCAAAGGACCACAAGTTTCTAATTGGTCTTCTCTTTTGACACTTTCGAACGCGCTTAATACAGTAAATGGTGGAGATAGAAGAATGCATTTGTGTTTTGACTTTTGAGTAAACACACGAACACCAAAGGAGTGTTTATAACTGAGAGATAGTTGATACAAATCCTGTCATTACGTGCTTATTTAGGGACCAGCAATGGTTTAGAAGTATTTAATAACTTTACTATTTCTCTCTATCGAGACTATTAAATCTCTCCAAATCTACCTAACAAGATTAAACAGAGTAAGCATTTCAAGATTGACATGCTAACAAACTATTATATCATGGAGGCATGTTAGAAAATTAAAAGATTATACAAGGTTTACATTTTTAACACGAAATTCAAATTTTCATATATTCTACTAATATGGGTGGTGTATAGTAAATTTGACAAAAAAAAAAAGGAAAACATTTGGTAACAACCTGAGTTTTTGTAACCAATTACCAATATACCTTAATGACGTCACAATATAATCTTAAAAGTGCAAGTTCAGGTTAATTTCATAAATAAATGGTTGCGGTAGATGGTTATCAATTTTGTACTTAAATGAATTGATATATAGATATCGACAACTAATTAAATAGTAAAAAGAAAGATAAATTAATGATAACTATGTGAATTAATTAATCATTCCTAGTTACTTAATCACTTCTATCTAAAAAGAATCTAAGAAGATTTTCCTTAATTAAAAAAAAAAAGATTTCCCTGTTCATGATTTTCTCATTAAAAACAACTTCTAATTGCGTCGTCTCATCTAAATTCTTGAATATATGGAGATACCAGAAGATGTTGTGGTGGAGATCTTGTCGAGACTCGCCGTGAAAACCCTCCTCCGATTCAAGTGCGCATGTAAACAGCGGCGGACATTAATCTCATCCCGTTTCTTTGCCGATGTTCACCTAAATCGCTCGATTTCGAATCCCACGAGGCACTCCATTCTCCTTCAGGAAGCACACCTTAAGGATGGCATTTTGCCCCTGGATGCCCTCAGTTTCTCCCCCGTTGAAAAATCCAATCTCGAACTAGATCGTTTCACTAAATATGGACGATGATCGTGTAGGTAGGGAATGTTGGAGCAATAAATTCACATTTGAAGTAATAGATACTGTCCCTAATAAGTTTGCGACCTCCGTTAATGGGACGCAACTACTCCTTCAATATCCTGGCGAACTCATCTTATATGACACAGAAACCAAAAAGATTAAAAGTAGCCATGAAGGAATATCAGTCTACTATTATGTGGAGAGCTTACTCTCAATTCCATGGATACCGAGAAAGGAATTGAAGCATGTACAAAGACAAATGGAATTGTACATACTCGGAGACTCAACATATATACTGTAATTTTTTTACGTCGCCTACACGCTTACTTTAATTAAGCCCATTAGGCTCCACATCAGGCAGAATTGTGTTAAAAGCTTTCCTCATTAATTAGATTTATTTCGAGCTTGCCTTGTGATTTTTTTTTTTTATAAGGAAATTTGAGTCAAATCGAAGTTACGCTCTAATACCAAATGAAAAGTGGTCAGGCGTCACCTATGTGGGAGAATATTATAAATGGGTTAATTTCTAACAATTTTTTAATTTTTAATTACCAAATAAATTATCAATCCATTTGTGTGTCACTTGTTGACCAACTAATTACACATGTCAATAAAAAGAATTGATCCACTAGTTCAACCAATTAATGATATACTCCTGACTCATCCAGTATAATGATCAAATGGAAGATATTGGTGAATCAATTTGGGTGATACACGGTGATTTGGGGAAATCTGAATGACTTTCCCTTATTTAACGAAAAGAAGAATATAGAGATGAACCGTATCCAGACTCTGACAAAGGAAAGGTGCGTGAAGTTAATTTTAAACAAAAAAAGGAAAAGAAAAGAAAAGCAAAGCAAAAAGAGGGTGGGAGGCTGGAAAAAATTAAAAAATATATTTTAAAATAGGGTGAAATACTTTAGTATTGTATATATATATATATATATATATATATATATATATAGATTTTTCTATTTTTGTCATTAATTCATAAATAATAATTTTTTAGTATTGTTTTATGTAAATATATCATCTTAATTGTTTCCGTGCGTCGCACATGTGCAACACTAGTTCTTGAAAATATAAAATATTTAATGACTTCTATTCATTTAAATAACAACATTATAGAAAATTACATGTAAAATTTAATTTTCCAACACTATTCTTAATTATTGTAAAAAAAAAAAAAAAGTGGACTATATATGTGGGATGGATGGAGTATTAGTTTTAAATAATTTATTAAAATAAAAAATGCTATTTTATTGAATTTTCCTATGAAACATAATAATTTCCAAAATAAAACACTGTTAGAATTAACAAATATTTTTTGAGATAAAGTTCAATACAAAGTTCGGACCTTGAAAGTACCAAAAAAAGTAAAACAATATAAGTGATCATCACCTGATGTCTTTGTTCTTCATCGGGATCTTGTCCACAACGCCTTCTTTCGGGAGCTGTTGGTCTTCGGCGCGAATAAGTCAATACTGCAATAAAAAATAATAGCTAATTAATTACATAACAAATAATTGAACCAAAAATTAAATGAAAATTATTATATAAAATTTATTAATATGGATAAATAACTATTATAAATAATTATTACTAGTAAATATAAATACTTTTTATCATAAATAAATGATTAATATGAGTAATATGTGATTGTTAATAAATAAAAAAGTTATTATTAATACCAATTACTAAAAAAAATTTATAAGAAGTTTAGCCGAATATGATCAAACCTCATGAGTGTGGTTCGGGCAAGCATGGCGGAACGCCAAAAAAGGCGTTCGGCAAACCAGTGCCGAACATTCCCAGATCTAGTGCATAAAAATTTATCGACGCATATATTGTTTTGCATTAGAAATCACTCAATTTTTTTACTATAACATCAACCAATCCACATACCATTCCTAAATTTCGAGAGAAACTCTAAAATATACCGCTGAAAAATGGTAGCAAACGAAGATTACTCTAAATTTGGCAAAAAAAATAACGTCAACTCACATTTGTCCATTGCTGTTGGATTCTCCTTGTTTGTGTTGGAAAAGAAAAAACTTGATTTTTGGCCTTACTCTCTTAGATGAAGTTTTGCAGTCGGAGTTTCAACTTCTCCATTGTTTGGTCAGTCGATGTAGGAGAGAAGGGTGTGTTGCCCGGACAAGAGGTAGGAGAAATGAGATAGGTGTGAGGTGTTTTTATTTTAAATGAGGAGGGGGTAAAATTCGAAAAGGTGGTGTGTGGAGAGTTAAGGTTGATTTTTTTTAAAAAAATGGGTGTACTTAAAATATGGGTACAAAGAGAATTTTTGTGGGTGTCTTTAGCCACGCCCTAACATAAGACATACTCCTTGTATGCGTCTATTCGGCGCAGCGGCAAAGTGACAGGATGAATGTTCGTGAAACGAAGAAACAAATAGACCCTTTAGGCCCCGTTCTCTTTGCTGTTTTCAATCCGTTTTCTGTTTTCAATTTTCAAAAATATTGAAAATGCGTTCTATTCATTGTTTTTGAAAATCCATTTTCGAAAACGTTTTCAAGATTTGTATAGGAAACACAAAAACGTCTTTTTAACGTTTTCGGCGTTTTCAATGTTAAATGTCAAAACAAGGAAAACGCGTTTTCGGATTTTAAACTTTACATTTATTATATTTCAGTCCCAAATTTTATTTTTCGTACGTTTAAATCCCCGATCACCGCCGACCACCTTTGACCACCGCCGCCACCAACGTCCGGCCACCAAATCTGGTGGTCCAACCACCATTAATGGTGGTTGGACCACCATAAACAGGTGGTTTCGACCACCTGTTGGTGGTCGAAACGACCAGTGTAGGTGGTTCGACCACCAACAGGTGGTCGAAACCACCTGTGCAGGTGGTCGCGAACCACCTGCTGGTGGTTCGCGACCACCATTAATGGTGGTTTGACCACCAAATGGTGGTCGAACCACCAGCAGGTGGTTCCCGACCACCTGCTGGTGGTGCGAACCGCCAAGAGTTGGTGGTTTGCACCACCACAGTCGCCGGCGACTGGTTGAAAAGAGAGATGGAGGGTGGGGTGGGGTGAAGATGAGGGCTTGTTTGAATATTTTGAATAGTTTGAGGATTTTTTTGTAATTTTTATTATACCAATTTATATTTTTGTAAAAGTATAAACCAAACTATTATCTCTTCTCAAAAATAATTTTTCAAAATAACAAACCAAACGCATTTTCAATTTTCTCAAAACAAAAATTGAAAATAGAAAATACCAAAACATTTTCGAAAATGAAAACAGAAAATACAAAACAAACAGAACGGCCCTTTAGGTTTTCAGAGTTGATAAAAATAATTAATCACTTGACTTCCAAAAATGGAGATGTCTTTGAGCTGTATAAAATAATTATTTGTTAAAAAATGAGTGAGGACAGTAGTGTCTAGAAAATGATTTTCATACATGTGTGTATATATATATATAAAGAAAATTTTATTTTGAAAACAAACGTTAAATATACCTTTATTATTTTGTTTTTCTTATTTAATTTATTTTACTTTTTTTATTTGGTATTTTTTATTTTATTTTTTATGTACATTTTAATTTTTTATATAAATTTTAATTTTTGAATTATAAATATAATTTCAAATGAGCTATACGCAAACATTAATAAAAATCTGATATTATAAGGTCAATGTTGTAAATTACAATGGTATTTAAATTATTTTAAAAAATACAAATTAACTTTTTTATACACATTTTAATTTTTGAATATTATGTTTTCAATTTTATATATACATTCTAATTTATATATATATATATATATATATATATATATAGAAGTTGAAATGTCAACTTGGTACAATGTCACTTTGGCAGTGATTTTTTGTTTAAAAATTTATTTTTATTTACTTAAAAAAATAAAATAAAAAATATTTTTTATTTATTTTTACCATATTAAAATGATAATTTTAAATAGCTTTTACGGGTAATATGCATTGAGGGTTTAATGATCAGAAAATGAGTTTTGACTTCAATTGATACTTGTATTTTGGACTTAAGCTTTTAAAATATACTAGTATTACTTTATCATTACTTTACAATGTTTTCAAATATCTAATTTAAAAAATATCGATTATTAATCAATTCAATATATATGTGGCCTTTAAATAAGTTTTTCAAATTTTAAATTGTTTAGACATATTTTTAAAGTTTCTATTTGGACATCTATACCTATTAATTAGATATTATGCATATTATTATTTCGTTTTTAGCTTGATCGTATAATTAAAAAACTTTTACGAATTCTTATCAAAATTATTTAATTTCTACGGATAAAACTCTCGTGCATCTCATGGCGGCAATACTAGTTATTGTTATAGATATTTGCGCGTGTTAGTGTATAAATTTTTATGGATTTTGATATGAAATAAAAAAGAGAATGAGTGGAGTTGAATGATGTAGATATTTGTAATACATGTAGGTCCCATAAAATATGTGAATGTGATTAGTTTGATCAAATTAAAATTTTAAAAAGAATTTGTAAAAATTATTATCATCCTTGATCGAAGGGAGGGTTCCTCTACTACTAGGCCAAATTTTCGCCGACATCTATCATCACAAAAAAACACTCCATCTTCCTCTGCAAAATTCTTCCAAAACTCAGCGAAATCTGCCATTTTTTCAATTAAATTTTTATCATTCGATCGAATTTTACCGCGAAAAAATGGTATACTAGTTTATTATTATTTCAATTTAATAATTTAACAATAATCTAGTCTAGTTTTAAAAAATAAAAAATAAAAAAAAATAAAAATCTAGCGCGGTAAATTGATTTTTGTAAGAACCAATTATTATACATAGGAAATTATTTAGGGCTTACTACAAATATATGGTCCTATGAGACAGCTAATAAATCAGACTAAAGGCCATTCTTGAACCTAGACCCGACAACGGTTCCGGAACCGCCGGTTCGCAGTTCCAAAAAAATTGAACCAAATCGGAACCGTGAACAGTACGGTTCCGGTTCGGTTTTGGAACAGGCGGTTCCAGTTTCAGAACCGCCAATTCTCGATTTTTTTTAATGAGCCTTGACCAGTTGACGGCTTGACCAATTAACCTCAACCAAATTTTTTTAAAAAATTAAAATAAAATAAGCTTGAACTTAATTTTTTTCCAAAAATTAAGCTACCTACATATCCTCTCGAAAGAAATCAAAGCTGACGTAGTTCTCCTATCTCTTTAATTTAGTCACTTCTTGGACCCGGAAGTTGTGGTTCCACTTCCTTCGGTAGTTAGATCATAGTCGTCATCGAAATCATTCTCACATTGTTGGGCTTTTTCATCTGCTTTGCACCGATCGTCGATACATGTTTGTGCTTCTAATGAATAGGGGTGCAAGGTTGATCTTTTCGGATCCATAATAAGTCATCTCGTACTAAAAGCTTGTTCTACAGAAACAGTTGACACTGGGCTTGCAAATATATCTTTTGCAATTCGTGATAGTATAGGATAAGTATTTTGATGACGATTCCACCATTCAAGGACTGGAAAATCTTTACCTACTTTGCTATCACCAAACTCAAAAATAGTTGTTAGATAAATGTCATGTTTGGGATCGAGGCAGATCGAGTGGCAGAGCGCGGGAGGGATACCAAACTCATCCCATTTGGTAGTCCTTTGTAAATTTTTTTCCTTCTAATTTTCAATTTTAGTATAATAATACTATTATAGTATTTTGTGTTGGTAATTGGTTAATTGCGTTAATCATTAGTTAATTGTATTGGTGGAAATATTGAGTTTTTTTTTTAAGTAAAGTATTGAGCGATTTTTTAAATTGTAAAATGTACATCACCAATTCATATAAAAATAAAAATTAAAAAAATTACCTCAATAAAAATTTACCTTAATAATAAAAATTTACCTACCTGCTCCATCCCGTGAGCCATGACCTAAGTGAAAGCTCAAAATCTAGATATTAAAGTCTAATCACATATAATTACAGCATAATTCATATATATATATATATATATATCAATATACATTATTATCTATCTATTGTTATCATAACTTTTTATATATTTGTTATTTAATAGCTTAATATTATTTACTTATTTAATTATTATTTATTTATTTATTTTCCATCTAGCTAGCCACTGTCACTAAACACTTGAAATCAATTTAAACATATTAGAAAAATGAAATTAAGGCTTCCCATGTTTGAACAAATTCCTCTTTTCATCCAGCCATGCATCAAAAAGTCTAAATTGTATTTAGTTTTCGTACAAGATCTCCTCTTCCAATTTACGATCTTAATCTAATCCTAATTGATAAACACAACAAATAACAAGGAATATTTCTCTTTAGATTGGAAGCTTTAAATAATTTAAAAAATAACTAAATATTTTTAAAAATATAATTAACTAAAAAATAAAAGTTGATTAAAATAATAAATTTCAAAAGATTTAATTTTAGTGTGATAAGAAAATTACAATTCATTAATTTTTTTTTACAAAAGTTAAAAGAAAAATATAACATCAAAATTTTTAATTAATCATTTGATCAAAACATTAATCTAATTTTTTTAACATCTTATGATTTTTGAAATCATAAGATATCTTTTAAATTACTCCCTCTGTCCCGTCAAGACACACTTATATTCCTTTTGTTATCCGTCCTAAATTATAATCCATTATTTTCATTTAAGGTGCATTTATCTTTAATTTCCTAATATACCTCATATGTAGGAGATAGATGTTATTATATTTTTCTATAATATTAAATGATTATAAAGGGTATATTGGGGAAATAGAGCAAAATTTACCTTTCTTAAGTGCATTAATTGATATTTCTTAATCCTTGCGGAAAAAAACGAATAAACCTATTTTTACAGGACGGAGTGAGTTCAAAATATTTTTAAAATTAGATGCATGAAATTATTAAAACAATGGCTATTAAAATAATTATTTTAGTGATTATTCTTTTCAGCAATAATTATCTAAAATGTAAAATTAATTATAATACAATTAATTATATTAATTATATGACTATGATTTAATTGGACACGAGTTCATTGACATTTATTTAATAGAGATTATTGAAGAAAAGAAATTTTAAATTATGCAGTTTTTGAGATAACAAAATTATAAAAATATAAAAATATTGTTAAATCAAAGTAATCATTTGAAATGATGAATAAATAAAATGATTTTTAAAATAAGTTATGTCAAACACTCTTTGATAAGAAATAGATCGATTGCCAATATACGGAATTTGTCTCCCTATGCCTTGAAATACAATAATTTAGAAAATTATAAGGTCAATTGAAGTCATTTTTTAAATAAAAATGACTTAGAAAAGGCGCAAGCAAGTATATTGTGTTCAAAAAAAAAAAAATCTTAGTTACGCAAAATGTTCCAAGCTTTTGGGATTATTTGTATGGATTAGAATTTTATTTATTAAACTTTAAATAAGTTTTTGGTGACTCAAATTATGTGCATCTCACGGGTTGTTTGACAATAATGAATGTTGTTATTTCTGATTTATTTGATATTGAGATATATATTATATCAAAATTTTTATAGAATTCATTCATTACTTCTATTAATTAAGTTTATTGCTCTAATCAATATTTGATTTATTTTTTTGTAGTACGATTCTACTACTATTAACATTTATCAAAATCCTCTATTTGTTCATAAATTAGTCTCCCGTGCAACGCACGGGTAGTTCAACCAGTATCACAGTATTATTGATCGAGAATTTCAATATAAATATAATTTTAATATATGCTTTTTGTTATTTTAAAAGTTAATTATTTTATCAATAAATAAGCGATGTATCACTAAAAATAAGTAACTTTTAAAATAACAAAAATTATATATTTTGAGCATACGTATATTAAAGCTCTAGATAAATTTTGCAACAGAGGACAAAAAAATTTCACATTTTTCAAATTTTAGATGTGAAGTTCACCATCCCAAATGAGGGTCACAATAACCCTCATTTTGTTAGGGTGAACATATTCACACTCACTTTTTACAAAGCTTTTAGAAGAAATGTAATTTTTGAAAGAATGTGTGAAAAAATAAGAAAGTTTAACAAAATGACGTCCTTATAATGTTTGTAACGTGCGATTAAATTAAAATGCATGAATGTCATGAAAACTGATTGTTAAAAAACTTGTATTCCATGATTCCATCTACTTTAACTTCCACGCGGATTAAAAACTCGTAATTAAGAATATTTGAGAAATAAAATTTATTTATATATTTTTAGATAACCCCCTATATTAAGGATGATAAATAACTTTTATAAATAACAATGCACATTTAATAGTGGTACATTAGGAAATAAAAAATATTAAAAAAAATAGCAAATAATGAAATACTCATAGAGAAAGTAATTTATAATTTGAGACAAATGTAAAATGAAAACGAATTTATTTTAATGGGACCAACGGAGTTAGTAGTTAGTGTTTTGGGAATGTCACGTACTTGCATTGACCAAACTTGACACGTAATTTTTTTTTTTTTTTTGGCTAATAACAAATTTAGACGGTGTTCCCAGCTCAACGTCCATCTCTTTCAAATTTCTTCCAACAAATGCGTAGTCCGTAGATGTGATTTAGACCCAATGAAGGAGGTGCCTCTACTCCCCGGAAACCCCTGTCCATTTCTTTTACCTACCAAGCGATGGAGTTCGGTAAAATAAACTTATTACGTATTTATGTAGGATTGTAATATCGTTCAATGAGGAGAAATTATATCTATTTAATGAGAAAATCACATTAATTGTTTCTCTTATCACTTCAATATTAATAGCCATTGTATATAGTAGAATTATTCCAATAAAGGTAGAGACACTACTATTTTTAATATTTTATATGAGTATCTAATATCTTACAATCTGAAATTCTTTGATATTTGTTTGACTAGTTATACGACTTGCTAAGGCATTCTATTTGCGTGAAATACAATTTGATCGTGTGTGTGTGTGTGCAATTTAGTCCCAAATTTAGTTAAATTGTATAATAATTTATAATAAATATAATTATTGTACCTATATAAAATTATTATTATGAATATAAAATTATTATATTTATTATTAGCTATTGGTTAAAATCAAAATGTGCGCATCTCTAATGTTATAGAAAATTTTCGAATGTTGTGATACTATATTACTACGAACAAATACTATTGTGTTGAATTTTTTTGATAAAAACCATTTAATCGGTATCAAATTAATTCAATAAAATTAATTACGGACCAAATAAGGAGAAAGATTATACAATTTAACTAAATTTGGGACGAAAGTATACATTTTTCAAACTTTTGGACTTGATTGTAACAATATCTAAAGTTATGACCTTTTGTGCAATTTATTTCAAATGAAATGGACCAAATGCACTCCAAGCTTTTCAAGATTGACTTTGACTAATAGTTAAGCGGACAATTCCATCCAAATGGACCATTTGCGCACCAAAGTTTTTTTTGGGACCATTTGCGCTACCTTTTATTATTTGGGACTAAATCTGCAATATGGCTAGTTTTTTGGGACTATTTGCGCCAAAATCCCAAGATTATACAATTTAACTAAATTTGGGACTAAAGTATACATTTTTCAAACTTTTTGGACTTGATTGTAACAATATCTAAAGTTAGGACCTTTTGTGCAATTTATTTCAAATGAAATGGACCAAATGCGCTTTAAGTTTTATTGATTGACTTTGATTAATCGGTTAAATGGATCTGATTCCATCCAAATGGACCATTTGGCCCAAAGTTTTTTTTTTTCAATTCAAGGCTTACTTTTTATTATTATTTCAAGTGATTAAATCTGCAATTACGGTAGCTTTTTTTAATTATTTGCGCCAAAATCTCTTTTATATTACATGAATTTGATACATTTTTTAAAATTTATTTTTTATTATAAATTATAAATTAATATTTTTTTCAATCTCCCAAAAATGACAATTAAAATCCCGTTCACATTAAAAAAAAAAAAACCGCTATTCTGTTATGAATATTATATGTATATGAATATTATATGTATTAATGAGGGGAATGAGGGGATGATTTTATTATATTTTATTTATGTGAATGACTATTATACCCTTGATGAAATTATGTAATTACGATTATATTCAAGTTTCATATAAATAAGAGCGATTGTTAATAAAATTTACCCCTTAGATTTCTATAGAATTCATTCTCTCTAAACTCTCTACTTTTCTATAGTTTTATAACACGTTATCAAAGACGATTCTCTAACCCTTAAGTAATATGAAAGAAGTATGCTGATTACAGATCTTATAGATGATCTTACAGATCGTAAGCTGGATTATTACAATTTGAAATACTCAATTTTCTACAAATTCTCTCTCTACTCCATTCTCTCTAAAGTAGACAAGCACGATCGCTTCTACCGTGAATATATACCCAACCAAACGGTAATATAACAATTCATTCACGAACACAGTGCGTATTGGTTCATAGAAATCCTTATAATTTACTTCAAATGGTGGGATTAACCACCAAATGAAAAATATCCACACTCTTTATATTAGATAAATAGTTTTACCACCATGAGGGACTCTGGTCCTAAGAGATTCTTTATTGATGAAGAATTTATTTATGAATTACTAACTGTTAGACTAAGTTATCAAATAGTTTAATTATCTTACAATTCAAATATTGACATACCCATTTTTGTGATAAGTACAACTATCATAAATTGGGTGGTTGCATGAATTCTTACATCTTTTGTACTAATATTTACCACACTCAAAGGAGGCATTGCCACCTAGTGGAGGTTTAACTATTTATACAGCTTTATATTAATTAAATTAATTGAGACTATATTATTTGTGTTACATTTTTGTATTAATATTTACCACACTCAAAGGAGGCATTGCCACCTAGTGGAGAGTTTAACTATTTATGCAGGTTTATATCAATTAATTACATCTTTACGTACTACTATTTACTACACTCAAAGGAGGCATTGCCACCTAGTGGAGGTTTAACTATTTATACAGATTTATATTAATTAAATTAATTGAGACTATACTATTTGTGTTACATTTTATTACATGTATCTAATATGGTATTCTCATCAAGATAATACTACATGATTAATAAATAATTAATCATACCTGAAAATGATAAATAAAAAATATATTTTCTTCTTCAAAATCACTATTAATCTATCCTACTTTTATTAATTATTACTAAACAATATTATATCAACTCGCTTTTAAGAGTAATCAAATATATAATGGCAATTATTTTGTCTAGTTAGTTAATATAATAACAATAATTTTTATCTAGTTAATTGATGTTCTAACTTATTTTTAATTATTTTATAGTATGGCATCAAATATTACAAAGTTAGAGTTTGCGGCTTTTCGATATTCTTGGAAAGAATTATCTATCATGGATTCTTGATGCCAAAATGCATTTAAATGCCAAAGGCCTCGGAGATACAATTAAAGAAGGAAATGAAACATCAGAAAAGGACAAGGCAAATGCTATGATCTTTATTCGTCATCATCTTGATGAAGCATTAAAAAATGAATATCTTACAGTTGAAGATCCTTCGGAACTCTGGGAAAATTTAAAAGAAAGATATGATCACCAGAAAACTGTAATCCTCCCAAAGCTTCGCTTCGATTGGTTACATTTAAGGTTGCAAGATTTTAAATCGTTGAATGAATATAACTCCGCAATGTTCAAAATCACTTCTACATTAAAATTATGCGGAGAAACAATTACGGATGATGATATGTTAGAGAAACATTCTCTACTTTTCATGCCTCAAATGTAGTCTTGCAACAACAATATAGGAACTGGCTTTAAAAAATATTGAGTTGATATCTTGCTTACTTGTAGCCGAACGTAATAACGAGTTGTTATTGAAAAATCATGAATCTCGCCCAACGGGATCTTTACCAATACAAGTAAACAACATGGCGCTTCTACAAGCCGTGGACAAGGATACAATAGGCGAGGATACAATTTTGGCAATACTGAGGCCGAGGTCGAGGCCGTGGTCGAGACCAAATTTTTCATGGCATAAAAGTAGTTATGAAAATTTCCCAAAATTCAAGAAGGCAAATAATCATGGTGAAAGAAGGGGAAATCTCTACAAAAGAAATGTGAATGAATATGGTGAAAGAAGGGGAAATCTCTATAAGAGAAATGTGAATGAATCAACAAGGGAGCCGATAATTCGTGCCATAGATGCGTATGAAAGGTCACTGGGCAAAAGTCTGTCGAATCAAGCTAAACACCTTGTTGATTTATATCAAGCATCTAAAAGGGAGAAAGGAAATAATATTGAGACCAATTTCTCATATAAGGAAGAAATTCCACTCTTGGAGCCATCAATAGCGACACATCTTGAAATTGCAGATTTTTACGAACCAAATGAGAATTGATATTTCTTTACAATATTATAATAGTTGTAGTTTCTATCTGTATTTGTATGAAAGATAATAATGTGTATTGTGAGTTTGTGTAATAAATAATGATGTATAATATGTGTGTGGTAGTGTGGATGTGTATGTTTGTAAAATATTATGTTCTAATTTTATATAAATAAAATACTTCATTCTAAAATTAATTATTTCTTTTGAAGGAAAATATTGGTAGCCTTTGAGTGACTCCAAAGTCATGGATGAAGAAATCAGTTTAGCGTGAATAGTGCTTCTACACACTCCATATTAAGAAATAAAAAGTATTTTGCTAACTTGACCACGATGAAGAATGATGTAATAACGATCCTGCTCTAAGAAGAATTATTGAAGGCTCGGAAGAGCAAATGTCATATTGAAAGGGGGAACACAAATTATTATCAATAATGCCTTGTTCGCCTAAATCAAAAATGAATCTATTGAGTTTTAAAGATATAATTTGAGTAATGGATACCATATTGAGACAGCAAAAGAAAATAATACAGAATATCTATATATAACTACTATGATTTCCAAAAGGAAACATGTGCTAGAAAAAATGCCCGCATACTCTTCCGGTCTGTACTATACCAATATTAGTACAATTGAAGTACATGTTACATCTAGTTAAGATTGAAAATCCAACCGATTTTAATATTTGGCATGACCGCTAGGTCATCCTGCTCGACAATGATGAGGAGAATAATTGAAAATTCAAGCGGACATTCTCTGAAAAGTCAAAAGATTCTCCAATCTAGTGAATTTTCGTGTGCTGCATGTTCTCAGGGAAAATTGATTATGAGACCATCACTAGTTAAAGTCGGAAATGAATCTCCAACATTTCTGGAACGGATACAAGGTGATATATGTGGACCTATTCACCCGCCATGCGGACCATTCAGATATTTTATGGTTTTAATAGATGCCTCCACAAAATGGTCCCATGTATGCTTGTTATCCACTAAAATATGGCATTTATAGATTGCTCGCACAAATTATAAGGTTACGAGCACATTTTCCAGATTATCCAATCAAAACAATCCGACCGATAATGCTAGTGAATTTACATCACATGCTTTTAATGATTATTGTATGTCAATTGGAATAAAAGTTGAACATCCAGTTCCTATGTTCATACTCAAAATGGTCTAGTTGAATCATTTATTAAAAACCTCCAACTAATTGCTAGACCATTACTCATGAGGACAAAACTCCCAATTTCCGCATGGGGATATGCTATTTTACATGCAATGAACTTGTACGGTTAAGACCAACGCCCAATAATCAATTCTCCCATTACAATTGGTATCGAAAAAGGAGCCTAATGTTTCTCATTTGAAAATATTTGGTTGTGCAAAGATATGTACCCATTACTCCTCCACAACGCATTCAAGATGGGACCTCAAAGAAGATTGGGAATATATATTGGTTTTGAATCTCCATCTATAATTAAATATCTTGAACCCAAAATAGGAAATATTTTTAATGCACGTTTGCCGATTGTCAGCTTTGATGAAACAAAGATTCCCACCTTTAGGGGAGAAGATAAAAGTTGGAGAAGGAAGTGACATATAAAAGGTTGGAAAAGGAAGTGACATGGAATACTACAACATTATCCAACCTAGATCCTCGTGACCGGGACATGCGAGCAAGAAGTTCAAAAGATAATTTACTTACAAGGAACAACAGATCGATTGCCGTAAGCTTTACAGACGCTAAAGGAATAACTAAGTCACATATTCCAGCTTGAGAATACTCCTATGCAATTGAGATTCCAAAACAAACCGAAATCGCAAATGAATCAAGAACAAAATTAAAGCGTGGAAGGCCCATCTGATCAAAAAGACAAAAATCCTCGAAAAAGAGGAGAGCAAATGCTCAAAATAATTGCGAAGGAGGCAGTAAGATATAAATGAATCATTAGATGCAATCGAGCAAGAACTCTTGAGAAGGTTCAGTACTGAAATGATGAAATTAACGATGAAATCTCTATGAACTATGCTTTCACAAAAAGAGATGGAATAGAAAAAGGAACGATCGTCAATAATGCATTTGCATATAATGTAGCACTTGATATAATCAATGAAGTTGAAGATATTGAACCACAACTGCTGATGAATGTCGACGAAGAGATGATTGGTTAAAATGGAAAGAGGCCATTCAAGCGTAACTAGATTCGTTAGAAAAACGTAATGTTTTGACCTATAATGCAAACACCAAAAGGGGTCAAACCAAAGAGGGTATAAATAGGTATTCGTGGCGAAACGAAATGAGAAGAATGAAGTAGTGAGATATAAAGCACGATTGGTTGCACAGTGATTTTCGCAAAGACCGGAATTGACTATGAAGAAACATACTCCTCGTAATGGATGCAATTACTTTTCGATATCTTGTCAGCTTTAATCAGCATGAGAAGCTTAATATGAGGCTAATGGATGTAGTTATCGCCACTTATATGGCATAATCGACAATGATATCTATATGAAACTCCCTCAAGGCTGAGATTGCTCAAGCACATAATTCAATGATCGTGAAATTTATTCGATAAAACTCAGAGATCATTATATGGATTGAAACAATCTGGGCGTATGTGGTATAATCGCCTAAGTGAATATCTTACGAAAGAAGGGTACAAAACAATCATATATGTCCATGCGTCTTTATAAAAAGGTCAATTTCAGATTTGTCATTATTGTCAGATATGTAGATGATCTAAATATTATCGGACAAATGAAGAGATTCCAAAACAATTGATTATTTAAAAGGTAATTCGAGATGAAAGATCTTGGAAGAACTAAGTTTTGTCTTGGCTTGCAAATTGAACATTTAAAAGATGGGATATTCTTACACCGCCTACATATACGTAAAAGGTCCTGCGATTTTATATGGATAAAGCACACCCACTAAGTACCCCAATGAGTGTTCGGTCTCTTGATGTGAAAAAGGATCCTTTTAGACCTCGAGAGGAAAATGAAATTGTGCTTGGTCCTCGACGTACCATATCTTAGTGCAATAGGTGCACTATTATATCTTTGCTAATAATACAAGACCAGATATATCTTTGCGGTAAATCTATTGGCAAGATATAGTTCGCTCCAACACAGAGGCAATCGAATGGAATCAAACATGTGTTCCGCTACCTTCGAGGAACATTGATATGGGCCTATTTTACTCAAACAAAACTAAATCGAATTAGTTGGTTATGCCGATGCAGATATTTATTCTCGATCCACATAGAGCAAAATCTCAAACAAAGGTTATCTATTTACATGCGGAGGAACCGCAATATCATGGCGGTCGATCAAGCAAACACTCACTGACCCACGTCTTCAAACCATGCAGAATTGATAGCAATATATGAAGCAAGTCGAGAATGCGTATGGTTGAAATCAATGATACAACATATTCGAAAAGAGTGTGGTTTATCCTCTATTACAACCAATCCAATCATTATGTATGAGGACAATACACTTGCATAACTCAACTAAAGGATGGATACATTAAAGGCGACAGTGATCTAAACACATTTCACCAAAGTTCTTTTCACTCATGAACTTGATAAGAATAATGAAATTGATGTACAACAAATTGCTCCAAGGATAATCTTTGCATCTATTGACGAAAGCATTGCCAACCGCAACATTTGAAGGATTGGTGCACAATATTGGGCGAAGATTTAAAGATATCAAGTGATATTACATTGATGAGAGGAGCATTTTGCTGTGACTCTTTTCCTTTGTCTGCGCTTTATCCCACAGTGCTTTACTCCAAGAAGCTTTAACGAGTCGCTCTAATACTCCTATACTCATTGATAGAAATGAGGGGGGAGAATATTTTGGCAAAACACTACAACACCACTCCAAGTTTTTCTATAATCGTTTAGAAGATAATTTCACAAATAATATTCAAGGAAGTAAGTATGAATATTATATGTATATGAATATTATATGTATTAATGAGGGAATGAGGGATGATTTTATTATATTTTATTTATGTGAACGACTATTATACCCTCGATTTAAATTATGTAATTACGATTGTATCATTCAAGCTTTCCTATAAATAAGCGCCTACTGTTAATAAAATTTACCCTCAGATTTCTATGTAATTCATTCTCTCTAAACTCTCTACTTTTCTATAGTTTTATAACATATTCTTTTTTGTTTTTTTTTTTTGGGAATAGAAAAACCGCTATTCTAAACGAAGTTCACCATAAAAACAAGCGCACAGACTTCAAATTTGTGTTTTGGTGACAATAAGTCGCGCATTTGACCACATAAACGCATTTCTGTTTGGTTATTTGGTAACTAATAACTATGCACATCATCAAGTCAGCAATAGTCCTCCCAACAACACCATATGTAAGTAAAACCCTAACCAAGAAAACCCCTCGATCTTGGTTATACCACTCTTTGATCCAATTCTTCGATCCGTGTTCTCTTCAAGTTCATCCAACAGCATCGAATTAATGAGAATCGATGCAATGTACCGATGAAAATATTGAGTAGCTCTGGAAAGATGCACAACAACCAGCTCCAGGAGCTGGAGCAGCGGAGTTGCTTCAATCTCCCATCGTACGCGTACGCGTGTATCAGGGAGGGTCTCGATCACGCGCCGCGGTTCAAGGCCACCGTCAATTTCAACGGTGAGACGTTTGAGAGCCCTAGCTACTGTTCCACGCTCAGACAGGCTGAGCACATGGCGGCCGACGTGGCTCTTAATGCACTTGCTAGCCGTGGACATCCAATTCTCTTGCTGCTAGGATTCTGGTAAAATTTGTTTTCTTTTCGAGATGCGTTTGAGGTTTTCTTTTAATCATTCCGTATCATCTGGTCTATGTGGAGTTCGGAAATTTACCTTTTTCTTGATTATTGCGAATTCAAGTATAGAAGAAAATGATATTATTGCTCTTAATTAGTGATCACATGGTATAATAATAGTTAACCTTGTGCTGGTGATTTGCGTGATGGTTACATTTTTAATTTGAAGTGTACGAGCGTCGCACAGGTTGCTGGTTTAACTTATCAAATTTAATTTCTTGTGGACTTGTTTGTTGGAATTGAATTAAAGAAAATTAGGTTAAGGGAAGTTTTATGAAAATCCGTGGAAACTTTCTGCATTTGTGGAAAGCATGTCTAAGATTTTTACCATCGTGTTCAAGTAGCATTACTCCTTTTCTTGGGTTAATACTTCAAAAAGTTGAACAAATAACTAACTAAAGGGGAATGAGAATGAAAATGTAAAATATGCTTCTGGAAAAATATATACATGCAGGTTCACTATAATCAATGTGAAAGATTTGGTTACCATGGCCAAGATTCATCCAGTTCTGCAAATTACCATCAATGAACTTGCAAAGTCAATTGCTATTCTGATTGCATCTGCTGCATGTGTAATATTGTTGCAAAAAACCGAACTGTTTGAAGACTTCCAAAGATGGTCTGGAGGAAGATTGTTGAAATGAAGATAGTAGAAGGTTATATTTAGTAAAATGATGATGACTATATAGCACATTGGAATGCCTGTGATGTGACTATTTCTGTTTGAGTACAATCCCCAATTAATATTCCCTGACAAACTTGGGGGTCTTCCCCATCTTTGATCCCTGACCACTCCAGATGTTTAGAACATTATATACGTGTTATGGCCTGAAGGTTATGTTGAAGTTTGCTAGTCAAAATCATGTGCAATCTTCTTTTTATTGAGATTATTTCACCAGTGATTCTCATTATTCTGATTGATTGATGATACTGGTACTATGCTGTGGAATATACAGGATGAGACTGTGTCTATAAGAATCTGTTACAGGAGGTCTCACAAAGATTAGGAGCATCTTTGCCCGCATATACTACTTTCAGATCAGGCCTAGGACACCTTCCCATCTTCTCCTGTAATGTAGAGTTAGCGGGCATTATTTTAGTGGCGAGCCAGCTAAGAACAACGACCAAGCGGAAAAAAATGCAGCCATGGCAGCTTGGTTATCTCTGAAATCATGTGAGTGTTTCTAGTCTTCAATGTCCTGATATGTCCACATTTTCTTATAAAGTATAGTATATTTTTGACTTTGACATGCATATCGATTTGTGTTGTAAGATATTGCTTGGAAGTTTAGGTTGTGTCATGAAGAAAGAACATTTTACTTTGAAATCCAAACGTATATTTTCCTTGTAAGAACATTTTCTTATGAAGTAAAGTATATTTTTGACTTCGACATTAATATCGATTTGCATTGTAAGATATTGCTTTTGGGAAGTTTAGGTTGTCTCATGAAGAAAGAGCATTTTACTTTGAAATGCAAAAGTATCGTTCTAGAATTGCTTGCTATTTTGTCCCTGAAGTGTTATTAGTGGTCTTCCTGCAAAAAAGGATTTATTATCGAGTAAATAAGTGGGAAACTGAAAGTTACATATCCAAGGGAAGGACAAAGTGCACACAAACAAGCATTTACATGAGAAACTATTGTGGGACGGTCCGGCAGAGCTACGGACATCTTTCAATAGGGGCAGCTTGCTTCTTAAAATTTCTATTCGTTTCATTTCCTTTCGTTTGATTGTTTCCACTAGATTCTCCAATGCCAATACAGTTAATCTTATTTTTCTCTTAGGCCACAAGGTATAGTGTGACCATGAGGTTAGCGTATATTTGACAAGTTTTAAGAAACGCGTCTTTACAATAGTTCCAATTTCTAGAACTACTTTTTATCCAAAATACATTTTCGTGGTACCACTTAATTACCTGTTCATAAACATAATATTTATGTACTCATGTATGAGTACCTTGCTAAACATATTCTCAGTTTCATTATATATATATATATATATATATATATATATATATATATATATATATATCTGATTCCAATTGTTTTTTCCCCAAGAACAAATCATCATTTTTCGTGTTTTGCTTTGGAATTTGTAGGTACCGTTTTCGGTATTCTAGTGAAATTCGTTTTCCAATGACTCTTTTTTCCCTAAACAACGTAGCAATTTGGATAAGCTAATCACATACCTTACATATCCAAGCATGTGAAATTCCAAACTCATTTTAACTTTTTCCGCAATACTAATTGCAAATAGTTTCCAGTACCTTGGAGTTCGATAAATAATTATATCATCACTTCACCTCGGAAATGTTTTCTTTTGAAACTAGCAACCACCTGGAACATTCATGATCAATAGAAAATATGGTACTTGTGCCAATTTCTCTACCTCCATTGGTAATGAATGTGTTAGACCCGGTTTTCCTTAAATAGGTAGTTCCTCTTTCAAATGCCAAACTATCCCTAACCAATTGGTTCAACCTATTACATTTCTGTATCGATATATTACCAATCAATCGCAAAGAGATTTGAGAAAATAACTCAATGGGTCATCTGGGGTTAGTGGTATATTTATATCCCCTTCAAGAACCTAGAGTGGATGCTACCCGGTCTAAAATGTATATTTTCCTTTCGAAACCTATACAAATAACTAAACACCAACATTCAATAGCCAAATAAATGAAGAGCAATCAAAGCCATAGCATCCACACACAAAGAAGAAGCAACTCAACCATTAGAAACTAGATTAATATTGAGAAACTTGGTTAGACTATATCAATAATCCCAACAATAAATACTTAGCTCATAATAGTAAGACAATCAAAGAGGGAGTGAATGGAATTCATTACAAGAGAGGATAATGAAGATAATACAACAGCAATTATAGGAACTCCCTTAGAATGAAGTGATATAGTCCAAATTGTTGATGATCTTCTTCTTCCCCAAATGCCTCTTGAAGAACCCTAGCTTCATCTCTTTTCTCCTTTCTAATTTCTTCCCCAAAAATGAATGCCTCTCAAGCCCTAACTCCACATCCTACTTGTCGGCCCAAAAATCCCCAAAAACCCTTTAAGAAAAAGGTTAAAAAAGGAAACAGATGCTTTGGCGCCGAAAATCAATGTATGCTGATTTTTGTGGGTTATGGCCGTAACACCCTGAGTTATGGCCATAAGCCAGTAGTTGAGGCCGTAACTAAGAATCATTATGGCCGCAACTTCGGCTTTGCCAAAAACTCAGGGTGTGGCCTGAGGGTGTGTTACGGCCGCAACTACGGCTCTGCCCGAAGGCATTGTTTAGGTCCCAAAATGGTGAAATTGCATTCGAGGTCCTCCAACTTCTGAACTTATACATTTTGGTCCCCAACTTTTAAACTCTCTTTCAAAAAATACCCAAGATATTTGCACTTGAAGTCCTTTGTCTTTTGGAAAGTTACAATTTGGTCCCTATTTCAAGTTTTTCTGACACTTTTGGTCCTTTTTCCTCTTTTTGCATTCTTTCCTTCCAAAACTTAGTTTTTAGCCTACAAAGATGAAATTTATACTTTTATGAGTAGAAATTAATCCAGTTGCTCTACTTTTGCCATGTTTAAAGTATCAAATGAGTGTATAAAAACACACTTATCAGCTTACAAAGACAAATGGGTCAAACAAATCAAAACTAGACAATAGTATTGGGCGTGAACTTACTAAGGATGATACATTCGCTAATCTTGATAATCATCTTGTCAATGAAACCATCTGAGTTGAAGGTCCTAGTTCAAATCAGATTGTGCAGCCGCAAGGAAGAAAGGTTGCAAAGAGAAAAATAGGAAATTAAGTGATGAAAAGGGTGTGAGTGATGCGTTATACAAGTTGCAATCTACTTTAGAGATGCAGATTAATGTTACCTGTGAAGAGATGGAATTGAAAAGAGAGAGAATAAGGAATTTGAATTGTGAGAACGATTAGGGTGTGTTTGATTGCATTCCTAGAAAATATTTTCCTTTATTTGGATTCCTAGAAAATATTTTCCCACATCTTCCTTGGATTATATTTTTCCATGAAAAAGGCTTATTTTGTGCTTGGAATGGTTGTACATATAAAATATTTTCCCACATCTTCCTTGGATTATATTTTTCCATGAAAAAGGCTTATTTTGTGCTTGGAATGGTTGTACATAGAAAATATTTTCCATGAAAAGTTTTCCTATCAAACAATAAAGTAGAAAAACTTTTTTCTTGATTTGACATTTTCATAGAAGGGGGATATTGGTAATTGGATAATTGTTTTAAAAAAAGGGGGTGTGATGAGTGGATTCCTGCCCATTCTTTTTTTTTCAATTTGAAGAATTTTGACTTTCATCGCACTCACAAACGATCATGATCTCCCATGCTCCTAACGGTCATATTTTTCTCTCTCTTATATATTCAAGCACTGTTCTCACCCTTTCAAAATTTTTAGTCTGAAATTCCTTTAGCTGTTTAGCATCTTTGTAGAATCCGTCTGTAGAATACTTGTTCCGATCCACTGGTACTTGTTCCGTTCCACTGCTATGGATGGTACGCATTTCTATTTTCTGCATTTTTTGAAGACTGACAACATTTTTCTACTTTTCCTCTTCCGTTGCTTCTCCAATATTGTTCATTCTATCATGGTATTATTATTATATCAAGAATAACGGTATTTTTATTCTTGATATCAAGATTTATATCAAGAATAATGCTATTGTCATTCTATCATGGTATTGTTATATGAAGATTTATAAAATTCTCTGAAGATTTATGAACTTTTTCTACCTTTGCTCCTTCGTTCCTTCTCCAATATTGTTCATTCTATCATGGTATTGTTATATCAAGAATAACGGCATGTTTGGTAAAGATTATTTATTATTTATTTTTTTATTTTTTTTTAAGATTTATGAAAATTTTCTACTTTTGCTCCTTCGTTGCTTCTCCAATATTGTTCATTTTATTCTATCTTGGTATTTTTTATATCAAGAATAACAGTATGTTTGGTAAAGATTATTTATTTATTTGTTTTTTAATTTTTGGGTGAAAACTGAAAAAAGGAGGCATAAAAATATCAAATCAATCAAATGGGTGGTTAAACATGAGAATTGAAACGGTGATTTTTGTTTAAGTTGTAGCAAACAAGCTCAAAGACTCTCAGGATCATCTTTTAAAACAATATAGAAATAATTGAGAGCATTTTAACATAGTCTTTCAAAGACTCTCAGGATCATCTTATATTTTTTTTCCTTTTTTTTTTAAAGTTAACATAAAGTCTTATACTAACTCATAGTTTTTTTTTTCCTATTATTAATACACAGGGTATGGTGCACCACAATCACCACCACCACCACTTTCCCTATGTGGGTACGTCCTGGTAAAGTCATTTATTTATTTATTTATTTATTCATTTTGAACACTTCCAGATTTCTATTTAATTCGTTCACAATTAATTAATGTTGAAATTTTCTATTTCAGGATCTTTTCCATTTAGGCCAGATAGTGATTTCTGTAGGAACTGCATGTTGACAGGTGATTGTCCTTATGGGCTCAGTTGCAAATTCCATCATCCAAGAGATAGGGTTAATCTCTAAATGCAAATTTTCCTGAACTCTATGCAATGGCATTGCATAGAGATTGCCTGCGTGGCGCCGTCTATCAGTTTGACCATCCAAGGGACTAGTTCCGCTATTTCAGAAAATTTGCATTTAGGGATTAACCATTTCTCTTGGATGATGGAATTTGCAACTGAGCCCATAAAGATAGTCACCTGTCAACATGTAGTGCCTACAGAAATCACTGTTTGGCCTAAATGGAAAAGGTCCTGAAATAGAAAATTTCAACATTAATTAATTGTGAACGAATTAAATAGAAACCTGAAAAGTTCAAAATGAATAAATAAATAAATAAATGACTTTACCAGGACGTACCCACATAGGGAAAGGTAGTGGTGGTGGTGGTGATTGTGGTGCACCATACCCTGTGTATTAATAATAGGAAAAAAAACTATAAGTTAGTATAAGACTTTATGTTAACTTTAAAAAAAAAAGGGAAAAAAATATAAGATGATCCTGAGAGTCTTTGAAAGACTATGTTAAAATGCTCTCAATTATTTCTATATTGTTTTAAAAGATGATCCTGAGAGTCTTTGAGCTTGTTTGCTACAACTTAAACAAAAATCACCGTTTCAATTCTCATGTTTAACCACCCATTTGATTGATTTGATATTTTTATGCCTCCTTTTTTCAGTTTTCAACCAAAAATTAAAAAACAAATAAATAAATAATCTTTACCAAACATACTGTTATTCTTGATATAAAAAATACCAAGATAGAATAAAATAAAGAATATTGGAGAAGCAACGAAGGAGCAAAAGTAGAAAATTTTCATAAATCTTAAAAAAAAAATAAATAATAAATAATCTTTACCAAACATGCCGTTATTCTTGATATAACAATACCATGATAGAATGAACAATATTGGAGAAGGAGCAAAGGTAGAAAAAGTTCATAAATCTTCAGAGAATTTTATAAATCTTCATATAACAATACCATGATAGAATGACAATAGCATTATTCTTGATATAAATCTTGATATCAAGAATAAAAATACTGTTATTCTTGATATAATAATAATACCATGATAGAATGAACAATATTGGAGAAGCAACGGAAGAGGAAAAGTAGAAAAATGTTGTCAGTCTTCAAAAAAATGCAGAAAATAGAAATGCGTACCATCCATAGCAGTGGAACGGAACAAGTACCAGTGGATCGGAACAAGTATTCTACAGACGGATTCTACAGAGATGCTAAACAACTAAAGGAATTTCAGACTAAAAGCAATGGCATTGCATAGAGATTGCTTGCGTGGCGCCGTCTATCAGTTTGACCATCCAAGGGACTAGTTTCGCTATTCAGGAAAATTTGCATTTAGGGATTAACCATTTCTCTTGGATGATGGAATTTGCAACTGAGCCCATAAAGATAGTCACCTGTCAACATGTAGTGCCTACAGAAATCACTGTTTGGCCTAAATGGAAAAGGTACTGAAATAGAAAATTTCAACATTAATTAATTGTGAACGAATTAAATAGAAACCTGAAAAGTTCAAAATGAATAAATAAATAAATGACTTTGCATTTAGGCCTGACAGAGACTTCTGTGAACACTACATGCTAGATGGTGATTGTGCTTATGGACTAGATTGTCTACACCATCGCCCGAGCGATCGGGCTAATCCCTATCTACCCGAGAGGAGAGGTGTGAATGTCTGCCGTTCTTACATCGTGGGCAACGGAGATTGCACCCATGGAGTGACTTTTATGTTTGACCACCCAAGGGGTCATTTCCGCCGTCCTTCGGCACCGCTGGGAAGCCATGGCTTGCCCAGCGGGCAGGGCTGTGTGCCGTCACCTAAAGAACTGCATATGGAGGCCATCTTACCGATATGATCATCCTGAATAGGGGATGTGCTATTTTGGATATGAGGCTCCTTAGGGGAGAGAATGTAAAACTGATTTTGATTTGATTCTGGAATAGGGCATGTGGTATTTTGTATGGGGAACTCTTCTAGGAGAGAGCGGTAAAACTGATTTTGCATATGGAACTCGATATGTACCCGTACAGACCTGTGGCATTACAAGAATTTTTAATTTTTCTTGCGAGATGTGTTATTTTCTTTTACCATACAGTTTTAGTTAGCAGTTATTTAGGGGTCTTAACTTGTGGCACTGTTTCAATTCATCTATATATAATGTATGTATAAAGACAGTAACAAGATGGCATATTAAATTGAAAAGTGACTTACCCAGGGTGGTTTTATGAAGAGCAGATTGAATAGGTTTGTATCTTGTTGCAGCTGCAGCAACGGAATCTTTGTAGGACAATCATTTGTGATAGCAGAATGAAAACTTGAACTTTGATTTGATTCTTTGGATTGAACGTGTAGGAAAGTTGTTGTCTCTCATCTCCACACTTTTGAAAAAGATTAGTCTGTAACAACCAGAGACATCTGTACTATATTATATGCCAACAATTAATACACCAACACACCAAAATGAAATGGAAACAGGCGTTAATTCAGATTGCATCCTGGGAAAGTCTCATAAAGAAGCATCAAACTATTTAGCGCAAGTTTCTTCAACGTTTTCATGACACAATCACACTTGATCATTTCTCAATCACACATTATGGAACTGTTTATGTAACGACCCGATCCCCGTCATGGCCCACCCGGATTTGGTCTGCTACGCCCCGACGAGAACCATACGAATTTGGGTTCGGTTCGTTACCGACTCGGTCCACTTTGGCATGATATTGTTCGCTTTGGGCCTAACCCGCACGGTTTTATTCTTGGGCTCACCTCAAAAGGCCTCATGCCTAGTTGCATGGATCTCTTAATTTATAAATTGAACTGCTCTCTCATGCTCAAGCGATGTGGGATTGTGGGTGTTACAGTTTAAACCAAATTGGTTCTTAATTAACTATCTCTATATAGCAAAGGTATCCAAGCGGAACAAATTGGGTTTACCTATAGGGTAAATTACGTTAATGGCCCTCAACCTTCCATTTTATTTGCATTGCCGCCCATAAGTTTTTATAAATAAAAATGTAAACCATAACAAAACTTTCAATTTGAATTTTTATGCCGATACACAAAATTATTTGCACCAAATACTTTTAATATTTTTAGAGTTTTATTTGACCAACGTCTTCTCTTTTAAGGCTGTTAAAAGAAGAGGCAAGGGGCTTGAATTATTAAAGTTGTAGAGAAGCCCACTTCAATTAAAATACGTTTTTCACATAATGATGAAATAAATACAATTTTACTCTACGAGAGACTTGATAACGCAAATACACCATGAGTATTTACTGACCCACTAATTGATCTATACAAATAAATATCATTGCTCCAAAGGTCCGCCTAGGTTCCGCCTAGATAGCGATGACAATGGGGTGGGTCACCCTACCCCATGATCCGTCCTATTTAATTTTTGTATGTTTTGATCCGTCCCATGACCTGTAAGCCGCAGGGTGGATCGGGGCAGATCGAGTGGCGGAGCGCGGGAGGGATATCAAACTCATCCCATTTGGTAGTCCTTTGTAAATTTTTTTCCTTCTAATTTTCAATTTTAATATAATAATAATATTATAGTATTTGTGTTGGTAATTGGTTAATTGCGTTAATAATTAGTTAATTGTATTGGTGGAAGTATTGAGTTTTTTTTTTGTTGAAGTAAAGTATTGAGCGATTTTTTAAATTGTAAAATGTACATCACCAATTTATATAAAAATAAAAATTAAAAAATTTACACGGGATGGGTTTGGGTCACGACAAGGTCTACCTGCTCCGTCCCGTGACCCATGACCGCCGGGGTGACGAAACCCGAATCCATCCCGCAAACAATCAAGTCGCCAGTTTCTCGCCCCATTAGGGGCTTAGCCTCATCGGGTTCAGGTTATCGCTAATCATTTTGCCATCACTATGCCTAGACTTTGTCTAGGCTTGAGGCTTGGCTGAAATTCCTCGCCTAGTGAAAGAAAGGCTTGAAAAAATACCGTCAACTTAGAGTTGACCGCCTCCTACGTATGTACTATTATCAGTGTTTTAAAATTAAAATGATTTTCCTTCATATTTAATATAAATCTATTATATTAACACTCATAGTAGAAGTAAAAAAAATTAAGCAACTAATATAGCGAAATTAATAATTTCGTTAGACATATATTCACTCCAAATCACCCATGCAATATGTTGGTTTTTATTTTTCAATTTGTAATCTTAGAATTTAAATATGGTTATTTTATTTTTTGATGAAGTGGAGAATATTTTCACATTTAAATAAGCAATCAAAGGTAAAAAATACATGATTTACTTGAAATAAAAATTATTGAGAAAAGACAGTTCAAAACAGGGCACGAAATAATGATTAAGTCGAAACAATTAAAAAAGATGCGAAATAACCGAGCTGGTTATGAGATGACAATAAATTAAATGTGAATTAAGAGATTTGAAGAAAATCTGGATAGGAAATTTGGGATCAATTAAAAGATTCAGCAGATCGATGAGTGGTGATTATTAATAAGAATTGATTTTCAAAAAATAAATTAAAAAGTATAGTGATAAGATTCGTGGGCTGATTTGTATGGATTTGTTTTGTTCAAATTTACTGCAATTATAATACTAAAAATACTTTTAAAAAAAAGGAAATAAACAAAAGGTCAAAAAAGGAAATGAGAAAAAGAGAAATGGGAATAA
Organism: Jasminum sambac; assembly: GCA_018223645.1. NCBI lineage: Eukaryota > Viridiplantae > Streptophyta > Magnoliopsida > Lamiales > Oleaceae > Jasminum > Jasminum sambac. The sequence goes on along the minus strand of CP073645.1, from coordinate 37,737,057 downwards.
AAAATAAATTATTTAATTCTGAAAAATGAAACTTTGAGCGGGAAAATGACCTCATTTTATTTATATATAGATATAGATATAGATTTGTACAATTAGATATACAACTTTCTAATAGAAGAATTTACCAAAAAAATCTAATAAAGGAATATAAAAATACCATTATACTCTTTCAGTATTGTTGATGGCAAGCCCTCTATTAATAGAGTTGTACGCATTGAATTAGGTGTCTCTCTCTATCATTGCTCATTTTTTTTTGTTTCTTTACTTATTAGGAGGGTAATAATTTTGGGAGTAACATTCCGTTGCTCATATATGGGTGGATGGCTCTCCCCACCCACCAGAAGGGGAACACATGTTGTGTGTCCGCCTTTGTATGGGCATTGTAACATGCCCATAATGGAACAAAATCGATAATTCTTGATATGTATGTGCATACCTAGGCATACCACTAAACATTTGATTTTTAACACCCAATTCCTTAACCTTGCAACAGTCAGGTTCAAAGTGTTAGAGTTATTAGTTATTATTATTATTATTATTTGTTATTATTCATTATGTTGTAGTTTAGTATGGTAATTTTATTGTTGACATATGTATATATAATTGTAAACCCTACTCATTGTTTGAGCCGTCAATGAATTCTTCCTATTGTTTCTTTCTCTTTTCTCTTCTCTTCTCTTCTATTCATTGGATACACTAATGTTATTGATTAGTTTTCACATGGTATCAGAGCTATTGTGGTAGTACTTGACGTCAAATTGGTTAATCAAACCCTAGCAGCCTTGGATCTTCATTCTTTTCCCTTGCCGACGCGAATTTGACTTGATCCGCGACTTTGACTTGATATTTGAACCACCTCCAGCCATTATTTTGACAAACCAAGACCATATTTGGAGTGTACGAGCGACGACGTTTCGTCCGATGAGGCGCGTGTAGGTCCACGCGCCGCCTGCCAGAAAGGTACTGTGCGGCGGCCTCCGGTGGCGTTCTTTCCGTGGTTGTGATCGCCTCTCTCTGTACTTTCTTACTCTGTGATTAGTTTTTCATTTGGGGTTCCGATTGAGTCGCGGCGTGAATTACTGACCGTAATTGTATTGCGCTTCGCTTGGGACTTCTTATTACAGCAAGTTGTAATTGCATTACAGGGGCTGTTTGGGGTTACTTTTGAGGTTGTGTTGCTTGTGTTTGGGGTTACTTATTGTTTTCGTTAAGTGGTCTCTTTCATTATGGCGTCTGATGATTCTCTCCATGCAGTTAGTGTTCGATTAGATGGAAAGAACTATTCTCATTGGAATCATGTAATGAAGCACTTTCTTAAGGGCAAGAAGCTATGGGGTTATGTTAGTGGCACTGTTGTCAAACCCGAAAGTACCGATGATGATTATGAGACGGAAATAGATAATCGAGATGCAAATAACTCGAAAATTCTACGTGGATTAACAACTCCGTGGATCATAGTATAGGGATTGAGTTGGCTAAGTATGAGGCAGAAGGAAGTTTGGGATCATTTACAAAATCGTACACTAAAACTAATTTTGGCGAAGCGCTATCGCTTGGAGAATGATATTCGCACGCGCATCAAAAAAGGTATGAGCGTTTTTGGAGTTCTATACAGCCTATGACGGCAATTTGGGATGAATTGGCTCTTATCAACCTCGTTGGGTTGAAGAACTCACGATGATTACATTACCTATAGAGAGGAGCAACGATTGGTCCAGCTTTTTGATGGCCTTGGCGCAGTTGATTTTGAGGACTGAGGCTCTATTTACATCGTTCCCCTCTTCCATCTGTGGATTCCGTTGTTAGTGAACTAGTTCTCGAGGAACTTCGATTGAAGTCCCTTTCCACCGAGGTGTCTTTACCTCATTCGGGGACTTCAAGATTGGCCGTATCTTCTACGGAAAATCGGAGTAAGGGGCATGCTAAGGTTCCATATGATACGTGCAGCCTTTTGTAAGCAAAGGACATTGGAGGCTCGGTGTCCTAAGTTGTTGAAGCAACAATCCTCACTGACTACCAAGCCGTAAATGCGTCGCAATGACTTTCTCGTCCACATGCCAATATAATGGCAAATTGTACCATCCGCCACTCTTCTATACTTGGACCACCACCGTCGCCTGATTCTCAATTGTCTGATCTTAGTGAGCAGTTTCAGAAGTTCTTAGCCACACAGCCACGTGTCATGTCAGCATCGCATGTAGGTTTGTCATCACATAATCAGTCAGGTACCTTTTCACCTTGGATCCTTGACTCAGGTGCTTCCAAACATATGTCCTCCAATTCCGCTCTCTTTGATTCCTTATGTTCTTCCCCCACATCTACTTCTGTTATTACTGCTAATGACACCCCATTACCTTTAGCTGGTGTTGGTTCTATTCACACTTCTAGCTTGTCTCTTTCCAATGTTTGTTGTGTTCCTGACCTTACTTTGAATCTAGTATATGTCGGTCAATTATGTGATTCTGGATATTTGGTTAACTTTTCCTCTACTGCTTGTTATGTACAGGATCCACAGTCTCAGAAGCTGATTGGGATAGGCCATAGGAAGAAATGAGGTATTATGTTTTGGACACTCTGGAACCCGCGCATGTTGCAGCCTTTGGTGTTGATCTTTCATCTTTTCAATTGAATTCTTCTTCTTCTCAATTCTATTTGTGGCACTCGTGCCTTGGACATGTGTCAGCTAGTCGTTTAAAGTTCTTAGTTTCTAAAGGTTGTTTAGGAGACTTAGATACTCATGACATTTCAGATTGTAGTGGTTGCAAATTTGTCAAGTTTTCTGCTTTACCATTTTCTCGTAGTACTTCTCGTGCACTTGCACCTTTTGATTTGGTTCATTCAGATGTGTGGGGCCCTGCTCTCGTTTCCACTAAAGGGGGGTCTAGATATTATGTCTCGTTCATTGATGATTATAGTCGTTATTGTTGGATATATCTTATGAAAAGACATTCTGATTTTATTGATGTTTACCGCTCTTTTCGTATGCTTGTCAAAACACAACACTCTGCTATAATTAAGTGTTTTAGGTGTGATTTGGGTGGTGAATATACCTCGGCTGCCTTTCACGAGTTACTTGTTGAGGACGGCACTATTTTCCAAACTTCATGTACTGACACTGCTAAGCAAAATGGTGTTGCTGAGCGCAAACATAGACATATTCTTGAAACAAAGACGTTCTCTTCTTTATCTTCCAAAGTGCCCAGTGAGTTTTGGGAGAGGCATCTCTTCTTGTTGTCCATTTAATTAATCGAATCCCATCCTCTTATACTACGGATTGTCGCCATTTGAAACCTTATTTGGGTATTCTCTCGATTATTCTTCCTTAAGAGTTTTTGGATGCACTTGTTTTGTCCTTCGTCTTACAGTTGAACGTAGTAAATTGACTTCTCGCTCTGCTATATGTGTTTTCTTAGGTTACGGTAATGGACAAAAGGGTTATCGCTGTTTTGATCCCATTGGACAAAAATTATATGTGTCTCGTCATGTAATGTTTCTTGAACACATTCCTTTCTTCTCGCTTGCTGATAATACACCTCCCGTGAGAAAGTCCGATCTTGTCAGTGTAGATCCCTTTGCAGATGATGATACCAGTCAACCCATGTCTATTCCCTCGTCTCCCTCTTCCCCTACTGCAGGTACACATGCGTCATCGCCGGGTGTTCCATCTCCTTCTCCTATGCCGTCTCCATCATCATCTCAGCCTGAGGATCCGCTATCTCCATCGGTCCGTGCTCTTATTGCTGTTGCCTCTGTTCGTCAATGGAATCTTTCTCAAATGGATGTTAAAAATGCCTTCTTGAATGGGATTCTTCACGAAGAAGTTTATATAACCCCTCCTCCTGGTGTTCCTCATTCTCTTGGCTATGTTTGTAAGCTCAAAAAGGCACTCTACGGTCTCAAACAAGCTCCTCGTGCCTGGTTTGAGCGATTCTCCACTACTCTTTTATCTCTTGGTTTTGTGTCTAGTCATCACGACTCTGCCCTCTTTACTCGGTGCACTTCCCAGGGGCGTATTCTTCTTTTGTTATATGTTGATGACATGATCCCATCTGGTGATGATGTTGTAGGGATCGCCGATTTGAAAACCTGACCGGCTCGCCTTTTTTTGAGATGAAGGATTTGGGCCCACTATCCTACTTTTTGGGAATTGAGGTTGCTTCTTCGCCCAGGGGGTTATATGCTTTCTCACCCAAGCATACCGGGCCGATATTCTTGTGCGTGCCCGCCATCGATGCCAAGACAGTTGATAGTCCCATTGAGACTAATGCTCGTTATTCTCCTACAGATGGAGTTCCGTTGGCTGATCCCACGTTGTATCGCACCGTTGTTGGTTCTCTTGTTTATCTTACCATTACACGTCCCCGATATTGCGTATCGTGGCATGTAGTTAGTCGATGTCTCTGCTCCTACTACTGACTCACCGGTGCCGCAGCGTATTTGCGATATCTTCGTGGTTCCTGCTGCAGTCTTCTTTTTCCTTCGACCTCTTCTCTTGAGCTCCGTGCCTATTCTGATGCTGATTGGGCAGGTAATCCTTCTGATCGTAAGTCCACCACCGGCTTTTGCATCTTCTTAGGTGACTCTCTTATTTCGTAGAAGAGCAAGAAGCAACCTATTGTTTCGCGCTCCTCTACGGAAGCAGAATACCGTGCTATGGCCTCTACCACTGCTGAGATTGTTTGGTTGCGTTGGCTACTTGCTGATATGGGTGTTCAGTTCTCTTCTCCTACTCCTATGTACTGTGATAATAAAAGTGCCATTCAGATCTCCCACAACTCTGTGTTTCATGAGCGCACCAAACATGTCGAGATTGATTGTCACTTTGTTCGTCATCACCTACAGCAAGGGACTCTCGCCTTGCCATTTATCTCCTCCTCACTTCAGCTCGCTGACTTCTTTACTAAGGCTCATTCCATTCCATGCTTCCGTTTCTTGCTTGACAAACTCTCGCTGCCGCCTGCTGTCACATCGTGAGTTTGCGGGGGGATGTTAGAGTTATTAGTTATTATTATTATTTGTTATTATTCATTATGTTGTAGTTTAGTATGGTAATTTTATTGTTGACATATGTATATATAGTTGTAAACCCTACTCATTGTTTGAGCCGTCAATGAATTCTTCCTATTGTTTCCTTCTCTTTTCTCTTCTATTCATTGGATACACTAATGTTATTGATTAGTTTTCACACAAAGATCCTAGAAAAATCGTTAATTGGACTGTAATTAACTGGTGAAAATTTTCTACAACAACGTGGATTGAATTAAATTTAAAACATAAGGAATATTACTACATGTTATTTTAATAAATATTAACATGAGAAATATCCATGTGAGGATTAAAAAACTTTTTTTAACTTGTACTTAATTATTATTATATAGAAACTAGAGAGAATATTATATTGTATTATATTATTGTGTCGTGTCGCATAACAAAAGGTCAGATCGATCTCGAGGTTGCTTTTTGAGTTTTTATTATAAAATAATAACTAGTTCTCAATGCTATAAAACTTGGGTCTATGCTTTTGCTAATTAAAATGATATGTCTTTTTCTTGTTAATAGTTTTCTCAAGTGTCATTTAGTGAATATATGTTAGTGGAGAGTTTTATCTTTTGCGTTGTCTTATGCCCAAAACAAGTATGTAAATAGGCTGTTAATTAGTAGCGCCATCCGAAGATTCTTTATAATGCTACTTGATATATTTATTATAATTGTTACAAATTAATGATGATGTTAACTTATAGTGTCACATCGAAATTTTTTAATATTTCCCTTTTTATATATTTCGTTTTCATGATCCAAATCGTAATCTTTAATACATGACTTATTATAATTTCATGTTATATTTCTTTGAATGCTATATTGGCAAATGGAAATGTTATCTAAAATCTTAAATTGTTAAAGAATATAATACAATGTAGTTTTAAAAGTTACAACCCGTCAATTATTTAATTTAGAGAGTGATTGTTAGAGATAACTTTTAAAATTTCATTGCAAGTGATTGTTATTTTTTAATATGTATTTATCACTTCTCTCTCTCTCTCCTTCTCTCTTCCTACATTTCAAAAATATTTTTGTAAAATTAATTATTTACTGTGTATATACTTAATTAATCTGCAACAATGAATTAAAATTCAAATAAAATAGTTGATTTGCAATTTTCAAGCAATCGGAATTCCCGGTCACGTACCTAGCTAAATGATCCAAAACATGATGTCAACACACTATAATAATAATAATAATAATAATAATAATAATAATAATAATAATAACAACACAACACTGTAATAATTAATTATTCTATACGTGGATGATATATATATTACGTAATGTTATCTGTTTACAAATGATTCGCATTATGTATATGCATTCTGAATATTCTAATTGTTTCAAGAATGTTTTCATTTAGATATCAATCGTTACATTCATGGATACATCTTACAACATTAGCTTTAGTCACTTCAACACATAATAACAAAAGAAAAGTGCAAGTGCAATGATGTGATATGTACTGTAAATTAATGTTCACAAAAAAAAAAAAAGAAAAAGAAAAAAGCTCAGATCAAGAGCAGCAATTATTATCCTGCATCAAAAAAAAAAAATAAAATTGAAAGACACTAGACCAGTCTTGACTTTTGTCCGTGGAAAAAAAAAACAAATTTACCTGAAATTACCAATCAAAATTTATTATTATAAGTCGAAGAGAAAAGATTCAATTTTCGTGTGCTCTTATGATACTGTTCAGTGTATATTGACTTTTTCTAATATTGTAGCTAGTCAAGTAGAGAATCAAATATTCTTACATACAATAATGATTTAGACTCATTGAGAGACCTTTATTATGAAGTTCTTCAATAAATTAAGAGGCACGTGATTTCTTTGAAAGTCATATTACATATAATTCATCTTTTGATTAATGTTGTATGTGCATATATGTCAGTATGTCACATACCTATCATTCTACTACATAAAAATGGACGGCATGTGAAGCACTATGAGCTCTGTATTATTATCTTGTCTAATGTATTTTTATTGTCCAAAATTCGAAAAGACCAAAATCTTCTTGAATGCAAAGCTCATATCCCTATTAATATGTGCCAGATTTACCATACAAAAATATGTGTCTTCCGATAAAAAGACCGATCAAAGTGATCTAGCCTTAGTTAAGGTGTCGATGTAGATTTAGGCCCATTTGATATCCGATTTGAAATCCACCAGCATCTGATTAATATCTGGTGAGTAATTTTGAAAATTTTTACACTGTGGCGGTGGTGGCGGGTCAAAGTTTTGGTCAAATTTCAAATTTGACCAAAAACTTTGACCGCCACCACGCCATGGTCACTAAAAATTTTCAAAATGGAGCTTCCATCGCTCTTGATTCAGATCCTGGTCTGATTTCAAATCGAACATCAATCAAAACGCCATCTCGCAGTTAAGGTGGCACCTGAAAATTGCCGCCAACAAGAACCCAAATAAATCATCTCCCCATATAAAGCTTGTGTTCTCGGAATCCCTGCCGTCGGCATAAAAAGAATCCGTCCACCAGATTTCATATATGGAGATGCCAGAAGATGTTATGGTGGAGATCTTGTCAAGAGTCGCCGTCAAAAGCCTCCTTCGATTCAAGTGCGCGTGTAAACAGTGGCGAAGATTAATCTCATCCCGTTCCTTTGCCTATCTGCACCTAAACCGCTCGGTTTCGAATCGCACAGGGCACTTCATTCTTATTCAGGAAGCACACTATACCGGTCCCATATTGCCTCGGGATCCCGTCAGCTTTGCTCCGGCGGAAAGTTCCAATCTAGAACTGGATCGTTTCACTAAATTTGGGCTTCCTTTATTTATAGGCTCAATCAATCAATGGCTTGGTTTGTCTACAGGTTTGCTTCGGGAAGTCGGTCGCCATATTGAATCCGTCGACCAGAGTTGTCAGAGAAATCCGAACTAAAGCTCTTCAACCTGGAGCAGGAGCTTCGATGGGATATTCGATGGGTTTTGGCTGGGATCCCACTGCTAATGATTACAAGGTATTCAGGATTTGTGTTTGTTTTGATTTTGGGGGATTAAGAAATTGGGTTGAGGTGTGGACGGCGAATTTACAGTATTGGATGGAGTGCAAAGTTAATCGCAAGATCGAACCTTTGGACAGTCATTGCAATTTGACAATGGAGGGGTTCACCTATGGCCTTGTTAATGATGGACCTCGTAAGCTAATAACTCAACCAATTAAACTCCTTGTAGCTTGCTTTGATGTGAAAGATGAGATATTGCGTTTTATTCCTATTCCGCAACTTCTCCCCGATTCGGTTTCACTATCACAGCCTGATGGATACGGATACATGGTGAATTCTTTGGTTTTTGTATGATAAGAAATTCACATTTAAACTAAATGATACTGTCCCCAATAGTTTTGCTACCTCTATTAATGGGATGCAAGTACTCCTTGGACGTCCTGGTGAACTCATCTTCTATGACTTAGAAACCAAAAAAACTAGAAAGATTAAAAGTAATCATCAAGGAATATCAGCCTACTACCATGTGGAGAGCTTGCTCTCAATTCCATGGAAACCAAGAAACGAAGCAGCTACAAATACAAATGAAATCGTACATACTCGGAGAGGATCAATCAAGTAGACTCAACATACGTATGTAATTTATTTATGTCGCTTACTTCAATTTCTGTTGAGTTTCCTTAGCTAGGCTACAATTTGGGCATAACTTATTGTTGTTAGCTTGTTTGAGTATCTGATGCTAGTATTTGCCTAAGTTTTGTTTGGAGACATTGGACTTTCTTAGTGGAGAGAATGCTTTTCATGTATTAATTAAAGTGTGCTTTTGCTACTGCCAATCCGATTATGATATTTGACGAGTCCTTGAATTCATTTGCTACTTGTATTCTAGTGGGATTATTGCTTTGCTTTTGTTGTTCATATTCTCAATATACTGATATTGAACAAGCATTGGCTTCTTGAGTGTATCAGTAGGAGCTTGAAACCTACTGTTCAAGAAACATAGCTCTCATACCTCTCCTAGGTTGGATTTGTAAAGTAGGCAAGCAGCCATTAGCGAGCCATGAAGACTCATTTCAGGTATCTGACCTCCTTGTCCGTTCCTCTCCCTGTTGCCAACAGCCAACAACGTCACATGTATGTATGTATGTATGTATGTATGTTGCTGCTTCCTTCAATTCTTGAACCTAAACTACATACACAAATGAAATCGATATGGCTCACATCACTTATTAAATTAAATGATAGTAATGGTGCATGCAGGTTTCGTAGGCTACCTTAACTGTTGGTTCTCATTTTCTAGTTAATAAACACTGATTTCATATTGTTCCACGAAAAATATGTCTCTGTCTGTGTTGATGGATAGACCATGCTTCAAGAGTTAGGAAAGCAAAATCCTGACATAAATAAGGAGGCTTATTCAAGAGCATCAGACTTTGTTCTTTGCCGAAATCAAGTAGCGACCACCAAGTATCAATCGAGGTGAGTGTTAGGGCTAGTTAGCAAGAATGGCGAGGAAGTAAAGAATGTAAATATGTATTTATGTCCGAGCTCGAGCTAGACCTTAATTACAGAGGATTTTCGTGTCTGCAAATGGTCACTAAGTGTTCTATTTATAGTGCAAGAAAGAGGTGGGCGACGGTAGGTCATCATGAGGCAACTGTATGAGCACCAGAGTAGGCGTGATGATTGCGCCTGCAGTACCTGCAAGCCGTCTTGCATTTAAGGCGTTGACCTCGAAACTTGGGTGTAGCCGTCATTGCATTAATGAGGAAAAGATGCTCTGTCGGTTGCAGGTGGTGTCGGGTGTCAGATGACAGGTGGATCGTCCTTATTGTCGGCTACTGTAGCGAGCGGGACTGGTCACACAACATGGCCGAGCTGACCTCGGATCATCTGACAAACTGTTACGGTGGAATAGCTCTCCATGACTCGGCCGACCTAGGCACTTGGCTGAGTTAGGCATGCATATCCGAGCTGGACTGGGACCAACCACCTATTCTTCAGAAAGATAAATTCCAATGTCAATCCGAACTGGAATACTAGCCACGTCATCAGCCGATGTGATGCAGCTACACGTCAGCGCCGGGGTCCATATTGTGCGGAGGATCTGGGCTGAGTCCGTGCCATGTCATCAGGGTGCCAACAAGACTGATTTCCTTCGCCTTATAAATGAATTCACGTATAAAATTCGAGAAATTAAAACCAAAGCAGAGCAAAGTGAAACAATGGCTCAGGAAATTTGTCGCGACTTTAAGAAATTGGATTTTGTGAAGAAGCACATGACAACTACAGTTGGACATTTGGACATTTGGATATATATATATATATATATATATATATATATATATATATATATATGCATTTTTAGTGGTTAAGCTTGCAATTCTATTTCAGATGGATTTAATGTTTCCTATTGAACTGCGTTATGCTTCAGAAGTAACGCTTGTACTGTGAAACTTGTCCTCTTGAATGTGTAGTTAATTCATGAGAAAAGTGCAGATAGAAGGAAAAGTTGGTTATCTAATTGTGAGAAATGGGTATTTCCATGAGATTGGTTCTCACTTGGAATTATATTATATAGAAGGAAAAGATTGAGTTTTTTTTTTTTTTGGTTGATTGAAGATCAGGTGTTTTTTTTTAAGAACTTTTCCATCTTTATCGCTGAATGGGTTTTTTCTTTGGCAGAAATAATTTTCTCAAAATGAAAAAAAGAAATCAAATGGTTCTGATATTTTCTGAGGCTTTTTAGAAGAAATCTTCTATTGTTTTGCTAAATTGTGTTGTTGTGGAAAGATAAGTGAGAGAGCGAAGGGCCGCAACTTCTATAGAATATGATGATGATGGTGACGTGGCGGTTTGAGGAACAGACATATATTTTTATGGACCTTGCTACATCACCATAATAGATGCCATAATGATTGACATAATGGATATGTAGCATGATCCTACAAGTTTAACTACTCCATCACTTTTAGATGGATGGTTATTAAATATGCCAACTGTTATTATATCAACCATTATGATATTCATTATGGCAGTCTAACATTTCCCTATTTTTATTTCATTACCATCTTAAAAGCGCCAATGTGGTAGACGACCATGTCAAAAACGACGTCGTTTGGTATATGGAGACATCAAAACGACGTCGTTTCTGCCGCATTTTAAAATTCGACCCGTTATGAGGCCGCGGGCTTTGCCCGACCCGAACTCGGAATACCCTATTTTCTACCCATTCCATAGTGCCTTCGCGTTTCTCCCCCTCTCTCTCTATCTCTATTTACTTTCGTAATTCTCTCCCTCTTTCTCTACCAGATTTCGTCCGCCAAAAAGGAACTCTAGGAATTGTTCTTGCTACGCCTTTCTACGTACGTTTTGGTTGGGGGATTTCAGATCTCACCCCTAAGGATTTCAGAACGGGACATTTTTAGAGACGAGCAAACTGCATAATTTTTCTGACCCGTGCCTAGATTTCGGCTCGTATCTCTTCGTAAGCTCGAAATTAGCTATCAGAAATTATTTTCCCCTTTGTCACAATTGTTGTTCCTCATTTTTCCCTGTCCTTCTCTCTCTTCGTCTCTCTCCGTAAGATTCTGTTTCTCACTTCGGTGGTTATTCTTTCTCTGTTGACGAACTTTGCCTGTTCAACCAAGCTTGCAATTTACCTATCGAGGTTTGATTTCCCCATTTTTGCTTTATTTTGAAGGCTTTGTTTGATTGGTAAGGTAATTTAGGGTTTCGTCAAATCCTTGTTTATACTGATTTTTTCAATTAATTGCTATAGTGGAGGTTTGATATCTTGCTTTTGTTTACTCGGTTTTTGTTTGTACTTTTTCCTTATGTGCTTTCTGTGTATTGTTCTAGGTTCCTTGTGGGCCGTTCTCAAGAGAATAAGCTACTCTTCTTCATTGTTTTTAACCATTAATGAAACGAAAAGGTAAGTTTGTTGTTATTCCTCAGAAATTTCTCTCACAAAGTTGGGGCCTTTGTTTGTAGACCTTTGCACACTGCTTTTGCTTGTGTTTTTTCATGATTCTAATTGGAATACAAGATAGACAAATAATTTTCTTTTTCTTGTTCTTCAATGTTTCTCTCTTGTTTAGCAGCTTATAATTATTTAGATTTAGATTATGGGTTTGTTTATCTGATCAAATATTTTACTCATCTTGGAAGTTTGATTTTGTTTGCTTTTGCTATGAAATGAAGGAAAATGAACATTAGGGCTGGTAGTTAATTTTATTATTTTCATCTTTCAAATTATTGACTATGGCATTATATATGATGAAAAATATTATGGGATTCTTTTCTTTTTAAATTTGTTGAATTGAATCTTATACAGATGAATTCTGTGATTTCTTGATTTTCTTTGGGGTCAAAATAGTAAAGAATATTCTACCCGTTATGTTTTCATTTAGTTATTTCCCAATTTTGCACAAGATTCATGTGATCGTAGTATATGGCTATTTATGTGATTTCAATATGATAAATATGTTGGTAGACACTTGTGCTTTTGAAGTTTAGTGGTGACTTCGGCAGTGAGATTGGGTATTTCTCGTTGATGTTCAATGGGTTAGTAAGAACACTTTCGACCAAAAAAATGAAGAATTTGAAGAACAACAATAGTAATAGTGGCAGTTTTTTTATCATACAATCAGCAGCAGAACTCTTTTCTCTTCGACCCAGTTCTTCTGCATCAATCAAACAATTCTATTATGAAGTGCTCTTCAGTTATTGATACATATGAGAGCATAGATGATCAAGAAGCTACAACTTTCATGGTGGAACTCGAGAAGAAGAACAAGGAAAACGAAAACCCATCACCTCCTCATCAAATTCTGCTCAATCCAAGGTAATTAATTCAGTAGCTTAATTTAATCATTATTTATTATATTAATTATTGAGAAAAAAGATAAAGAATTCTTTTAATATTTTGGTAGTTAGGATATGAGAGAAGTGAAAGAGAAGAAGTCATCTGAAGATGATAGAAATGGCTGCATTCATGTAAGAGCAAGAAGGGGTCAGGCAACTGATAGTCACAGCCTTGCAGAAAGCGTATATTGTTTATTAATAATTGGGACAATTTTTTGGAAAAAAATTGAGTGAAAATATTAAATTTTAACGATTTAATTCTAACTGGTTTCAAGTTAGGAGGGAGAAAATAAGTGAAAGAGTGAGAGCACTTCAAGCTCTTGTTCCTGGGGTAAATTTTAATTAATTAAAAAAAAATTTTCTCTTAGGAAATAAGACTAATTTTGGCATTTGTGTAATGGATTATTTTCAGGCAGATTCATGTGATTTGATTGAGAAATAGGTAACTGTACAGGCTTGCTTCTGTGAATCCCATGTCCTATGATTTCGGCACTGATTTGGATGCTTTCAGGCTTCCACCTAATGAGGTATGTATATCACACGGAAAATCTGAACAGTTCAATTAAACAGTACTCAACAAGATTAAAGAGTCAACAAAATTAAAATATATACATTATACCTAACATTAATTATTGTACAAATAATTTTCTCGAATTTGTTGTTTAGGAGTGATCTTTGAACCATGATTTTGAATATCATTAAAAGGTATAGAGAAGCAGTTGTTGGAAGTGGTGAATGAGTGTTGAAAAAAAATAAAAATTTGTCATTCAATCAAGTATGTCGTTAAAAATGGTTTCAGAAAAAATGTGAAAAATCACAGCCTTACAAGCTCTAAATACAAATGTCCTAACAAGTGCCATCTAGAGTAACGAGAAAGGGTTTTTGGAATTTTCGTAGATACGTTGTCACATGAAATTACGATGTCGACCCAAAAAAATGTTGACCCAATACTTTTTTGTTGGCTTAATCCTTCAATTTATTATTTATTTATTTATTATTATTATTATTTGGCCAACTTTTGTTCTCTGAAGTTCTGGGATTCCATCTATAGGCGCAAACTTGTAACTTTGTCAGTAATTGTTATCTTTTCTTTTGTTTCGTTGTAGGTTTTCAGATTCAAGGAAATTTTTCCTGGGCATTTAGGAATGGAGCAACTTGCTCCTAACCACATCTTTATTCCCTTTACATGTTATAATCATGGGTATAATACCCAGGCTGCAATATGTTTATGTAAAATATAAATGCATTATATGGACACTGTTGGGTTTATTGTTTTGCTTCGATACTTGAGGTTTTCGAGCTAGCGTTTAGTTAAAATAACGAAACGTACTGGCCATATTTCATTACTACCAAAGAAATAAAATACCACAAAATGAGCATGTACATTGTAATTCCTTATATTGAAATTCAATCAATGCTAACTTAAACAACAGGAAAATTAACGTGCAACGCACGTGGGGAGCCCTAGTATTACAAAAACACAACATAGTTGAATCCGCCACAATTCACGTCAGTCAACTCCCAACATACGAACTAGCAGAATCATATTAGCTCTACCTCCATTAGTTATTAGTTCTGCTGGCCAATCAAGTCAAGCATTGCGTCATTGATTCCCCATTACTCGTTCAGGTTCTCTGCTTTTACAGTATCTTTTTGGGTTGCTTTCAATCAATAAAGTTGAGATTTTGTAATTTTGTATGTGAAATTCTCGTAAGAACACCATTGATCCTCTCTCCATGCAAGGAGGTTTCCCGCGTCACGTATTCTCCTCTGATTAGAGGTGGGCCTCAAATAGAATCCTGATTTAAAGCCCAATCATGGGAGGACACATGGCGTTGGAAGCCTCCCTATATAAGGAGGAAATCAATTCTATATTCATTGTAATTTAAAGGCTGATACTCAAAATTTTTAATTTCGGAACAAATTAATTAAGCTTGTAGGTGAAATATTGAAATCCGTTCTTGAATACGACATAGATAAAAGGTATGATTGATTGAGTGGTTTTTTTCGAAAGAATAAATAAATTTTTGAGTGTGTGGTTGCATGAAAATAAAAGTATTAAAGAAAATGAAAAGAAAAATTAAAATTAACTAAGTTAATATGATTGAAAATAATAATAATTGAAAAAATAAGAGAATTACTTTAAGTTGTAGCAAACAACATATCAGCGACCCAATCAATTTTAATCATGATGGTCAAATATTCACTTTAGGAGGGAGTTCTGCGGAACATGGTGGACCGATACAATGAACATGACAATGAACTGGGGCCCAAAACAATCAGGGCCTTACCAGCCCAAAGGGCCTAAAATTTGAGCCATTGACAAACCTAACTTGTCTAAATGATTAATTAGAGCAAAAGCATGAGGGATTTGATAAAGAAGTGGGTCCCAGTATTGATTTGAGAAAGAAATGGATGCCATTCCACCACAACTTGCCAAGTTCCTATAACTTTCAGGCTAAAAAAAAAAAAAAAAAATCTGATTTTAGAAATAAACTATAAAATATAAATTCCCTTTTTAAATATTGAATTGGGCATATAATAAATATAAACATTAAATGAAAAATAATTTTTCTGGGTAATACAAAATAATTATAGTTGTTTATTTTTTATTACTTGATTAAGGGCTGTGAGATATTAATTAACAAACGGTATTACTATATAGCATTAATTGGTTAATTCTAAAATTAAGGGATATCTTTACTTAAAAAATCCAATTTTGAGAACAAACTATAAACATAAATTTATTTTTAAAATATCTAATTAAGCATGAATATAAATATTAAATTAAAATTGGTTTTTTAATTTGTGAGGATAAAAAAACTCATGTGGTGCCCATAATAAGGTCCCTGTTTGAGGTTAAAGAACACTTTTGTGGCTTTGAGATGTAAATGAGGTTGTTGACCACATTTTCCTGGGCATAGAATCTAAGGGGTTGTTTCCGCTGTGCATCACGCTAGATGTTGCTGTGATGCTTTTGTCCATTTTTCAGAACATTAAGATGTGAAAAATGATACATTATTTTGTGATAAAAAAGGGATTAAAATTATTCTCTTAAAAAATCAAAAACAAAAAATAAATTTCATAAAATTAACACATCTTTTTTGAAATTTGGGTGGGGGGTGGAGGGGTGCAGATCGCATCTGGTAAGACTGTATTACTTATATGGACAGTGTCAAGACTCATATGGTGTAATATGCATAAATAAGTTTCCCACACCTTTAGTCAATAATTCAATTTCATTCCTCTACAATCTAATGTATTGTGTAAAATAATAATAATAATTGTATGAACATTTGAATTTTACGATTTCTTATCAAATCATTTTCCCTGTGCATCGCATGGGAGCTACACTAGTTTCTTTTAATTTTTCCTTTTAAGTAATTTATACTTTGTTTTAAAGGAATTAATTAAAATTAATAACTTTTACCTATCTCCGTGGTGGAAAATGTTAAGAGCTTATTATGCACAACTTTTATTATGGAAAAAAAAGAAGCAAATTTTCACTACCATGTGGGATTGAAAAATAAGAGAAATTGTTAAAAATAAAATTTAAATCGCGTCCCGAATTTTGTTTTGTTTAGACTTTAGTATACTCCGATCCCAAGTAATTAATGAACGAGACTACATTATTGAATAAATACACTTGAATATAAGGTATGTTTTTATTAGTTGGAACAACTTATGAGATGTGATTCAGAATAACAGATCGATCTGGACTTTAAAAAAATTTTACAAAGTAAAGAAAATAATAACATGTGTATTTTCATTTGAGATGGATGATTTAATTTATGTATATGTTTAAAAGCAGTAAAAAGTAAGTTGCTAATGTAAATTGTCGCTACCATTATTGTGCATGCATGATGCATTTTGTGCTTTCCATCACTTACTGTTACGTTTTCGTTGGACTCACCAAGCAGATCAACATTAATAACGAGGAAAATAAAAGATTAAATTACTGATTTAGGACTTGGAGGGTATTATGTTAGGGATTCTGGCACCGAGAAATGTAAAAGTACGTGATATAGATTATATTGGATAAAAAATTACGAAAGTGAAGATGAATTAATTGTAATAAAAAAAAAACCGTAAAGGATGAGTTGCACAAGCGTTTTAAAAGGTAGATACATTATGTGCCAATTGTCGTCATCAAATCCATCCTCTAATGTGCCTTCTTGTTTATTTATTCCATTTATGACGACAGAGCTCTTGGATATTTTTAAACTAGCGAAAAAAAGAAATGAACAAGTATGAAGGCAATGTACAGAACATTTACATAATTAATAATTTAATTAGTCAAATTTTTAATTAATTTATCATGGTTTCAGATGGACGAGTTCAAATTGATGGTGGGCTTCAGGTGATCGTCTATCTGGTCAACCTTCTATTTTGACAACTGGGCCACCCATCACCCGATTGGCTCGATCCGAGCATTAACCCTAATTTGATAGGGTTCCCAATTCTAATCTAGGGTTTCCAATCAATTGAAAATTACAAGCGGCGCGTGACATAATATGTTCTTAAAAGGGCTGCAAACTAACCTACGCATGCATGTTGTTGGTTGTTAAAATCTCATGCTCTAACCTCTTCTAATGTCGAGGTCGCACAAAGTTTATAAACATTAAACATACATGGTTAATTCTAATTTTATAATTAATTATGCAATTAGTGCTATAACTACGTGATCTCACCAAGCTTAGCGAATGATACTGATGCACGGATCTACAGAATTATTACACTTCACATAATTGTATTATTAATTATACAACAAGTACGATGATTTAGTGTCTTTATAGGCATGAATTAAAAGTTTTCTCATGACACATGTTATATCATTCGATCATTGAATTATTTCAAAGTGATTATATCATGTCGAATCATATTCAATTTCAAGGTAATATATGTATATTTTAAACATCATAACTCATGTTCACATAGAAATTATTAGATCAACTCTGTATGCATATCTAGATGAAGATGTTAATTATATAGTGATCAACATGAGTTACATGAGAGAGGTGCAGGATTATTGCACACACCACACACAGAGAGTGATTAATAATAATTATATAAGAAAAGAATATGAGTGCGTGAAAGTGTGTGTGCACAGTTCGAGGCGTACGTACAGAAGAAAAGAAAAGAAAAACACAGGCATGTAACTGAGTGAGGGTTTGCTGACCTCCATGCAGTATCTATATGCAGCTAGCTAGCTATACAAACACCTCATCAGTAGTCAAAATAATTATATTTTAGGAGACCAGTTGTGGGGTGGTGGGGTGGAGTTGGGGGTGCACTAGACAGACTGACTTTGGACATACATATATGTGTATCTGACAAGATGATTCCCACACTTGTTGCTTCCAACACATAGACGATAAAATTATTTCCATTTTAAATATAGGCTTCATGTTCCCTTTCTTTGTCTTCGTTTACTATTTTCTCCTTCTATGCTAACAAAACTTTGAATTTTTGCAGCTTTTTCCAGCTCTACAAGTTGGAAAAATCTATTAATTATATACTTTGATATCTTCCTAGCTAGTTACCTATGCTATGCATTACCAATTTGAAAAATGAATGCCTTTCAACCATTGATTATATAATTATTAGAGTAACTTTGTGCAATTTAGGGCTCGTTCTATTAGGTGTAAAATTAATTTGCACGTAATTCCATATAATCAATATATATTTTCAATCATATACACATCTCCCAATATAATATTAACCATACATTTTTACACGGAATACCGCGGATAAAATTTACACCTAATCAAACAACCCCTTAATTTATTTCCTTGTACATAATATATGATAATATTATTACAATTATATAATTTAATCTTTCCCACAAGTGATCCCTCTTCATGTGGGGAGGCACCCCACGCCACATGTCCCCCCTGGTTGGAGGGGGGCCTCAAGTGAATCCTTGGTTTGAGGGGGGCCTCAAATGAATCCTCACTTGAGGCCTCCCTCCAATCAAGAGGGGGGACATGTGGCGTGGGAGGCTCCCCACGCCACATGTCACCCAACAAAAAGATTGAATCTTTTTTCATCGTCGTGGCTATTGAAGTATCTATGGACAATATCGTCTCAAATTTGTACCTAAGTTGATGAAGCTCATAACATATATATGTTGAGTCGCTATATCAATTTTGATCTCTTATCAATGGTTGAAACACTTTCGCAATAGGTACAAAAATATTGTAAAAGTGTGTCAAGTGTCAACTGCTAGTAGGAAATTAAAAATCGGCACTGTATATGTAGGAGTTAGATGAGATGATAAATATGTAGGAAATTATTGTTCTAGTATCGTGGTTCTCAATCTCAAGAGGAAATATGCTACTTATACATATTGGTCTGATTATATATAGATATGATCTTGCCTCTGAATATTTCATTTCACATAATTTGACATTCAAAATAAATATAATTTTAATTTTGCGGTAGTACTTTGCAGCATTCGCACACTCCAATCATAGCTTCACTATGCCATCTGGGTCAGACATACAGGCTAAAATAAGCTAGAGGTATCCCCCAGTTAGATAGATTAGGGATTGCAAATGCTAGAGAAATTGATGTGCATAGCTAGTATAGGCTTTATTGTTCCATTAATTTTTTATCATTTTTTAAAATACGGTATTAAACCCCTCTTCCAGTATAATTATTTTCTTTTTTATTAATAAATTCTATTTCAAACCTGAATTTTAGGGTTGGGATAGTTCCGTAAAAAAATATAAATTTTCGTGTAAATGTATTTATACATGGTCTTGGTTAACTTAAAAAAGTAGCAAGTTTAATTTTATTAGACCTATGGTTATTTTTACATAATTGAAAAATATATATTTGTATTTCTATCCAACTTTGTATTGATAGCTTTTCTTTTGAGTAAATTAAGGAAGGGGTGCCAATATAAAGTGGTAGAGCCATAAGTTTTTGTTATTGTTTTTGTTTTTTTAACATAACCATAAGTTTTTGTTAAGTAACCATCAGACGAAAAATCATCAAGTGAAAATTTGGCGTGAAAGACATAGGAGATCTCTTATTTAGTATAGGAAGATTTTGAATAGAATAATTTAGTTTCCATTGATATATGATTGAGTACTTTGTATAGAATAATTTAGTCTCTATTGATATCTGTAATTCGTGTTGTATAAAGATTGGATGATTGATCAACTAAAATAAAACAACTATTATTCTCTTCATATTTTTCTTGAATTAAACAATTTGTGCAATTAGGTGTATAACTTTCTAATAGAAGAATTTACCAAAAAAATCTAATAGAAAAATATAAAAATACCATTTTACTCTTTCAGTATTGGTGATGACAAACCCTCTATTAACAAAGAGTTGTACACGTACATTTAATTAATTAGGTGTCTCTATCATTACTCATTTTTCTTTGTTTCTTTACTTTTTAGGAGGGTAATAATTCTGGAAGTAATGTTCCGTTGCCCACACATGGATGGATGGCTCCCCCCATAAGGGGGGCACGTGTTGTGTATCCGCCCATATATGGGCACCATAACACGCCCACCGTGGAACAAAATAGATAATTCTGGATATGTACATGCATACCTAGGCATACCACTAAACATTTGATTTTTAACATCCAAGTCCTTAAGCTTGCAACAGTCAGCTTCAAAGATCCTAACATAAGAAAAATCGTTAATTGGACTGTTAACTAGTGAATTTTTTCTACAATAAGGAGGATTGAAATAAATTTAAAATATAAGGAATATTACTACATGTTATTTTAATAAATATTAACATGACGTCGGAATATCCATGTCGGAATTAAAAACCTTTTTTTAACTTGTACTAATTAATTATTATTATATAGAGAGTAGAGAGCGTATTATATTGTATTATTATTATTGTGTCGTGTTGCATAACAAAAGGTCAGATCGATCTCGAGGTTGCTTTTTGAGTTTTATTAAAAGTGACCTTATTATAAAATAGCTAGTTCTCAATACTATAAAACTTCGGTGCATGCTTTTAATTGCTAATTAAAATGATATATATGTCTTTTTCCTGTTAATAGTTTTCTCAAATGTCATTTAGTGAATATATGTTAGTGGAGAGTTTTATCTTTTGTGTTGTCTTATCCCCAAAACAAGTATATATGTAAATAGGCTGCTAATTAGTAGCTCCATCTGAAGATTCTTAATGCTACTTGATATATTTATTATCATTGTTACAAATTAATGATGATGTTAAATTATAGTGTCACATCGAAATTTTTTAATATTCCCCTTTTTATATATTTCATTTTCATCCAAATCCATCATAATCTTTAATACGCGACTTATTATAATTTCGTGTTATATTTCTTTGAATGCTATATTGGAAAATGGAAATGTTATCTAAAATCTTAGATTGTTAAAGAATATAATACAATGTAGTTTTAAAAGTTAATTACAACCCATCAATTATTTAGAGAGTGACTGTTGGAGATAACTTCTAAAATTTCATTGCAAGTGATTGTTATTATTTTTTAATATATATTTATCACTTCTCTTATTTTTTTGTTCCCACATTTCAAAAATATTTTTGTAAAATTAATTCTTTACTGAGTATAATATATACTTAATCTGCAACAATGAATTAAAATTCAAATAAAATAGTTGATTTGCAATTTTAAAGGGGTCACGCACCTAAATAATCCCAAACATTGACTTCAACACAATATAATAATAATAATAATAATAATAATAATAATAATAATAACAATAATAACAACAACACACTATAATAATTAATTATTCTATACATGGATGATATATTACGTAATCCTATCTGTTTACAGATGATTCTCATTATGTATATACATTCTGAATATTCTAATTGTTTCAAGAATGTTTTCATTTATATATCAATCGTTACATTCATGGATACATCTTACAACATTAGCTTTAGTCACTTCAACACGTAATAATAAAAGAAAAGTGCAAGTGCAATGATGTGATATGTACTGTAAATTAATGTTCACAAAAAAAAAAGAAAAAGAAAAAAGCTCAGATCAAGAGCAGCAATTATTATCCTGCATCAAAAACAAAAAAAAAATAAATAAAAATTGAAAGACACTAGACCAGTCTTGACTTTTGTCCGTGGAAAAAAAAAACAAATTTACCTGAAATTACCAATCAAACTTTATTATTATAAGTCGAAGAGAAAAGATTCAATTTTCGTGTGCTCTTATGATACTGTTCAGTGTATATTGACTTTTTCTAATATTGGAGCTAGTCACGTAGAGAATCAAATATTCTTACATACAATAATGATTTAGACTTATTGAGAGACCTTTATTATAAAGTTCTTCAATAAATTAAGAGGCACATGATTTATTTGAAAGTTATATTACATATAATTCATCTTTTAATTAATGTTGTACGTGCATAACATACCTATCATTCTACTACATAAAAATGGATGATATGTATTTAGTATACCACACTGCAATATAAACCTTAAAAATAGTAAAAGTGAAGCACTATGAGCTCTGATATTATTATCTTGTCTAATGTATTTTTATTGTCCAATTAAATTAAAACAATCGATATCATTAAATTATTATATATATATAATTAAGATATATGTACTTAAATTTCTAATTGAAGAAAACCGTCAATATATAAATCAGTAATTGAAATAGTAGATCAAAACTTAACGTGTCTAACTAATTACTTTCGATCCCATATCCAAATCCATGTTTATTATTAACAAAATTAACTATCATGTATAGTAGGGTAGGGCATAAGAGAATGAGAAATAATAAAAAAGAATTAATTGAGTGTGTATATATATATATATATATATATATATTATTTTTGTATGAATTTAATCTAGCTACAATACTGTAACTTTGTTATAGTCCCATGCTATCATATGATTATCTCTAACCCTGCTTATTAGCCTTGCTGATGTTGTATGGTAACACTAGAATGTATCATGTATGTCAGCATTGGGACTATAATAAAGTTCTAATATTAGGACCGGATAATCCCTCCATATTTGTAATGATGTTTTGCATTTACCAATACTTAATTTGGTAGAATAAAATAAGTAGAAAGTAAGTAGATAGATGAGGAATCCATGCCGTCCAAACACTTGGAGACAAAGGAGGTTCAGAAGAGAAAAGCAAGGCTCTGCTTTACGACCCAGAAAAGGAGATTTCAAAACATCATTTAAGCTTAGGAAATTGCGTGGTTACTAATACAACCCAACCCTAGCTATATTTCACTTTCACCACTTTCTCTCTCTATATATATCTCTATCTTTATATGTATCCATCTCTACATCATGATATTATAGTGCTCCTATTCTATTCTATTTCACTTCCTAACCCTACAATCTCCTCCTTTCCCTCGCATGGAAACCCCACACCATCCCTTGGTTTTATCACACCATATATGCATCATTTTAATTAATTTCCTCTTGCACAAATAGCCATCTTTCTTTCTTTCTTTCTTTTTCTTTTTCAGTTCATCAATGGCTTAAAGAGTATTTTTGTGGGGTTTCTTCAATTTTTTTCTTTTAATTTTGGACCCATTTTGATCCTCCAAATCCTCTTCTCCTCCCCTTTATATACCATGTTCTTAACCCCATCTCTCTCCCCCAATATTATCTATCTCTCTCTCTCTCTCTCTAATGAGCATGTATTCATATGGGTTTGGGCTAAAGATGGGAGGTGTTTACAAGAAATTTTACATTTAACAACGAAAAGTTTGTCTGTGAAAATTCATTTTTGGGTTATTTGATCATATATAGAAGAGCTGTCCTAAAGATTTCAAGAAAAAAATTAGTTAAGTAGATTTCACGAAAGAAATTTTAGTTAAGTTTCAATCTTGATTTGTGGGAGTGATTTTAGGGCATCCCACAAGCATTTTTATATATATATATGAAGGGGGGGGGTGTGGGGAAGGGTTAGATAGTAAATAAATAGATAGATGCGAGCGTATATACGTATATGCCTGGCTCCCTGTATGCCATTTGCAGAGGCCACCGGAAAATCGATGGCAGTCCGTGGATGGCGTATGAGGAGCCAAGCATATTCACAAAATCGTATATATCACTCCTATTTTTTCGCCTTAATTAATTCCATTTCTCCATCCTCAGGACAGTCTGATATAATTCTCCTGCACAATATATACACCGCATACCAGGTAATAACTACTCCAACCTCGCCCCCATCTTATTTTGCAGCATTTTAGTGCATTATTAGCTACTACTATCACTCTGCTTATGGGAAATGATTCAAACTTTTCCATGCGGTTTCTGTCACATCATTTTATGTTACAGTTTCCAATGAAGCGCATCATATATGGCACGACATGTACAACATAAAAGTTACAACCAGCTATGATCTAGTGAGATCTAATCGTTTTTGTCGCTGTAATAATCTTTAAAGAACCTACACACGAGTCCAACTCCAATGCTTACTTAATTATGGGCAGATCGGGGCATGTGTTCCCCACCATCAAGAAGGGACACGTGTTGGAAATCTGCTCATTTGTGGGCATTTTAATTTACCGTGCCCAAAAGTGGGCATTGGAGCTATAGCGACATGCGCACATTAAATAATATTTTACAGAATATTCTTAATTGACATTTTTAAGCGAACAGATAGATGTCTTAGCTTATTTCGTAATCAAAAGGCGCACAAGTGCATAGTGTCACTTCAAAATGTCATTTAGAATGTCCATCTATCTAGAGTTAATATAATTAGTTAAGAGTTTATTTGACACAACTTTAATTTTGTGAGAATGAAAGATGAATTTCTAGCTAGGAGTGTGTGATGAGGTTATATGGAGTGTAGAAGTTTATGGAGAACCGTTAATTAAGTTAAAATGATTTTTTTTTTTTATGTTTTATGTAATTGAAATTAATGTAAAAAAAATGTAATTTAATGGCGGTAAATTAATTAAAATGATTTGTGTATAGCAGTGATCAGGTGTATTTAGGTACATGTGCACAAAAGCGATAGAGTTTGAAGATGGAGTATATGGATTCTGGAGAAAGTAATATACAGTGATGAGCTAGCTAGAGAATCTCTCATGCAGTATGGACCACTTGTCCTGTAAAACTAGCTAATAATATACAGTCAAAAAGGACATGGATTTATATATATTCTGCTAGGAAAAAAAGGGACCAATTGGAGTTGGGAATATGCAAAGTCTCTTTTCTCTAGCTTCACACACCCACACCCACACCCACACCCACACCCACACACCACACCCAATATTTTTTGCAGTATATATGCAGAACATTCTCCTGGATAATTATTAATTCAGCTTTGTCTAAAAAGGAGCAAAAAGGAAATTAAGGAGCATGCTTGCTTTCACTTTTCTTTTCATAATAATGTTCAATCTGTACTTAAAGCTGTTTAATTATATTCTACAAATTTCAATATAAGTGAACCTTTCCAAACATATATAGTACTGTTGAGTACTACTTCTGTCCCAAAAATATAATTTACTATTCCTTTTTCGTCTGTCCCAAAATATAGACTGTATTCCTTTTAAAGATATAGTTTAAATATTACTTGTCTTTTATACCCTCATTTAATATACATTATTTTCATCAAAATAGAGTCATTGAAATAAATTAAAATATCTAATAAATGAGAGGGTATATTAGAAAAATAATCTTAAATTGTACTTTTCCAATACTATTAATTTTATTTTTCTTAATCTATGTGAAGATAAAAAAAGAGCTATAATTTTGGAACAGAGGTAGTATTATAATTCACATGCAAATTGATATCCATTTGGTCTTTACTAATTCTAGACTTAATTAATTATGTTTCCCTATACAACTATGGTTGACATTTTTTAGACAGCTAAGTGATGTGACAAAATTAATGTTGTAAAATTACGTACATGCATCACACTATAATTGTAACATGTCGTGAATTAATTTGTTCGTGTTTCACATGCTTATTTCATATGTTTAGTACTTGATGAAATGATGATGTGATATTTTTGTCAATCATTCGATGTTCTTTGATAAGTGCCGACCACCACCGATCATGCATTTTGGTCCATTATCTACAAGAGTCATGAAAGAATTATAAACTATGAAGCTTATATATATAGCGAGCAAAGAAATATGTGTTCACATCAATATGAGCACATATATAGTTGTATAGAGTCATGATGCTATTTCAATAATCTTTATACAATATACATTCAACAATTTTATCACATAAGTCATTAATTCGCTGCTAAATTCAGTGTCTCTAGTTCAATGCTCATCTACTGAAATGTTTTAGATCAGCGTTTGCATGCATTACTCAACAACTTCTTCTCATGCATAGCAGTCAAAAGATAATTTCAACATACTTTTTAACTTTTAAAATCATCCAAAATCGTCAAGGACCATGCAAGATGCATGTTAGAATACATCACATGCTAATTTCTATATTATTTCTACAATTTTAAACATAAAAACTAAACTAATTCATGGCGTTCATACCTATTTCTTATCCCATTTCTACTTTACAATCAAATTAATTAGTCATATCATAAGAATAATTAATAATTTTTACATAAGAAGCTTCGCAAACACATCCTACTATTAGCGTGTGTTCGTGGTGGGATTTTTTATCTATTAGCGTGTGTTAGCTAAAAGTGGTTTTTTGGGTAAGTAATGGTGGAAGCCACGAGATGTGTGGTTAATAATGGGTGATGATGTGAGGTATGTGGTTGATATTGATATTTAACCTTAACTTTTAGTAATAGATGATTTTTAGATAAAAAAAAAGTGGAGGCAAACAAGCACTTAACAGTGTACATGTTCAGGTAAACTATTTTTTAAGTTAAAACCAAACTTTTTAGCTAGGTTCGTTAGTAGTGGAAACTACGCGATGTGTGAATAATAATGATTCGTGGTGAGATGTGTGGCTGATATTGATGCTTAATGATTTGATTTTAATTTTTAGTAGTTTAGGTGATTTTTAGTGGTGGAAACTACGAGCTAGGTGTGTGGCTGATATTGATGTTTCACTAGTACAGAAAATGAATTTTGCGGTGCTTAAAAATGGCTTTAAGCGGCGGTTTTCACCCTCTTAGTATAAGAGGGCTACAAAAATTCAGGTGTCTTTAGGAGGTGGTTTTTAACTGCCTCATAAAGATACTTTATGCGACGGTTGTAATAACTGCGGCATAAAGCTAGTATATGTAGCTGTTAAAAACTGCGGCATAAAGTCATTTTTTTTTCTTTTTAAAAAATTTTTTTTTTCTTTGGGCAACGGCATCCTTAACCGCCGTCTAAAGTTTTTTTTTTCTTTCTTTTTCCAGTTTTGTAGCTGACCCGCACTATTCACCAGCAATTATAAAAACCTGTTGTCCACTGAACGACAGCTAACTTGTAACGACTAACTTGAAAAATAAATTGTGCTGCACATTAGAAAACCGACTCAATTCCATAGACATTAACAACAATATCACAACAAAACTCCATAGACATTAATGACTAAATTGCCTCTAGGCCCTCTACTATTTGTTTTTCCCAATCTAATAATTTTATATTCACATACTAATTAAAAAATATATTCATCATATACTAAAAACATTTTAGGTTTCCTACTTTCATTATTTTTTTTCCTATATTTTTTTAGTAATCATAAATATAACATTACATCCATGATTATGCTTGGTTGCCTCAAGTTTATCTGAATTAAAAAAAAATGTAATAATATCTAGTTTTCCAAATTGTCTTCTCCATTTAGTTTCTTCCTCTCTTTTTTTCTCCTCTTTTTTTTTAATGTTTGCTTGCGTCTACTAATTTTTTTTTCAAATCTAATAATTTTTTATTCATATACTAAATTAAAAAATATATTCATCATATACTAAAAAAATTTAGGTTTACTACTTCCATTTTTTTTTTTTGCTATATATTTATAGTAATCACAAATATAACTTTTTATTCCTAAATATTTTCATGTGAGTGGAAGACGAATATTTGAAAAAAAAAAGAAGAAAGAAACGAAAAAAAAAAATCGAGACCACAAGATTGCCACAAATGACGGCGCGAAAATATGAAAAACATGTCATTACAAATGGGAGAGTGTACATTGCACTAAAATCGCATACATTACAATGCCCATGCTTAAGAGTATATATTGGCATACATAAGTCAACAATCCACACATGAATTTACAAGATCCACAAACTACAACCTAAGATGAAAAAAAAAAACTATGAAGGTGTGAAGATAATGAAATTATACCTTATTTGAAGGTCGACAATGATACCCAAACAACATTTTCGCCTTGAATTGGAGCTAACTCGTCAATGGAGGAGATGAAATTCGCCCAAAATCACTGAATGAAATTGCAGCTACCTCTTCAATCGCGAAAAATGGAGTCTGCTGGTGATTGGGGGATGATATAATGGGCCTTATGCAACGGTTATTATACTCGCCGCATAAAATATTGTATGTTGCGGTTGAAATAACCGTCGCTTAGTGTATGTTTATCCCGCCTAATGAATCTTTTAAAATTCAAACATATAATGGGTTTTATGCGGCGATTATGATAACCGTTGCATAAAGTAATAATCGCTGCTTAATGTATGTTTATCTCGCTTAAAGAATCTTTGAAAATGCGGCGGTTATGATAACCGCCACATAAAGTATTATAACCGGCGGTTGTAATAACCGTCGCTTAATTTATGTTTATGCAATGGTTTTAAAAAAACGCCGCCTAATGTATCTTTTGAACATCCTCTTAATTTCCAAAATGTGACAATCGTACTTTATTCCACGCCTGAGTTTGGAACCGCCTCATGAAGTTGGTTTCCTAAAGTGTTTTTTTGTAGTAGTGTATTTGATGATTTGATTTTAATTTTTAGTAGTTTAGGTGATTTTTAGGTTAAAAAAAATTACACGAACAATAACTAATTTATATGTTTGTAATTAGCAGATTACAAGTTGCGTTCGCAAATGAAAAAACTCATATCAAATGGCATTATTTACATCTGCTTCCACCGATTGCCTTTTTAAGGTACGAAGGCCTAATTGCAAAAATTGGCCATCGAATTCGATGTAGGTGCGAGACCACGGGGTTGCAAAGAATGAAAAAAATTAAAACGTTTTTGATTATTACTCTATCAAATTAAATAGGAAGAATTAAATAAACATAACTACATTTTTTTTTTGAATAGTGGAACTACATATTGTTAGTATTTCAAAAAACCCACCTAATTTAAGTTGCTTATGCAACGCCCATGTTTGAAGTTTGCGCATCATACTTCAGCATGCCAAATACTTTATCAAGAACTAATTGTGCTTTTATTACGCTTAGGCATGCCTAGACTCAATACTTAGACTTGATGCTCTTTCACGCATTACCTTTTTTAGAAGCTTGCATATTGTTAATCAAAATTGTGGCGGATATAAAATTTCATTTTATGATATAGCTGAATTTTAAGTATTACAATTAATACTCTCCAATTTTTAACTATATAAGTCTTTCTCATTTTCCACACGGATTAAGACCCTCGTTAGAAAAGTAAAGAATATAAGCAAATTTTCAACTTTATCCGTATGAATAAATCTAAAAAATTATTGGAACAATAAAATGATTTTAAAGTGTGCAAATTAACTAATGGTACGATATAATAGTAAATAAATAAATAAGACTATGTATATGGGATAATTATATTCCTACCATTTTTTCTTTCTTCAATTTCTACACCATATTTTAGATGAACCGCAATTCAAAATTTGGAATAATACCACATTGCCAACAAGAGTTACAAGATGAGGATAAAGGGGGTCAAATTAAACAGTCTTTTGGCACTTGAGTATAGCGAGACACACACACATATATATAGTAGAAATTTATGGACAAAATTATCATTTAAATCATATTGTATTGTATCATTTGACAATGTAGCATTATGCTTAAAACTGGTTTACTTATAAATATTCCACCATCGTTTTACCTTTATATCCTTAAATTAATTGTCAACGAAAATATTTTTAGAAAGTTAGGTTTCTGTAAGAGTCCTATCCAAAGTTTCAATTCTTTTCATTAGCAAAATTAAAAATATTTTGAAGTCAACAAATATTCAAAATGGATCCCGAATCGAATTTTAAAATGTGAACTTTAATATATATATACAATCTAATTTGGGAGTCCTAACCCAATGCTGGTGACAAGCACTATTCAAGGAATCCGATAATTTTTTATTTTCACATGATATTACATGTGATTTAAGAAACTACTAGTAATCGTACCCGTGCATTGCATGGCCATCTCCTATTGAAGAATGCAATTTCTTATTTTGCTAATAGTAACAAAGTTTAGATAGAATTAATTGCACGAAAAAAAAAAACCCTCCATTATCTTTCATTATAAAAAATATCACAAATTTCAACACATTTTCTTATGTATAACAATGGGAGTTGTATTTGTTAGGTTATCATTCTTATCACATATCAATATTTTTAATCCATCACTACTTGTGAATCATATATGATACTATAATATATAATTATACATGATTAAATACCGATCTCTTCAAGAAAATGTTAGCATGCGAAAGCGATTGACATTGGAAAAATCACTAACATTGAAAAACCTTTCAATACGACAAATGTATTTGAATGAATTAAATTGTACATCATTATCATCACAAATTATGATGATCATAAACTTTTTAATTTATTTAGTACTATAAATTTTAAGTGTTTTCATATTTACAACCCCATGTGTTTCATGACGATCAAAAACATTAACAAAAAAATTTTAATGTTGGCTAGCAAAATTGTCGAAATATCCTACATTGGGTTCATGTAATAAAAAAAACAAAGAGAAAGCATGTGTTTGTGTCCACTTATTTCTACTTAAAAATCACTTAGTACTAAAAATCAAAGTCAAATATTAAAATCAACCATACATTTCAAATCATTAATCATTATTATTCACACATCTTATAATTCCCTCCATTATTCATACAAAAAATTAATTTTAAACTAACTTTTAGGTGAAAATAAATTTACATGAACACATACTAAGTATCATATAAAAATACCAATATTTTAAAACCTTATCCGGCCATCGACCCAGCCAAGGACTGGATCAAGGATTAGAGGCCCGAGGTTCAATCCAGAGTCGACTCAGGATGGATTTGGTGATTAAAATAATATTAAATAAATAAATAAAATACAAAAATACCATAAAATTTCAAAAAATAAAAGAAAATACAAAACCCAGGTCAAACCTGGTCTTGGGTCACAGAGAGCAACTGAATTTTTTGGGTAAATCTGGGTCTTTGGTCAGGTTTGACCAAGTCGGCTTTTAGGCGTCACTTGGCCCATTTTTTGTTGGGTTGTGGGTTTTCTTTATTCGACCGGCCAGGTTGGGCCATGTTTCAAAATAATGAAAAATATAATATTTATGATATTGAATTTGAACTTCAAATAATAACTAACCATTTATAAATAGAAACTGTATTAATTCACAATCAATAGCGTATGTTCTTTTACACATTTTTATACACTTTTTTCAACTTCACTCGTTCTCTCTTATTTCACATTCATATATCTCATGGGACCTACATGTATTACATAAATATCTACCATTCAATTCCACTTATTTTCTCTCCTATATCCCATAAAACCACATAAAAACTTATTTTTATACACATCCTAACGGGTGCTAAATTCGAGACTGTAGTTTATTTAATAAATAATTAATTAAAAAACATATAAATAAAAATAGTAATAATTTGTAACAGATTAGGAAAATGCATTACACTACCATCCAATATTAAAAACAATACAGTTGCGATGCACACAACATTTTATTATTGAAAATATTTATCATGATGAAAATCATTAGTCAAAGATTTTCCAAACTCTAAACTTTATGTTCATAAATTTATGTAAAAATTAAAATTTTGAAAAAAATACTATAATTTGCAATTTTGCCCAAATATGTATTTTTTAAAAAAATATGGTTGATGTTTCTTTCCCCAAGCAATTTTCTTATATCATGACATAACTAACTATTTTTATAATGAGCTAATATTACAACAACAAATTATTTTAATGAACATAAAATTAATTAATTATAAATTAAGAATATACGGTCATCCATTTAATTAAGAAACACAATTAAGATCAGATATTGCACATCAAATAAATAATAAAAAAATTTGGGTATGAAATTTTAAGTCAAATATTTTCTTTCAAATAGATAAAAAGCTTATCTACCAATTAATACAAAGTTAAGTATAAATAATTAGAATTTTATATTATAATTTAACTATGAACATAAAATATCATTTTTTTAAAAAAAAAATTCACAAACTGTAATCTTCATGTTGTTATAAAAATATTATAATTCTCAATTCTGGAATAAAATATTGATTCAAATTCATTTTAATACATATATTAAAATAGTAAATATTTTTATATGATTTTTTTCATAGTTTGTAAAACTATATATAAGAATAAATGTATATTTATATACATAAAAATAAAAAAATTATTTTATCATAGAAGTAATGTAAAAAAAAATCAATTAGATAATGACCATAAAGTTATATTTGAACATTCAAAAAATTATAATTCAATGAAGATATTAAAAAAAGATAATATTTTCACAATTGTATTTATTATAAAAATTATATTAACATATAATCTCTTCGTTAATTTAGAGTATTTCTTGTATAAATACATACATAGTTTACTACTACGTATCATATATTTACAAAATTAAATTTAATATGTAATATATTATTCTTTTGACAAATTAATGTATTATATATTTATATTTGAAAAATAATAAACATATATGAATCGCTAATAAACATGCAAAAAATGTACTATTTTTCGAAAATTAGTATTAATTGGAGAGTATTCAAGCTCGCAAAAAATATAAATTTAAATCAAATTTATAACAATGTAAAATTAGTGATGATGTAAATTTATTAAAGGCCATACCAAAAATAAATTGAACTTAAATTAATATATAGTAATTATTTTGTAACCAACAATTATTGGGTCGACCGGTTTGGCATATTGGTTTTTAAATTTGCTTATATATGTTAACTATAGATGTTAATAAAATTGAAAAATAGGTGTATGTTTTATCATTTTTATGACATAATAATTTTTTATATTAATTTTTAATTAAAAATTAGTAGTGAACAATGTTTAAATCATTTTTCTCAAATAATCAATTTTTGAATTGAGTGTTTAAGTAAACATACCACGAATCAATTCAATCAACTAATTTCAAGTTTCACGATTAAAATAATAAAATAAACTTAATGTCGTCATCCACCTATTAATTAGTTTATTGTTATCAAAATAATTTAATTAGTCAGCAATTAATGATTTTAATTGAAATTATTTACTAATGTTTAATTTCACAAAATCAATTTTGATCAATAAAAATATTTAAAAAGAAACCCCATATGAATCAAAATTTAAAATAATAATAATAATAATAATAATAATAATAATAATAATAATAATAATAATAATAAAAGAATTACATTGAATAAAAATTTTTTAAAAAGTTTTTAAAAAAATTGCATTGCATTAGGCGATGCACAATTGTAGCCGGGGCATTGCATGTTGTGCAATTTGCACAACGTACAACGCCATGGTTGGCATTTAAGAAATTATTTAAAAAAATAATGAAAAAGAAAATCTTACCATAATAAATGCAAATTGGGAGGGAAAATAAAGCATTTACTTATCCTTTAGTATATATATAGATATAGATATAGATATAGATATAGATATAGATGATGATTGGATGTCATAAATGCTATTTTGGAGGGAAAATAAAACTTTGCTTCGCTTTTAATATATGTATATGATATGTGATTTCATTGATATCGCATCAACATCAGATTCCATAATAGTAGCACAATGCCCATGGCAGGTATTAGATCATTTGCATCTAATTTGCAAGACTTAGCAATGAACGTATCTTTCTTAATTGCATCTCAAGAACTGTTTCTCAAACTTAACTTAGTCGAACCCTTAGTAACCTATAACTCTTCCATTTTTTTAAAAAAAACTTTATTCTACAGAATATAATTTTGATCCATTTTTATCTGTTAAAATACCAAATTGGTATTTAAAAAAACACACTTTTAACAATTTAGTATTTTAATAAATTACAGCCACACATTGGTATTTAAAAATCTAAGTTTGGACAATTAAGTACTTTTCTTTGGCCAACGATAGAATCTTGTTTAATTTTTTTTTAATTTTCGTATTTTTTAATCATTTTCCAAATCTTTATGAATATATTTTGTATTTCTTCTCTTTTTCCATTCTATGATTTTCTTCCATTTTTCATTTTTAATCGTATTTTTTAATCATTTTCCCTATTTTAACAAATTTTCAATTTTTGCTTAAAATACAAATATCTTATAATAGCATTAGTGTAAAATAAAATATCAATT
The DNA here is from genome assembly GCA_018223645.1 of Jasminum sambac. Classification (NCBI taxonomy): domain Eukaryota; kingdom Viridiplantae; phylum Streptophyta; class Magnoliopsida; order Lamiales; family Oleaceae; genus Jasminum; species Jasminum sambac. Next base: position 37,702,751 of record CP073645.1, on the reverse strand, counting down.
AGATAATGATGAGAAAATTATATTTAGACATTAGAAAAATATAATTCAACAGAAGATATTACAAAAAGATAACATTTTCACAATCGTGTTTATTATGAAAATTATGTTAACTTATAGCCACTTAGTTAATTTAGAATGTTTCTTACATGAATAAATACATAGTCTATGACTATATATGTATCATTTATTTACAAAATTAATTTTAATATTAATGTATATATTTCATAACGAATAAAAATGTTTGAGTTGTTAATAAATATGTAAAGAATTTACGGTTTTCAAAGAATTAATATTAACTAGAAGTATGCAAAAGCACAAAAATATAAATTAAAATTTTAAAATTATAATAATAAGACATAGTAGATGATGTAAATTTATTAACGGTGATACGAAAAATATAAATCAAAATATTGAAAAAGAATATCAATATAAGTCAAAATCAAAAAATAATAAAAAACTGCCTTGAATAAAAAAATAAAAAAATTCCATTGCACATTATGGATTGCACAATGTGCAATACACAAGGAATTGCACTTCTCAATGCAATGTCGTGTGTTACATAAGAATTTTTTTAAAAAAATTAAAAACATAAAAAATTCTACATCGTAAATGCAATTTAGGCGGAAAAAGTATGATTGATTGTATTTTGGTATATTTATGATGATGAATTGAGCGGGATAAAATTCCATCAAATTGAAATTGCATGACTAGTCCATGATAAGAAGTTGATAAAATTCAAATACATATATGGAGTATATGTATTTGAATACAAATACAATATATTTCGTATTCATATCACTCGTTTAAACCAGGAGTTGAATTTATATATTTATTGTAGCTTTGTTTTTTTTTTTTTGGAATGGTAATATATATATATATATATATATATATATATATATATGGAGTTTTATTGAGGTGATTCTCAAAAAAAAAATTAAAATAAAAACCTAAAAACGAACAAAGAAATTCTGGAACTTCAAAAAATACCGTCCCTTAAATTTAAAAAATTAAAAATACATCCTTTCGATCACCCATTTTGCACTGGATGAAATCGCCCAAGAATGGCCGAGACGATCACCCAACCCACACGCAAGTGTCGCTTATACCACTTTTGTCTATTTATGATTTTTTTTTTTTAAAGAAAAGGTTACATACAATTACGAACTCAATAAAATCACAAATATACTAATAAAAAAGATTACAAATAGTTCAAACAATCACAAAGTATAAAACATTAAAAAAAAAAAAAAAGCTAGGGCAACTAGTGTTGGCAATAGATCGGGTTCGGATCGGATCAGCCTAATCCAAATCCAAATCAAACACCCCGATCCAAATCCAAATCCAAATCCAAATTCCTCGGATAGGATTGGATCGGATCGGATCAAGAAAAAAATCCAAATACGATCCATATTGGTATAGGTTTTTATAAAAAATAAAAAATAATAAAAATAAAATAAAAAATAAAAAATCAATTCGGATCGGATCAGACCTAATCCGATCCAAATCCAAATCCATTTCGAATCGGTCGATCCACGGATCTTCGGATCGATAAAAAATTGCTCCATTCGGATCGGGTATCTATCGAATTTGGATCGGATCGGATTTTTCTGCGAGGGCAACCCCAACAATACTCCCTAGCGATTGCGCCAGATCGTCCCATGCAACGTACCAGATCGTCTTTTTCACAATCTGAGCGATTATGAGTAAAATTCTGAAGGCAAAAAAGGTTAGGCTGCATGTGGCCTAAGTAACCAAAGCAAATTTGGGCTAACTATAGAGCTGAAGTTAGCAAAGAGAGTTACGTCTCGTCCAATTATAATGTAGAATGTAGATCCACCAAAAATTTTGAAATCAACTTTGAACAAACAATACTCTAACGTTTTATCTCTTTTGTAGTTTGTTATAACTTAAAATGAAAATTATTTTTTTAAATTTTCAAGTTTTACTGGGGAAAAGAAAAGTAAAATGATTCTTCATCTCCACCTTTTTAAAAAAGCGGCATACTAATTTTATTAATTTGAAACTTATTTTATTTTTACTTTTTATTCCATCTCTTTTAATTTTCGAAACGACTTCTTTTGAATTTTCCATTCTTTTTTTTTTAATATTACATTAGAAGCACAAGGGACGAGAATAAATAATTGTTCATCTTCACGTCAAGAAAACTTTTTTTTACTTATCTGAGCCACCCATAAACTCTTCAACCTTTTTTATTTTACAAGAAAAATTATTGAATTTCATTGTGAAAAAACGACATACTAATTTTATTAATTAGAAAATTTATTTTATTTTTAATTTTTATTCCACCGCTCTTAATTTTGGAAACAACCTCTTCTAATTTTCTTTCTTTCTTTCTTTCCCATTTTTTTTCAATATCACATTGGGAGTGGGGGCGTTGGGGAATTGATCTTTTGGTCAAGATTGCGAGCAGTCCACTCACATGCTGCTTGACCACATGACTTTTCCCAGCCTATTTTAATTCTCAAACACACATTTTTTTACATTAACTTAATCTGTAACATCTATTATCACTACCCATAAGAAGATTTTCTCCACAAGCATAAAAATAGTACTAGTACTAGTTAACTCATTAATGATCAAATATCAATATATTGTTAGGATTGGTTGTGGATCTGGACACACAATTACAACTGAAATAGAAATGAGAAAAATAAGAAACACCAGATTTTACGTGGAAAAACCCCCAAATTAATTCGGGGTAAAAACCACGGGCAAACGGTAGAAGGATTTCACTATCGACAAAAGGATTACAACAACTTCTCTCTAATATAAGGAGAGCACAATTGACGATAATCTCTCTCTTATAATAGGAGAAAACACACCCTCACAAATAAAGGAAATAATACGAAAAATTTAGGAGAAACTCACAATCTTTTTTCTCTCTAATTTTTCTCTCTATTTCTCTCTATCTCTCGTTGGGATTTATATTTTAGGAATGAGATACAATTAGTGCTCAAACCAAGCATATATATAGAGAATGTAGACGGTTGGTAGCAATCCATTCTTGGTAAGTTAGCCCACAATTTCTGATTTTGTTTTCTTTGGTCAAAGGTGGCTTTCACCTACCACCTTCATTCTCCCACTTGAAAGTCACCTTTTGTAGCAATCCCTTTACTCTTTTCTACGTTTGCCATATCCATGCTGCTCACGTTTCTGCTAGGCCAATAGAAGATCGGCACAATACAAACTTGTCATTGTTGACCGGCTTTGTTAACATATCCGCTAGGTTGTCTTTCGTATGAATTTTCTGAATGTCCACACTTCCTTCTTCCACCTTCTCACGAACAAAGTGATACTGAACCCGAATGTGTTTCGTCCTTGAATGAAATGCTGGATTCTTTGCCAAATGCAAAGCGCTCTGACTGTCACAAAATAGAGTAATCTTCTCATGTTTGTGCCCAAGCTCTTCCAATAACATTTGCAACCATATTGCCTCTTTCTTTGGCTTGTGTAGTCGCCACGATTCGCCTCGTCGTTGGCGTAGCCACGATAGACTGCGGTTTGAAACCCAACTCATCGCTTCCTCCAAAGAAGAGTAAACACATAACCGTGGTGGATTTGCTTTTATCAAGATCACTGCAGTAATCCGAATCAACATAGCCTATTGACAATAAAGTCTGATCCTCCATAACATAATGCAGCATCTGAGGTACCCTTGATATATCTCAGGATCCTCTTCACAGTATTCCAATGCTCTCTCCCAGGATTCGCCATGTACCGACTAACCGCTCCCACTGCTTGTGCAATGTCTGGCCTTGTACAAACCATAGCGAACATTAAATTACCCACTGCTGATGCATACGGAACTCGAGACATCTCCATCCTCTCCGCTTCACTGCTAGGACTCATACTTGAGGATAACTTGAAATTAATAAGAAGAGGGGTAGAGATTGGCTTACAATCTTGCATGTTGAAGCGTCGCAAGATTTTCTTCAAGTAATTCTTCTGAGAAAGCCAAATCTTCCTATTATTTCTGTCTCGGTAAATTTGCATCCCTAGAATCTTGTTTGCTGGTCCCAAGTCCTTCATTTCAAACTCCCTAGCCAATTGAGCCTTCAATTCTGTAATACGATCTTTGTTGGGGCCTGCTACCAACATGTCGTCAACATACAACAGTAGAATAATGAAATCACCATCACCAAATCTCTTGTTATAGACACAAGGATCTGCATTCAATCTGTTGTATCCAAGGCTCGTGATGAAGGAATCAAATCTCTTATACCAACATCTCGGCGCCTATTTGAGATCAGATAGAGATTTGTTCAACCGGTCAAACCAAGTTCTTTTTTTCTTTGTCTTCAAAACCTTCTGGTTGGAGCATACAAACCTCTTCATCAAGTTTACCATGAAGAGTAGCAGCTTTCACATCCAACTGCTCTTAATGCAAACCATATGTAGCACACATCACTAGGTCTACTCAAATTGTAGTCTCTAGTTTTTTTGAAGTGCTATCATATCCTTTTTCTTGCATCTTATCATTTGCATATAGTACATCTCTGCTGATTATCACCTTGTGGGCAGTGGGACCCACAGGTAGTACCCCTTAACACCATCAGCCTCTTCCGAGAATATGCACTTTCTGGATTTCTGATCCAATTCCAACTTGCATTTTGTAGTCTTTGAAGAGAAAACACATCTGATTTCCTTTTATTAACTGGATAGACCCCACATCTCCTGAACGGATACAAAGTATCTTGCACCTCCTAGGGATATAATCAAGTATTTCCAAACATCAGAATGAATCGGCTCTAAACTAGTTTTACTTCTAATAGTAGAAGTACCAAACTTTAACCTGCGTTGCTTACTAGTAAACAATTCTTTTAGCTCAGAAGAAGTTCTGATTCTGAGAGAATCTCCAAACCTTTTCCTGACATGCGTCTGAGCTTACCGATGCCACAACATCGTTGATTCTTCTATTGAACTTGCCGATGCGACAGATCCTTCTTCTTCTTTTAACATTGTCTTCTTTAAGCATCCACGGTTAAGAGCTGTCTTTTTCTTCTTTCATTATTACAAGTGCGCCATTAACAATCTTCATAATCCCAAATCTCTTTTGCCGTCTTTTTCTCCGATACACTCGACAATACTCCGTCGGCTAGCGCTAGATGCAAATTAGCAATAGCATTGCCATCCATCTCGCTCCATTTATCATCAGTGATATCGTCGGACCTTTCTCCAATTGCCGCCAAACAGTTATCTTTTCTCAATACTGCTTTTATTCTCATTTTCCACAATGAGAAATTATTCCCATTGAATTTCTCTATTTCATATTTCGTCGCCATTTTTATAGGTGCCTCTTTTCCACTAACTGGATCTGATCTTAGCACGAACTCGGCTATAGATCTAGTGATTTTCTCAAAAATCGTTTCGATGTGGAAGATCGATCTACGCCGCAAACTACATAGCATACTAAGAATTTAATGAAAAATCACAACCAAAGCTCTGATACCACTTGTTAGGATCGGTTGTGGAACTGGACACACAATTACAACTGAAATAGAAATGAGAAAAATAAGAAACACCAGATTTTACGTGGAAAAACCCCCAAATTAATTTGGGGTAAAAACCACGGGCAAACGGTAGAAGGATTTCACTATCGACAAAAGGATTATAACAACTCCTCTCTAATATAAGGAGAGCACAATTGACGATAATCTCTCTCTTATAATAGGAGAAAACACACCCTCACAAATAAAGGAAATAACACGAAAAATTTAGGAGAAACTCACAATCTTTTTTCTCTCTATTTCTCTCTATCTCTCGTTGGGATTTATATTTTAGGAATGGGATACAATTAGTGCTCAAACCAAGCATATATAAAGAGAATATCGACGGTTGGTAGCAATCCATTCTTGACTAAGCTAAGCCACAATTCTTGATTTTGTTTTCTTTGGTCAAAGGTGGCTTTCACCTACCACCTTCATATATAGCCGATGAGTGATACATGTTTTCTACCACCAATCATCAGCGAACGATGCCACTTATCAATTATCAACCAATATATTGATCACTTAAATTAATATAATATATGAAGTTTTCATCTTTTGCTAGCTAACATTAACGTGAAAAATCGAACAATGACAGTTTAATCCCATTTGAAACGCGAAATTTTAACGAGGTGGTAGGTGGCATGGTTTCTGCGGGGCCCATTCCTCCTCCAACCGCTGCCCACTCAATCAATCACCCACCCACGCCCAGTCTATATATCGAATCCGTTGACACCTACTAACTATGAATTTCCAGCAAAGCGAGAACCTAACTCCTTAAACGAGTTCGGGTAATGGCGTCATCTCTCTCTACCAAACAATTCACCGGAGCTCTATTTTCCGATGGAGCTTCCCGGATGGGGTCCCTCCAGGCGCCGTCAAAACTATCCTCTTCGACCTTCCAACTCCCATCTCGCCGATCCCAATTGAAGCGGCTCGGTTAGTTTCTTTTGTTTTGCTATTTTATTTTAGTAATTGTGTTTTGTTTGTTTGGATTTGTCTTGCTCCTGTTTTAGTTGTGCAATTTTTGTGTTGAATAGGCATTAAGTTCTTAAACGTTGCCAGATCGAACTTGATTGCTGTTGTAATGGCTAAGTTGATTTGTTAATAACGGGATTAACGATTAACACACGCGCACGAGATTTTGGATGGTTTTCATTATACTAGGTGATATACATTAGTTGCTAAATTCAGAAATGATAAAATGAAGTTTTGATGTACACGCCAAGCTGAGAGGCCATCCATAAAGAGTTAAAAGACTTATAATTGCTCATATCAGTTGGTTCAGTTCAGCTCATCTCGAATGAGCTTCATGTTTATTGCATATTTGCGTTATGAGCTTAAAATGTATTAGCTCTCCTGATTTATCAGAGGAGCTGAACTTCACATCTCCATTACTACCCCATGTAGCCAGTGGGCGATCTTGTAAGATCATTGAAAAATACTTGAGCTGAATCGTCTTGAAACTAGAATGTCATATCAGATATTCTTCTTCCATCTTAAACAAAATGCATAGTTGACTTTTCCTTGTGACCAGGTTCCTTCTTCCCCCAGCAATAATTCATAGTGTTTGTGTAGAAAATGTAAAAGGAAAAAATGTCAGTAGAAAATGGTATTAATTTTAGAAGTTGCTTAATTTAAATTACAACATTTAGTATTTTATTTTAACAGCATGCAGTAAATTTCTTTGGAGTTTTGACCGTCCATTCTAGTTTTAGACAAAGTATACAATTTTGAATTCAATTGAAGCCATACCATGAAGAGATTACTAAATTTTCCATAACATTTATCTTACAACCTTCATTATGAGAAACTATTCTGTGTCTAGGTAGATTTTTCTAAAGGAAGTTGAATAACTGATATGCATTCCTTTGTGTAAATCATTCTCTTGAAATAAATTTTTTAAAGAAAAATGCTTTTGAGCACATACGTTATCTGGTGTTTGTTCTTGAATGATTGAAGCTGGTACAGCAATTGAGATTGATCTCTTATATTTACAGAGATACAGGCCTCTGGAAGCACATATGGAAATTACTTCCGTGTGACAACATTTGGAGAATCTCATGGTGGTGGTGTAGGGTGTGTCATTGATGGATGCCCTCCTAGACTTCTCCTGTCGGAAGCTGATATGCAAGTCGATCTGGACAGGAGGTAATTTTATTCTGATTCAGCTATTAGGTTTTCAGTCCCCACACTGTTAATGCAATGCTGCCATGCATTTGTTACAAAAGGAACTTCACCCCCGCCCCAACCCCACCCCCCCCAACCCCCGGGTATGTGCCCACAGGCATTCATTCGTTGAACATTCAATTCCATGTTACTTGAAATATGACTCATTGGTTTTTGTCTTAATAAGTGTCATCCTTCAAATCCAAATCCTTAACACTCCTGCCACCATGGAAAAAGAATCCATTCTTAATATAAAGAGAGAGAAAAAAATTAGGATGAGGAAAAGATCCAGTAGAGGTGGTTTTAATAATGAGCTGTATATATTCTTGCGTAACTGAGTTATTTACTGAGAGATTGGGCTGATCATTATTTACGAATACAATTGTTCACTTAGGAGGCCAGGTCAAAGCCGGATAACCACCCCTAGAAAAGAGACTGACACATGCAGAATCGCATCTGGAGTTGCTGAAGGTTAGTCTTTAACTGGCTGAAAGCTCCTACATGAACCATGCTTTCATCCAGTTACATGCATTCTGTTTTAGTCTTCTTTAAATTGACCAATTCATTACTGTAGGGCTTACAACTGGATCTCCTATTAAGGTAGAAGTACCCAACACAGATCAGAGAGGAAATGTAAGTCCACAAGTTTCCCTCTTGTTATTTTTGTGGTTTAAAGTGGAAAATGAAAAAGAAACCTCCTAATGAACCAGTGAATATGTTGGCTCAGACCTGTGACACATGTTCTAATGTCTATAATGTTTGACCTTATCTGGTTTTAGAGATTGGATTTTGACCAAGCAATTGATTGTGCATTATCTAAAATGTATATTTCGTATTTATCACATAATTAGCGCTGTTGTTACCACTTAAGATCTGGGATCAGCTCATATAATTTTTATTGATGATTCAGGTTGTGCTTCTTTGTTTAGACAACCATGAAACACTATCTCTTGCTATATGATCTGATTTGATAGTTTTATTTTTGTTGAGTCTTCATTTACATCATTGTGTATGGATTCACTGAATCAGGCATGATGTCTTGCAGTATTTGAAGTGAGGATCTATGCACAAGTACCTTCATCAGAAGATTTTAAATGCTAAAAACTATCAGTTTATGAATGTTATTATCATTTTCTTTTAGTCTAATTTATCTTGTTCCTGGGGCGAGGATTTAGGCATCTCATCTTATCATAGGGAAAGTTCCTTTCTTGCTCAATTGTATTTTGTGTGCATTTCTTTTCGTATTTTTACCGGTAGACTCATTACTATGTTATTGGCATTGTCACAGGACTACAGTGAAATGTCATTAGCTTATAGGCCTTCTCATGCTGATGCAACTTATGATTTTAAGTATGGCGTGAGATCCATACAGGTATAAACCCATTTCAAGATCCATAAATATGATAGCACCTACAGCTTTGTATGTTGTTGTTGTTGTTATTATTATTATTATTATTATCTTTTTAAAGTAAAATATGTACATCAATCTAGGGCTAGGCATTTGAACCGTGAACAGCTGACCCACACAGTTTGGGTCGGGTCGGTTCACCCGTCGGGTCGGTTTTTGGGATGGAAAAAAACCAACCCGAAAACCGATCGGCTTTAAAAAAAATTTGTGTAGTACCCGAACCAACCCGAGTCGGGTCGGGTCGGGTTGGTTTCGGGCCACTGAACTGACCCCAAATTCCAAACTGGCTGAAATCGGGTGGGGCCCGAACCCGATGCCCACCCCTATATCATTCTGCTAAACAAAAATGTTGCATTGTTATATATTAAAATCGTTGTTTGGTTATGCTTTTTTTAATTTAAAAATGTAGGGTGGCGGTAGATCTTCCGCAAGAGAAACCATTGGAAGAGTTGCTGCTGGAGCTGTTGCTAAGAAAATATTGAAGCAATATTCAGGAACTGAAGTAAGGGAAAGGACTTTATGAGGAAAGATTGATACTGCTATTGCTAAGATGCTGCACATGCATATACATCTCATGCCCTTATTGCAGTGTAGTTGAAGATTTCATTTTCAGGAGATGCCTTAAACTTAGGGGGCGTTTGATTCACATTTGTTTTCCAGGAAAAATCCGTTTTCCAACTTTTTTTCCTTTCTTGGTTGTTTGATTGCCATTTCTTTTCCAGGAAAGCGTTTTCCAACTTTTCTCGAAATCCGCACTTTTTCTTGTTTTGGAGGAAAACGTTTTCCTTGGGGGGAGGTGGTTTTTGTTTTCCGGGAAAAATTTGGCACTTTTTTTCTTTTTTTTAATGGACAATTTACTTTAACCATAAAGATAAGGAAAATGATCAAATTTCATTAAAAAAAAACTCAAAATTAAGGAAAATAACGTTATTTTCTAACTTTCAAATTAACGCAATCAAACACCCACAACTACCATTTCCCTGGAAAATATTTTCCCGGAATTCATTTACTCGGAAAACGTTTTCCTTCTAACCATTTTCCGGCTTTGCAATCAAACACACCCTAGTTACAAGGGTTTATCAGCCTTTTGCTATGAAAAGAAGATTTAGTTAGACTTCATATTTTCTGACGTAATTATCTATATTTGGATGACATAACTAAATCTCCTAAAGCATGTGACATCCCGTAATTTGGGCAGATTTGATTTCTATGTCTCCACCTAGAATCAATGAGGATTTTTGGAATACCCCTACGATGTTTTATCAATAGTGGAAATAATTTGGGGTGGAGCACTGTGGAGTGGGGAGAGCACGGACATATATGATTACCATAGTTCCTATTGTTTTAGTCCATCGCCAGTAAGGGGATGCATTGTATGCCGTAGTCTGATGGATCGGGTTTCTATTTTGATGATGATTATCATGTAAAAAGGAAGCGATAAGGAGTATTGGTTCGAAATGACCCCATATCTTTCTGGACCACAGCTGCCATCTAAGAGGCCAGAATACTTTGATATGATTAGTTAATGATGACGAAAATGAATTACGGGGTTCTTGAGCATTGTCACTTCTGGAGTGGTTATTCTCATTCCCTCTTTTATCAGATCACACCCTTGAACGAAATAATTTAGTGAATGTTAGGATTGAAATTTTTATAGATTTTTATGTGAAATAGGAGAGAGAATGAATGGAGTTGAATGGTGGAAATTTGTATAATACATGTAGGTCCCACCAAATATGTGGATGTGATTGATTTGACCAAATTTAAATTTAAAAAGGAATGAGTTAAAATGTGTAAAAATGTGTTAAAAATTGCATCCTAACACGCACTTAATCGGTCATGAAACTCTTTGTATAGAAAATTTTTCACCTTTCCCCTTTCCTTTGTTTTGCTCCCCTTATCTATAGTCTTTGATGACCAAATTTCTCCACCATAGATGAATAGTCATTGATGCAGTGATGCAAATCAAGGATGAAGTTGGTGAAGCACTTAAGTGATAGGTCCTGCAGATTTTTGTATGATTATAAACTGTTTAAATACTTTAAAATTGCTTTCATGAATTAAAAGAAACAGAACATGGATTGCCAGGTTATTCTAGAGACCTGGAAGCTGTCGCATCATAGATAAATTCACAGAATTGATAACTCCCCCTCTAACTTCTATCCCTTAATATTAACCTACCATTCTCCCTACCACACCCACAAAAACTGAACAAAACTACTGCTACACAACGGACACAAACATAAGCCAAACACAACCCGCTGCTAAAACATAAACATATACCAAACACAACCCACTCCTAAAACTAGTCCCAGAAACTTCGATATTATTTTCGCCTTTTATATGTGACATGGATAGGTTGCCTATCATTAAGCTACAAAACAATATTTTACTTTTTTCCCTTATTGGAACTTCTGTGGGAGTTCATCTGTGCTGAAGAACCATATCTCTCAGCCTCGCATTTTTCCTTTCTTAGGGTTCCCAACACGGAGTGTTATGGTGCTCGTAAGAGGGTCAGGAGGATTGTGGTTTAAATAGCTATCAATGATGGTATTCACTCTGTTGAGAATGAATACTTTAAGGGAAATAATCTCTCTGACTCAGCTAAATTATTTGTATGAAGCCGGGCACAAGAACTTAAATGAAAATCGAAGAATTCTGCAGATCTCGAAACCGTGCAAACCTTACTGAATATGATGGAGAGAATAGCCCATACAAAGAACACATGAGAGATGAAGAGACCTTGACTCTTCAATGTGTCTAATGTTTAACGAACAAAAGCGCTTATCATAGTCAGCAACACACTTGGTGCAAAGACTCCGGAAGCACTGTCGGTTTCCCACTCTTAAAAAAATAATTTACATTATTTTAAACATTCTTAAAACACAAAGCAGCAACTAATTCATAGGATAAGGTTTTTTAATTGGGTTTGAGTGGGTATCTTTTTCTCTGCTGAGAAGGGTGTGAATTAGAATATTAAGGTGTCAAAATATCCACAGCCTTGTTTGTTAAGGAAAATTCTTTTTTTGCTATTTATATTCAAGATGAACTTGCTGAAGATAAAAGTGACGCTTGTTGATTGATGTAGCCGTGACATTTCTTCTATTTCCTGATGCTTGTGTGGCAGATTATTGCATATGTATCTCAAGTGCACAATGTAGTCCTTCCTGATGGTTTGGTTGATCATGAAACCTTGACACTCGATCAGGTATGCGTACTCATGGAATCACGATTTCATTGGCATCCTATTTATTCCTATGGTCCTCATATATGGATGTGGCCACTTGTCCTAGTTGCTCATTTTTGCTATACAATATCATTAATTTCCTTATGTTGTAGCATATCTAATCATGCAAGTAATAATAAACCCCTATTTACTGCTGTGTAATTCCACGTTAGCTGTTGGAATGTGACTATTTTCCTAATTTATCCTGCTTTTGGTGCCAGATGCAAAATAGTAAATGAGAAAGAGATATGCTTTGCTTAGTCCTGTTCTTAGCTTGGCTATAGATCTTTGTGATATTGGAGCTTAGAAATGAGTTAGATGTTCTGCGATCAGCTCAAGTGGTCAAAAGAACTCAAAGTCTTTTCAGGATGATGTATTTTTATTGGTCCTTTTGTGACTATTTCCTAACCTTAGATAGTCTAATAATCGTCTCATTGGGGTTGAAGTTCGTGTTCTTTTGTTATATGTGGAATTACTCTCTCTTGACCTTCTGAAGAAGATAAAAGTCCCTTACGATCCAAATGCTTCAGATAGAAAGTAACATGGTAAAGTGCCCGAATCCTGAGTATGCGGAGAAAATGATTGCTGCCATTGATGCTGTCCGGGTGAAAGGAGATTCTGTGGGTGGTGTTGTCACCTGCATTGCTAGAAATGTCCCACGGGTAAGCCCAACTCTAAACTGTTTATCTCATTCCCCACACTGCAGATTTGAGTCTGTCCGACATTCTTTGAATTTTCGAGTTCCTTGGGAAGTGTCTGAATGTGAATTTGTTTCTTCTTAGGGACTCGGTTCTCCAGTCTTTGATAAACTTGAAGCAGAGCTGGCAAAAGCGGTTATGTCATTACCTGCAACAAAGGGATTTGAGTTTGGCAGTGGATTTTCTGGTGCAAAAACTTAGTCAATTCCAAGCTATAATTATATCTGTTTACCAGCTAATAAATTTAATTGGATATTGATGTTTCTGTTAATAGGTCTAATTGATACATCTCTACTAGATTTAGGCCTTGTTCTATATACAATAAACTAGGTTTACTTGAATTTTGTGTTGGGTGTGTGGTTGAGAATTGAACAAAATGAATTAAAAAATGTAAAAAAATTGTCAAATCAGTGTTTGAGTGGTTGAAAATGATGAGAGAGAAAAGTTTAAGTTGATGGAATTTATTGTGTATAGAACGAGGCTTTAACTTCCTTTTCATGGAAATTCATCAGGTACATTTATGACTGGTAGTGAGCATAATGATGAATTCTATATGGATGATCATGGCAAAATCCGGACAAAAACTAACCGATCTGGTGGGATACAGGTATTCACTTTATTAATAATTGAACTAGAGCTTGTCTGGGAAGCATTTAAAGTCATACAAAAACGAGTGACAAAAAGTAGGTACTACATATTATTCCTGTGAAATGAGTGTGGTAAAGTGTGTTTATAAGGTGTTTACAAACATATTTATTTGAAACGACTTTCCAACCCTTCGATAGGATACCAATGAAATGATTGTTTCTATGATTTCCTGTAATATGCAGGGTGGAATATCGAATGGAGAAATCATTAACTTGAGGATAGCTTTCAAGCCAACATCTACAATATCAGTAGGCTCTCTCTCTCTCTCACGCCCGCCCGGCCCGCACGCATCCCAGTGTGTTCTATTTTTCTCTCAGATACTTCTTCCCCTGTGAATTCACATAAATTAGTAGCAATGAAAATTAGTGTCTCTGATAAAGATTTTTGGAAAAATGATTTTTGAATGTGTGGTTGAAAGCTTACGAAAATGTTAACAAAAAAAAATTAAAAAGTTGTCAAATCAGTTAAATGAGTGATTGAAAATGTTGTTGGAAAAAATGATTTTTGAAGTAAGGTAGCAAAAATGCTCTCTCTGTTCGAGGAAACCCCGGGGAGTTCCATGCTGGGTAGCTTACTTTGCTGAAAGCAGTTCCCATTTGATCGCAGTGGCTAATATATAAGAGATCAAGCATTTTTCCTATAACCGGGGTCCCTTATAAAGTATTTGCAGTATTATAACGGCTATGCCAAATAATTGCATGACTTGTTATAAGATGAATGAAATCGGGGAACAGGTTTGGCTAAGCAAAAAGTTTACAAGTAAGATTGAAGACAAATAAACTTATTATTCGTGAAAAGCAATTTTACATACTTTTAAGCCACATGACCTATAATGTTCACCAAGGTCTTCCAAAAGATACTTCTCCTATAATGTTCACCAAGGTCTTCCGAAAGATTTTAAATTCGTGTCATCCTGGCAGTAACTCTTTTACAAACTCCATGGAAAATGTTTATAACAATGTTGACTCCCTTGTGATGCATGACCCCTTCAGGGATGTTTTAATGTTTCCAGCTACATGAAATTTTGCCCATAGAGTGCATGTGAATCATAATAGACCTTTTTTCTTTTACGGATATGGGCTATTTCCTCATATCATCTCTAATTTTATCCAGAGGAAGCAGAATACTGTGACTAGAGACAAACATGAAACAGAGCTTATAGCCAGGGGTCGTCATGATCCCTGTGTTGTTCCACGAGGTTTGTTAATGGATTATCGTATTTTCCACTATTATCAGTCTTTATGACTTCGATGCATATAATATGTTGGTCATAGCATTCTAATATTTCCTATCGGTTGGCATGAGTTTGTTTTGTTCGGTTGGCATGAGTTTGTTTTGTTGGATTATGTTTGTTGAATCTGAGAAAAGATGATGTCTGTTCTAATAACAAGTAATTGGAAATAAAGAAAATGGGGAATACATGACATCAAGAGAATTTATTAACCAAAAGGGTGCAGACGAGGTTGAACTTTCTAGGGGTTCTCATGATTATATTTGGTGATGATGCAGCTGTTCCAATGGTGGAAGCCATGGTTGCCCTGGTGCTCGTGGATCAGTTAATGGCCCAATATGCACAATGCATGTTGTTCCCTATTAACCCGGCATTGCAAGAGCCTCTTCAATTATCGGAAAACGAGGTGGAGGTTCAACTATGATGCTGATAGATGGTCGAGTGACAAGTCAACATGTTTTTACTTTCAATTTCAATTCGGCACGGCCTCAATCCTACCCTTTTTTTTTGAATTACAAAATTAAGGGATCTTACTACAAAGGAAAGATCTTGGTGCGCTTTCTGTATACCGTTTACAGAGCCATTAGTTGATTTTCCAATGAACGATATTATATATTTAGGTCTTATTTGTGAGAAAGCTTTGATTTTGTTTCATGTAAACATTTGTACCATGAATTATTTGTGGAAGTAATAAGAGTAATGCTATTGAATACACGGTTATGTTCATGAGATGTTAAAATGGTGAGATATTTCCGTTGCTATATCTACAAAACTACAAGATTACACTGCCCCTTTAGAAGTGTGTTAATTGTCCTAAATTATTGTCCCAATGCATGAATTTTATGCCCCTACCTTCCACTCAGACAACCTTGCTATAAAAACGTTTACTTTTCACATTATATTTAGTGTACACCTAATTTTGTACGCCAGAGTGTATATCTTCTATTTAAAGGGCAAATTAAGATACTCCATGGGTTTCAAATATATAGGCTCTTATTCTTTTTTTGGTTGTTCCAATTATATGGGCTCTTTTCAGTCCATTTATTTCTATACCCCTATTTGATTTATATACCTTTAAATTTTTTGATAGTTCCAATAATTTTTTAGACTCTTTAGTAAGGATAAAGTAGGAAAATTATTTACATTATTAATATTTCCAATGCAAACCTTAATCCGTGTGAAAAGTCAAAGAGCCTTATATATTTGGGACGGAGGGAGTACTATTTTATCCTTCGTGTATTGTTGTGTTCAGGGCTCTATTAGAGAGTTTGCATCCAAATAAGCAAAAAGAGTGTGCGTGGAGCATGGTCCTTTGTTGAATGTAACTAGTATATGAGTTTAATCGTATTTCAGTGTAAGATTTAAAATGAAAATTTAATTCATATCAAATCACTAGTAAGTGAAAAATATAGTATCTAAATATCACTACTCTTTATTTTATTATATTTTTTCTAGTATGGATTTCAACATTAAATCGAAAATACATACTCGAAAAACACGTGTAAACTCATAATAAAGTGTTTGATACTATCATAGTCACATCTTTGTCAAAAAGCACAGTGTGTTTACATGGTTGTCTTCTTTATAGGCCCTTCCTTCAATCGACCAAACATTGCAACAGAAAGGTTCAAGAATGCCCAGGCGTTCCCATCGCAATCCACTAAATATGAAAAGAAATGCATGAATGGTTGATTAAGAGTCCTACACTAGTGATCTCCTTCCCATATGAGGGAGAAATTATTCTCCCCATATATCACATATCAAAAAATGAGTTTAACACATCAGCAGTAGGACTCAATTCTTAATTTTTCAAATATATTTATCTATTGACACATGACATGTGGGGAGAATAATTTCTCCCCACATGAAGAGGAGATCACTATTGAAGAGTCCTAAACTACTTTTTGGAAGTGTTAGAAAAGATAAGCCTTATCTAAATTGAAAAGAAGACCGAAAGCAGATTCCGCATCTTGTTTGCAAATAGAAACAAATTTATATTTATTACGTGATTTGACAAATGAGGAAAAAAAAAAAAAGAAAAGAAAAGAAAAGAGTTGTAGGCTAGAAGATGAGAGAAATTTGTGTAATGTAGATAGCTACAATTTTTTTATTTTTTTTTCCCTGACCGACAATGCATACAAATTATTAATGGTGCAAGTACAAAACTCAAGTCTCAGATCAAATGAGTTGAGGTGAAATAGTTTGTAGAATTGACATCGAACATAATAGAAATAAGACTAACCTTTTATTTTGAACGAAGAAAGTAAAAAGAACTTTATGTGACGAACTTTTAATTCGCTGAAAATAAATCACTTTATTGTAACATGTTACACGGAAGATAAGACTTAATTTGTTGTATTATTCAATAAATTATCATTACATACACACGACTGGTTATGGGTCGTCACCAAAGTATTCCAAGTTGAGCTAATGCAAACCGAACAAACCATTAATGATTTGATTAGAAAGCATTGGTGGCCTTATTTAAATAATAATCATAAAGTGTTTTTGTTTTCTACACTCTTTGCTCAATTATTTATAGGATGGATGGACTAAAAGCATCCACAATCAAGTCATTAGGTACCGAGAAGGACAAAGTGATGTTCTAAAAATAGTGTTGAAGGCCAATGATTAACAATACATGGCCCTTTATATCTATTGTATATAGAAATAGAGCATTAATTAATATACTATTAAATTGAAAAACATTTTAAGAAAATATATAAAAATTAATATATTTAACATTATTTAACTAAGAATATTTTATTCGTAAGCAACATCGATACATGTAACATTTGATTAAAAAACAAAGAATTCAAAATCACATAATTATCATTTAATAAGATTCACATGACGATCCATTTTTTTTTTTCCTAAAATTTTCTAGGTTGGGCAACCAAAACCAGCTTCGCCAACTAGTAGTGCAAGTTTTTTCAGCCTCATCCAAGTTGAGGCCGGTTCGGTTCAGGTAGGGTTGGTTTAAACCCCAACGTTGAAATTCCTTAAAAAAAAAAAAAAAATCTATACTAGTAAAAGAATAAAAACACACTCGTTGAAATTATATGTACACATTACACACAGTTAAAGAGATGTGAAATCAAGAAACAAGCAATTCAACCCTCGCAATTTTTTTCGTTAAATAAATAAAGGGTAAATTAATGAATGCTGACTGAATTTTAAAAATGAAATTACTCACTTGTTAATGTAATATTTAAATTTATAAACGGATTGCACTCAGTGGCGACTGATGATATTCCACATAAAATTAACTAGATCAATTGCTAGCACAAAAATTCACTTAATTAGAAAGGAAAAGAAAAAATATGTATATTAACAATCAAATACGACACAGGCATTTATTTGGAAAAGTCGTGATTTGATAGTTTGTTTTATTGTTTGTGTTGTGTTCCACCATCCATGTAGATTAATCCGTCGTGCTAGTAGTTGGTTCAATTGGTTCTACGAAGACTTTCACCAATTTGTTGGACAATTCATTAATATATTTAAATATCAAGTTAACAAATACTCGATGATGGACACTAAACAGAGCTGGATGACTATTCAATTATATTTTAAATTTTAGTGAGCAATTGGCTACAACTTTAAAGTTTGGTGATTGTTCCTCAAATCTGCCCCATAAATAATAATAATAATAATAAATAAATGAAAAGCACAGGAAACTTTTATAATTGGTCCTTTATTTTATTTATTCATTATTATTATTATTATTATTATTTTGAAAAGATGATATTCATTCATTCAATTTGGCAAACTACATCGAAACAACATAAATTCAACGCCCCTAAAAACAAAAAATAATGAATCTGCAAATAAATTTACAGCACCCAGGTTAATAGCATAAAACAACAAAATACCTACAAATGTAAAAAACTCAAAGTCACCGAATACCCATATCTCCGGATCTGCAACGTTGACGCCCAAATTTTGATTGAATCAATGACGACTCAAAACTGATGTACCAATTTGAATCATACGAATAAACAGTACCGCACAACTGCACAAGACGATGAAAAACCAAACGCCGCAATAAGAGGACAAAATCACAATTACACAAAGAAAAACTCAGATCTATGTGGACAAACCACTTCTTTGAAAATAATATACAAGGAAAGAGATGAAGGGGGTGATTTCAAGCCAAAATTACAAAAAATCACCCCCTATGGTGCAGATCTTCGTTCACGCAGTAGAGAAAATGGAGAGCAATCGTGGAATAGGATTAGGAATTTTTTTAAAAAAATCTAAAATTCCATTAAAACGTCACTCGTCCTTGACATGATAATTTTCTTCTTCTTCTTCTTTTTTTCCAAATTAAGGCCTTATTTTTTGTAGCACAAATTTTATTTATTGGAATTGCGTATAGATTGTATTGTTGAAAATGAGAGATAATATACTAAAAATGTGAAGTAATTGTGTGTGCGGTTAAAAATGAGAAGAGAGAAATTTTTTTGAATTAGATTGTGAATCAAACAAGGCCTAAGTACAAGTTATATCAAATCTGTACTCAGACGCGAGTAGGAGTAGACAAAATAATCGGAATCGAACCATCCAAACCAAAAGCGAACCTAAAAAATGGAAACCGCTCAGTTCTTACAAGAATTTTGAGAACCAAATCCGAAACATAGAGAACAAAGAATCGATCAGATCTTATCAAAAAACCGAAACCCAAACCGAACCCGATTAATCTTGTTTTAAAGATTAGCTCCACACTTTTTTCTTTAAAACTACTTGTTAGAAAAATATTTGCATACAGGACACAACAACTTAATCTAATTTCGCAAGAAGCTACAATAATGTTTAACTTATGGAGAATGATTTTCGTTTTGCTCGTTACTCTGTTCACTAGAATTTATAAATATAAAGTTGATAAAACCGAATCAAGAATCGTGTCATAATCAAAACCAAACTCAAAGCCCCATTTGGTTCTTGTTGTAGAATGGAATCGAACTGAACCAAAAATTTTTGTTCCATTCTAGTTCTTTCAATACCCAAACTGAGCCCACTTTGTCCACCCCTAGATACAACGATACAAAGTCTACTAAAACTCTGTTGAAACAAGATCTATAGCGACCATACCGGCATAAGAATTATAGTCGTACTATTACTACAACTCCAACTTCAACTACAATTATAATTGCTAGTAAGGCCGTCCAACGGCTGGCGACCAAAGCCACCTAATGCGAGATTGGTACGCGATTGTTGGTGGGCCTTTTGTCCCCTGGTCGAATCAGGGGTAACTCTGAAGTTAAGCGATCTAAACGATTGCTTAGGGCTTTCAATTTAAAAATATTTTTGTTAATATAGAAAAGAGCTCCAAAATAATAATATTCGTTGATAAAAGTGTCCATCAATACTGAATTTTGCCTAGAACCGCCGATATCTTTAGGCCGACCTAGATCGAACAACGATTAGCAGTATTAACATATTGAATGTTTGTTATTAAAAACAATTTTACAACTACACTGCTAAAAATTTGAAAGTTTGGAAAATTGCACGACGCAATGTCTGAAAAGTGGGAAAAATTATGACTTCATGAAAATACCTCAAGTATTGAAAAGTCAATGTGCGCCAAAAGCTTTGAACAAAACAAGACATTTCCACTTTTTCCCATTAAAAGGGTCCACAAAATGTCTACATTTTGGTCTAATCTTTGATTTAATAATTCTATGGTCATTAGATTCAAAAAGAGACAACTCTCAATCTCTTCCACTATTAATTAAGAAAATGAAATTACACTAAAAATATTAGCTAAAATATGTCCTATCATTTTTGTATAGGCGCCACTACTAACTACCTCCGAGCTTATGTGGCAGATATTAAACACATTCACAAAAGTTGCTTTCTTCACTTTTTGGGGGTGGGGGTATGGAAGGAAACCCACTAGTACAAAGGCATTTTTAGAGGCGGGGTGAGAATCGAATCCGGGCTTATCCCGGAGTTCGGCCAGATTGTTACCACTGTAACATTCGGACGTTTTCGCTTTCTTCACTTTAAATGGGAGATGATATTACAAAAACAATGTATTATTTATTATTTAAAAATAATAATATATCTTGTTAAATTTTAAGTCAATATAGAGACTCGTATATAATAATAATAATAATAATAATTATTATTATTATTATTATTATTATTATTATTATTATTATTGATGAGAAAATGCATATAATTATTATTTATTCACTACAATCCTCACTTGTAGACAAACAAAAGTCTCAAGCGGAGATCAAATCAGAAACTAATAGCACACAATCTTTCTATGAATAGGGGGTGTATGGTATTTATTCAGATTTTAATAGAATTCAACAAACTTTTTTAAATTGATTTTGATGGATTTAACTAATTTTAGTGGATTTTAATAAACTCTCAAGACTCCCACGGATTTTAAGTGTTGACAAATCTCTAAACCTAACATTTTAGGTTTATCACATCGTTTTGCTTAGAAGGCCGAAGTTAAACTATTAGATAAGTGGCATGTATGAGTTAATTTAAACTATCATAAATAAATTTGAACTAGATATACAATATTTTTGTCACACATGAACATCATTTTCATCTTTTTAACAATCCTGTCAGTGTTAAAACTTAAAATATAAGAAAACAAAAATGGTCTCTGATAACCAAATTCTGATTGCAAGTCAATAAATATTTTTAAAGAAATTGACCACTAGGCGCATATCAAGGTTATCCACGAACAGTTGGTATTAAATGATTGATGAGACAAGACGCAACCACTAGGCGCATATCAAGGTTATCCACTATAAATTGACCATTTTACAGAAGAGCGCAACAGTCAATGAGGATTTTGTAGCCACAAGAAGTTATATACCGTTTCAGACAAGGCAAAAAGACAGATTACAATACAATCCACGACCTCAACTTACACAACGGTATAAATATCTAATTCTCGCTCAAAACGTGGCAAGTAACTCTCACTTGAACACTTAAAACTCTCTCAATCAGATTCTTCCACACAACCGGAACCTCCAAAGCTCCTCGATTTAGGTCTTGTTTTATCACCCACACACAAACTCCTTATGTATACCACTCCTACCTTGTCAACTCAGTTGATCGTCGAAGTGGATATGATTACTATTACGTCTATGCCTATGAGCTCAATCCTTGGACGTGTGAGTAATATGTGTCTCTAATACTACTTCTTAGAGTGCACGAAGACGGGAGCGAAAGAATAACCTCCGGTTTTTATTTTCGAGCTCAACAAGTATCATTATTATTAGATAATTGACATTTCATTGAAAGGAATTGGAAAATATAATAGCTATGGATGGTGACCAAACTATTTCAAGTTGACATAAAGCTGACAGAAGAATCCATTAATAATAATTTGATTGAAAAGCTATGATGCTCCATCTAATTATCATTACTTACAAAATTGGCTTGTTTGTACGTTCTTTGCTCAATTATTTGTTCAATGGATGGTCTAAAAGCATCCACAATCAAGCCAAATAGGTACGGGAATGGACATCACTTCATTTTGCTTTAATTGACACCGCAATATAAGAAATAAGAAGTGTGTGTATTTAATATTTATATCATTACATATGCATGCATTCTAATATTTTAATTATGTATGATCCATCTGATTGAACAAACTATTTAATTAATATGGAAGTTAATATGAATTGTCACTAAAATTTAGGAAAGTTCCAATGTGGCAACTAAACTAGTTACACTTCCAATAAATTTGGACGATGAATCATCATTTTTTTTAAAGAACACACACAACACACATATAAGGTATAGAGACCAATGCACGACAGTACTCAAAATCATAGTAATTTTGAATATAAATCGTCATTAATTAGACACATTTGTATTACGTATGTACTGATCAAGATTAACTTAAACCGAGCGTAGACCTACAAGAACCATTTCAAATAAAATATAACCTTAATTTCTATATTGAAATTTTTAACAATAGCTTCATTTCTTCAAAATTAAGTTCAGACTTTATTTAAAACGTGATTTAAAGGTCTCATTCGAGGAAGACAAACCCGACAAGATAAAACTATAACAATTAATCTTAAATTGTCATAAAAATGGTTTGTATAATGTTTTGGACGGTGCTCAATGGTGAATACTTTTACCATAATATTTAGAAGTTATGGACCAACTTGCACTTTTAGATTGCAAATGAGCTAGTGGTCCAATTTTCTTTGCGAAAGCAAAAACTATTCTGTTTTCCAAAAGCACATATCAAATATAGAAAGGTCAATAATTCAATATGCGCCAAAAGGTTTTAAAGAAAACAAAATTTCCATTTTTACATTAAAATGGTCCACAAAATGTCTACATGTTGGTCCAATCGTTGATTCAATATGGTCATTGGGTTCAAAAAGAGACAACTCTTCCACTATAAGAAAAAGAACTTATTTAAAAGAAAACAAAAAACTTACAGGATTAGCAATGGCCATCCTTCTTATATCCCCCAGATGTTTTGCAGGGGCGCCGTAGTTAAGGCGCTGTCGGGGTATTTTTCGATCATATACGACGTCCATTTTGAAATCTGAAATTAGATCTAGATCTAATACGACGAAAGGAAACTCTAACAATTCGAAAAAAATTTCGGCAGCATCGTGGCCGACAGTCAATTTTTTGCCATAATTTG
The DNA here is from genome assembly GCA_018223645.1 of Jasminum sambac. Lineage (NCBI taxonomy): Eukaryota > Viridiplantae > Streptophyta > Magnoliopsida > Lamiales > Oleaceae > Jasminum > Jasminum sambac. The sequence goes on along the minus strand of CP073645.1, from coordinate 37,679,217 downwards.
GCCAACATTATAATAAAAACTTTGACCAGCGGCCACCGGCAATATGGTGTCGCCAAAAAATTTTCTAAGTTGTTGGAATTCCCCGTCACCATATTAGACCTAAATCTATCTCGGATTTCAAAATGGAGATCATATGTGATCGGAAAACACCTCTGGAGCGCTATAACTACAACACTCCCTAGAACACTTGAACAATACTACAACAATAACCTAAACCATATGCGGCAGGCTATAAACGAGTTGATTTACTTGTCAAATTTTACTGTCTCCTATAAGGAAAAACACCTATCATGCAAATTCATGTCAAATTAAAACGCAAACATGCACAATCTTATGTGCATTACTACTATCACATCCAACTATTTCATCTAAAACACTAATACAACACTAAAAAGATGTAGACCATAGATGCATGAATATAAATTTCGTTAGTAAATTCGAAATCAATTGCAGAATTCTTTTATAACACACTCACTATAGAAAAATAAAAATATAACGAAAAATCTACAATAACTACAACTTCTTGCACATACAATAACTACATCTTCAACACGCGGTCACGCGGACAATAAAAATTCAAATGCGTTAAGGAAACAAAAAGTAGTCTCCCATATCCAAATTTCAGTTTGAAATCAAGAAATATTATACATGATTTCCTTTGTCCTTGATAGTGTGGTGCCTGGTGCCTAGCACCATGCCTGGCCACTGGCAGGCAAAGAATCCCACAAAGATACGCCTTCTTTCTCTTCTTTTTTCTTTTTTTTTTTTTTTCTTTTTTCTCTCCCCCAACATTTTACTGTTGAAAGTCCTTTTCACTCAAGTCCCACCACTTTTCCCCTATCTCCTGTTTTTTTTTTTTTGGCAAAAGTAAAGAAAACCTGCCGACATGTCTTTCTCCAGCCAATAGCCATTGTTTTTTTTTTTTTTTTCTTTTTCTCTTTTTCCAACTTCCTGCATGATTTACCTGTGTTTTGAAGGCACAAATTCATTAAAAGAGGAGCAATGGTATGAAAAGTACTTAACTTTATGGTAAATAAACCCTTTATAGTTAAAAAGATGGTATTAGACAAAATTGAATAGTATTAGTATTAAATAAGAAAAAAGAGGTAAGAATTTCGTCTACTATCTTGCTCGGTGCAATGTGCCTTAAACTTAGAACCTGTGCCTGTTTGACACTATCGAACTAGGTCATCCAAAAGTCTAAACATATGTATCACAATATGCTACTTTCAAGTCACCCGTATTTATAAACACTTGCACATATTTTAAAATCACTATTTATTTGTACACGATCTCTAAAATTACTTTTTTACCACTCTTTACCCTATTTATAAATACCTTACCAAATATATCTAAGCTATTCACAACAGAACAAGCTTTTGTATTCAAATTATACTCTCAAGACTTTTATAAGGAAAAAAGAAGAGAACCCGAGTTTCTGTCTTAAGAGTGTTTCTGCAAAGTGATTATAAATGGAGTGCATATAAACTAAGTAAATGAGCGGCGGAGATGCAACTTATAAAAATACTCGTGATTGGGTGAATAAGTAGTAGCTGGAAGAAATGCAAGTACTTATTAGTAGGTATTTCTTGTTGGAAATGCAAACTAGTCTAGGAACTTATGTAGGAAGACTTGATCTTGAGATAAGCCCACAAAGAGAGAAGATTAGAGAGAATTAGAGTACAGGTAAAAGACATAACATGTAAAACCACAATGCACACTGTTTTACTTCCATCAACAAAGAGCAACTATCATTATCAAGCATCCTAGGATTCCAATTCAATATTTCTGTGTCTATTTTTCCCATTCAGCACCCAAAGAGAACTTCAGACAAGAAACATTAATAGACCCGGACAATTCAAGAAATGACAAAAGATAATTACAGTCAAAATGTTGTCTTTCTTGCAGAACTGAAATTTTTTTTCTTTTTAGAAAGATGGAAGTATCATATATATCATGAAAGTCAATACAAGTTGTTAACACAGTAGTAAAAACCATAAAATATTTGTCTAAAATCTCATGCATAAAGCAAAAGGTAGATGACATGTTGCTCGACGACTGTCAGACAGTAGAAACTGATTGCTTAGTCGATAAACTTTGCGGTGTCCATGTCAGGCAACAGATTGTGACCAGTAAAACTAATGCCATATGAAAAACGGAACAGTAAAAGATTGCCCTTTAATTTTATCCACAGTAAAAATAAAAGATGTTTCACCATTGATCACAGCAACAAGTTTATCTCCCACTTATCTAAAGAGGCCTACCTAGTCCCTACCCCCACAGATCTTAATCAACTCCATCCTACTCAAGCAAAATGACAAAAATGCCATTTATCCGTCACCCCACAAATCTTTTTCAAGTCTACCCTACTTAACCCAAATGACAAGTATACCCACCCTTTCCCCCTCAAGAATTAGTGTCGGTGGACAAATTTAAAGACAGAAGTAATGCAACAACCACACCCTTTGTTATACACTTGGGTATCCCTGGTGCATACATAAGACAAGGACAAAATCTTCATTTGATTAGGATACGTAAGTATAATATGTTATTACATTATGATACCAATTATTAGTAAAATGTATGTTTGAATTTTGTGGAGCCTAGCTGTATTATAAACTTTTCTCTTCAACAAAGCATCACCAAGATGTTCCTAGTATGCATATGATGATTATGGTTATTACATCTTAATTCATAAGAGTATCAAGCGACAAAATCTAAAAATTGAAGTAATCAAAAGAAGAATACTTACAATTTTTTTTTTCCTTCTTCTTTTTTTGGTTTTTCTTGGAGTTGTCTAAGATGATCTTGAGGGAGCTTGCTTGAATGCAACAGTCGGAGCTATTCGGCAACTCCTCCTCTGTTGCTCGAGCACAAGTTGTTCTGCAAACCAGTCGAGCTTCTCGAAATTGCTCTGTTCTCCTATCTTCTTGCCACTAAAGAGAACGGATTCTACATTCTTTTGCTTAAGCATGTCGTCCGCTATTCCAATCAGCATTTTTACATTGCTAGGACTGGGATCTGTGTCAACGTTCGCCCCACAACGTCCAAAACTGGATCCATTTGCCTGTCATTAGGGAAATTATTAGCACGCGTTGATCATCCAACTAGTCACATTGAACCAAGAATGTTGTTTATAACAAAAAAGCTGAATATTACAAAATTATAGAATCTGAGTCCTAGCAGCCGACAAAGATTAATGTAGCAACCCAAAATTTGTTGAAAACAAGGTTGGTGAAAGAAAAAAAAAAAAAAAAATGAAGAAGAGACCACTTTCTGGTCAATTCCAGCGTACAAATCTGTATCACCAATACAAGTCAGAGAACAGCATCCAGCATATTATGGAAACGTGCACGCATTGTTGTACATTTTGGGACCTAGTCAAATTCTCTACTGCAGGTAGAATCATATGTCTCGCTTTAAGTAAGAAGCTATCATCACAAAGACAAATTTTCTTTGTTTATTCTTATTTATTATTCTCATCTATACCAAATAATGAACAACGAAAGATGATACGTCTAGTCGAGCAAAGACAGGTTTCGATAGAATGAGAATGGGTTCGACCGGGGTCTTAAACAATAATCTTGATGAGCAGAGAGATATGGTGAAGATAAAACTATGTCAATGTCGAACAGAGCATTTTGGGTTGGCACGGTAATTACAATGTTGTTCCTGCAAATATAAGCCGATACCCCCCCCCTCCCCCCCTCCTTTCTAACCCCCTGCCCCCATGCAAATTGGAACCAGAAACTTCCAAATTTCAGTGGATATACAACAAATACTTCAAGGTCTTGCATTTAAAGCACTTCATATCCAATTTTGGAACAAACAAATGCAACTTGTACAACTATATATACATATAAGTATGCCGCTTATTCAATGTGAAACCTACAGTAAAAATAATTTTGTTGGCAAAATCAAATCAATAAGATATGAAGAGCATTTGGTTGAATGGGATTTTTTGAAGAAAGTGAAGAAAGAGAGTGATTTCATATTTTTCTCACAGGACACATTCCTAGTGGTGGTTGAATAATAAAAATTCATACATTCACAATTGATTTTTCAGAAATCGTGTTAGTGAAAAGTCTAAAATTTTTATTCAGAATGACGATTCAGAAAAATTTAAAAAAAAAAAATTTATTATTCAGAATGAAATGAAATTAAAGAGTGAAAAAGAATGGCCATACACAAGCCTGAGAAAAGGAAAATTTGTTTAACCTGAACACGGACGTAATTACCACTCCGGCTCTGGCCAAACGCCATAGCCACGGCGTGGTCAACCAGCTCAGCCGAGCCATCACCGGAAATCCGAGCCAAGGGACCAGCCCAATCCTTGGACTTCCATTTCTTGACATGCTCGTAGTCAAAGCTCCCTTCCGGTAACTGCCCGCCAGAACCGAGTGAAAGTACCAAAATGTCCTCGACCCCTCTCACGAACGGAAACTCCTGTTTGTTGTGCAGCACGTGAGTAATAGCAGCCGCCGTCGGGTTGTTCATCGCCAACCCGCCGTCCACGGCCACGCACCTGGTCGACCCGTCAACAGACTCCATGCAAACCGGGTCGAACACGCCGGGTTCGGCTGACGTGGCTAGGCAAACCTCCCAAAGCTTGAAATCGTAGCCGTCTGATTCCAGTGCGTCGGCTCGGGAAAACAAAAAGGGAGCCGTGCTGGAGAGATCGTAGCACGGAATCAGGACCGGTTTTAGAGTGTCCTTCAGCGTTAAACTTCGGCCGGTTTTTTCATCTCTGAAAGCAGCCTTCATCGCCTTCTCCAATCCGGCGGTGGATGAACCTGCGGCAGAGTCATCGCCGCCGGATTTTTTATTAAAGGCTCGCTTGAAGAAATTAGCCTTAGCGTGATTTGATTTAGCTGAGCGATAGAATTTTTTCCCCTCCGCAGCGAGGAACTTCCAAGTTTCATCGGCCGGGAAAACCGGCCGATTCCGGTCGTTGGCGGCGAAAAGCATCGCCGTGAAGATTCCACCGACGCCGGTGCCAGCGGCAACGTCGAAATAGTCAGCGATTCTGGCGTCTGGATTTCCAGACTTATTCTTCAGAGCAGTTTCCAAATACGCCAAGGCCTTCCCCGATATGATGCTTCTCATTCCACCACCATCAATGCTCAAAATGCAGATTTTTCCTCTCTGATTCTTGACAGATTGAACGCCGTCGTCGTCAGCGGCGGCTGCGAAAACGACGTCGCTTTTGGGTTGTTCAATTGCAGGAACAATTTGTTTGGGAACCCAGAGTTTCTGGTCATCGTAACCAAACAAAAACTTACTTTCTAATATTGAAAAAATCTCGTAGCTAAGTTTATCTGTATCAATACTTGGTTCTTGCATTTTCAGATGATTTTCGTTGTTAACATGCGCCATTACTCAGAAGTCAGAAATCTCAGCTTAAACTAACCATGGCGTCGCATAACTCTTTTCTCTCTCTCTCTGTCTCTGTGTCTCTCTAGCCGTTAGAGGAATTAATGGGAAGAAACAATTTGGCGAGCAAGAAATAGAAGAAGACAAATGATGTGACGAAGGAAGGTCGCAGAACCGGTTTATGCAGAGCATGTCTGTTTTTGTTTTCGCTATAAATAAAGACCACACTCGCACTTCGAAAAGCAAATGAAAACGTAACAAAAACGGATTTTGTTTGTCATTTATTATTTTTACTTTTCTATGTCCAGCTTAGTCAGAAGGAAAGGACCAAGCATCAATAACACGAAAAAGTATCATTGAATAAATTTATTATTATTTTTATTAAATTTATTGCTCATTAATGAATTGTTTAATTTGTTTTTTTCTTAGGTATAATAAAATACCTATAAACTTGAGCTCGAATTAATTAGGGAGTGTTTTTTTGCTATTTTTCGACCGTTTTCTATTTTTGATTTTTATTTTGAAAATATTGAAAAGCGCGTTATATTCATTATTTTAGAAATATATTTTCGAAATCGCTTTTAAAATTTGTATAGAAAATACGAAAACGTCTTTTTAACGGTTTCGGTATTTTCTATGTTAAACATTGAAAATAAGGAAAATCCATTTTCGAATTTTAAATTTTACATTTATTATATTTGAGTCCCGAAATTTTTTTTTACGTTTCACTCCCCGACCATCGCCTGCCACTAGCAATCACCGTCGGAAAAGTCAAACCACCGATGGTGGTTCTCAGCCTTCAAAAGCAATTTGCGAAGGCGGTTGTCCACCTTTGCAGATGGTTCTCCACATTCTCCACCTTCGTAGGTGGTCATTAGTCGCTGGCGAACCTCGCCGGCTACTGCAAGATGAAGAAGAAGAGAAGGGCTGGGGGTGGGGTTGATGAAGATGAGGGCTTGTTTGAATGTTTTGAAAAGTTTTATGATCTTTTGTAATTTTTATTATACCAAATTGTATTTTTTTTTTCCCAAAAGTATAAACCAAGTATAATTTCTATTTTCTCTTCTAAAAAATAATTTTTCAAAATAATAAACCAAATGCATTTTCATTTTTCTCAAAACAAAATTGAAAGCAGAAAATACCAAAATATTTTCGAAAATGAAAATAGAAAATATAAAATAAATAGAACACTCACCTTAATTTCGTCTTGAACTTTCTATTACGTAGCTCAATGTTATATTCCCAACGAAAATTCTCCCAGCAAATCCCAGCACACTCACAGCCCACCCCAACCCCCTGAATGCTGTGAGGCCCGCGCAATTTGTGAGTATAATTTCCTCCCAGCGCTGGGAATAGAACAAAGTCGCTATTACTCAAGACGAGAATATTGATGTTCAGCGGCATTGCTCGATTTCCCCGTTACGAGCTATGAACTAAATTGAGTTCAAATATTTGTCAAGTCAGATCAAATTAATAGAGTCCGCTGGATATATATACTTATAATGATCTAGCAAGCGAGAGCTATACCCATTCTAATTAAATGGAGCAATATTTTTCAATTATTTGTGATACCATAGTATTTCAGGAGTAAACTGTGTATTTTCACTTATTTGACCGAGTCAAGGGGTAAAAGATGACCAACTTTTATTTATTGTTTAAAACATAACAAGACTATATTTATATTTAATATAAATCTTATCAAAACGGATATCATACATTTGTGTGGTTCTTAGTGCAGCTCAATTTAATAATTGCGTTTTAATTTATCACGAAAAATCATTAATTATTTATTCATAATAACGGCATTTTCATGCCATGTGTCAAACATGAATTTTTTTTTTTTTTGAATGTAAAATAATAATAATAATAATAATAATCAAACGAATGGAGTCATTGATTTTGAAGTTTTCATTATCATCATCAATAGTAGTCTTCGCACCTCTCAGCGTATATCAAAGGCTGTGTTTATAAGCGACCGCAATTTTTTCAAGTGCTTTTTACTGTTACACATTATTATAAATTACTTTTTCACTTTTCATTTACCTAATTGGTCAATGTAGTAATAAATAACTTTGACATTTTCTCACGACTTTATTAGCATTGTTCAATATTCTAATTTAAACATGCCACTAACACAGTCCAATTTAACAAATTGAAGAGACGTTGTTACATTTTTTGTCCATTTCTACGAAACTATTATTTAGAAGTGGGGATAATCGACTTATAAGTAATAAATAGATTGTATTATCTTAAATGAAAATGTTATATTCGTTATATAAGCGTATTCTCCCATTTCTTCATGGCCAAACAACCCACTCACGAATGCGGTGGGGTCACCCACATCTCTCTCACATTTTTAAAGCGTTTAAAGTATTTCTTTAACATAACATTCCCGCTTAAATGCCATTGTTTCGCGAAGTTTTTGATTTGCAAAATAATCAAATAGAAACTCAGATGACCACGTGGATGAACAACAATATGAATTGGAATAAACCTCTACCAAACGTTAAGTTTAAAATTATAATGAATTTAAATGATTTGCCTAAAAAGTAAAGATAAAAAGAAATTATATTTTCTAACCAGAGTTTTTAATGATTGATCTCTGTAAATATCTTGATTTCTTATACTCCCTTCGTCCCATTTATTTTGTCAAACTTTGCCTTTTACACAAGGATTAAGAAAAATACTGAAAAAGAAAATTTACGAACTAACTTCTTAAAATACCCTTCTCTAATTAAAAGTTTGTATTTATAACGATTCCAAAAATCAGTTTACATTTTCAAGAGTTAAAAGGGTAGAATTATAAACGAATATAAAGACTAGTACTAAATATAAAAACATAACAAAATAAATGGTACAAACCAAAAATGAAACGTGGACAAAGTAAATGGGATTGAGAGAGTATTTATTTACAGTCTTGATTTTGGACTTAAGTAGTCGTAGTAACTAAATTCTAGTATTGTAATGCCCGACCCCCGTCATGGCCTACCCGAATCCAACCTGCTATACCCGAGCAGGACCATACGGATTTGGATACGGTCTGTTAGCCACCCGATCTACTTTGGTATGATATTGTCCGCTTTGGGCTTGACCCGTATGGTTTTTATTATTGGGCTCACCCCAAAAGATTTTATGCATAGTTGGATGTGTCTCTTAACTTATAAATCGGACTCCTCTCTTATATACTCAAGTAATATGAGATTTTTTTTTATTGAACACTCACGATCAGGTATTCAAATTATCAAAATTATTTTTATGCAACATTAAAAACCCAAATTCATCCCCGTTGGTTTTTGTTTTTATATCCTTTCTTTCGTTCAACTCGCCCTACTCAGCCATACTGCTCTTTTTACTAATCAATCAAATGCAGTTGTGTGATTTTACCTATCACTAATTGCTCCAATACGACCGACTTAATGTTTCAAATGGTACAACGTTCCATAATCATAAACCCTTTTCATTTAATTTGTAGAACGCGTTAAGCGCAATAATCTTTGTATATGGATGATGATGAGGAGGAGGTCAAGCATCGGGCCCGATGGATGTGACGGCCCAGATTGAACGTGAACAATTTTCCTCCGTGATGCGTGGTCGATTGGGGAACGATGTGTTGCGGTTAATTATGGGGCCTACGTATAGTGAATCGTAGACAATTGAATGGATAAGCACTTATTTTGTTGTCTTTTCTTTGTTTGGCTCACGTCTTCTTTTTCTCAATTTGACTTGAACGCGCTTATAAGTTTATGTCAAATATTTAGCATATATTCCCCTAAAAAGTTTATCGTGTTACAAAGTAAGCTTAAATTAATTAACAATAAACAAAACTACTTGCAAGCATGTTTGTGTATCTTGTACATTTCTTCCAATGTAATCGAGTATTAAACGGGTGTCAATGAAAAAATAGTATCGATTGAAATATCAAATTCAGCAATTTTAATGTCTAGAGACACAACCAATGTCTTGTCAAGTTTATTAACATCGAAGGATAACACTCGATAATAAAACCCAAACGATGATACGATCGAATGTCCCCTCATATTAAAATTGGGTGAAGATGGAGGTCAAGAACATCAAAAAACACATTTCGAAGCCAAATCAACCAAGAATCAAAGTTTAAAGGTAAATATGATGCAAATGAGTAAAGTTTTGAAAGGTTTAAAAGACGAATTTGAAATTGTCTATTTCTCGAAGAATCAAAGCCTTCTTTGTCTAGTTTACAAAACACTTTGAATCGGCCCAATCGGAAGACAGGATCAAAAGTTATGAACAAAACACTGAAGATCACACGTGCATAATCGGGCAATTCGAGAGTTTTTGTTATTTCATATTTTAATTATTTCGTTCCTTATTTTAGGTATATTTTTGAGTTTCTAGAACTTTTAGAATTTCTATGTTTTAACTAGCTTTAAATTAGTTTTCTTGCTTACCATCTTGCCGTTTTAATTTCTGTTAAGTTTTGTTTAATAGAAATAGAGTGTTTTCTCTTTTGCCTTTGGTGGATTGTTTGAGAATTTAATTCTCGTTATAATTTCTTAATTAAGAAATTATATTTCACTTATTAAGAATCTTTGATCGAATTCTTGTGGCGTAAACAAGATCGTGGTTCATTTGATGGGTCTGATCTCTCTTATTGATCAAGCATAATTCCCGAATTGACAATCATGAGTTAGATCTGATAATAGCTTGGGGCTTTCGCACAACGATTCAAATCTTAACGGAGTCGGATCGTATCACATGGGATACAGATTGAAAAATAAAAGTCAATTATTTTAATGTCTAAAGGCAACCATCAATTAGAACGCTGAGTTTTTTATACACCATTAAATGATAAAAATACTGGCTAGCGGTGGAACTAATATTGTTTCAAGGTGAGGAATTAAAACAATCTTAGGTACTCTGTAAATAAAAATGGTTGATTTTTCAATTATTCTCACTTCCTGCTTATTGTAAAGAAGAATTTTAGTGATGTAGTGGTCTAATCCTTCTGCACAAGACTTTGCGCTAATTCGCGATGAGATTCTACAGGAGTCTGTGGGCCGAAAGGAACCCTTTTAGAACTGGTCCCACTTTGAAATCCACTTTGCATGTCACAAAATGTCCAATGTTTTTGGGGTGGTAAATGAGGAGACTATTGCATTGATGGTCCCTTGCCTATTGCTCTAGTCACATATATATACTGAACAACTCAGCAAACTTTGCTTGAAGTTTACTTTACGGTAAACAAAAAATACATACATACATGATACATACATATATATATATATATATATATATATATATATAATATTGTAAGGACTTGTATTTAAAAATTTAAAAAATTATGAAAAAATGCGATAATTAGTTTTGTGGAAGTGTATGTAATTGATAACGAGTGTTGAGAAAATTATTAATTAAAAAATGATGCACATTTAAAAAACCAAACACAAAAAACAACAACAACGTGGATTGATGTATGAATTTGTACCTAAGCCTAAAAAATTTCTCATTCTTCTAAAAATTGTGATTTGTAAATTTATTGATGTTCACATGAATAAGTTGGTCAGGTAATTGGGACAATTGGTTCGTCCATCAATACACTGCGTAGTCAAATTAAACATCATCATTATAGAAAGAAAAGTAAATAATTAAATCGAAGATATGATATTTATTAGTAGTGTCTATGGAGATTTTTTTTATGTTCAATTAAAATTCATTTAATTGATACTTTAAGACAGTATTCTAAACATCGGTAAAAATTATACATAAAATGCATTTACGCACAAAGTGCAGGTAATCAAAATGTTGTTCATTTGGAAAGTAATCAAAATTATTCTATTGATCATGTCAAGGATATTACGGTCAAAAATGGAAAGCATGAATTATCAGACCTATGATATGTTTCTCGAGGTAAATTAATTTTCTTGAGTTAAACAAGGCCTAGAATATCAAAAAGTGCCCCAATTAAGGAGCTTTTATGCACTCTTATCAAACTTACTTCATACCTATTTTCTCATTTTTCACTCCAACTGTCTCATTTAATCAAAATACTACATATCTATCAGAATATATATATATATATACACACATATATATTAATTATATTATATATGTAAAGTATTTCGATCGATTGGTATGGCCAAAAAATGAGACAGCAAGTCTGAAATTGTACTAGCAAGTTTATTACGATGAAACACGGGAAATAATATTTGAGGAGTAATTTGAAAAAATAATGGTTGATGGCTAAAGTGAAACAACATAATTAGTACTTTAACCGGCAAAACTATTGGTCCAATGCAATAATAAAGGGGAAAATCAATAAATTTGGGAATTTAATAGTGAAGTTTTCTCAAAATCTATGGTAATTAATATTAAGTGTCCTCTTTAACGCCCTTTTCGTCAAATCATGGCTATGCTCTACGTTCTAATCACAAAGGTAGGACAAGGATAAAGCATTCTTTTTGCACGGTAAACGATGTTGGAAACTTTAATTTGGGAAATAAATCATTCCTTTTTCCATTGCAAGTTAATGAATAAATCTTGAAATAATGTTATTCATGTAATTAAGAAATGATTTGTAAAATAATATACAATGATAACTGAGTAAACAGAGATATTATTCATAAATTACTTTTTAACGGCTTTCATCTACAACTTGCAAAAGTTGATTTTATAGCATTTAATTTATGGTCATATCCAAATCAGATGTATTAGAACTAAAATAAAAAATTGATGGCAAAGTCTTGTATAATTTATGGTCATATCCAAATCGGATATATTAGAACTAAAATAAAAAAATTGATAACAAAGTCTTGTATAATTTTTAGATGTAAAAGCAGAACTCAAAATGTCAATTTTTTAACGCAATATCAATCTCACATTGTACGTTCTATTAAGAATAAGAACTGAATGAACACAATAGAGAAGGAATCACCCTTGAATTACTGAGACAAACTTCTGGCTATTATATAGCCTTTACAAACTAACAGAAAGCAGAAAAAGGAGTCCACGTTTTATATGCTGCTAATACGTGGTAAAAGAATAAGTCAAAATAACAAGCTGTTCCCTAAGAAATAGGGATTATTCAAACTGAAAAATAACAGCTAGAAACTTATCATTCCCTCCCTTAAACTGATGAGTAACAATCAGTTTACTTCAGCTGGTACTTGACAAACCCCCAGTAAGCTTCGAAGTCTAAGAAAAGCATCTGATTTTAGGGGTTTTGTCATGATGTCTGCAATTTGCTCCTGGGATCCACAGTGAACCAATTCAACAATTCTTTCCTTAGTGAGATCTCGTAAGAAATGAAAACGAACATCAATGTGCTTACATCTTCCATGCATCACCGGATTCTTCGACAGCTTGATTGTTGAGCTATTGTCACAAAACACAACAGTACTTTTGTTTTGTGAATGGCCAAGCTTTTCTAAAATCCTCCTCATCCACACAACTTGACTAGCACACGATGCAGCAGCTACAAATTCAGCTTCAGTTGTTGAAAGAGCAACAATAGGTTGCTTTTTGGAAGACCACGAAACAGCCCCTGAACTCAGCAAGAAAGCGTAACCCGATGTACTCTTTCTATCTTCTAAGTCACCGGCATAATCACTATCTGCATAGCCAACCAGATTCTTAGTCCCTCCCTTCTTGTAGAGAATTCCAAAGCTGATTGTTCCCTTCAAGTACCTCAAAACTCTTTTTACTGCTTGCAAATGTACCTCTGTTGGCTGTCCCATATATCGACTCACAAGACTCATAACAAACATCAAATCGGGTCTAGTAGCCGTCAAATACATGAGACTACCTACAACTTGTTTGTAAAAGGTTGAATCCACCTTAACTCCATCTGCATCTTTACAAACTTTGAACCCAGGAACAATGGGATTGAGCACTGAGTTGCTTTCCTCCATTCTGAACCGTTTCAGCACATCCATTGCGTATTTCCTTTGACAGATGTAAATCCCTTCTCCTCCTTGCAATACCTCAACACCCAGAAAGTATCTCATCTTCCCAAGATCACTCATATCAAACTCATGCATCATAGAGTTCTTAAATTCACAAATCATAGGCTCATCATTTCCGGTATAGATAAGATCATCAACATAAATGCTAATAATCAAAATCTTACCTCCTTTCACTTTGACAAACAAAGTATGCTCGCTATGGCATTTCTCAAATCCTTCCTTCAAAAAGAAAGCTTCTATACGGCTAAACCAAGCTCGTGGAGCTTACTTAAGCCCATATAAAGCCTTTTTTAGCTTTAACACCTTGTGTGGATTGTCCTTATTCTCATAACCCATCGGCTGCTCTACAAACACATCCTCAGTCAACTCACCATGTAAGAATGCTGATTTCACATCTAGTTGATATATTGTCCATCCTTTTTGTGCAGCAAAGGCAATGATCAACCGAATGGTGTCCATCCTTGCTACTGGTGCGAATACTTCTGTGTAATCAATCCCATGTTGTTGTGTGTACCCTTTAGCAACTAAACAAGCTTTGTACTTGTCTACCTTCCCATTTTCATCAAGCTTTGTTTTGTAAACCCACTTGAGACCAATTTTCTTTGCTCCTATAGGTAGATCAGTCAAAAACCATGTATCATTCTTCTCGATGGCTTCCATCTCAGCATTCATAGCTGCTCTCCACTTCTCACTCGTTACGGCCTCTTCAAAGAACACTAGATCGGTAGAGGTAAACATCACCATATTAGACATATCTTTTGCTTCTGAAAGACCTTCTTCGCTCTCGTAATCTTCCTTCCAAATTGGCCTTCTTATTGTTCTTCTCTCATGAGAACTAGACCCTTCTTCATTGGGGCTGGGTGAATTCGTGTCATTCTCATGGTTTGGGATTTCAGTCTCGATGTCCTCTGCGCTATTATCTCCCTCACTATCTTGTTCAGTGGTGTCTCTTGTATCAATTTCTTCTTCACTGTCACCCCATTCCAAGTCAACAGCAATCAACTCTTTGTAGCTCTTATCCCAATCCCAGCTCTTGTCTTCTTCAAACTTGACATCTCGACTCACAATAATTTTTCTTGATATAGGATCATATAGCCTGTAGGCTTTTGATTCCTCACTTACTCCCAATAATACGCAGCTAAAACTCTTATCTTCTAACTTCTTTCTATTAGCATCTGGAATGTGTACATGTGAAACACATCCAAAAACTCGAAAGTGCTCAACTGAAGGTTTAATACCACTCCAAGACTCCTCTGGGGTCATGTCTTTTACAGCTAAGGTGGGACTGCGATTTAGAACATGAACAACCCAATTTACAGCTTCAGGCCAAAAACTCCTTGGAATCTTCTTTTCTGAAATCAAACTTCGCACCATATTCATGACTGTCCTATTTTTTCTCTCTGCAACTCCGTTCTGTTGCGGAGTGTATGCAGCTGTCAGTTGCCGCTTGATTCCATTCTCCTTACAAAACTGATTAAACTCTTGTGAGATGAACTCCCCTCCTCGATCAGTACGTAAACACTTGATAAGACTCCCTGTTTCTTTCTCAACAAGATTCTTGAAGTATTTAAACATAATGAATGCATATGACTTCTCAGCCAAGAAGTATATCCATATTTTTCGAGTAAAGTCGTCAATGAAACATATGAAATACCTTTTGTTGCTGTTTGATATGGGAGTGATCGGACCACACAAGTCTGCATGAATTAATTGGAGCTTTTGCGTTGCCCTCCAGTTGCTCTTTTTAGGAATGGGATCTCGATGTTGTTTCCCTACCATACATGCTTTACATAATGTTGTAGATGAAGAAATTTTAGGCAACCCGTGTACCATGTTTTTGCATTGAAGAGTTTGCAGTCCCTTATAACTGAGATGGCCGAATCGGCAGTGCCATAAGTGAGATGAATCTTGAGAGGTTGTATGAAAGCAAACTGTCTTTCTTGGTTGAGATGTAGCTAACAGAAAGAACATTCTATTGGCCGACATCTCGGTTTGGATGATCAACCCCTTTGTTGGATGGTAAATCCGGCACAAACCATGTTGAATTAGAATCGCTAACCCTTTTTCTTGTAGCTGTCCGATGCTCAACAAGTTGTTTTTTAATTCTGGCACATAAAACACATCAATTGCTACATGAACAAAGCCATTCACCATTAGCCTCACATTCCCTTTCCCCATTACTGACATTTTCGAATTATCTCCAAGCTTCACCATCTGTCGAAACCCTTCGTTGAGATCACTAAACATTGCTTTATCTCCACACATGTGATTACTACATCCAGAATCTAGAAACCACACATCTCCTCTTCTTCCTTCATTCATCTCCATGTGTGACATCAACAACATCTCTTCATTCTCATCTACTTCAGCATAATTTGTCTCCTTGTTCCAGGTTGGACATTCGTACTTGAAATGGCCAAGTTGATGGCACTTATAGCACTCCACAGTAGCTTTATTGAAGGCTTGGCGTCCTCTTCCTCTGCCCCTGTAGTTGCCTCTGCCACGCCCTCTTCCTCCATTTTCCTCATACACAGTAGCTTTCAACGCCTGCTCCTCTCCATTGCTCCTTCGAAACTTTTGTTCATGCACAATGAGTGAACTTTGCAGTTCATCAATTGAAAGCTTATCAATATCCTTGGATTCTTCGATCGAGATGGCCACATATTGGAATTTCTCAGTCAAAGTCCTCAGAATTTTCTCCACAATTGTGACTTCTTTCATTTGTTCTCCATTACTCCTCATCTTGTCGACTACTGACATAACACGAGCAAAATATTCAGCAATATTCTCCCCAATTTTCATCTCCAGAAGTTCAAAATCCCTCCTTAGTGCTTGAAGAGCTGACCACTTTACCCTAGCATTCCCCTCGAATTTCCTTTTCATCGAGTCCCATATCTGCTTCGAAGTGCGTTTCTCTAGGATTTGCTCAAGAATTGTCCTGTCAATTGCTTGAAACAGGTAATTCTTCACTTTAAGATCCCTGACTATCGAATCTTCCAACTCCTTCTGCTGCGTTTCGGTCAGCACTACTCCTTCCTTTAGTTCTTCATAACCAGTTTCAACTAGACTCCAATAACCTTTTGATCTCAAAGATTTTCCATAAGCATGCTCCAGTGATCGTAATGACCATCGAAGCGCGGTATGGCTGGTTGAACGAAATTCCTCTCTTCACTCATTCTCTCCTTTTCTTCTATGTTTGTAAGTCACTCAAAGACTGCAGCTTTCCTTTTTCTCAGATCCCAGTGGGGGAGCTCTGATACCAGAATATTAAGAATAAGAACTGAATGAACACAATAGAGAAGGAATCACCCTTGAATTACTGAGACAAACTTCTGGCTATTATATAACCTTTACAAACTAACAGAAAGCAGAAAAAAGGAGTCCACGTTTTATATGCTACTAATACGTGGTAAAAGAATAAGTCAAAATAACAAGCTGTTCCCTAAGAAATAGGGATTATTCAAACTGAAAAATAACAGCTAGAAACTTATCAGTGTTTACTTGCTTATGTGGATATTTTATCTTTCCAATTAATTGAATGCATCCGAAATAATCTTGTGGCCTCACCTTTATCTTCCTTCTTTTGGAAAAATTATCCCCACAAATGCTATTTCTTAGAACGTGACCATAATTTTATCTTTGGATTCCTTTCTTAATAATTGTTGAAAATGGCACTAGATTGTAAAAGTTTTCAATTATTTGTAACGCGTGATATTTAATTTAATACGATATTGAAATTTTTGATAAGGTAGAAAGAGAATCGATAGTACAAATCAACGAACTTTAAAAGTCTGCAATGAAATAGAATCTTCATGATAAAAAGGGGAGGTGTGGGGTCCACGATGGACCCCACCCAACCAGGCATTGGGTTGATGTTGACAAGAGAAGAAAATTGTAATAAAAAATGCTCGTTATATATATATATATATATATATATATATATATATATATTTTGGAGGTAAATAGGGAAATATGGCAAGTTGCTTTTCACTCCAAACAAAATTATGGTTCAACATATATGATGTTAAAACTTAAAACTATCAATTGTAGCTTTGGTAATAATATTTCACAAAAATAGCATGGCAGAGAATTTGCATCAGCAAATTTTAGGTGGCAAAATATAGCTCTTTAGTACCTCACCAGGTACACTTTTCACCATACAAGAAGATTCTCCAACCATATTCTTAGTTATTGTCTACTACAAGAATATCCAAGATCACCATGCACGTGTTCGGAATAAAGTACAGGTTAATTTTACTGATGGTTACTGAAATTGACGGTTACGGAAGAAGGGTGAAAATTATGAATCGGTCACACAAGTTCTGTATTTATTTATTTACGGTTACCGAAGTTGGGTGAAAATTTTGAAACGGTCACTGAAGTTCTATATTTATTTATTTATTATGCAAGTGGTAACTTAAGTTACGAAGGGTTTTGATAATGGCACAATGGGAGCTCATTTAGTTTTCACCCAAAATTGAAGAACTTATATGTTAAGCCCAAAGAGTTCAATAATGCCGTATGAATATCTCATAAAGAAACTAATCAAACTATACGTTAATGCCAAAGAGTTCAATAATAAAATATCATAGTTATTCCTCCAATCGCCTTAATGCCAGAAAGAATAGTCGAAAATGAAGGGCAAGGATTTAACAACACATATAACATATTAAAAAAAAATGAAAAAACTAAAATACAAGCCGAACAACCACGAAAAGTTTCCAGATAACAATCTCCGAAGAAATAAAACAAACGAGAGCTCATTGTTCCAATTTCAACCAAGATCTTAGTTTTTAACAGTTGTCACATGCCTCAGAAGCATTTGGACGACATCGTTGGAAATTCTTGACGCCTCAGTTTTTAGATGAGTAATCTTTGCCTCTGTTTCTTGTTCAAGGCGCTTTACATTGGCACCGGAGTCTCCACTACTCTGTTTAATGCAGCATTAAAGCAAAACTTGATCAAGGATGCACAAAGTTAGACCCATTGCAAGGATGTGAAGATGACTAACTTTTATATTTATTTGTTTATTATTAGACCCATCACCGTCGGAAAATTTTCCTTTTCACAAACTTGGCAGGTTTTTTAGGGTCTAAAAGACAGTTGGGGTCAAAATGACAAGAAAGAAAGAATGGGAACATAAACACAAAAGGAGTATATGTTTGTAGAGCTGTGCAATACATCTAATCTTTTGTCAAAGATTTTACCTCTGCAACCTTCCTCTGAAACTCGGCTTCCATTTGAGCACGGAATCCAGCAATCTCCTTCTCGGCCTCTTCTTTGGCCTGCTTCAGTCGCGCCTGTTTTGCTGCGGAGGAAAAGGAGAGAGTGTGAATTCTCATGATAAATTGCTAAATACATAAGCATTTCCTACTTGGTAAAAACCTTAACTATGCCGCAAGTTTGTTTTGTGTGAAATACCCTAACAATCTAGCACACATGCTCGATGTTCAAAATGATACTTAACGGATTCGAGGGATTTTTAGACATGTCGATGCTTCTTGATCATTTTTGTGTTTCATTTTTTTTTTTTCCCTTTCCTTTTTTTCTTTTAAAGCAATAGTTCATGACAAAAATTAAAATTGTAAGGGTAGAGAGATAATTACTGGATCTAGCAGCATTGACAATGTGCTGAGCTTCTTGTTCCGCAGCCAATAAGAGTTGGATACCATTCTGGCCACTGCTGGATGCCATGCTTAAAGATACTGAGGCAGATGTAATGATAAATTAAAAGTGAGCAATTGAACGAAATACTTACCAGAGAGAAAACTAAGTACTGAATTGGAGTATATGAAATTTACGCAAATAATATGACAACAAAAAAATCAAGATATCTTTTGATGTTTGTATCTTATAGACATGCAACCTCAATGAATATGAGCAACAGGGTTGGTCGCAAGAGATTCCGCTTAAAACTGACTACGGGTTCACACTAGTAAATTTTCATTAGCAGCTTTAGAACTTAAACCTGAATAAATTAATGATATTATGCAACATTGCACATAAACAAGGAAACTCATACTAAGGAGATTTAGATACAAGAACTAGAGTTCCAGTTTCTCTACCAATCTCCACCATCATGAACATATTGAAGTCACCATTAGCTATCCAACTTACTAACCTCAATGCACCATACAAAGTATTTTCAAACCAGAGGCCAGAAATTATCAGATATTACACACTAGTCAATTCCCACTCGATGGTTAATAAAGACTACGCCTGGAACCCTACCTGTTGAAGCTATCATAGTATGCCTCAAAACACACACCTTTCGCCTTTGACTATATTTATGAGCCTTACGACTTGTTTCACTGAGGCTAACTCCTTAACTTAGTGATGCTTATATATGCCTTGCTTCTCGAATAAACGCTGCAGTAGCCGATTGAGCCTTTCTAAACATTGTTCTAGTTACCACCAGTAAGGAAGGAGGGGAAGAAAACGCAACAAACTTTAGTTCTTAATTTGAATATTTTCCAATCTACTTAGTCATGAGAAATCTAATTATGTAATGGAGATGTGTGTGACCAACTTATCTAACTATAATCCAAAGAGGCTTGAACCCAAACATTTGTTAATGCATAAACAACCATCTCCATCTTGAAAACCCCAATTCATTATGAACTGTAACCAATGGTAGAACATTCTTCTGCAAGCTTATTCTCCCACCTTAGCTTCGCAGGTACTAGCTAGAGAAAAAATTTAATAAGTGTAGATGAAAAGAGCAAGAACAGGAACCTAATTGCAGATTGTATATCAGAACTAAGTTAAATGCAATTAGAGAAAAATTAATCGGCGAAACACCTGCAGCAGCCAGCAAGGCATATATCTATTGCAATAATAAATTTCACCCAGGCAAACCAAAACATCCCACATGGTCCCTGATTCAATGAAGATAATACCATGCCAATGCTTCCAATGACTAATGTGAATTGGAGTAGTTGCTTAGATTTGCAGTGGCCCGAACAATAATTCATCATCTAACCGAGGATTATCTCAGTATCATAATCCATATGCCAAAACAAATTGAATCTCAATAAAAAAAACACAATAACCACCAAGATTTCACCCAAAGTTAAAACACAAGCATTTAATTACATGTTGATCAAAATACTATCATCAACTCACAATCTGGACTAAACAATTTATCATTCTGCGGCAACCGCTTCAGTAGAATCAATTTGAACAAAACCGTATCAACAACAGAGCAGATCAAGCAAAGCAGAGCAACTATTCGAAGCGAGATCTATGTTGAATTATTGATCATGTGAAATGAGGGAAACCGAAAACGTGAACAAAATTAAGATCACAAAAGGGACACGATCAGTCCTTTATGATCACTGAGACTGTACTCGCACGTACCGAGAGGGAGAGCGAGCGGGAGAGAGAGAGATTTGGGGCGAGAAGAGAACGGTACCTGATGAATCGGAGTTTGGAGTTTTGGCAACACTAGACGACAATTATCGGATGTAGTCGCGAGTTTATGACTTTATAGAGACTACCACGATGTTGAGTTGAAAACTTAAGGGAGAAATGCTTCATTTTGAAGGAAGTATTGGGTTCGAACGAGTGATACAGTAGTAAGACTTTCGTGTTCCAAACTAAAGGCCTGGGTTCCAATCCTATCATCACCCCTACGCTCCCCCCTCTCCGATTTTTCCCAAGTCAAAAAAAAAAAAGGTGTTCCTCTCCATAGATAATTAATTAAGAGTATATTTCTCATTCAAAAAATAAAAATAAAAATTAAGAGTATATTTATATAGTATAGAGATAAAAAATAATAATAATATTTAAATACACAATTGAAACGTTACTGAAAATCAATGAGTTTAAAGAGTAGAAAAATATTACCACGTTAATAAAATTGTGGTTAAAAAGAATTTTGAGTAAAATGGTTTTATGGAAAAGATCTTCCAAAATTATGTTAAATGTATCAGCATAATGTGAAAAATTTTACATTATTTAACATTGTAGACTTGAGATCGCCTCGGTTGGTGCAGTGATACCTCCCAATAGGACTACAGGTGCCACCGAGGTTCGATTCTCACCTATGTCCTTTCCCTAAATAAAAAATAAAAAACATTGTAGACTTTATTTTACATTGGTATGTGAATACTTCATTAGTATATGACTTCTTAGCAAAGAATCCATTGCAAGAGAAAATTTTGCATAAGAATAGAAAATAAGTTGCCTGGAAGAGATTAATAGTTGGAAATCATGCAACTGACGGGATGGTAGAATCTGTAACAATATCAATTCAACGACTACAAAATGAGAGCTAAAGAGTAAACCATTTCTAATTACTATTTATATTAGAGTAGAAAAATGACTTTTTATATTAATTTGACAACTTTATTACTTTTAAATATATATTTTTTTACTTCTCAACCACACATCAAGTTTTTTTTTCTCCTACAATCTTTTATCAACCATACCCTAATGATTTCGCAGATCTGGAGGCTGACTGACTACACTCGCTAAAGGTGAGGTAATCATAGAACTAGTGGATCTAGGGACAGGCATTTGGCACCCGCTCAAGACCCACGCCTCTAGGGACAGGTATTTGGCACTCGCTCAATGCCCACGCCATTTACATTCCTAACAATGTTACCCTCTACCACATGCCTTCTAGACCCATATAATTACAGTAGTTACGCTACATCATGTTACAGAATAAATTAAAAGTTAGAGTTTTGATCGGGTACCCACTGTGGGTACCTTACGGTACCCACAGTCGGGGGAAAAAAAAAATATGGGGGTCGGGTGAGACCTCCCGCCATCAGGGGGCAGTTATGTATTATTCATCTAATTTAATATAGATTCCAAAAAAAATTTTAAAAAAAAAAAATTTGCCTGGTGATGTGGCGTCACCAGGCGCGCCCACGTGGGCGTATGATCAAAACCATTAAAAGTTACTCCCTCCGTCCCACTAAGATAGGCAAGTATTCCTATTTTGTCCGTCTCATATTATAGTCTAGTTTCCTTATTGAATGTATAATTTATTTTCCATGTACTAAAATACCCCTATTTAAGATAATTGGAATACTAAATATCAAGATAGATATTTCATCTCCCAAGATATTTAAACATGTTCACACTACTTTTTTACCATTCAATATATGGGTAAAATTGGAAGAATATATGAATATCTTATAATTCCAAGAACATTTAAGATGTTTTCTTAATATGTGTGAAAAATGGTGGGTGCCTATCTTAGTGGGACGGAGGGAGTAATTGTTTGTAGACAATTGTTAGATTGATTTTTTTTTCTTTTCTTTTTAAAATATTTTTCATATTTTACCATTCTTGTGATAGCGGTAGTGATGTGGTGGAATTGAGTTATTTGGGACATTGAAAATATTTGAGGATATATTTTGTGACTAAAACTTGAATTTGTCACGTATTTCAAGTTTATAGTCTATTTTTAGTTTTTTATCACCTTTTAAAGCTTTTAGTCACATTTAATAATTTTTTTTCAATTTTTTGTTCCTTTTTCCTTTTAGTACAAATTAGAGATCGTAAGATAAGATAATGTCTCGAATCTGAAGTCATTAATTAAAATTTCTTAATCTATGTGAAAATGAAAATAGAACTAGCTTTGCGTGATGGAGGGAGTAATTAATAAATGATGTTCAACTACTATAAATGAAATCAAAGCGAATTAATGAATAGATTGTTGCTCGATTTTCCATGTTCCACTTCTACTAATTTTTCTCTTACATGGTTGTTAATTGTTTGTTTAGATTTTGTTGATGTTTGTTTTGTGCATGCGGTACTATGTGTGCCTGTATGGGTTTTTTCACTTTTTTGATGCACATTAAGGGTTTGTGCGTGTGTATTTCTTCATGTGTTGGGAGTGTCTAGAATTAATTTTACGAAGTAACTACGTCCTGTTTTTGAGGTTTTTAGGATTTCTTCTCTCTCTCTCTGAAAACAGACTTAAAGATAACTAAGTGCACATGAATTTTTTTTGGTAAAAAAATAAAAAGTGTATATTATGGTTTGTAAAATATTTTTCGAACTAAGTTACAATATTGAGGTACTTGCCAAGATGCCCTCTTTCTTTTTCAATGTGTTTGGATTATTTGGGCCACAAGCTATTTGTTTGAGTCACATAATTTGTAAGTTATTAAATCTTTTAATTAGAGTATAAGACATTTCTTTTTGAGTTAATTAGCAAAAATCATTTAGATCATACATATTTTATATATTATTACCAAAATCATCATCAATAATAGCAACTTCCTTGCATCTTTCGGATGAAATATACTAGTACTAAAAAATTCTAAACGTACACACTCACCTCACTCTAAACATCGGATTTGATCAGTGCCCACAGTGGGTACCGTATGGTACCCACAGTGGGCATGTGGCGCCACGTCACCACACCAATTTTTTTTTTTTTTGAATTTTTTTTGGTATCTACATTAAATTAGATGAATAATACATAATTGCCCCCTGATGGTGGGAAGCCTCACTCGACCCCTATAATTTTTTTTCCCGAGTGTGGGTACCTTTAGTGGATAGCGGATCATAACTGTTCTAAACATATATACCCATCAAATTGTTTAAGTGCTAAAGAAATGAATGATTGGGATGTCTAGAGACAATAGAATATTTTGGGTACAAAAATAATATTTTTTGTTTGTTTATTATGTTATGAATATAAAACGCACCCGAGGGAATCGAGGAAATAATTTATATATATTTTAATGATGTGAATGACTATTATGTCCCCTGATGAAATTATGTAATTACGATTGTCTTAATTCAAGTTTCCTATAAATAGAACGATTATTAATGAAATTAAATTCAGTGAATTCGCATAATTCATTCTCTCTAAATTCTCTCTATTATTTCTATACTTTTATAACACGTTATCAGCACGAGTCTCTAGCCTTGAGTAATAAGAAGGGAGTATGCTCTACAGTTGCATCTAACGATGATCCTCTGTATCAGAAACCGGATTAAATATTTCTCAAATAACGAATTGTTTTTTTAATAAACTTCTCCTACACGCATCTTCTCTTCAATTGTAATTGAAACCAGAAAGTACTCACAAATCACACCGTGTTACTTCATGTCTTTAATTCCTAATCCAGAAATATGCAGAAACGAATTCGGCAGAAGGAAAATCAGAAAAGGACGGAAAGGTATATATATTATTATTTTATAATATAATAATATATTAAACTATAACATTCGTTTTCTCGAGATATAAGGAGCATACATTATCAAAATCAAATTTTCTCGACTCCATTATACTCGATTTAACGAGATCTCCGATTTGACACCAATATTGATAAGGTAAACTTTCAAAAATTTACAAATCAGTACCCCAACTTTTGAAAAAGTTACAAAATGGTCCTTGGACTTGTAAATATTTACGTATTAATCCTTATACTATTAAAATTTTATAAAGAAATATGTGTAATGCCACGCACTTGTCGGCGACAGCCGCAAGCTAATGTGATTAGCGGCGGTGAGTATGTATTAATATTTTATAAAGAAATATGTGTAGCGCCACGCACCTGCCAGGCGGCACTGCCGCCGGCAACTGGTAGCGGTTGGTAGCAGACGATCGTTCGACCTCCGGTCGTTTACTTTGACGACAATAAACAAAAATGGATAGAATATTCCCGAAGAAATTCTAAATCCATTAATTACGACCTGAAGTCCATTTGAGTTAAAAGATCGGAATATTATTTTAACTCCCGAAGAGTTTAAATACATAATATACTTATTCTAAAAGGATAAGTGAGCTCTTGTAGAAGTAATGAGAATTTGTTCTAGAAGAACAAATCTGCTCCCGTATAAGCAGTTCAATATTTAATTCTCATACTTTATTTCTTGCAATTTAAATACTGCAATACCTCCTACCTGACGATGGGTTCAACCATCACTGAACAGAAGGTTTTATATATTTATGCAATTTATATGCTAAGTGATGGGTGATACCTTCTACTAAAGCAGATCCTACTCCTGAAGAAGTAGTTAATCATTATGCATTCTGCAATTTAAATTAGTAAATTTATATTTATTGCAATAATTCCCATAAGGTAGGTTCGACCACCTATTGGAGGAAATTTAATTTCTGCAATTTAAATTTACGCACTTTAAATTTCGCATATATTTCCAATGTGGTGAGTTATATCACACGATTGGTATGCATATTTTCAATGTGGTGGGTTATACCACACGTTACGAATGCTTATTACAAATGTGGTTGAATTAAACCCCACAATTGGATAACTGATTTATATATGTTCGATATGAATATTCTATTGAAGAAGAGATTTGAGCAAGTGATGCCGAAATTTACCGTTGTATGTATTGATGAAGTGAAATTGCTCAAAGAATCCCATTGTGATAAAAGAGAAAGAAAATATACCGTGGTGAAAAAATCTCATTATGAGATTAGTATATTGTGATATGATGAGAAATGCTCTTAAAGAAGCATTTAATAAAGGAATATTCACTTTCCACGTCTATTGAATATTGATGGAGAAAATTGAGTAAGTGGTACCTGAAGTTACCATTGGATAAATAGATGAGAGTAAAATGCTCAATAGATCCCATGTTGATAAATCAAAGAAAATATATCGCATGGAAAGATTATATGAAGTAATCTCATCGATGATATGAGATTGTGTTAATATGAGAATAAAATGCTCTTGAAGAAGCATAATCACTAGATTTCTGTATTTGAATAAAGCCAATATGATATTATTATTATTACTCCAGAAGAAGTACAAAACAGTCGAAGTGGAACATATTGAGAATATCAAAGATGGCAATAGACACTCGAAAATATAAAAATGCGAAAAGAAAATACATATTGAACCCATAAATGAAGGGTGCGTTTCGAGAGTATAAATACTCCGTAATTCTGCCACCCTCAACATCGTGGTTCATAATGAGATATTTAAAGGATCCGAATTTCTTTTTAAGCTTGACACGATGATACGTGACCAAGCGGATCTGAGCTTCCACATTCTTGAACATATGCATGAAATTTGATGAGTAGTTCATCAGCAGTACTAGCGAAATAAGTATTTTTCTCGCTAAATGAGAGATAAACTTATTATCTACACTCTGATCTATGAACGCTAGTAAGCCATCAAAGAAATTGTTAATATTCAACAAACCTATTGGTTTGACATGAAAGTTCCACTGTGCCAACGAGGCTATATTGAATATTTCCTCCAGTGTGTTGTAGCCGCCTGGAAGGACAATGAAAGCATCACTATTATTCATCATATACATCATGCAGTTGTGGATGGATTGCGCTTGTAGCACCAACCTGCTGGACCCATGGTAGAGCGGCTCCAATTAGTATTAGATCCAACTAAATGGAAAGGTATTACACTCGAAACTCTTATTCCCCATGATGATGCGGCCATTATAAGTCTAGCTAAAAGTTTGTTGTTGGTTCCTCCATATAGTATATTGATTTCTTGTCTCCCTAACTCTTTTATGAGTCGGTTTGCCATATCCACATATTGGATATGGCCTACCAATTTAGATCCACCAAGAATACATACGGTTTTAATCTGGCGAGGTAAAGGCTGACTTGTATGAGATGATTCTAAAATCTCCATATCCATCTCTACTCCTATCTCTCTTTTTGCACTATACTTTTAATGTATGAATATGAGAGATATATGAATCCCTCTATTTAAAGAAAAATTTTCAAACCAATAATTGATTGTACTATTTACTTTTTGACAAATATGAAAGAGAAAAAGGCAGAAAAATTTTAGTGAAATGACATATACCTATCGATGATTGAAAAATAATATATATATACATATATATCTTAAAAATTAAAAAAAAATAATATTTACAATTACAAGAAAAATATTGATCTTCGTTATTACACCGAACTTCCTTACATTAATATGAGAAAATTATTATACTAAATTTTTCTACTAAATTTACAAACAGGATCTTCTAAAGTAAGTTTTTCAAGACTATAACGTGATTGTTCATCTTTGAATTTGGCCCATAAGACCATCAGCTCACCTTGTACGTGTCCACTAGGATGTGTCTCAAGAGCTTGTTGAATATCATCCAAAGGCTCCTTACTCAATCCATCCTTAATGAATGCTATCTTATCTTCTCGGTTACTAGACACGCACTCACGATTTACATCGAGTGTCACATGTCCACCGAGCACATTTGTAGCACCCTCCTAATCTTTTTGCTCTCGTTTCTTTGAAAAACTACTTTTACCCATACCAGGCATGTATTTAGAAGGAATCGAAACCTCACGGATAATCGAACCTTTGCTTCAATTAAACATCGAACATCTCCTGGGATGCCCTTATTCATTAGCATCCTCAACCTTTCAAGCCTACTGATAAATCCTTTTTAGGATTTTGATCGATAGTGATGGATAGTATTTTCGAAGATTTGAGAGCAAATTATCCATTATTATATATGGACCATTATTATGGTGAACCGTAAAGTGCCGGATAATTTATAAGCAGCGTATGAGGTAAGGCTCGCGTTGGAGCGATATTGAAACATGAAGCGTATGTGCTAAGATTCCACGCTTGAGCAGTGATGTGTAATAATGCTACCAAACATGATGGAATATGCTCGGTGAGCTATACATATGATGAAAGTAATAAATCATGTTGAGCACTATCTGATACTAGTGAAATCGATATAAGAATTTCTTGAACTAAAAGTTCAATAATACTCGTTTGCGACAGATGACCATCCGGTTTAAATAATTATTGAAATCAATATTTCAAGTGAAGAATTAAAAGAATTCTTCAATGATTGTTCTCGATAAATGATGAAATCATTACTAGTCAATATTGGGAATAAATCCCAAATATATCTGGAATAAATGATGAGAAATATGGGCCCACTCATCCTCCATGTGGACTACTAGATATTATGATATGGATCCACTAGATAGTCACATGTGTATATGATTCGTAATTTGAAATTTACGAAATATTTGCTCACGATATGAGCATGATTTCCAGATTTAATGATAAAGCTAGTAAATGTATATCCCAATACTTGAATAAATCCCTGAAGGATTGAGTATGCGCATACAAGTGGGATATTATGTGGCAAAATATTTAAAGTCCTCCAATAAATTGCCAATATCGATAATAGAATGCAAACTATATAAATTCTCATATTAAGGCTAAATGATGAGAACATATATGAGTTTTAGTGTTCTAAATTTTCTTAGCATGAGGGGAGTATTAAATGAAAATGATATGTGAAATGCATCATACTATATCCTCACAATTAAAATATGAACTTGAAGTTCAAAGATGTATAAAAGATGCTATGAACAATCACATATATCGATTAAGATGCTTTGATAAGTTAGCACGCTGAAGCGTTGATATTATGAGATTTCCCCAATCATATATATCGAAGCAAATCATTAAAGATGGTCTTAATAACGGAGGCATATACTCTTGAAGAGTATATAGACATAACTATATTGTGTAATCCTACAAGAGGATTGATAAATGAGATATCTCGATAAGTTATGTCGATATGGGGAAAGAAATAAAATTGAAAGTGTCGACACACTATGCAAAGATAGCGCTACATACTATCAATAATAGTGAGGATATTAAAATCCATCGAAAATGCCGATGCTGAAATATATGCCCTTATGATTAAAGTGTTCATGCACGGGTTTAATGAGAAATGAGAATGAAACTCTTGAAGAGGTTTCAAATGTATTATTGTATCGTCAGATGCAACAGCGGCTCAAAATATCTACATTGATATTGTTGAGAAATTCATATCTTTGTACTCTTTTCCTTGATTGATGTTTTTGTCCCAAAACAGGGTTTTTCT
This sequence comes from Jasminum sambac, assembly GCA_018223645.1. NCBI lineage: Eukaryota > Viridiplantae > Streptophyta > Magnoliopsida > Lamiales > Oleaceae > Jasminum > Jasminum sambac. The sequence continues at coordinate 37,650,064 of CP073645.1, read as the reverse complement.
CAAATAAGGTTTTTAATGAGGCAGCCCAATCTCAACTAATATGAAATCTCCAGAAGAGATTTAGGTATTTATCTCGATATAGTGAGAAAATGAGATCGAAGCTGTTGATTGCATATATGCACTGAATATAACATGATATTGTATAACATCTAAAATTTCATTCACGTGGAGATGAATGAAGAGTATGAACCAATGTATATGATACTCATACAAATCTATGAAAGATTTTAAAATGCTTGCAGCATACTTGTATAAAATACGCGTTGCACTCTTTTTCCCTTGACTGAGGTTTTATCCCATTGGGTTTTCCTAGCAAGGTTTTTAATGAGGCAACATTAAAGGCGTATTCACATGAATAATGTACTCTTTTTCCTTCATTAGGATTTTTCCCACTGGGTTTTTCCTAATAAGGTTTTAACGAGGCATATTCATGGTATATTGAGGACGACAAGAGAAATCAACACAGTGTATATATTGGATCAAGTTATAATAGAGACAATGTTTTAGATCCAAACAATGATGATATTGAAATCCTTTACCAGAAGTAAGGATATCGGTCCTCAAGATATGAAATCAGATGGAGTAACTGTACTCTTTTTCCTTCGATCAAGTTTTTTCCACTGGGTTTTCTTGACAAGGTTTTAACGAGGCAGCACGTACTCCTATATTGGTGATCGACATCAGGGGGAGAAATATTTCGACGAAACAGTATATGACCATTCTAAACTTTCCTACAATCAGTTTGGAAGTTTCATTGGGTTTTTCTCCAAACAAGTCTAGAAGACAAACAAATAGTCATTCAAGGGGGAGTGTTATGAATATAAAGCGCAGGGAATCGAGGAAATAATTTATATATATTTTAATGATGTGAATGACTATTATGTCCTGATGAAATTATGTAATTACGATTGTCTTATTCGAAGTTTCATATAAATAGAACGATTATTAATGAAATTCATTCCTGTGAATTCCTTATAATTCATTCTCTCTAAATTCTCTCTATTATTTCTATACTTTTATAACATATTAGACTACTCTTCAACTATTTCTTTTGCATTATTAATTTTTAAATTTCTTTAGTTGTTAGGTTTAAATGTATGAAAGCGATATTTATTAAATAAAACGGCTTAAGTGTCTACAATATGATTTTCATATGAAGTGATCATTTTTAATATTAATACATTGCATATATATCGTAGCTAAGAGGTTATTGATATTTGTAATTTTTACTTACAATTATTTAAGTGGCTTTAATATTGAGAAACAGGTAACTAAAATTTTTCAAAGAAAATATATGCACGTCATTTTTTATTTTTCTCAATGAAATTGTAGGTGTATGTGAAAAGATAAATAAAATTTTAAAATCATTTGGAATATTAACTTTTACTCAATTGCATAGCTTGAAATTAAATAGATTTTTATTGTATATATTTTTATATGAATTAATGTAGTGTGAAAGAGGAAATGATACTGTTTACAAATAAAAATTTTTGTTGTGCAATAATTAATTATGTTGTTTTTTTTACTAATGATCAATAAAAAATATTGTTACTCACTCCGTCCCACAAGATAGTTCTCTATTCATTTTCATTCGTTCTAAATTTATAGTCTACTTTCTTATGAATTTTTAATTTTTTTTAATATCTTGATTTAAGATTTAATATTGTTACTAACGAATAAGAAGAACTAAGGTGGAATAATAATTAATATAAAACTAAGTTTATATATATTTAATATAAGCAAAATTATTCTTAAATGTTACTTTTCCAATAATAATAATTGAATTTTCATAAATATTGTGAAACTAGTACAAGACGGCGGGGCAGTAAATTTTTGTTTAGCAAACTTAACCTGACTCTGGTTTATTAATATACTTACAATGAGAACAATTATAGATGATAGTTCAAAAGTCTAAATCTTGAAAAGATAAATTAAATTTTTTACGTATAATAATAATTGAGAAAAACGCAGTAACGCAGTTCCATTCCTCTCTATATCATATACTAATATACACATGAAACTATAAAATTGTCGAGACTTGGAAGCATATTCTTTGGACTCAAGTAATTGGGCCAGTTTGGACTCTAACAGCACATCCAAATAACCCTTAATCCCACATTGGGAAAACTAAACACCACGAACCAGCATTTCTAATACAAAACAACAAAAACGCTCAATCCCACATCGGGAAAACTAAACACCACGAACCAGCATTTCTAATACAAAACAACAAAAACGCTCATGACCTTACTTGAACAGGATCTGTTCTATAGGTTTGTATCCCTCTATCCTTGAATCACAAGGAGACAGGTAACTAAGTTTGGTGGATGACTTATGCTCGTCTAGCTAGAGCGTGATTAAAAGCTTGGCAGCCTTGTTCATGGATGGGCTTGCTTAAGCAGTAGAGGATCGTTCTCAACCAGTATAGTTGGTTGGGATAGCTAGACGGTTGTCTGACAGACTCCAACAAATTTTTGTGAACTCGTACAATTTTTTCTGCACCATTTTTCCTCTCACATGAATGGCTGGTTTGTTTGCTAAAATGGCAAGGTCTGGACTATGGCGGAGGTGATAGTGGTGGGTGGGGCTGATTCTATAAATTGTTGTATATGGACATGTTAGATAGGTTAAGAAAAAACGGAGGACATGGTAAAGTGTTAATCTGTCTTATTTGTCATTACATTGTTTAACAAAATGAGTAATAAAGGTGTATTTGATTAAAAAAATAAATAATATTGTTGCCCTCACCCCACCCCACCCCCCAACCCCACGGAGAGGAAAAAAAAAGGGATTATATTTGCCATACATTTTTTAAATAATATTATTTTAATTTAATTTGATAAGGCAAGGAAAACTAGATTTGATATTAATCATTTAGGATCAAATGAATTAAATTGAAAAGCTATACATATTAGTTAAGGATTTAAATGAACTAATTTAGAAAGATTTGGTTTAGGTAGAAAAGAAAAATGTCAAATGAAACTTTTACCATAAATATTTAAGGGAGTTATTCAGACTACAGGTTTATACTTTGCTCTCATTTGTTAGCACATATTTAAATTTATTGTGAGTTCTTTGATTTGACAGTTATATTGCATATTTTTCTGTTTCAAATAATGTGGTAAGTATCAAAAGAAGGAAAATAAGTTAGAACTTTAGGTTGTGTCTACTTTCATCTCATATACTACCTCCGTCCCAAAATTATAGCCAATTTCTTATCTTCATACAGATTAAGAAAAATACAATTAATGGTATTGGAAAAGCATACTTTAAGATTATTTTCCTAATATACTCTCTCATTTATTAGATGTTTTATTTCAACTACTCTATTTTGATGATAACAATGTATATTAAATGAGGGTATAAAAGACAAGTAATATTTTAATTACATCTTTAAAAGAAATGTGGCCTATATTTTGGGACGGACGAAAAAGGAATAGTAGACTATATTTTTGGGACGGAGGTAGTAGTAAAAAGTTGTTTGGACAAAAATTGGGCCAAAATAAAACGATTGCATAATTTTAGATGGGTTATACATAAAGGTAAATTGGACTTTAAAATTAAAATTATGATGGTAAAATAGAAAAATAAAAATTTTCCCTTATCCAAACTTTTTATGCACACTAGATGTAGATGTAGGATAAAAATGTATGAATGAGTTTATAAATAGAGATTTAACAAATTTGCGGTGCGTAGGTAATGATATCTGAAATAATACAATCCTAATATCCTATCAAGTCATACCTTTCATCCTATCTATATAAATAAATTATTCATACAAGTTACAGGATTTGACTACAACTCTATGTGGCTGCAGAAATTTAAGAAATTTGAAGGAAAAAAAATAAAAGAAATGTGAATATATATAGTGAGTCCCGCATCATTTGTGAAGTTTCTAGCTTGTGACCTATGAGAAAAATAAAAGATTACACTCAAACGCGCGTTTATTTTACTTGTCTAATTTTATTAGTTGCAGATTTCTTTATAAAAATCAATTCTCAAACTTGGAAGACAGTGACGTTGATCACTAATGGTGTGTTCGATTCACTCATTTTCTTTCAGGAAAAATCATTTTCTAATTTTTTTTCTATCCTTGATTGTTTGATTGTAATTTTTTCCTGAAAAACGTTTTTCAGTTTTTTTTTTATTTCCGTTCTTTTTCTTGTTTTGAAGGAAAATATTTTTCTTGGAGGGAGGTGATTTTTATTTTCCGAGAAAAGTTTGGCACTTTTTTTTTAATTGACAATTTACTTTAACCATAAAGATATGAAAAGTGATCAAATTTCATTAAAAAAACTCAAAAATAAGAAAAATAATATTATTTTTCAATTTTCAAATTAACCCAATCAAATACTTATAATTACCATTTTCCTGAAAAACCTTTTCCCAAAATTTATTTACCGAAAAAATATTTTCCTTCCAACCATTTTTCAACTTTGCAATCAAGCACACCCAAATTAAAATCCTTTTTCACTCTACGTGGTTGATTCTACGTCGATTGAGGTCTATGTCCAACTTAAGTGTATAATTTGGGTAATGTAGTTTGAATTTGGATTTGACTTTGTTGAATAAAGTGGTTGAAATCTTGACAACAGTCCTAATATAAAAACTTACCTGAATCAAATGGGCATTATGAAAGGGAATTCATTCATGTTTCTGACAATTAAACACAGAAGGGGAGTCTATCAATGAGACAACTCACATGTTAGGTGTCCTATAGTGTACGGTGTGACTAAGCAGCAAAGTCCAGTTTGGAATTTTACAGTTTAAATGAGTGCAAGTGTATGCTCAACGAAGTATGAGCGTAAATATACTACTTTAATGAGAAACAGTTTAGAGCTTTTACGAGTTTAAAAGAGGGTAAGTGTACAGTGAGCCCATAACCTCCACCTATATATAGTAATGCTAAATCAAACCATAGCAATTAGAAAATCCCATTAGCCCCATCTGTTAAACATATTACCTTAATGAGAAAACAATCTGTCATTTCTTTGTTCATCTGCTTCCTTTTTGTGTACACTAATGCACAAAATGCAACAGACAACCTAGCACTTCTCCAATTCAAGAAGGGAATAACTAATGACCCCTTCAATTTCCTGAATTCTTGGAATGAATCTGCACACTTTTGCCAGTGGCCTGGTGTTGTTTGCGGCACAAGACACCAAAGGGTTACAAGCTTGAATCTGCAGCATCAGAAGCTGACAGGATTTGTGTCTCCACACATTGGAAATCTTACTTTTCTTAAACAACTTGTTCTTGACAATAACAGCTTTGCGGGACCAATTCCTCAAGAACTAGGAAAATTGAGAAGATTGAGATTCCTATGGCTAAGGAACAATTCATTTGATGGAGAAATTCCTGCCAATCTGTCTGCTTGTTCCAATCTTGTGGAGATTCGTCTGTCGTGGAATAATCTCTCCGGCAAGATTCCAACAGAACTTGGATCTTTGTCAAAGCTTCAGCTGATTCAAGCTCCAAGAAATGGTCTGGTAGGTGAAATCCAGAGGTCCTTTGGGAACTTGTCATCCCTGGAATTTTTCGGGTTTTCGTCCAACGGGCTTACTGGGAGGATTCCAGATGAATTTGGACAGCTGCATAGGATGGAATACATTGGACTAAGTGAAAACAGATTGTCTGGTTTTTTCCCTCCTATGATATTCAATATCTCTTCAATTACAACTATTTTTGTCCCAATGAACCAAATGCACGGTACACTCCCATCTTACATCGGCAACACTCTTCCAAACCTGTATTATCTTGCCATTGAGGGAAACCAGTTTACAGGGACAATTCCTGTTTCCTTGTCAAATTTGTCAAATCTCGAGGCTCTTTACATCAGAGGAAACAAACTCACCGGAAAACTGCCCAGTTTCTCGAATTTGCAGAAACTCAGTCACCTAGACATCTCCAGTAACAACTTGGGAAGTGGAGAATCCACTGATCTGATCTTCATTTCATCGTTGGGCAATGCCAGTAATTTAGAGGAATTAGGTCTATCCAATAATAACTTTGGTGGGGTTTTACCTCAATCTTTCAGAAATCTCTCAACGAAACTTACAGGGCTATTAGTAAGCAACAATCAACTATCTGGAAAGTTTCCAAGTTGGATAGAAAATTTCAAAAATCTGACGACTATCGCAATGAGAGGTAACAATTTTACAGGTAACATCCCTAATGAAATTGGGAAACTTAGAAATCTGCAAATTCTTGATCTGTCATACAACAATTTCTCAGGAACAATTCCAACTTCTCTCGGTAATCTAAGCCTTCTAACCAAACTTCATCTAAATGACAACAAATTTTATGGCCAAATCCCTTTTAGCCTGGGGATGTGTCATAACTTGCAAGGATTGAATCTCTCCAAGAACAACCTAAATGGAACAATTCCTTCACAAGTTTTAACCCTCTCTTCCTTATCTTTATATTTAGACCTATCTCATAACAGCCTAACTGGTTCACTTCCAACCGCAGTTGGAAATCTTGAAAATGTAGGTCAGTTTGTTGTATCCAAGAACATGTTGTCTGGTGACATCCCTACCAGCCTCAGCAGTTGTGTCCGGTTGGAAAAACTTTGTATGGATGGAAACTTCTTCAGAGGGACAATCCCTTCATCTTTGAGCACATTAAGAGGCTTAAAATACCTCGATCTTTCTCAAAACAATCTCTCAGGCACTATTCCTCAATATTTGGGAAGTTTTGATTTGCACTATTTGAATCTCTCCTTTAATTCCTTCGAGGGTGTATTGCCAAAAGAAGGAATCTTTAAAAATGCAACTGTAGTTTCAGTGATTGGGAATCCAAATCTTTGTGTAAACACACCTGATTTTCAAGTTACTTTATGTGGAAATAAACCTAAGTCATCCAAAAAGGTCATTTCAAGCTTAGCTTTCAAACTAACTACTTCTTTAGTATGTTCCATTTTAGGAATTGTCTTGTTATTTGTCTTTCTGCGTCTTTACTATGCCAAGAAGAGAAAGTTCCCTTCTTCAAATTCTTTGGGAGATACCATTGTGAAATTATCCTATAGAACTCTATTTCAAGCCACAGATGGGTTCAGTTCAGCTAATCTTGTTGGCATGGGCAGTTTTTCGTCTGTGTATAAAGGATTTCTTGATAGTACACAAACTTTAATTGCTGTAAAGGTATTCAATCTTTTCCGACAAGGTGCTACCAAGAGTTTCCTAGCTGAATGTGAAACGTTTAAGAATATTAAACATCGAAATCTTGTCAAGGTTCTAACGGTGTGCTCGGGTCTTGATAATCAAGGCAATGATTTCAAAGCTCTGGTTTATGAATTCATGGATAATGGCAATCTAGATCAGTGGTTACATTCAAGTGATGATGAGGAATCCAAGAAACTGAATGTTCTTCAGAGATTGAACATTGCCGTTGACATTGCTTGTGCACTAGATTATCTTCATCATCAGTGCCATAAAACTATCATTCACTGTGATCTCAAGCCAACCAATGTCCTATTGGACAATCAAATGGTTGCACATGTAGGCGATTTTGGTTTAGCAAAATTCCTTGGAACAGAGGATCAAACCACATCAACAACAAACTCTTTTGGTGTGAGAGGTTCTATTGGCTACACAGCTCCAGGTAAACACATTTTTAGCCCTTATGGGATATGGATAGTTGGATTGTTTTGTGGCCTTATTATGATATGGGCATTGCAGAGTATGGAATGGGAAGTCAAGTCTCGACCTTAGGCGACGTGTACAGCTTTGGAATACTTCTGCTAGAAATGTTTACAGGAAAGAAGCCTATGGATGACATGTTTAAAGGTGGACTTAGCTTGCATTCGTTTGTGAAGGCGGCTTTGCCTGACCGAGTAGCAGATGTTATGGATCCAGTACTTGTCGACGAATACAAATCAGTCGAGACAAACGAGAGAAGCACGATGGTACACAAACTAAGTGAGTGCTTTGTTTCAGTATTTGAAGTAGGATTGGCGTGTTCGATGAATAGAGCAGGAGAAAGAATGAGCGTGAGTGATGCCGCTAATGAGCTACTATATATCAGAAATCGTGTTCTTGCCACTGGAATGTACAGATAGAATAAGCAATTTGGAATATTCGTCCGTCGTATGTGTGGACAAATAAGAAGCGAATTTGATTTGATTCTCAATGCTCATCATACACATAACTCTGTTATGCAAGTATTTCACAAATCATGTAGTGTTTACGTTGTCAGAAATAGTAAAGAATCTATTTCATGATACTCATATGATTCAGGTAATGTTATTTTAGCTAATAAAGGTTTCAAAATCAGTGGTTTCATATGCAACTATAGTCAAGACTGGAACTACCTCATTTTACACATTTAAACCCCCGCATGCCAGATTTTTCAGCAGTCTACATATTTTCAAGAATTCTTGTCGAAGCTTGAAATGTACCATCGATCAAAAGTTTAGGTAGTTTTTGCAACTATTTTGAAAGGTTAGGGATCTATTTTGCAATTCACCCTAAAACAACGCACCAGGAATGGATGTACCAATACACTCTACACATGAACAACAAACAGAAAAGGTCACATTTGCACAAGAAACATAGGATTTCTCATCAAGGCACAATGTACAATGTACGACAAATATAGACAAAACCTAGAATGATGCTACTCATCTTCACACGAGATAATCCCCACACAAGTGACATCAATTGCAACAGAGCAATCCTTTAATACGGGGCCAACGAAGCCAACATGAAATCAAGAATCACATGTTTCGATTTGCAACAATTCTCAAGCACGAAAGATGAAGCATTAAAGAAGAATCTACAAATTTCCCACTCATCCCACAAATCAGTTTCCATATTCACATTCTTCATTATATCAAACATTAATATCAGATAACTGTAAATTATTTTATTTTGAAACCACTTACATAATCAGATAATCTCTTTACCAGCAACATCTCCATCCTTTGAGTTGCCAGTAGCTGGATCTGCTCTAGTCACAAGCCAGTTCACAACTTCTCCAAACACGAGTTCCACATCTTCATCGGACTCTCCCACCAGCTGGTGCCACATTCCGGGATAAATTTTGAGGGTTTTATCCTTACTCGAAGCGCGTTCATACAACTCAGCTGCACAGGCGGGGTCACAGATGACATCATCGCCCCCATGCACGATCAGAAATGGGATGTCCACCTCATTGAACTGTCCTTGCACTTCTCTGCACACCCTTAGCAATTCTTGTGCTGTTGCTGCTCGTGGCCTTAGTAATGGCCTCCTTGGGCTTGCTACTGCCAATTTTCTCTTCCATTCCACCTTGCATTAATTCAAGAAAGAGATCAAATGAATAAATACTTCAAAAATAAAAAGAAAGAAACAAAGAAAAGAACAAGAAAAAGAGAGAGTAGGGTGTGTTTAGTTGAACTAAAAACCATCTAAATAAAGTATCAAAATTTTAGAATTCTAATGAAAAACATAGAAATCTTAAAAATTGCATTAACTCGGCTATTTTATGCACAAATTTAGAGTGGTTTGTAAATTTAATCAAAAGTTAAACCTTAATTTCTACTGCACATCCGGCTCATTAATTCCTGTAACAACTAAAAAAATAATTCATAAATTTACTGAAAGGAAGTTGAGATGGAACCTAAAACTTAAAAATTTGCCAACAAATAAATTATATGAAAATATTATGAAGGGAAAAGTTTACCTTGAAGGAAACAAGAGGTATGGAGCCGCGAGTGGGAACCACGCACCAAGTGGGAATCAAAGCAGCGGCTAAAGAAAGGAAATGCTCAAGCGGCCATGGAGGCTTAAATTTAGGACTTATACCACACATAGCCCCATTCAATACGGCGCCGTCGAATGGCTTGACCGGCACCACCCCATCACGGCGTAGCGTGATCAGCAACGCGATTGCTCCGCCCAACGACTCCCCGTACATAAACCACGGCAAATTCGAGGCATAACCAGTACGAAATTTATTAAAAAACAGAATACATTCATCCACCACTAGATTGATATCAGGTATATGCGCAATTAGTCCCTCGGAGAGCCCGTGACCCATATGGTCTATAGCACAAACGGCAAATCCGTGCTTGGCGATGTGGACGGAAGTCAACTGAAGGAACCAGCTGGTCTCGCCGGTGTAGCCATGGACGACGCAGACGATGCCTTTGATTTGGGTTTGGGTTGGGGTCCACCAGTGGGTGAAGAGCTTGAGGCCTTGCTTGCTGGTGATGTACTCGGAGGCGTGACTCACTGAGTGACGAGCGTAGAATTGTTCTGGGCTCAGTGTGCCGAATGGACTCGACTCGTTGGCTTCTGCTACAGGGTGCTTGTATGTCTCCATTGTTGGGGGTCAGATGAGTTTCAGCAAGAGGCGGGTACTTAAAGTTTGGATCAGTTTCAGCAAGAGGCGGGTAGTTATTGCTGCTACCAAGAAACCAACGGATCCGTCAAATTTATTGGAGGATCAAATTGTGGGTTCAGACCCCATTCATTATTAAATACATCCCAAAAATACTCATATTTCTCAAAATGCCCTCCTAATTTTCGTATTAAAAAAAATCATTTTATTCGGCCGTTCCAGCAGAGGTTGCCAGGCTAGAACCCCTTGCTTTTTGCTCCAAAATTGCAGCAAAAAAGAGTGGGGTTCTCCCTCACTCAATCCCTGCAATTTTCGGTGGAAAATAGTGTTGGAAATAACAATTTCTGACAGCATTTGCTGTGGGAAATCGTAGCAACCAAGGCATTGGTTGTTGCTCTTTTTTTTTTTTTAATGAAATTAAAAGGATATTTTGGAGAAGGTGGGTATTTTTTGAGTGTGCTTAGTAATGAATGTGGTGAGAATAGTCTCACCCTAAAATTGTACTCTGTCCGTCAAGACATGTTTGTTTTCTATTTTTATTTGCCCCAAATTATAACCTAGTTTCTATACTCAGAATATCATTTATTTTCTAGTTGATTAAAATGCCCATATTTAAGATAATTGAAATACTAAACATTAAAATAGATATTACACCTCCCATGAATTTTAAATATTTTTACACCAAGTTTTGACCATTTATTATAAGGATAAAATAAAAAATATATAAATTTTTTTTGTAATTCCTGCAATATTTAAGTTATTTTCTTAATATATGTGAAAAATAGTGGATACCTATTTTAATGGGATGGAGGGAGTATATAGGCTCTCCTTCCCTTTTATATTGTTTGATGATAATTATACAATCGAGAAATTGTATTAGAAAAAATATATAGATTTTTGGAAGAGAAAAAGAAAAATTTTACAAAAAGCCCCGTAAATTTATGTGAAGACAGATGTATACGTATTTTCTTTAGAGAGTCATGAACAATTCTTATATAAATGACTTTTTTATTTACACGTAGTTAATGAGCCTATAAATTTAATCGAATTATCAAATAACTTGGCGTGCAATTTAAATAAGGTTTTAATGGTAAATGAAGAAAACAAATAAAGGGAATATAGAAACATGTAGGACAACCTGGAAAAAAAAAAAAAAAAGAAAGAAAGAAAGAAAGAAAAAATGAAAAGAAAATAGACTTGTATAATTGGGACTTGGGATAGAGAGAGTTTTTAAAGACATGGGGACATGTATATTTCATTATTTCTCTACATCTTTGAGTCCAAAAATCTCAATATCACGAACCAATTCTTGGATATATTGAGTCCTTTCATGAATAATGCAGGCTCATCGTGATTTTGAGTGGGTGTATTAAATATATCGTGTGGTCGTTTTTCGAAACAAACATTATTTTACCTATTTTATGTAGGGTGTATTTGATTGACACAATTTTTCATAAAAAAAAAATATATAGAATCTTGAAAATTATTTTCCAAATTGATTGTTTGATTGTAAGTTGGAAAAGAAAATGATTTTTACATGGTACGACCACTTTAAACACCTTTTTAGCCAATTCCATAGAAAATATTTTCTTTGGGGTACGTGATTTTTGTTTTCCAATTTATATGAAAAATATTTTCATTTTTCCACCTTTGCCAATCACACACGGCGATAATGTACAGTACAAATTGTGCCATTTAGACAAGCGGTGGTTGCAACAACCAAAACCCCTCTCATGCATTCATCGGGAATGCTCAAAGATTGTTGTATCGTTCTTCAACTATTGTTACCCTCCTTTCCTTTTTGTTTCTCATTAAGCATTCGCTTGTGTTCATTTATTAGTTATTACAACGTAAATTATAACTCATTCAATAGCATTGTTGAGTTAAAATAAAAGAATTAGTATTTAAGAAAATATTGAAATATTTGATACTTCATAACAAGAATCAATTCCCGTCAAAAAATAAAAATAAAAATAAAATAACAAGAATCAATTTTGTGGTGAAGTATTAGACATCAAATAATAATGAAATTGATAGACAATATATGTGACTTTAATTATTTTTCCTCATAGGTCAATGCTTAGTGACGAACAAAGCTCACCAGCGAAAGCAGAGCGCTGATTAAACATATGAAAGAAATTGTGACCAAATGACCAATTTAATTAATGGACACATTACTGAAACTTACAAGTAAATTGTTTTCTCAAACTCGATCTATAAGTCCCCGATCCAAAATAATGCTTATATATATGAAAATACCACGCCTCATCCTACTTATAAAACCAAGTATTACTTATTTTAATAATAATTCAAATAATTAACTTGCTTATTTTATTGTGCTTCAATGAAACGACTCCAAAGTGGATAATCTAATAACGTAAAAAAAAAAAAAAAATCTTGTAAAGTTTTAAATATATTGATCTTTTTAAATAATATAAATTATTATATCAATTGGTAGATAGAAGGAAAAGAGTCTAATTTCAACCAAACACAATGAAGGAGGCTTTTGGCATGTTTGGTGTAGCTTCTCAACTAAAAAGAAAATTTTGAAAAGAGTTGGTTAGTTCCTATTAAAAGTGGATAAAAAGTTAACCATGCCAAACAAGCACTAAACATGGATCAATTGTGTGATATAGCACGATCCAAGAAATTACATCCCTAAAGATATCCACTAGAAAAGAGGAAAAGAAATATGTGGATTGTACCATTGTTTGCATTTCTTCAATGGTTCCTGTATTTTGACCAAAAAAAATTCTCTGATTGGTAATTAATAAGAGTAAAACACATTATTCAACAAAAAAAAGAAAAGAAACGAAAAAATAAAACACAAAAAGATGAAAGAGATCAAAGACTTTTCGATTCACACAGAATATTAGAGGTTTGGGCACGAAAGATGTTGCATTCAAGGTTGAATATAGCAAGAAAAGGTGTTGGCAATGGCCTGGTTGCAGTTGCCATAGACAAAGACAGAGGAAGCCAATATGCAATCAGATGGACAATAGACAATTTGCTCACCAGAGGCCAAACTATAATACTCATTCATGTTTTGAAAAGAGCCCCGTCTTCGCGTAATTACGTCTTTCTCCTTTTAGTATTTACGACAACGATGTTTTCTACACATAACAAGACAATGATTTCTAATTTTGATTCTCATATGTATTCAGTCGCGAAAAATTACGTAATCGATATCAATGAAGCGACAGCCGGAAAGAAGCAAACAATCGAAAAGTCTGCCCAAGACCTCTTCCTCACCTTCCATTGCTTTTGCACGCGTAAAGATGTAAGCCAATACGATTTTTGATCAAGAGTTTCGAGGTACGATGTTGGTTCTTACGTGTGACTCTCTTTGATAGATACAATGTTTGGATGTTGTGCTTGAGGATACAGATGTAGCTAGAGCACTAACAGACTATGTTACCTACTTTGCTATTGATAACTTAGTCCTCGGCGCTTCTCGGCACGGTTTTATCAGGTGAGATTTCGTGTAAAGTAGCTTAAGTTGTAAACTAACAATTGATGAAAAAGATCCTATATGTTGCGTTGGTTATGTGACAGGCGGCTGAAAATGGTCGATGTGCCGACTAGCATATCGAAAGGAGCCCCTGATTTCTGTACGGTTTATGTGATCTCAAAAACGAAGATCTCGTCAGTGCGCAATGCTTCTCGACCAGCGCCATTTGCTTCTCCTCTTTACAAGCAAATACAGCAAATGCAGGAGCAAGCGAATAGTAACGGTTCTTCCCCAAATACTCGTCCCAGGCGTATCCCAAGCATGAGAGGTTTGTCGTGTTGTACCTTCGTTCATTTAATTCGAGTATATTTGATTGACTATTGACCACTCACACGGGGTACACGCCGTGCAGCACCTGACATGACGCCACGAAAGGTGATGCCCGGGGATGAATCGGTCAGGTGAGTTCCTAGCAACGAACCTCAGAGTTGAGATATGTTGTCTCCTTGACCGTCCTGTGAGCTATCACATCCAATCAAAATACCACACATACATAATAAGGTGTAGCTGTGGAATATTCTCATTAGATGAGATAGTTAAAGAGACAGTCAAAGGGACAGCAAATTTGGACTCTAAACCTCGTTATGGTTTCTTGATATCTTAAATAGGGATTAGGATTTAATCCGTAACACGATATTAAGTTACGTTGAAATAATTTACCGAATATAGGTCACCATTTACAAGGGGAAGGGCATTTAACGGAAGGTCATGCGCGGAGTTCTCAGAATTAGATACTGATATATCAGGGATAAGCTCCGGGAGGCCGAGCGTTGATATCATGTCTACAATGCTATGTGATAACGTAGATGCTATTAGAACCTCACGGGTCTCGACCAGCTCAGATAGCAGTTTGGGGTCGGCACGGGCAAAGGATAGTGAATCGGGTTCCTTCACTGATTTTTCATCGTACTCACTTCAAAATGTAAGAACACTGGACCGATAGTCGTAAAAAGGCAAGATATAACTTTAAGAACAATACACCGATAGTCGTAAAAAGGCAAGATATAACTACCTTCTGATTAATGCTACTACCGGTTTTTGAAACGTGTAGGACGACGTAGGATCCGAAATGAGAAGGCTAAAGCTCGAGTTGCAGAAAACAATGGAAATGTACAGCACAGCCTGTAAGGAAGCACTTACATCAAAGCAAAAGGTACAATTTACTGGCGCCTATTTTAAAGATCTATGTTAGGCTAGATAGTACATTTAGCTCTACTGTAATTTTGGCTATGCTTTTGCTTGTTTTCTAATTGGTTTCTTGTTTTAGTGCAGGCAGTCGAACTTAGCCGTTGGCGAATGGAAGAAGAACGACGGATAGAAGAGGCTCGACTTGCAGAGGAAGAAGCAAAAATGGTGGCCGAGAAAGAAAAAGCTAAATTGCAGGCAACCGTAGAGAACGCTGAGGCAGCTCAGAGAATTGCAGAATTAGATTCACAAAAACGATTAGATGCCGAGTTGAAAGCCATTAAAGAATCTGATGAAAAGGATAATGAGCAAGATACATTAGCTAAAAAGGGATTAGAATACCGGCGATACACCATTGAAGAAATTGAAGAGGCCACTGAATATTTCTCCCAATCTCGCAAGATTGGAGAAGGTGGCTATGGCCCGGTTTTTAAGTGTTATCTCGACCATACACCAGTGGCAGTGAAGATCTTACGCCCTGATGCTGCCCAAGGAAGATCGCAATTTCAGCACGAGGTAATCGCTAAGCAAGTTAAACAATTACTAGTTACCATTCGAGATGATCCTATGCATCTGAGTAGGCAAAAGTTCTGAGTCGAGTTATAATAATGCAGGTTGAAGTGTTGACTTGCATGAGGCATCCCAATATGGTTATGCTACTAGGAGCATGCCCAGAATATGGTTGTTTAGTTTATGAGTACATGGCCAATGGTAGCTTGGAAGATCGTCTTTTTCAGAAAGGAAACACACCACCACTCTCGTGGCAACTTCGTTTCCGAATAGCTGTAGAGATCGCCACGGCCCTACTCTTTCTTCACCAAACGAAACCCGAGCCACTGGTACATCGTGACCTCAAACCAGGAAATATTTTGCTTGATCACAACTTCGTAAGCAAGATTGGTGACGTTGGATTGTCTAGGCTCGTCCCTCCATCAGGAGCTGGTGATGTAACACAATACAGAATCACGTCAGCAGCAGGGACGTTTTGTTATATCGATCCTGAGTACCAGCAGACAGGAATGCTAGGAGTGAAATCTGATATCTACTCGTTTGGGATCGTGCTACTACAGTTGATAACGGGTAAACCAGCCATGGGGTTGACTCACTATGTTGAACGGTCAATTGAGAATGGTACGTTTGAAGAGATGCTCGACCCTAGCGTGCCAAATTGGCCAGTTGAAGAAACCTTGAACTTTGCTAAGCTAGCACTCCAATGTGCAGAATTAAGAAGAAAAGATAGGCCAGATCTTGGCAAGGTTATTTTGCCTGAGCTTACTAGATTGAAAGAGTTTGGTGAAGAGAGTATGGGCCATTTGTTGGTAGGTGGTGATGCAACTCCCCCGCCTGACCAGAGTCAAGCGTCCAAACCGCAGGTTAGTTGCTGATACACTTAAAGGTTATGTTATTACTTATTCTGAAAGTAACTCTTTCATCAGTAAAGAAATGATGCACTAATATTGCGAGTTTATCAAGCTTTCAAGAGTCGTTGATGAATTCTGAGAAATGAGTGAAGTCGTTGATGAATTCTGAGAAATGAGTGAAGTAATCTGAGAATACTTTTGCAGGGAATCATGAGTGACCCTGAAGTACAACGTTCTAGATCCAACAGTTTAGAAAGCGATTTGACCTTCAACTTCTCTACCAGAATAGCTACCAGTTATTCTAAAAGACTATTGGAATTTAATGGTATGCACGATTTCATTGGTCCCAATAGGGGGCAGTTGACTGAATCTTGAAGCAGATAATGAAGGATTTCGCTCGAAACAGTCCAAGTCAATCGTGACACTGACAGTTTTGGTTTTCATTCTTTCTACTTGGGTTGTTTCTTCTTTCTAGTGAGTTTGTAATTACGATAGAAAGAGCAAGCTCGGGCTATAGAGGACTAAGCTCATCCTTGTACAGTTTTCCACTAAAAATAGTCCACATATTTTTAGCAACTAGCAAGCCAAAGCCAACACACTAGTTTGAGCTTTGTTACGCTAGCTTTAAGTGTTTATACACTAATGTTTCAATACAACATGGGCCACTGAATTGAAATCCAAACTAACAGAAAAGGTTTGCCAACATCAAACGTGCATATAATTTTATTCATCTAACGAAGTTCACCAGGCCAGACGTCAGCATCCACTACCGGATATTGTATAGTACATCTAACAAAAGTAATTAACTTATCTATTTTAATCGCGTAGTGGGATGGAGTCAATGTACCAAACATGCCAATATGATTAAGAAGCCCTGGTAGGTTTCCTCTTTTCTGAAACGATCTTCTCCTTCAGAGCTTCCCAAAAGGCGGGTATTGCAATATCATCGGGAACTTCCTTGAATGAAGGTAGGTAATTCACATCCACAATCACATGGTCCCCAGTACCTTCTTGAATCTAGAATTTCACAAAAGGAGAAAAACTGCAATTAAGAAACTTGGAAAACAAGAGATACACAAAATGCTAAACAAGTTGATGAACATCAATGTAGCGTCCTTATGTGAAGTATTCGAGCTACCATCTTTCTCCATGTCATAATAAGGAAATTCCGAAGTGCATCAGCCGAAAACATCAATTGACACCTACATTAGGTCTAGAAGATAAGTGTATATTTAAAGATTATTTAACTTAGCTACAAGATTTTCTCGAAACCTTTTTGGACCTGGTTTAGACCACATATTCAGTGAGGCAGCGGCATACCATATGAAGAGCTCATGGAGTAAAGTATCCTTCCTCTGGTATCACTTTGTGGTGTAAGGTTAATTATATTAGAACAATCACATGATTTATGGTTTTCCAAAAGATGGTTCAAGATTTTTAATATTGCATCACTTAGTTTTTTACTAAACAAAAACTGGGAGGTCAGAACAAAGTTAATATAGATATTGTAGGAAGATATCCCAGAAGCTGAAATGCTACAACTATGATATAAATTCTACTACGATACTACTTTTCACCATTTTTACATTTTAGTATGTAGAATTGCTCTTTCGTTACTCACCGGGAGTAAAATGGTTCACTCAGTTGGGCATTTGAAATGAAATTGTAATTAATCGTATTTTCTCACATTTTGTGTATCCTAGGCCATTATGCTTGTGTTCGTTACTACTTTTTTCTGACTCACTAGTCAAGAACTCAAGATTACTTTCATGGTCTCATTTCAATCATGCCTCAAATTACTATTATGATTTTAAGTTTTTTGTTCATTTGTAAAATATATTTAAGGGAGCTACAGCAACCATTTTGCAGATTATATCTTTGAACTTTATGTGGTAAGAAAAAGTAATACGTTACAAAATAAAGAAATACTCACAACAACATCGAAGCCAAAAATTGTAAGGCCAAGCATCCTTCTAAGCCAATCTGCAGCATCAGTAACAAGCTCAAGATCAATTCGCTGATCATTGGCATTGAGGTTCTCTTGAAATCCAGGTTGCGAGTGTTCTCTAGCCACAGGTAGAGATTTTAAGCTGAAACAAGAAGCAGATTTTTCGTTTGTAACAAGCACAATAATATCAGAACAAGGACAAGTGAAAAGGAATAATGCCTGTCAAAGAGCAATGGTTTGAGCCCCTTCTCCTCGGATAATTTAGTCAAGATATCTGCATTAGGTGTAGACTTCTTAACAGCATAAAATATCTTCCCTCCCAAGGAGTAAAATTTGTATAGCAAAGAAGAATGATCCACATACTCCTGCAGCAACCCTTAGAGCAGTTTGGAAGTGTTTATAAACATTTTTACATATTTTGAACGGTCAAAATCAATCTCAACCACACAATACAAACCAGTTGTAAAATTTGATCAAATCTGAACCGATGCAGTCCTTCGAAGGGGAAAAATACATGTTTAAAAATATTATTTTCAAACAAGCCTTTAATCTCATATTTTACTTCGGAAAAGAAATCAAAATAATAAGCTGAAATGACACATCACCTAGCATCTGCAGATGGCTTTCGCTAGTGTAAATCAACATCAAAACCTTAACCGTTGCCCTGAACAAATGTGACCACTTATGTTTCTGGATTAACATCATTAGAGACCTGAAGTCCATTTGCAGCTAATCACTGATACCCTTGGTGAGATTCACTATGATTTAGTACAACCAAGTAGTTTGACACTGATACTTATTCAGATGAAAGCACATATGTGATGCGAGAAACGCTTTACAAGGTCCTCCACAACAAGAATAGAAGCCCAAAAACCTATTAACGCACCCCGCCAGCACCACGTTACCCCCAAAGATTTGGATTAACAATATCACCACAAGTGTGCTTCCTCACCTGCACAACTGCTGGAAGAGGAACATCGAGGTCCTTGTAATCATCCACCTTGAAAACAATGGCCTGCAGTGGTAAATATTTAAAAAGACTGGCAGAGAAACAGTTTTATGCATTTCGAAAAAGGGCACCAGTAAGCTCTTCCCAGAAATCAATAAATACAACGGCATGTTCTGCAGCAAAAGCCTTTATAAAGATTATCTACTAAAATCCATATAACTACAAGTTGTCAATTTATTGCTGCAGATATATTGCTCCTGTACCAAACAAAATGCACAGACATATTCAATCTGTTGCTTTCTCTTTTAACTCTAAAATTGACACTACAGAACTCATTTACTAGGTGAACAACAAATTAGACGTTCCGGGCAATGACAGTGAAGTAGGGGGAATTCTTAGGTTATGCTTACAGCTTGTGATTTACCAGAGATGGAGACAGGGAATTACAGGGGAGATTATTTGATTGTCAGAAACATGCATTCAAAACTTGTTTCGCTACTTGTAAGGTTTAATATTACCACATGGATTAACATTAATTTCCGGATCTCTTATTTTTACATTGTGACGCTGCACTTTAGTCCACCAATCAGTCGGACTACATGCAGGTCGCCAAGACAGGCTAAGCATCCATGTCAACAATGAAACCACAAGAGATGGACAGGATCAGCCATGATTGATTTACCTAAAGCCTAGCTTGCCTTTGTCTCAAGAGCTGTAAGAAGCTATGATGGAATTTCTAAGCCTATTAACTCTAAAGCTGCTCAGGCTTGACAATTTAAAGCTTGTCTGCTGTAGATCCAGGAGTTAACAAAAGTCATGATGGAATACCTTTTTGGCTCCTAATTTTTAAAGTCAGCTTGACTTCCGCTAATCAAGGTAAGAAGTGCTTGATGGGGATATTATGGAGGTGCGAATTGATATTGTGAAAGAATTATTGTTGAAAAGTGGTCAAAAACAGAAACAATTACGGGTTTTAAACAATGCATGATTGCAGATTATTCTTGGAAAAGATTGATTTTGTGGAAAAACAGACCAAATTAGCTCTGTATGGTATCACATGCCAAGCTGCTGAAACCAATTCAAGTTGAGATCCAACATAATGTTGATCCGAGATTAGTCCAAAACAAATTATCCACGTGGGAAAAATATTGACAAGAATTGATACCAAGATAATTTTCATTGATATTTGCTTGTCAATAAATAGAGAATAGAGTTGCAACCCTAATTTACAATGGGCCCTAATTACATAAGATATCTCATCGACTATGGGCTCTAATACAACTAGGTTAAAATACAACTAAATATACAATAAAGTATACAGTAATACAGTAACCGACGAGGAACTGATGACGTTGACGAGATAATGCCTTGGTGAACACATCAATTTGTTTGGAGCTCGGTGTAGCAACGTGAGGAAGATCGATCCGCAGCGTTGGTCAAATCTTTTGCGCACGAATAGAATGACAATCAACTTCAATATGCTTGAACGTTCGTGGAAAAGCGGGGTTAGCGGCAATTTGAATTGCACTAGTGTTATCGGCATGCAGGGGTGTGGGAGAAAAATTGGGGAATACCAAGTTCGCCTAACAAACCGAAGCCACACAATCTCGGAAACGGTGAGGACATAACGCGGTACTACGATTCGGTGGAGGATTTAGAAATCCGATCTTGTTTCTTGCTTTTCCAAGAGATAAGGGCATCACCTAGAAACATACACCAACCGTAGCCTTGATCGCGTGATCAGCATTGACCCTAATCGCATCACTATACCCGCCCAATTGTAGAGGATTCTTCTTAGCGAAAAATAATCCCGACCGGAAGTGCCCTTAAGATAACGAAGAATCACGTGACTGGCTGCGAAATGAGTATGGCGAGGGCCTTCATAGCGGCCGACTTCTTTGAGCGGCAAAGAAATATCGGCGATGTAATCGTCAAATAATTGAGACTCCCGACAATTTGCCGATATAACAGCGGACCAGGACAACAATTCACCATCCTCTTGGCTAAGCTTTAAATTAACCTCCATGGGAGTAAGAGCGAGGTCGCGGACTTCGAGACCAGCGAGGTGAGAATATCCACGAGTGTATTTGTCTTGTCACGAGAAAGTACCAGTGGAAGAGGAATGAACCTCAAGACCAAGAAAATAACGAAGGGCCCAAGATCCTTCATGTGAAAAGAAAATGAAGATCTTTGTTGGAGGGACCTAATCGGCTGAGCATCGAGATCCGATATGCTAATGTCATCCACATAGACCAAGAGAATCACAGCCGATGCTTGATGCACTTAAGAAAAGCAGACGAATCATATTGGCTCGGTGAAGTGGAAATCGAGAGTGTGGCGAAATTTCTCAAACCAGGCAGCGGTGCTGTTTTAACGTAGAGGGCAGCTTCAGCGACAAACTTGATAGATGGGGTAAGAAATAACCGGTGGGGCCATATAGATCTCTTCTTTCAAATCCCCATGCAAAAAGGCATTCTTTACATCCATCGGTGCAAAGCCCGGCTCGAGAAGCGAGATGGCCAAAACAGCCCGAGCGATAGTCATTTTGTAGCGAAGGCGAAAGTCTCTTCATAATCAAGCCCATATTCTTGACAATTCCCAAGAGCAACCAAGCGAGCTTTGTATCACATCAATAGTGACATCGAGCGGAGTTTAACGCATATACCCACTTACAACCAATAAGTTTGACTCCATCGGGACGAGGGACCAAATCCCAGTGTGATTCTCCATAAGCGCTGAAGTTCTTCTTCCATCGCTAAACCAATAGCTTTGACGAGCGGCTGTGAATATGATCGAGGAATAACGAGAGCATCCACAATAGCCGAATGAGCATTATGAGGAGAATCAGTATCTATCTGGTGGCGGGATAGGCGAGAAGTCCTTCGTGGTGCGGTTGGAGGAAGAATCGGCATCGGTCGAGGTCGGAAAGGGGCGTTGGTAGCGAGAGGGCGTCTTTGATACGATTCCCTTCCAACGATCAGCTGTAGAGTGTCGGGATCAAGCGTAGGAAGGGAAGTAGTCTCAGACGATGGAGGAACATGGAGATTTGGAAAAATATTGCTCAAAGAAAAACAACATTTCGAGAGACCACGAAGTTTATTGGAAAAAATCATAACACACATAACCCTTATGAGAAACCTTGTACCCCAAAAGCGCTGCCGGTCGGCTTGAGGCCTTGAGTTTGTTCCGATTCGATAGGAGGTAAATGAACAAAACACACGTAGCCAAATGTCACGAAGAGAATTATAATCGGGAACAACACCAAAGAGAGCGATAATATGAGAGTCAAAGCGAAGTGTTTGAGAAGGCAACCGATTAATCGAGATAGGCCGATGTAGACAATGCTTCTACCCGAAGCAGGTGGGAGACCAGATGATTCAGAGCAATAAAAAGTGCGAACTACATCTAAAGGTGGCGATTCTTACGTTACGCTATTCCATTTGTTGTGGAGAATATGGGCAAGATCGTTGGGACAAAATACCCGTAGATTTGAGAAAGTCTGAAACTTCGCTAGACATGTATTCACCCCTGAATCGAGGCGTAATATCTTAACTTGAGCGAGAAAATTGAGTTCGAACAAGGGCAAGAAAGTCTTGGAATTTGGAGAATACTTCAGATTTGGAAGCGAAGAAAAATATATCCAAGTGAAAGCATTGTAATCATCAATAAAGGTGACAAAGTACTTATATTGAGCATGTGAAATAACAGGGGCTAATACCCCAAACATCGGTATGCACAATCTCAAAACATCTGAAACCACGACTCATGAGAAGGAAATGGTAAACATTTACTCTTACGATTTACAAGTGGCGCAATCAAAGATATATCAGAAAAATGAAATTTTATTGCCCAAACAACTTGATTTGACAAGATGAGATAAAGCAACTTTATTTGGATGGCCTAATTTCTTATGCCAAACATCACTATCGCTAACAATAGGTGAACAACCTCTTATTTGGAAACTAGAATTAGAAATGGAGAATTGAGCGGAAATAGAGCGTGACTTTAGGCCCCTTAGCGTCACCTTCCCGATGCTTGATCCTGCACTGTGACCATTATGATCAAAGTGAATCTCCACGATTATTATCCTGATTGTCCAGCGAAATTAAATTCGAAGATAACTTTGGAGAAACAAGAACATGATCAAAGGAGGCCCCAAGAGATCCAACAGCGGTTAATAGGTAGAGTATTACCATTAGCTATCTGAATAAGTTGATTACCGAATACTACGAACATCATGTAAAATTGTGGGATTCACTGTCATATGATTTGAGGCCTTGAATCAACCAACCAAGGAGAAGTAAGGGAATGATTCAGTACCTTGCATATTCAAAGCGGAGATAAATTTGAGACAATCATCTGTTGGACCATTTCTTGCGTCAAAGTGGATGATTTTGGGTGGAAACGGTGGTGTGGTGAATGCTCGAGAAGTAACATCGGCGAGATTAGACGGATGATAGAATTAGAACTTTGCCTGTCTATTTGAGGTCGTATCGACAATCTTTGATAAGATGCCCCTCTTTCTTACGGTAATTCTGAACTTCTTAGTGCATTGCTTTGCAATGTGCCCAAACTCCTTAGCGATAGCATTGGATGCGTGCGTGGGTTCTTCCTTTTGTTTGAGCCGCATAAGCAGCATTCATTCAGTGACGATATCTTGATTAAGACTTATCACGAGTCACGAGGCGTTGTTCTTCACGTAATAACTCACTCGAAGCATGTGTCTGGGGCGGAATAGGATGTCGGTTGATTAATCCCACGTGCGGTCTCTCAAACTTCTGGCGGCTTCATCAAAAATTGATCCGGCATTTGTCGGCATGGATTTTCGTAAGAGGCTAAAGCTCCTTGTGGAATTGTAGAAAACACAATTCAGAATATTCACTCAAGATTTGAAATCCATAATAAAGCTGTTGAATAGTAGAGAGATTTCCCTGTTTGTAATTAGAAATATCCAACTCCAATTGATATTTCAGTGTTATCTTGATAATAGACTCTACTGAGAATGTAGTCCCACATATCTTTGGCGGTTCAAGCGGTCGAAGATCGGTTATCATATATGGTTCAATTGAACCAAGTAACGAGTTATTATCGTGCGTCTTTGGTCACCCACTGACTATGCTCCTTTGGATCATTAGAAGCCTTAGTAGAACCATCTAAATGACCCATAAATCCTTTCCCTTAACATACATTGAAATTGAAATTCCCTAAACTCGTAATTCTTCCCATCAACGAACCATAGAAATCTTGTCGTCACCCGTCATATAATCACCAAGCAAAGCACAATAACAAATCAGATTTCAACTTTCCACACCAAAATAAACCGAAACAACTCTCCACACCAAAATAAACCAAAAACAACTCCTTGAGCTGGAAGAGCAGTACAAGCGAGACTAAACAGCCTTTGCGTCACAAAGCAGATCACAAATGGGCTAACCTAGTACCGGTAGAAGGTCAAGCAGTCTGGGCGATCATTTGGATGTTTGCCGATGTGTCGCCGGAGGTTACACTCCAGTTTGAAGCGGGCGAAGACTGAGAGATGGACAGCGGCGTGTGAGTGCGTGGAGTCGACGCTGACGGTGAAATTCCGGCGGCGAGGGCGCTGAGGTGGCGAAGTCTACGGTGGTACAGATCCTTGATCGGATACGGATGTGGCTCAATGTGATTTTCAGCTGCGGCTAGGGTTGGCTAGGGTTACGTCTTTGTGACTTTCGGCACTTTGCGGCTGGGTTACGTGAAGACAAGAGTCAATCGTCAAACTCGATCAAACAAGAAGAATTGGCTCTGATACCATGACAAGAATTGATACCAAGATAATTTTCATTGATATTTGCTTGTCAATAAATAGAGAATAGAGTTGCAACCCTTAATTTACAATGGGCCTAATTACATAAGATATCTCATCGACTATGGGCTCTAATACAACTAGGTTAAAATACAACTAAATATACAATAAAGTATACAGTAATACAGTAACAAATATTAATACTATCTAACGCTTCATTCCTTTACAGGAAAGGCATGACTCAAGAAAAGAAACCATTACATAATCTAATTGGAAGAAAAATTAGACGACAGAAATGAGATGTAAAATTAAAGATTCTTTGACAATTATATGAGAATCCAAGAGAAACTAAACGACTTACCATACTGTGAGCATCAACCACACCACATGCAACTTGAGGCTTCACTATATTTGGAAGAGACAGCTGGGCTTCATCCAACCGTTCTAAATTCAGCTCGTTAAAGCTATCAACCTGTGAATTGAAGTCACTTACATTTAGGCCTTGTTCTTTGCAAGATTTCACAACAAAATTTTTTTCTCTCCTCTTTTCAACCACACACACATTTTCCAATACAATATTAACCACACATTTTACACGGAATACCGTACATATTAAAATTGTCTCCAACAGAACAAGGCCTTAAACTGCTGAAAAAGCATAGCACAGACTGGGAAACTAAATAAAGTTACAAATATCAGTCATTCTGAACTAATCAGAAACATATTCAGCTGAAACAACTAGATTCTTTTGATTCCTCGAAACTTTTTCAATTCAACAAGAGCTCGCTCTCATGGTGTGAATTTCATATCAACCTGAAAATAATTGTTATATAGTCGGTATTGCTTTCATCAAGAATCACAACTGGATCAGAAGACAAATAACATGAATGTTCGACCTCTCGACTGAAATCAATTTCATTAATTAGACTGGAAAACAAACTGACAAATTGTTTTGCCAGAGCAAACTTCAAATTTGCAGTGATGCAAATGAACATTTTCTAGCTTCATCGCAAATCACTCAAAGTACACCAACTACATAAACATACACAGAAATTTGGAGACGTGGAATAGGAGAATCAATGCAGGATGGAGAATCAATGCAGGATGTAGCATGCAGTACAAACTTAGTAACTAAAACTGCAGGAGCTTTTCTGGAACTAAAAAATAAATAAAAAAATAGCAACTAGGAGAGATGACCTTCAGAAACTGGGGACCTCTAATTTTACAGATTCCTCTTACGTCAAGATTTTCCAAACCAAGTAGAATCTGCTGGATTTTGAGCCGGTCCAATACAGGGTCAATGTTACTGAATGGGTCAATTATATAGCAATCCGATTGGCATTCAATACACCTGAAAAACATAAATGATGATACTAAAATCTTCAGCTCTTCACAACTTATTGAGACTAAAAAACACTACATTTTTTATTCATCTTTGTCATTCATATTTGTTGATAACCTTCACGACTTTGTAATCTGCCTCAAATTTGACTAACATATATTTGTCTTCCTCATTTTAAGGGTGATAGGATTGAATTTTTTATGGTTTTTTAATGGATTTTTATGTGAAAGGGGAGAGAGAATGAGTAGAGTTGAATGGTAGAGATAAGTGTAGTATATGTAAATCCCACGAGATATGTGGATATAATTGATTTAGGATAAAGAAACAATGGATAAAAATGGATTAAAAAGTGGTAAAAAGTTGTAGAAATGATACGCTATCACATGCTTGATAAGATAGATTATCTTAGAATTTCACGTGAAGACGGACTTCTTAGAAGTACAAACATATTTACACTTGGACTCAAATATTGCCCATTCAAAGTCAGTGGAAAACTGAGGAAATAATTGAACTAACTTGTTTGGGAGAAGAGTTATCAGGAAGTAGCGAGACTTTCAAATTTTGAAATTGGATGCTGAGGCATCAAATATACCTTGTTCCTAAAACTTTTTCCATCAGGAAGCGTGCCCACAATGTCAATATGGACTTTGAGTATTTTGATTAAATGGAAATAAATGTACACACTGGTTTCAAAATCTGCCTTTGGCAGATAACTCAGATATCTAAAATTTACACCAATGCTCCCCTGCCCCAGCGTGACGTGGAGGCCACGTCCATGCGCATTCCAAGTCAAGGGGTCCCCGAGCTTGGCATGCAGCTGACGTGGCCGCCATGTAAGCCCAACATGGCCGCCATGTCAGGCGTGGGCACGCCTTCCCTACCCACACAGTGGGCAAGGGAGTAGAAGTGCTAAAATTTAGAAGATTTTTATATGCAATAAACTCACACCCGTCGAGCTCCAGAGAGTGATAACCTCATAAACATTAAAAATGATATAATCTTTCAAAAGGCATAAAGTTTCCCCTTGGGCCCCTGAAGATCAAAGATTGGAGACATACAAATTTTTCACCATATGGAATAATTCCAAAGAGCACCTCAAAGATTTCTCAGTGGAGTTTGTACAAGGCAACGGCAAAAGCAAAAAACTTCTGTTTTCTTGGCAGTTAATTTCGAACTCTATAGTTACCTTTGCAGCTCCTCCATATTTCTTGTAAATGTAATTTTGTTAGAAAGTTCTGCAGAACTGCCCATTTCAACAGCCACAATCTCATCAGTTGCTTTGTGAAGAATTGCGTCGACCTGTTGCAACTGAGTTGATATTGGCAGATCATAATTCAGGGGCAAAAATAGCAAACCATTTTCTGTTGGGCACAATGGGAAGGCACCTCTCTGCAAAATGAGGAAGATAATGAAACTGAACCAGACAGGCATATTCTATGACATGTGGCAGAGTTACAGTCAATAAACTGGATATGGACCATGAATACATAAACAACTAGCCGTATCTACTCAACTTCACAGTCTTCACTTTAAATAAAGTGATGGACGTGATTGATTGAGCATATCAAAGGCATCTTACAAATTGATAAATGGATATCATCAAACACATAATACAGGACGAGGGAGCAAATGTATCACTCACTCATGTGCCCACTCAATTACTGAGTCATGTCTAGAGACAGAAGCTATGTTCTAAACAGGCCAATTTAAATGAAAATTTTCAATTGCTCAACTATTTGCCAAGTTCCCACCATCTTGTCTGAGCTTCAATTCACAAAATAGAATTACCTTGGCAAAATCTTCTTCCCGAGAATGCTTCATTACATAACCCACAGTCATGCTTTCTCCAACCATTGCCTGTTTGACCAAGAAAACAAAAATAATAAAATAAAATACCTTGCAAGCTTTAGCCAAGTAATACAAATATATACCAACGGACAAGAGAAACAAGAGAGTAGGCGAGGAGGGGAAACAGGAATGCAATAATGATTATTTGCTAGTTGCTAATTGCTAGGCGGCAGGCAGGAGAGTTGAGAGGAGAACAAGTATGTGGATGGACTGGAAGAATATTACATTGGGGGTTAAAGTTCAATTGCGGTGATTAAGCTTATAAGCCCCTTGTAAATGAGAAACTCAGAGTCACCCAGGAAGATATTTATGTTTTGAGCTTAGAGACTTTTAAAGTATATAACCTAGGACTTGGTCACTTGAAAAGCTGAAGAGTTGTTTTTTCCAAACCCAAGATTGGCCAAACATCCGAACATCTCCAAAAATTTGTTGCCTGTTATTCAGATGGGTTGGGACTTGGGAGATGTATCAATTTAAGGTATGTGGTAGTATATATCTAATAAATCATGAATACCCTGTTTAACATAGAGCTCAAATAGAGAAGATTTATAACTTAAAAAAAATATTCAGTTCTTCCATGATGTCCACAGAAACATAGTTCACAGACATCAGAAATAATTTTCACTTCCAATTTTGCATATAGAACCCTATTCGCATGCAGAGTTGAGCAAGAATATGTCTCGCAAAGTGCTTTTTACGTTCTCAAACAAAACCACTGAGCCACACACCTAGTGAAGTCTGACAATGCAGTAGAAGGTGTATAGCACAATCTAAATATAGTGAAAAGCTATAAAATATTTGACTGACTTATTAAAACATGCAGCATTTGGCCCAAACAAGACTTCCAAGTACCTTCTTATTCAAATTGCAGATAATTATAGGCAACTCTTCTAGTCTGTTGATTGAGAAAATGCTTGAAATTCCACTTGCAGCAGCATAATTAGCATCTGAGGTGAAACCAAGACTTATTTTCAATGGAGAATGAACCATTGACGGCCTCGCGAAGTCAAAGAGTTCTAATTAATATCCTAAACGAATAGTACATGCAAACAAAATAGGATATCATGAGATTTACAAGACTTATCACAAGTTTTTAAAGGTAGTAATTCGCACCCAACAGTTGATTTCTGCCCAGGGGGACCTGCGAAAAAATAAATATATTATTCACATTAGATGGTCCACAAACATTCATCTGAAGAACATAAAATAGTCATTGGAAATGCAAGAGACTATGGTCACTGATTAGTAACATTTTCATGACAGCATCATCTCAGTTTATGCATCAAGATTGATGTAGTGAAATGAAAGCATTAGACGGTTGGCAAGCACAGGTCTGATAAACAGAAAATAGTTACCGGAATGCAGAAAGACTCTGGTCTTTGAGTAAAGTTCTCATAAAATCATCATTGCAGTTTATGCATACAGATTGTCATGGTGCTTTTACTTTATGAAGGATCACATCAATGCTTCAGCTTATGGGTTACCACATGCTCATCAAAAGTAAAAATCACTTACTTAAAAGAAGCCATGATATATTTTGGATAAATCAAGAAACCAGGGCAAAAAATCAACACAACAGAAGGTGTTTATCCATCTTTAGCATCTCTCAACTGTCATCACTACATATTTTACTGAAACATAAAACCTTTTACCTTTTATTATTATTATTATTATTTTGGCTCTTTTCCATATTTCTTAAATGGGTGAGCAAGTTGTGAAACTCACCAAGCATTGCTATCAACCAGCCCGAAGTGACCATATTATGAACGAGGTCCTCTCTGGAACTGGAAACTACATGAATAAAACTTCCTCCAGTATCACCCCAAAGCTGTGTAACCCGATTCACAAATTCACCTTCCGATGATGAGCTCAAGATAAAACAACTATAAGAGTACATCCTTGCCAACTCTTGAAGAAGATTAGCCTGCAACAAGCAAAAACATTTGTCAGGAATCGCATTTTTCAAATTATATTATAGGTCATCAGAGCATATTTCTCAGTGGGATCAACAGGGACAGCGACTTCAAGATTACAATTAACACACAAGTACACCACAAATGGAAACAAGCATAAATTCAGATACTGTCATTAATGTCAATGCTAATGTCACCAGAACTGCTTTGACATATGGCCAGCTATAACTTTCTGGATGTTCGGAAACAAGAAATCAGAAACTACAAGATTGCATCAACAGAAATGGCCTAACATAGAAACACTGTTCGGAATCAAACTACTTAGAGCCAGTTTCTTGAACTTTTTCTCTAAACTTGTTTCGACAGTACACTTTTATGCGAGCATCACACTTAACCATTTCTCAACCACACATTATTGAGCCATTTACACCAAAGAGGTACTTAATTGGCTAGATAGACAATGAATAACACATGGAGGGTCTTACAGATCATGACAGGGGTCAAACCACAAACATTGTAAGATTCTGCTAAATGTTAATTTAAAACGAAGAGAAAAATGAAACACAAAGTTATATACCGGTGGGTGTGGGGTGGGTGAGGAAGTTAACAGAAGTTTTTCAATTTATAAGTCAAATTAGTGGCTTTTGCATATGTGGGTCTCTGCTCACTGAAATATGTTCTAGGTTAGCTGAAGAAGTAAATTGACATTCTAACTCTATATGTCTGATAAAAAAACATATGAGTGAGAATGATGCTTGGAAAATTATTAATAAATAAATAAATAAATACTTAAAGAAAAGAAGGAAGAAATCAAGTGCCTCATTTGATGCCCAAACCTGGCTGCCATGTCCATCTCAGCTACAAGCTAATAGTTGATTTGGTTTATCTTTTGCCCTTTTTACCCCCAAGCTCAAATTTCATGCATTTTTGCTGCTCGCTATCTATTTTTCAGTTAACTGGACCAGTGCACACTTCATTGGTGAATTGCTTTGAAAGTAATAAAAAAATAAAAAACATGGAATCGAGTGAATCATTCTGAATCATACTAAACTGTCTTACAGTTCCATACGTGCTACCAAACACAATTCTGTTTACTATTTTGATTCATTTTCCCTGTTGCCAATTTTAACAACTATGGTCAAGAGGTCAAGCAATATTGCTTGAAGTTTCTAGTTTGAAGAAGACCAATATGTTACATCCATGGAGGATTAGAAACTTTAGATGGAGCCATGTATTGCAAACTCACGATCAAAATTGTTGGATCTTGTAATCTTAAATCCAAATCCACAAAAAGAAGCGAAATTTTATTTAGGGTCAAAATTACAATGCAAGTAAGACTTGGTATTGTACTGAAATGCCTGCTTAAGAGTGAAGCATGAGAATAAATATCAAAATTGAGCAACGCAAATTATAGTCATGGCACGACAGCAGTATATAGGTTAGAAACTTTAAAATGCGGCTGTATAAGAAGTCTCGTCCAAAAATCAAACTCTGAATTTAAACTGAAATGCTATTGAAGTCCAAGTTGTAGTAAAATGGCATAGAAAAAATATAAAATTAAAAGCATTAACTTCATTAAAGAATCGTTGAAACAGAAAATTAAAAGCAAAACATCAAATGTTAGAACATAGAACAGCCAATAATAAACAAAAATAACTTTTACTGACAAATGAAATTAATAGATCCGTTCATTTCAGAGGTTAAGTCAGTTGTCTGCTTCTGAAATAGAATTATTTCTTTGCTTGTTAAGAAGAGTAGAATAGGTTTGCATGTTAAACAAGGTAAAAGAAAAAACTTGGATGAAATTCTCTCCTGAAGGAGAGCATGTGATAAACAAGCAGTACAGGAAAACTCACCTTAGGAGCCGAAAGATGTTGTCCATAAGATAGACCCTGCAGATATTGATAGATGACACAAGTCAGGAGGGAGATAAAAATAGCATACAAAGACTAGAAAATATGTTGATCTTAAGTGTACATGAGCAACCTAGATACTGCTTCATGTCACGAATGATGCATTGAGTTTGTCCTCATCTTGTCATGCAAAGATTGATGCAGCATTTGGAAAGTCATTATACTTGTAAATTAAAAATAATAACAATTATTATTCATTTTTTGCTGACTTGCTTCGTTTCTTTTCTATGTAATTAAGAAACACAAAACCTCAAAAATATATTCCCGCTTATACCTTCTGTCACTACAAAGATGATAAATCTGCCATACTTCAAAATACTTTCTTTTTTAGCTCCAGATAATTATTCATGTTGACAATGAATAAGTTCACATCTCACAAATAGAGTCCATGCAGAAACCTTTACCCAAAGTCAAGTAGTGAATTACAAAGACAGAACCTGGCAACTGCTACTATCTGTTCCCTTCAGTTAGTTCACGTCAAAGGTCTCCAAAGATCATTGGAGGAATACTACCAAAATGCATAAGATGGTGCTGAAATCGGCATCTAGAATTTGGGATTTGTCGAAAGAAATTCAAGTGCTACCAAATACTCTCCTGGCCTTAGTGGCAAAGATCTCTGAGCATAATTCTAAAAGAATCAATTCAAACTGTGAAGCGAAGTCTATCTAGTTCCCATTATGATACCAATGCCACGGACCCCTGGATGTGGCATTACAGCCATTACTTCGCAGCAATTTCATAGCATCACCGCACTTTAGCACATTAACTGAAAGCTCAAGTACAAACCACGGAACATAGAAAACCGAAATTTTATTACCATTTTTCAGTTAACCTTTAGCCATATAGCCTCAAATAATATTAGTCCAGCCAAATAATTTTGAGGAATAGTGAAAAATAAGCATCTGAAATCAGAGAATTCGGAACTTCCATGCAACACATTTGATGGGTTAACATAGCATTATCATTTAAACAGGCTGACCCAATTACTTTACTGAAAACTTCATTAAATACAGTTGAGGTGAGTTGATGGCTTGAAGAAACATACAGTAGGAATTTTGGAGTAGCGTAACTTTCGAAGGAGATAATCAGCGCCCGGTCGGAGGGTGGCATCTTCGTTTTCATCGGCATCAGATGCGAACAGGATCGAAGAATTTAATAAAATCCCCCTAACTTCGCACATTTCCTTCTTGTGTTTTTTTGCTCCAGAATTAACTCACTCGTTCACGCTCTATATACGCATGTATGGGTATCTAACTCTGCGAAAAAGTTTGTGGTGAATGCGTACTTCCTACGATGAAATGTTGCCATGTTGCAGGTGCCGCAGATCTCTGTGTTTGATTCTGTAAATACTTTCCAGTTTCCACCAAAGTCGTCACTGTTAAAGTCGTCTTAGGCCATGTTGTTAGGGTAATTTTTATTCAGTATAAAGGGTGAGAGAGAATTGATTATAATAGTTTTTAATGTAAAAGAGGAGAGAGAATGAATGGAGTTGAGTGGTTGAGATTTTTGGATGTGATGAGATATGTGGATGTGATTGATTTAGGAGAGAGAAAAAAGTGTTTAAAACACTTTTAAAGAGGACCCTATCACCTTAATAATTACACACATTTTCAACTACACACATTTCATAATACAATATTAAACACATATTTTATACGGAATAACGTACGGATAAAAATTATGCTCAAAGAACAAGGCTTTAATAACCAAGCCACAGAGGTGTAAAATGGTAGTGGTAGATGTGCTGCCCTTGGTGCAGTGGCCCACACATGTCAAACCCCGCGTCGGTGTAGATCAAGAGGTCGAGACCCAGGCCCAGCATGTATTGCAGCACATACGAGAACCTCCCTTTTTTTGTTTTCCCCTCTCTTCCTTTCGGAAATTATGTGATCCCTAGTTCTTTAAGATATTTTTTATTTTTACTCTTTTTCATATTTTAATTTAACTAGTATACCTTTGCGATGGATTGACCGGAGGCGGTGGCGATGGCAGCAGTGGAGGAGGAGGAGGGAGGTTGAGGGAGGGTGGAAGAGAGGAAGAGGAAGAGAACCAGAGAGGGCAGACGGAGGGAGAGCAAGGCAGAGAGTGAGAGGGGGAGAATTTTGAAGACGGAATGACTAACATATCAGACAATTATCTTCATTTTTCGGTTCAGTAGGGGAGAAAAACTCGCTTCGCTCGTGATTATTATTACCACTATGTCGTTTCTTTACAATGGAAACCGACTGTAAGGTTTGAGAATAAACAATCTAAGAAGATAATGATGAAGGCGGAATGACGGATAACCATGTACTTTTTTTCGTGATGATAGAAGAGAAAACTTCCTTATACTTAGTGATAATATCATGCTTTTTTTTTTAGTGAGATCGAGTTATAGGAGGCATTTGTTTCTCTCGAGAATAAAATTGATAAGTTTTACTAGAGACGAGCATAAAAAGTGCCAACCCTCCCAACCTAGAATTCCAAGCCTATTTGAGTTGATTTGGATTGGTTTAAAAATAGATGCGGCTTGATTTTGAGCTAAAAAATTGAAACCAAAATTGTCTAAACTGTTAGAAAATCATCATTAACTGCTTAAACCGCCAAAATCCACCCAAACTAATTGGAGGTGAATTGATGTAGGTTGGACAAACACTCAAACCAACAATGATGGCCAAGTTTCGAGTTCGGTGGAAAAACCAATCAACCTGAAAAAGGTCCAAGCTTAAGTTTTATGGTGAAGAACCAGAAATGAGGGTTTTTAGGGAAATGTGAGAGTCGCATACATTTAAGCAATTATTCACTATAATTTTTTTTAACTTAAAAATTAACTTTTACTATTAATCATAAATTTTTTTTAATCATACATTTTACATCGTCATGTGAGTGTAATTAGTATTAGAGACAATAGCTGGAATTCCTATCGGGTTAGGTTATGTTACTAAAAGATAGATGCAGATGAATTTTTAAATTGATGGTCCTATTTTATCCCCGATTTACTTTTTAAGACGAAATTTTAAGCAAAAATTCCGGCAACCACCACATAGTTTTCCGATGATTGCAAATATACCAGCAAAAAAAGATGCCGACCTCCAATTATCCACTTCCGATCATCTTTTCCATTTTGAAATTCATTGAAAAAGTTATTTTTTATAGTGGAGTTATCTGTTTCATAAGAACTAGATTTGGTTGTTAAAAAATAAAAATAAGATTTGGCTCTTACTAGATATGAGGCTTACCAAAATCAGGCGATTTTTTCCTCTCGTGCTGGTTCTCCCAATTTTTGGGAAAGCCAACATGAACTGGCATGGCAAGTGGGGTGATGAAGAAAGAGTGTTTCTCTCTCTCTTTCTTTTTATTTTATTTTCTTTTTCCTTTTTTCGTGTCTCTCTTTTTTTTTTTTAAAACAAAATAATGGAATGTGGTAATTCAGTCCATCCACATGTGAAAAATCAGCTATCTAATGAATTTCAAAAGTTGTGCTTGCTCGTCATTGCTTTTCTGCTCGCTTTCGAAAATATTAAAACGCTGTTATTTATTGTTTTAAAATCCATTTTCAAAACGCTTTCAACATTTATATGAAACACGAAACGCTTTTTAATGCTTGCGTTTTGATGTTAAACGTTGAAACAGCGAAAACGCTACGGATTTTAAACTTTACATTTATTATATTTCAATCTCCAAATTTTATTTTTCAGACGCTTAATCCTCACCACCACCACCGGAAAAGTCAAACCACCAGATCGGGGTCAAACCACCAGATCTGGTGGTTTGACCACCGAAGTATCGGAAAGTGGTGGTCGGACCACCATATGAAGGTGGTCCGACCACCACAGTGGTGGTCAAACCACTGCAGAGGTGGTTCGACCACCATTAATGGTGGTCGAACCACCTCTGAGGTGGTTCGAACCACCCTGAGGTGGTCGCTAACCACCTCAGAGGTGGTCGCGACATCCTCCTGGTGGTGCGAAGCACCCCAGAGGTGGTTCAGACACTTCCGCCGACACGGCGACTTCACAAGGATCAGAGAGAGAGAGAGAGTTGGGTTGGGCCTGGAGGTAGGGTGGGCTGAGGTTGGTGAAGATAAAGGTTTGTTTGCAGATCTTGAAAAGTTTACGACCGCTTTTGTAATTTTTATTATACGAAATCAGTATTTTTAAAAGATAATCCAAACACGCTTTCCATTTTCTCTTCTCAAAAATAATTTTTCAAAATAACAAACCAAACGCATTTTCAATTTTCTCAAAACAAGAACTGAAAATAGAAAACACCAAAACATTTTCGAAAATGAAAACAGAAAATAGAAAACAAACAGAACGCCCCCTTAATATTCCACCGGGTGTTAGGATTTTAGAGGCTGCTATGCATGTCCTTTTTTCTTAATATTAAAACATCAATGCACTTTTCAATTGCACATTGAAATTCTTTCTATTTTTATATTTTTTTTTCTCTACACATCTTTTCAAAAATTAAACTCAAGATCCTATGGATAATATTAGTTGTTCAATTATGTATTGTATCGAATCTTTTACAAAGATATTAAAATGACGTTTGTGTATCACTTCACAACCTTAGTTGTATCATGAGCCATATTATTCCATAAGTATGGCTAATTATGGTAGGAATTTTTTTTTTTTTTCACGATGCAGATCGAATGCAAAGTTTGACAAAAAAACAATTGAAAAAGACAATGACGCAGACGATGACAGGTCAGAAAAATAGGCACTAATTTTAAAAAATATAGAACAAATCTGGTAACAATCGTTGATTAAAAAATATTTTTAATTGCAAAAAATAAGGAAATGAAAATGTCATTTGGAGAGATACGTTTATCTACCAGTCACGCCCGGTTCTATTTCATAGCATTCGGTTCGACGGAACCGTTAACGAACAGAAAAGACCTCGGGCGGGCGGGCGTAAGTCGTTACGGCGTCGATCAGCTACACAGAAGACTGTTCCAGCGAAGATCGCTCTATTCATTGTGCACTTTAATCAGTTCAAATTGCTAAGACAAAGCGGAAACCAGTAGAATTATCAAGGTATTCTCAATTTACTTGCCAGATAACCTTTACTTTAAATTATTTTTATAAATGATTATGTGATTTAGATCTCTGTTATGTTTTATTTCTATTCTTCAATCAAATTTTCCTGCAGCCTTACTTTAGAATCTTAATTACGAGCAATGGGGACGATGGGCAAGCAGAGTGCTGTCGATTACATCAACCAGATGTTCCCAACAGGTTGTTTATCAGTTTATACACGGAATTACATTTTCTGATGGGGAACTACGTATGTTATTTTGCACTTGTCATTTTTTTTGTTGGGTTGTTTTCTTGTATTATTCTTTTCTGAAGTTCTCATTGGAACCAATTTAGGATTACTAAAATTGAAAAAAAACAGGTGGAATTATTATTTGTTAGAGCTGTTGCAATTTGCGTAGGCC
The DNA here is from genome assembly GCA_018223645.1 of Jasminum sambac. Lineage (NCBI taxonomy): Eukaryota > Viridiplantae > Streptophyta > Magnoliopsida > Lamiales > Oleaceae > Jasminum > Jasminum sambac. The sequence continues at coordinate 37,612,567 of CP073645.1, read as the reverse complement.
GTAGCTGAAGAAACTCGAGCCAGTTTGTTGATTTGGAGGGAATGGCTAAATGCCCCAACCCCTGCAAATATTTTTATCTGGAAATTTAATTGTAAACTGTAATATGGTAGTAAATATATCAAAGAACCAGTTGGAAAGAATCTCGAGAACTTGAATCCTTTGTCTCCTTTTATCCATAGAATACGGAGTGGTGGAACTCATACATACAGAAAGAAGAATGAGAAATATGAACGATGCTATTTGCCAGCACAAGAGTTAAACTTCTGTAAGTCATTTGTGGTACTTCAGCTGTTTCAAATTAAAATTATCAAAAAAGTAGGGGAAAAAGAAAATGCAAAATAGGCTTTTTTTTTTGGGGCGAGGGAGGAAACAAAGCTTTTTATTAATAATAACAGCATGAATAGAGTGGACGAGTCGTCCACAAGGAAGAAAGAAAAAAAGAGAAGAAAAACCTTGAGAGCATACAATACAATCAGAAAAAAATTAGCAAAACTAATGCCTACTTGAAACTATGTTACATAAAGAACTACTAGGATATGTGAAATGTGAAATAGTTTTTATCCTACCCTTTTATTAATATGATAATATCTGTAATCTCAAGCTCTTGTCTTGCACATTTATGCAGTCATGCTCTTCGCACTTAGACTTTATTTACCTAATATGGCCTTGTTCTACACAACACAATTTCAAAAAAAAAAATTCTCTCACCTCATTTTCAACCACACACACAATTACTTTATATTTTTTAATACACTATCTTCCATTTTCAACCACACAATCTACTTGCAATTTGAGTAAACAAAACTTACACCAAATTTGTTGTGGATCAAACATACCCTATGTAATCTTTCTGATATTGAAAATCTGGTGACTGATTAATGCGCAGAGGCATCTTTATCTGGTGTTGAGCCACTTATGCAAAAAATACATGGTGAAATTCGTCGAGTAGATGCTGAGATTTTAACAGCCGTTCGCCAACAGGTTTTCTCTTTCCTGATAACTCAATATCATATCCCCATGTATAAAACAAAACTTTCCCATATTTCTTCTTTTGTTTACTTAGGAGGACCAATCGAAGGTACATGTACTCTCACTAATATAATAACAAATGAAATCCATGAAGCAAACACCAAACTGCAGCATAGCAGTGGTTCACTAAAATAAAGTATTAAACTCTTATTGTGGCAATTCTGCTGTGGGCATAGCTAAATTTATGTCCATATAGGATGATTGATTGAGCAGTCACTCTCTTTTCCAAATTAATGGAGTCTTACTGAACCAAGAGCATATGTTTGAAACTGCATTTCTTTTTAAATCAACTCTTGAATTCACAAATCCGGTAATTTGCAGAGTAATTCAGGAACCAAAGCGCGGGAGGATCTTGCTGCAGCTACCCGTGCAGTGCAGGTTTGTTAAGTACATAAGTCGTATGACTCTACTCCGAGCATACAACTTTTCCCTTCTCGCATTTCAATCTTCTAATAATTTGATTTTGACAAGATTTTAGTCTCCTTCATAGTTTCATAAAAAAATCTGCTCTATGCTTTGAACCAGGAACTCATGTATAAAATTCGAGAAATTAAAACCAAAGCAGAGCAAAGTGAAACAATGGTTCAGGAAATATGTCGCGACATTAAGAAACTGGATTTTGCGAAGAAGCACATAACAACTACAATTACTGCCCTTCACCGTCTTACCATGCTAGGTTAGTCCTTTTAATCAGGAAATTTGGACATGATAATATTTACATTTTTGGTGGTTAAACTTGTAATTCTATTTCAGATGGGTTTTACATTTCCTATTGAACTGCATTTTACTTTAGAAGTAACCCTTCTATTGTGAAACTTGTCCTCTTGAATGTTTAGCTAATTCATTTGGCTTTCGTGTTTTGTAGTCATTTTCCAATTTCCCTGATTAGAACTAATAGCAGGAGCACGATATGATCGAAATTGAAGTATTGACTTTGGACCATGATAATTTTTACAATGTGTTCTATCTTATTTGTGCTGGGATTTATTATTGGCACGTAGAAACTAAAACAGATCTGTCTCCCGTTGTCTTTTTCTCTTTTCTCTTACTTTTGAAGAGCCTAGTCATTTTCTTATTTATTAAACCATTATCATTTCCAAGATTTCATACGGGGTCATGTTTAGCGCATGTATTTGCAACTTTCAGGAAACTGTTTTCTCAATGCTAATCAGCTACAAGCCCAACAATGATTTGCTCTTTTGGTATGCTTAACTCTTTATATACTGCCTTGTGGAATGTGAACTATGGTTTAACTTTAAGCCTTACTTAAGATAAGCAAAAGGTTTATATTAATTTAATGATTTCTCATGATATGGGGGCAAGGATGATCTTTGAATTCCTTAATTCTGTGAAAAAGAAAAAATTGACCTACTTCTCACGGAAATTCTCAGAACTAAGTATGGGTTGCATGCAAGTGATGGAACATAAAAGAGAATGTTGGACCTTCGACTAGGAGGTCCTTTGCAACAGTTTTCCAAAATATTCTTAGTTATGTTGGACCTTCGACTAGGAGTCCTTTGAAATAGTTTTCCAAAATATTCTTAGTTTCTTTGTTTTATGGGGATCGGTACCGTGCTGAAGATTTTTTTGATTTTGATTTATTATTTTTTTAGATGCATGGAACTGTGGGAGCCTTTCCTGAATTATCTATCTTGCTTCCATTTCTTGAGTTTCTACTTCTACTTCTTTTCTCTCAAGGATGGAATTTTACCTCTTGTTGGAATATTAATGATAGAAAATTGAAGAAATCGATTCTCTGTAACAATGAAATGGTGGCTTTCCAAATTCGGATGGATAAAGAGGTTGATCTCCTTGTCATTTTAGTTTCATTTGGAAACCTTGTGCTCCCATTTGTGGTTTTGCTCTGTTAGTTGCTCATGTTAAGTAGCACTGACAATATTTGGAAAGAGGACAGTGTTCCTTGTGGCATATTTTATGCCAGATTAATGTGAATAGATTGATATAGTTTGTTGTCTCGAGGTGTTGGAGCAGGCTGTACTAGACACTGGAATTGATTAGGTGACTCCTAGAACCTGTTTCATGTGATGTCATAGTATTATGGTGATTTTGGGCTGTCAAAGTAGCTAAGTTTTATTTGGAAGTAGCTAGATTTTATTTGGAACTCTTTGGTTTTGTTATTCATTGGGTTTTAAGACATATACTTAAATTTCTTTAGAGATTACTATGAAATTTGAGTGTCTAATGAAGAGAATTGTGCATTGGGCTTCTCTTTGTATGCCTTCTAGCAAAGAGTTTATGGGTGTGACCTCTGCCTTTTATTTAGGAAACTGATGTAGTATTGTGTAGATTTCGGTTTTCATGTCATTATTTTAAGAACCCTGCCTCCTTTTTACCATTTATTTTCAGTTACCTCCTCTGTCTCTTATCTTATCAGAAAAAATAAAACATAAGACCTTTTTATTTAGTGATTTGGAAAGAAGGATGTAACTAGTGTTTACTTACTGTGGAAAAGGGTCACTGCCACGAAACCAATTTCGCTTCCTTGTATATTGATGACGGAAAGATGCATAACTTACATTGTAACAAAAAACTGTTGAACTGATTTTACAACATGTCGGTCTTCCGTTTTTGTGTGTGTGTGTGAACTTCATATTTTCCCAAGAAATTTTCTATGTAACCTCTTTTCATAATAATATGGCAGTCTCTGCCGTTGAGCAACTTCAAGTAATGGCTTCAAAAAGACAATACAAGGAGGCAGCTGCACAACTAGAGGTAATAATTTGTTGTCTACACACATTGCAGGCCCTTAACCTACCTTGTCAATTTTAGAAGTCAAAATTAATTTGTATTTCATGTTCTTTTTTGTTTAAAATTAGATCTATTGATGTGCATCCAGGCTATAAAGCAAAAGTACCAACTTGAAATTACTCAAGAGTGGTGAGAAGTACAGAGTGTATAAGCAAAATAACGATTAATGAAATAAACATATAAGAATAGTATTGCCCAAAGCATTTCTGCAGTGTACTGCAACCCTAGTGGTTGGTTTTTCTGTAGTAACAAGATTGGCCGAAATTCAAAACTAAGCTCATGTTTATGTTGTGTATCGACATTTAAAACCAGGGAGGAAAAAGAATCGCGAGTGACATGCGGTGAAAACCCTTACATTCTTGGCTTTTCGCATCTCTCCTGACTATTTAACACTTCCCTAGCTCTTTTATTCTATTTTCATTCTTTCTGAGTACTTTTGTGCAGAACTCGGTCCCCATCGCTGTTGAACCTCCACAATGCCTCTTTTGATACTTACTGGACTTGGTAAAAAGTACCCACCTTACCACCATGAATATTTTCCTTGTTTTGGATGGTAACATGATACATAAATGGAAGCAAGCAAGGAACACACAATTTATGATGGTTCACTCTCAATGCAAAAAATGCAAGAACTACATCACTTATCTGTTTAAGGTATCACTATGATGAAGAAGAAGGATCGTTAAATGTTTTTGATGATCTCATGTCTAGTTGTTTTCAATACGCTTCAAAGTAGGCTCGCCTTTGTACTTTTTGGTAGTGTGGTACCTGGTACCTTTGGAAAATACTCTGCACATTCAGCACACTGCCATCTACAAATGCCATTGACAATGATATGATGTAAATGGGAGATAAAGGATAAACGGGTTTGGATATGATGCCATTGACATGATCCAAAATGATATGATGCCATTGACAATGATATGATGCCATTGACATGATCCAAAATACTTTGCGACAGCTTGAATCTGTAATTATTGACCCACTCGTCCCGGATAAACGGGTTTGGACATGTCACCATTCGGATAATTTCTCATGTAAATCATTTTTCAATGCCATGCTTCAGCCCCCTCCCGAGTCTTACTTCCCACAATTTAGTTTCATCTGGAAGGGTGGTGTGCCTTCAAAAATTAAAGTGTTTGCATGGTTGGCTTCTTTGGGGAAGGTTAACACTTGTGACTTGTTGCAATCTAAAAGACCCTCTTTGTGCATTTCTCCCTCTATTTGCATCATGTGTAGAAAGGCAAGTGAAACTATTGACCATATTTTGATACATTGTGAGTTTGCTAGAGGAATATGGAACAAAATCTTGAGTTTGTTTGGAGAGATAGGGCCTTTGCCGGAGTTGAGGCGTAGTTCATCCTCATAAAATGGCGGTGTGGGGAGAGAGGTAGGCAAACAAAGAAGTTATGGAGGATGATAGTGATGGCAGCAGTTTGGGGGATTTGGACCGAGAGAAATCGTAGACTCTTTGATAACCTTCAAAGATCACTGGAAGATATTTGGGACAACATTATTTTCTTCACAGGTTTATGGGCAAGAGCGGCCGGAATGTTTGACATCTTGGAGAATTACTTGTTTCGACTTGACCCTGACAGTTTTTTGGATACCTTTTAATGTTTTAGATGTTAGATGTAGATGTTAGGCGCAATACCTAGCTTTTATCACGATCTTTTTGGATGTAGGTTTGGTGGATGGCTTATCCACTTGATATGTAACTTATTACTCTTGTTGGCAATAATATAATTTGTTTCTTATAAAAAAAAATGGGAGATAAAGGACGAGAACAGGGTAAAAACCCAAAGAACTGGAGAGGAGGGATTAGTAGTACACAATGTCTCCACATGTCTAATCTATGTTAGGTTATGTCAGTTCGGATCTCCATATTTATCCTCCATTAAGAGAGCTTGACCCGACTGAATTCAAAGGGTAAGAGAGCTTGACCCTACTGAATTCAAACGTAACCAAGGAAGATTATCTTTCCTTCTAAGAATTGACGCTCTTCAAAGAAAAATAGGATACTGGGGACTCAAGTGGGGGATGGCCGTACAGAAACAGATCCCCTTCAAGCAAAGAATACTACTTCTCTCCACCCTCGAGCCCCCCATCCAAAGAGACAAAAAAGGGGAAGAGAAGTGTTCATTATGGTTTTCATGTGCATTGATTTTGTATGTGTACATGTTTGTGTCTATACACATTGACATGATAATTCTTCCTCTTGAGTTTTGAGCTTCTCTCTCAAATAAGTGGGTTTTTGGTAAAGAGACGTCAATATTTCTAGAATTGATATTGACATTTGAAACTCTTTCTAGTCATAGAATCTATAATGTCTTGGGAGATTTTTATGGGCAACGATAATTTGTTCAAGAAATGCAAGTTCGGGAGATTTCTATAGGTAACGATAATTTGTTCAAGAAATACAAGTTCATCCATCGAATGACAAATCCATAAAATTCAAGTCCTGTTGGTCACACATTGTTTTTTATCGTTGAACCATCTTAAGGTTTGTTTTGTTTGAAGCCTGCTAATATTTGACTCTAAATGTTGTCCTCTTCTGTACTTGCGCCATGTTTTCAAACAGGTGACAAGTAATCCTATTTTACTTGTCTACATTTTGTGCACTAGGAACATGGATGTCAGTATCTTAATAGCCGCTTGTTTTGTCATTCCCTAAAATGGTTTCAGGGCAGTTCAATACTTGCTACCCAGCAACATACCTGTAATCAGCAAAAGTAGACTTGTCAGTTAATAGTTTGTGGGTGCAATCTGACTTCTAAATAAATTTAAGCCTATATTCATTTAAACTTTTTTCTACCTAAACATCACCTTCTGCTAGTTGGTCGAAGTCAAACATCAATATTAGCTGCACATCTTGCATCGCTAATTATTATTATCCACACATCTCGTGGACTCCACCACTATCCAACATAAAATTTTAGCTTTTAGCACAATAAAATTTACTTGGACACACTATGCACATGTTCTCCTACAGGTTTTAACACATTTTTACACATAAATCTTGTGGGACCTACCTGTACTACACAACTCTCCACTTTTCAATTCCACTCATTCTCTCTCCTATATTACATCAAATCACACATAAAAACATACATCCTAACACCCTATATAAGTTGCAATACTTTTGTAAGTTATGTTCAAATCTTGGTCCGTGACTTAGGTTTAATGATTAATATAGATAGTTTTGGGGTGTTACATTAATTTTACCTGCACGCTCATACGAAGGAGAACCCAACCGATTTCTATCTCCTTATAATGAACATAACATATAATATTATCCAAACAAGTAGACAGTGTATTGTTCAATATGATAACATAATCCTTTTTTTCTTTTGTTTGATTTGATGAAGGATCATTTTTCTGTTTTCACTCATGGTTCATGACACACCTCAGGCTGTGAACCAGTTATGTAGTCATTTTGAAGCCTATAGAGATATTCCAAAGATCACAGAGCTGAGGGAAAAGTATAAGAGCATAAAGCAAATTCTCAAATCTCACGTGTTCTCTGATTTTTCCAGGTAATACTCGAAATACAAGCGAAAAGTTCTTTCTCTTGTTAACTTGAAGTTTGTTCTCTACTTGCACTTGAAATTATACGCGCTTGATTGACGTTTAAAGCTTGTTCCAAAGCTTAACTAGAAGAAAAGTGATATATATATATATATATGTGTATATATATATATATATATATATATATATATATTTTGGAGGGTGGTGGGGGGGATCTGGGTTTAGAAAGTATGAGCAGTTATGGAGAAATGTGAAGCTCATGTGATTTTGAAGAGTGCGGTTTACAAGATAGTAAATGATTAAATTCTATACTTTACTGAACAAACTGTTAATTTCACTCACAACATTCTCTTAAGGGCCTAATTGGTTTTTGTCTTGGAAATTCTTTTCATTGTCATTTTTAAAGATATCTACCCAGATAACGAGAAGCTGTTGCAAGTATAAGATATTATCAATCATCTAATATGTATCTGTTTAATATATTTGACTTTTTTTTAGCAATTGTTGAATAAAAAAATTAAATATGAGTTTGTCTAGAAGTTAAAGGATGGCTACTATTTGAGGGGACTCAACGTTGTATGAGCCAACCCCTAATCCTAGTTCGTCAATTAATTCCTAATAATTCTATATAAAATTCATATATCCTTGTACGTAAACTTGTTTCCTACTCTCTTCCTTTTCCTTTCTTTTCTCACAAAGGAAGTTCCTATCACCTTTTTCGCTTGACAGCTTAGGTTCTGGGAAAGAAACAGAGGAAAACAATCTACTACAGCAGTTATCAGATGCTTGCTTGGTGGTAGATGCTTTGGAGCCATCAGTAAGGGAAGATTTGGTGAAGAACTTCTGTAGCAGGGAGCTCACTTCATATCAGCAGATTTTTGAAGGAGCTGGTCTGTTCAAATTTTGTTTTATGCATTTCAACTAGTGTATGAAATTAGTATGATGCTTTAGATCTCTTAATTTTTATTTTTTCGTTCTTACTTCCAAATATTTCAGAGTTAGCAAAGCTGGATAAAACAGAAAGAAGATATGCTTGGATAAAGCGTAGGTTGAGAACCAATGAGGAGATTTGGAAAATTTTTCCACCTTCATGGCATGTTCCTTATTTGCTTTGCATCCAGTTCTGCAAGTTGACAAGGTTGGTTATCCACACAACTTTGGAATTCAAAGTCTAGAAATGGTTGTGTAGCCACTCCATCATATGTTATCTCAAATTATAGCATTGCTTCTTCTATATTCTTCGGTGGCGATGAAAATACATTAACATACCCAATATTAATTTTTGGAGTAAGGCTAGCCATTGCAATTATAGTTTTAATTTTTGTTAACACCTGGCTTTAATGAACTTTTTGTATTTTCTAGCAATTGCATCAAAAGAATATACGTAGGCAATGATATCAAGAACAATTATGTGTTCTAGGAAAAAAAAAAAAGACTATGGTTTAAGTATTTTTATTTCCTTCCTTCTTGAAAATAAAAAATAAGCCATTCATACTCATAACTGAAGTTGGATAACTCTTAAAACCTCGAATCAATTTCATTCTCCTTCCTCCTTTTTTTTTTATTTATTATTATTAATAAATTCAATCAATTTCATTTATTTAGTGGTCTCTACCACTTTTTTTTTTTTTTTTGGGTCTCATTTAGATTTCGATTTTGATTCTTGAGTCTGTATCCAGATATTGATACTATCGACACAATTAAAATTTGATTTATGTTGGTTCACAGTTAGTGATAGCAATGCTGCAAATGGGTAGTCGTTTTCGATGATTTTGTAAATAACTATTGATACATCAATCTGTCTTGCGGTGTTCATCTGAAAATAGTTATGTATCATATGTAAGCGAACAATTATCGACATGTGAACGTGCTGTGGTCTGTTTCTACAAAAAGCAGGAGAGAAAAATATGTTGTATGTGATATAATTTTTATTTTAGAACTAACTAATTTTGGAAAACTCAAAAACTGGTTAGAAATGGTAAATGGAACTCAACAAAGCAATGCTGAGTTTATGTTATTAGAACCTAAATGTTTCTGTCAGTAAACTATCTACCATTGACTGGTTTTCAAATTGTGTCTTGTTTCCTATAGTTTTTTTAAGCTTTTCAGGATGTGTCCTCGCCTCTCAGTGTAAAAATTTTAATGTACCCCAAATATTTATGGACGTGTCTTGACTTTCCAAGGGACATCTTGTTATCTGGCATTTCATTTATCATACAGTGTTTCTACTTCCTGTTTTTCAGCTACAGTTGGAGACAGATAATAGTTGGTGTTCCTTTTAAGACAGTCAGAACTGTTACATAATTTTAACTGAACTTAGCCCTCAGGCTGATAATTTGACACATTTTCTGTCTCTCTCCAGGACACAACTTGTGGAGATTCTTAATAATCTTAAAGAAAAGCCAGATGTTGGGACATTACTAATGGTAAGCTCCTTTAGGCATTACTGCATCCTTTTGGTGGTCGTCTAAATTGTTGTCATCAGTAATGTGCTTTTTCCTTATTGACTACGTATTAATGGTCATTTTGAACTTTGTCATAGTTGTGCTACGATATTGGACGAGATGATATATCATCTACGCGTCTAAGCCAATTTAATTTTTCATGTTCTTGATGATACTTATTTGTTGACCTGTTAAGTTACCTACATCTCGTGATGGTTGGCACTTTTTAAGATGTTCTATTGAGTTGAAGCTGTTGATGGGAAATTGGCTAGGCTGAAGGAATTTAAATAATAAACGCTTTTACTTTTACTTCTCCTTAAATTTTGCTCAATGATTGAATTGAAGAGATCTTCAGGTCAACCAGGGTTGTTTTTCTGAAAAATTCTGTGGATATTCTGTTTTTGACATTTTCTCCCACTGCATATGCTGTCTCAAGGTCGTTATGTCATCTTTCTCTTCCTTTTTTTCTTAAATAACGTTACATTTCAGACTGCTTAAATAAATATCTGATTAAACCCAATATTATGGCCGACATAGGTATATAACTCTTCTCTAAGAAAGTGATAGATCCCCAATCAAGTTCACATATCCAAGGCGCAAGGAACAGGGGAGTGGTGCATAAGTGCCGGTCAAATCACATCGTGTTCCAGCAGCTTCTAGAATTATGTAGTCCTCTCAAATTTGTTATGTTAAAGTTCAGTTTGATAGAATGCTATATGGTGGGGGTTCATGAGAAGGGAGGGCATGGAGAGAAAGCAGAGTGAGTGAGAAAATTGAGTGGAGATCCTAGCTTCTCGAATTGCTGCTTATCTTCTTATTCTATTTTCTTGACATGTACAACTTTAGCTGTACAACTTTAGCCATGCAGTACCATTCAATGCAGGAACCCAAAAATATATTTTATAACTTTAGTTATGCAGTACTATTCAATGCAGGAACCCAAAAATACATTTTATATTCCGTCTGTTGAAATTAATTAGTCTGCTTTATTTTCTTGAAACCTTTTATTTTAATTCCATTCTCAGCTGCTCATAAATCGCCACAAAACCATCAGAAACCTATGTAAAGTTTTGAATGGTTAGGAAATTTCCTTCTGCAGAAGTTTCCAGTATGAGCTTGCATTGTCCATTACATTTAACAAAATTGTTTCTGTTAGATCCCACATCGGGCATTCAACTGGTGTCAATTCAATTCATAAGGTGAAGGCAAACCTCCCCTAGTGAACCGGTTTTCTAGGAGGAGTTAGGCCCAATATCCTTACTTCACTTCAATTTCAACATGGTATCAGAGCCAGGCCCAATTTCGGTGTGGGGTGCCGCCAATATCGATTTGTCCACAGTCGTTTGGTATGGTCCACGCTGTGCGTGAGGGGGCGTGTTAGATCCCACATCGGGCATTCAACTGGTGTCAATTCAATTCATAAGGTGAAGGCAAACCTCCCCTAGTGAACCGGTTTTCTAGGAGGAGTTAGGCCCAATATCCTTACTTCACTTCAATTTCAACAGTTTCCTTCTGCCTACAGACCGTTACTTCATTACTATTGGGATTGAATAGAGGTAGTTATTTTCCGTTCTTTTTCACACCTGTTCAGTGATGGCCACGAAACATGCCTGGAAAAATCCGCAAGTGCACGGGTTGTGATCAAGTAATAAAGTGGACTATGAGAGTCCAGGTTGTTGTACCCACAGGGATTGGTATTCGTAGTGGAGTTACTTATTCTAGCGTAAAATGAACACGTGGCAGTGGAGGTGACTTAAACGAAGTTAAACTAAAAGATAAAGAGAAAATAATAACATAAAATGGGAGTGAATGGGGATGAACTCGGATAAATATTAGTTGGGAGTCATGACTTCACTTAACCTTAGTCCAATCAAATCATCGTCTATCACAACATATTACTCATTTTCTATGTTAGACCCGATTTTCCAAACTTAGCCAATTGCCTCTCTCGAGTGTTAATCACCCTAATCAATTTGTTAACCTACAATATCTGTATGTAGGTGGTCCCAACGATTGCATTAAACATTGTGAAAATAGCTCAATGGATCACCTAAGGGTAGTAGAGTGTCTAGTAGAGTGTCTCCACCTATTCCATTACGAAACCTAGGGCATGTGCTTCCGTGGTCTAAAGTGCACCGCCTCTCTCGAGGTCAACACAAATCACAAAACAAGCATTTGGTGATTAAGCAAACACTTGGATAACAGCTCAAAAGCAAACACACATGAAATGGGCAAACAATTTCAATACCATAAATATATTCATTGATAAAACTAGGTTAAGCTACATCAATCATCCCAACATTACAATAATTAGCTCATGATGAAGAAATCAAATGTAGATCTACATAAAAAGCTCAAATGGAAGAGAAGGTGGAAAGAACAAGATGAAAAGCTAAGAATCTCCCTTTGAAGTTCCAATTCTTGATCAATCTTCTACCTTCACTCCATCATCTCTTGATCTCCTTGCTTTCGTCTCCAAGGAACAATCCCAAATCAAACCCCTAACCACAACTAACAGCCCGTTTTTTTACAACTTTTAACAAATTTTTACACATTTTAACACATTCACATCAAAATTACATCCACATATTTTCTGGGACCCACTGTACTACATAAATCTCCACCACTCAATCCCACTCATTCTCTCTCCTATTTCACATCAAAACTCATAAATACTCATAAATACACATACACTAACGGGGGCTAAGAGAAGAAATGCAAGAAGAAAAGAAGAAAAGAAGAAGAAAAGAGGAAGAGAGAAAAAGGGGAAGAAAACCTAATCTAATTCTAAACTAAGACAAGAATCAAGAATGAGGAATTGGGGATCTTAAGGTGTGTAATATGGCCCTAATTCATATCCTAATTATACCCAAAAGGCCCCTCATTTTATGTCAAAAGAAGGAAAGAACCGAGAAGAAGAGGGAAAACTGCGCATTTTGCTGTTTTTTGGGGTTGGGTTACGGCCGTAACCTAGGCTCTAAGAAAGGTCACTGGTAGGTTTTTCTGGGGTTACAGCCGTAATCTCATTTTTTCAGCATCGGCGCCCGAACTTCAAATGGCCGTAACCTTTGCCCACGATGTATCTTCAAATGGCCGTCACCTCATTTTTTTCAGCATCGACGCCCGAGCTTCAAATTGCGTTGGAAGCTAGACTCGATAATCTACAACTCTCTAGTTGATTGTGTCATCCAACTCAATTTGTATCTTTATCAAAAATGCTCCTCAACTTCGAACATCTTACATTTTGGTCCATGATCTTCGTTTGGCCATATCTTTTGATCTGTAACTCGGAATTGAGATCCGTAAAAAGCTACGGACTTCACTTTCCGTGTTCTTCCATGTAAGCACAAGAAATGAGGCCAAGACAATCTTCATAAATATTGCACCTGAAGTCCTCCAACTTTGGAATTGCTGCATTTCGGTCCATTTTGTCTCATTTTGCTTCCTTTCCTTCCAAATCAAGGTTGGATGAAATTTAGACAATTGTGAGTAGAAATCCACTCATTTGCTTCACTTTTAGGATATTTGAAGTACTTAATGAGTGTGCTAAAACACACTCATCATTCAGCTTACAAAATTTCACCTTTGCTTGCCAGTTTTTCCGTATGTCCATAAATAATACGGGCAAGTTATTCTCTTCTATGGTTTTCATTTTCCCCTTTGTTGATGGAGTTTGTTTAGCTTTTGAAAAGTCGTGACTCCATAGTTTATGCACATGAACTTGTACTTTTCTGCCTCTATGACACATTATTGACAAATCTTTTAATTGGGGAATTTACATTTTTTGGATGATAATTAGCCTCCCATACTAGTTTCAGCTTTTGACAGTGTTGTTAAATTTGATGCACACTGTTAGGCACTACAGCGAACATTGGAATTTGAAGAAGAGTTGGCAGAGAAATTTGGTGGTGGAAGTCAAAATAGAGAAACAGAAAAAGACAGTGGGGAACTACATGAAGGGGAAAATACTAAGACTATAGCCGACATTCGGAAGAAATACGAGAAAAAGCTTGCTGCACACAGTGGAAATGTGAATGAGGCATTCTTTATGACTGCTTATTTTAGGAAGTGCATTTTGTTTGACATAATGTATTATTTGACTGGTTGTTATGATATTTTCTTTATTGTTAGGAACACGATCAACACAAAGATCTAACATTGCCTGGAGCTGGGGTATGTTCTCTTTACCTGACAGTTATTCTGCAACTCATAAATGGCTCTCAATTATCACATGATGGGTTACATTTTAGCCATCAGTCTTTGGAAATCTCCGTTTGCGATCCGAGAGTGCATGCGTAAATGATGGTTATTGTTTACTTTTTGTCTTTGGTGCTTGAGTCCTGACCTCTAACATCTTTTTCCAAATGGACTGCAATAATCTTCATTAGGGTCTTTAGTTTTTCCTTTTTTTCACACATACATTGTCATTCTGAATTCGGACTTGCAAGTGAAATTAACTTCTTATATTGATCAACATGGCAGTTCAATTTTCAAGGGATCATTTCATCGTGCTTTGAACCTCACTTGACAGTATACGTGGAACTGGAAGAGAAGACTCTTATGGAGAATCTAGAGAAACTTGTCCAGGTAGTTTTTATTTTTTGAAATCTTCGTTGCCGTACTAAAGATAATTTCTCTGCTTTTATTTGGTGATTTGACATGCCCTTGTACACCAGGAAGAAACTTGGGATACAGACGAGGGAAATATATTGTCTAGCAGCATTCAGGTAACCCATTCAAAATGTTGGGTGCAGATCAGATATTTGAATCTTTAAAGAGATGACGTTAATTTTTAACTGTTAGCGTATATGATTTCCTTATGTTTATTTCTGAAGTTTTTCCCATGCTAGCTTATGGGATTCTCGTTTTTACTTTCTTTTAATGTTCTTTTGCACTTCAGAAATAGAACGCTAAAATATAGGATAAGAAAGTGATAGGATCTGAGCATCTCTGATGCTTGGACCTGATTTTCTTATATACTCATATAGATGGAGAGGAAGGTGCATGGAGGCATTAATTTGGATGAGAGGAGAGTGTGCAACCTAGTGAGAGGCTGCCCGATAGGTTTTGCTCATTGATGGTGGAATTGGCTCCTTTGGTAGGTTGAGACATAATTGATATATAAGGGGACAAAGAAGATGAGGCCAAAAAGCAGCCGAGATATGTAGAGAGAAAAAGAGGAGAGGGGCCGCCATGATGTATAAAACAAAGATGCTCGCGAGAGTCGTAGAGCTTGTTTGCTATGACTTTAAACAAAAATCACTTTTCCAATATCATTTTCAACCATCCATTTGACTTGTTTGACATTTCTTATGCCATTTTTGCTCACTTTTCAATCACAATTTAAAAAAAAAAAAAAAGAATCTTTACGGAACATACCGTTATTCTTGCTTTGGTACCAGGATACAATGAAGGAATTGCATTCTTTCATTGATGACTTGTGGTGAATATATATAGTAAAAGCAATGGAAACTAAGGGTATCCTTGATAGAGTAAATTTAAAATGAGTTTTAGATATGTAGCTTGAGAAGAAAATGCATTAAAAATTAAAAAAAAAATTGAAAAAGTCATCAAATCAAGGTAATGAGCGATTGAAATAATGAGAGAGAAAAATGGGTTTTGTTTAAAGTTGTATCGAACAAGCCCTACATCTTCTATCCAAAATTAACTACATCTTCAATATCATTTATACATATCTAGAATCTTTTATGTTCACATCTAGAATCCTTTACAAGAGATATACAAGAATAAAGAAAAGGTAAGTGCAAATAATATGAAGAGGACTCTTGGTTGGCTGCTTTGCATGAGGGGGCGGATGCCGTAGTCGAGGGTGAGCCATTTGATGATGTGTCATTCTTTGTGCATGGTGTTGACTGACCTATAGTTTCCTTAACAATCTCTACCTACTTCTATGCATCTTAATGATTTTTATTTTATTTTTTATTTTTTTGGACTTCTTATAGAGGAAAAAGTTTGTCGCATCGACGAATGAGGGATATCAAAATTCATTCTTGTTGATATTTCCACATCTAAAATTTTCTCTGTAATTTCTCATATTTATATTGTATTCACTATAATGTCCTTCACTCCTTAAACCAGGTCACTAATGCTCTGACTCATTACTAATTCACTGCATTTTTATTGTGTCTGTAGAGCTCATTGATATTATTATGCATACCAAGTTGATCTTCTAATTATTTTATGAAGGTCTTCAACATAATAAGGAAGAGCTTAAAGCGATGCAGTGCTTTGACAAAAAGTCAGACATTATTTAATTTGTTCAAGGTGCGTTTTTTGAAATTCCTTATACACATGGTCCTGCTAGGAAATTTACTTGTGTGGAGGAACAAGAAAGATTTTGATCAAATATTATTTTTTATTTTTTGACAAACTTGACCAAATTATTTTTAGTGAAAAATACTCATGAAAATCTAGCCTCTGGTATGGATGTCCTTAGAATGGTTGAATGTCTAGTTATTAGTGATTGATTATTGATCCCTCCGTGTCGATTATATAGGTCTGTTTCATTTTTCACATAGATGAAGAGTTAAGACTATTATTAGAAAAGTAAATAATTCAAATGATTTCCCTGTTCATGCTTATTAATGAATTTAAAAATGGATGGAACTATTGTCAAATGACTTTAAGGTGTGCAAATTAAATGATGGTGTAATAGTAAGTAATAGTAAATGGGAAAAATTACTATTACTCAATATAGAAAGAGAGCTATATAATTGGGACAACTAAAGAAGGAAAATCGGTTTATATCATTGAGACGGGGTATTTCCTATGGTAAGCGAAGACAAAATGTTCATCGGAATGGCAAGATATTTTGAAAGGGGAACTTTGGGAAACATTAAGAACTGTTTGTTGTGGTTTCTTTGGGGATCCTTTCAAATCTAATAACTACCTCCAATACCAAATATACTTGAACCGTCGTTATATATCTATTAAAAGGTTATTGCCTTGTCCAGTATCAAAGGTTTCTGTCTTGTGCAGTACTAATGATTAAAGAACGGATGCGTCATATGTTATCCATAAACTCTAGCTTCTGATCATAAACAAATTGTTCCACAACCTCTTATAATTTTGGGATAGTACTTATCTCTTCTGAAGTTGCCAAATCTGAAATCCGAAAGGTTCTCTGGTTAAACAAACCACCAGTGCTTCACTCACTGCAACCAAAGAATCTTTCGTGAAGGCCGGTCACTCTTTTCATGAATTTAAGGGCAGATTCTTGAGGCACCTGCCACTTAAAACTCTACCTGATTTTTCCTTGTGTGGTTATTATGCATGGTGTTCTGGAAGGAACCTAAAAATTCTGTCCATGGCATTTTGGAAAGAACCCAAAGATAACGGACTCCATATTATAGGATCGAATTATCGCATTTTTCTATGCAATTTAATGGTCTCTATATAAATAGGTGTTCCAAAGATTTCTTAAAGCATATGCCACAAGGCTTTTCACAAGATTGCCCAAGGGTGGTACAGGAATTGTAGCAGCTGCCACAGGAATGGATGGACAGATAAAGGTAGGCCATTCTTTTCTTGTCTTTGGATTTTCAGAGGAAAATTACCTCCTCTCTTTCCTTTTACTGACTTTTGTACTTGCTGGTCTACAATATATTTCGTGCAGACATCTGATAGGGATGAACGGGTTATCTGTTATATAGTTAGCACAGCTGAATATTGCCACAATACGGTGAGTTGGGTTTTCAAATCGACTCTGTACTTGAAAATACTGTATTACAGTTAGATTTTTTGTTAAATAGACTGCCATCCAATTGGAGAATTGAATAATTTGGTTTATTACAGTGAAATGTCAGTTTGTCAAATCACTAATAATATTCTGTAGCTCTATGATGAGTAAGATTTCTACCATCATGGGATACTGAGTGGCCAAAGTTTGACCTTGTATTGTTTTTTCTTTTTAGCATTCTAGAACCTGTATCAGAATAGATGGTTCGAATGAACCATAATTAGAAGGCATCTAAGAATTGGACTTCTGTTTTGTGTATACTTCCCCAGGGTCCATTAGCAGTAAGCCCTAGTCAGATTATTCCAGCATGAGTGCATGGCTGTTATCACTGTAGAATAACATGTTTTCAATACACCGTCACATCGTCACAGCTACATTATTTTGACATCATATCTTAATCATCAAAACCATATTTTCCTTGGCGGGGCATTCTAGTCAGAGCAACTCATACATGCGCTTGAACTTTACCTGCCTGAGTGCAAATACACATAAACTCCTTAAATTATTATCATGTAACACAATCATACATTAGTGTGGAAATCTTGTTGAACAGAAAAGAAGGAAGAACGGAAATATTGAAATATAGTTCATGATTGTAAATGAAGAAATACATTATTACTCACCACTATAAGGTGAATATTATTAAGTTATTACAATTGTGAATTAGCCCCAAGTGACAAAGTACTTGTGATGATTACATGAAAACTTTATTATTTTCATTATTTTTTTGTTTTTGTTTTATATCTTCCTTTCTTAACTTCAGACTAACCCTTTCACTTATGTTGCCAGTCTGGAGAACTGGCCGAGAACGTGTCCAAAATAATCGAACCTCAGTTTGTCGATATGATTGATATGTCTGAAGTACAGGTAAAAATATATTTATGTTATTCATTTGTGCTTCTTCTCTTGCTTCTACACTTTTCTCAACACTGCCTTTTGCAGGATGAATTCTCAGCAGTTATAACAAAAGCCTTGATCACTTTGGTTAATGGCATAGAAACTAAATTTGATGCTGAAATGGCTGCAATGACACGAAGACCCTGGGCAACTCTTGAGAGTGTTGGTGACCAATCAGAGTGAGATGAGCTCTATAAATATGCCAACTATTAAAGGTTACTGTTATGTCTTCTTATGTAAACCTCGTATGTATATTCCTGCAGGTATGTCAATTCTATTAACACGATTTTGACTACTAGCATTCCTGCACTTGGGAGCCTTCTTTCTCCAGTTTATTTTCAGTTCTTTCTTGACAAGGTAAGTATGTGAACGGCAAACCTGAAGACAGATTGCAAAAAGTTGCTTCTTCCATTCTTTCTAGATTTAGCTTTATTGCTATTTCTTGATTCAGAAGCTCATATTTTTCAACTTGTTTGTAGCTTGCATCTTCTCTTGGCCCTCGCTTCTACCTAAATATATTCAAATGCAAGCAAATATCAGAAACTGGAGCACAACAAGTATGTGGATTATCAGTTCATCCTTTTGTTACATGAGTTGGATAGTGATCCCTTAGGGGCCACTTAACTTGATTCCAATGTCAATGCTTAGATTATGTAATTTGCAGATGTTATTGGATACACAGGCTGTAAAGACTATTCTTCTTGATATTCCTTCCCTCGGGAAACAGGTAAGAGAGAAAAATTGGAGTGCTCGCAAACTGCACATTGTAATTTACATGTACCTGGCATATCGCTGTCATCCTCTTACTCTAAGTAATGTTCTGATTTCACTGTCACCTTTTGTGGGGTAGTTAGAGGCTCCAATAATCTTGAGTACACCCCACCCCCTCCTCCCTTCATTTCCTTTGCCTGTCTGTTTATTTGAAAAATTGAATTACCGGTCATAATGGAAGTTTTCTCGGTATACTCTGTGTGGCATTCAATGTCCGAAGGCGGTGTTTATCACTCAATCGCAACTTAGATTTTTTGCACTAGATGTCCTAATAAATAATGCATGATAAAAATTTTACTGTTTTATTTATGAAACCCTTCTAATTTTATATGAGACAGATCCAATGTAACTGCTCTTGTGTTTATTCTCTGAACAGACATCCGGAGCTTCCAGCTACACAAAGTTTGTGAATCGTGAGATGAGCAAAGCCGAAGCGTTACTGAAGGTGTGTTTAATATAGCATATGCTTTTTCCTTTCTTTTTGTTGTTCTTCCTTTCATTTTTTCTTTTCGTTTGGGGGATTGTAGAGTCATCTTCTAGATGTAGTTTACGGCCATTCCTGTTTGTTACACAGGTAATATTGTCCCCGGTTGACTCAGTTGCAGACACATATTGTGCCCTGTTGCCCGAGGGTTCACCTGCAGAGTTTCAGCGAATTCTGGATCTCAAGGTTTTTCAAGACTCCCTATCTAGTTTCTTTATCATTTTTCACTCTCAGCTGAAATGTCAAATGCTTGGTATTTTCCCTAGAAGTTAATTAGGTCATTCAATGACTCGATTAGCCACGCCTTCTTTCTTATTTCTTGTCCAATGAATTATACTTTTCTGGGTTGTTGATCCGACCAATAGGAAGTGTTGTTACCTTCTTTGTCAATATTTTACTTAAGAGTTATTATTTAATAAACCATTAGCATAGTGTACATGGTTGATGACTTGCCACTTTCTACATCTGTCAATCAAAACAAATCCGGTGCCCACCAAGATTCACAATATTGCGCACTCAGAAGTGGTGTGGCGCATCAGCTCTGGTGCCACATCAACTTACGTGCACCCTGGTGGGCACCAGATTAGTTTTGCTCTGCCAACTCAGATGGCCCATAAATTGCAGTGTCCAACATCCGAATCTACAACACGGCTTATATTTTCAGATTTTACAATTTTCTTTATGTTTATTGTAATTATATCCTCACTCTTTTTTTTCGTTCTATGTTCTTTGCAGGGCCTGAAGAAGACCGACCAACAAAGCATACTCGATGATTATAACAAACGTGGATCAAGAACCAGTCAACCGTCTGTCAATCCAGTCATCCCTTCTGTCTCAAGTACGTCCATTACACCAGCACTAAGTAATCCATCTGCTCCTGGAATGATCGGAGAAGAAGTGCTGGCAAGAGCAGCTGAACTCAGACGAGGCTTTGCTGCAACTGGATTCAAGAAACTTCTAGCTTTAACTGAAGCTGCTAAAATTGGAAGGATGGGACTCTCCTGAGGTTCTTAGTTTGATGAAAATGAGAGATTTGTGAATGATATATCACAAGTTTACTATGGTTGCCTATGATTTTGTTGTGATCTTTCTGTAATCGTAGCTATAGAATGAGGATCATCCATAGTTTATAAGTACTCGTTCATAAACGCGTCTATAGGCACTTTGCAAAGGTACTAAGAGAAAAGAAGTTCTTCGAAATAAATTTACCTATGATTCCAAGAGTCATGTGAGATATATCATGTGGAACATGGCTGCATAATTTCAATTTTATTTTCGAACATAATCAAAATTTGAAGGGAAGAATTTGTTTTATTTATGATTTGAAATGTTGTGCAAGGGTTTTCAATAAATAAATAAATAAATGTTGTGTAAGATGTTTTTTTTGCAAAATGGGAGTATGATTTCAAAATTTATTATCTACATAACTGATATTTGAGATGAATTTAATTAATGTTAATAATTTAGGTTTGGCTTGAGTTGAATCGAGTCCGAGCTTATCGAACCTGCTCGAGTCATGGATACCTTCATGTTGTCATATATCTTGGCCTTGATCTTGTCTAATAAATCTTCAAATTGCAGTTCACAACCTAATTAAGCTTCACCTACATTTTAGAAGCCGTTATTGTCTTAAGGAAATAACAATAATTATAGTTATATTCAAAGAAAATTTGTTCGATTTGAAGAAATAAAATTAATTTTTCCTAAGATTTTAAAGGGTAATTCATAATTAATTACACGGATGTTAACGAGTTGACTCGAAATTATAAACTCGGGTTTAGCCAGCTTTGGGGTAAGAGTGAAAAGCTCGAGCTGAGCCGGATTGGGCCTGCTGTTCAAAAACGAAGCCCGACTTGGTCTTCAGCAAGCCTGAGCCGACTTGAACAATTTAACAATAATTATTTTATTTTATTTTTTATTTTTTCCTGCCCTGAGTGCTCATTATATAGGTAGTTAGTCATTTTCTATGACCCTAGATCAAGTGTTTGCATATAATTTTTAATGTATTTTTATGAGTATAGAGAGAAAACGAGCAGAGTTAAATTGTGGAGATTTAATCGTACAGATAGATCCTATGAAATATATGGATGGATGTGATTTGTGTTGACCAAATTTGAATTTTATAAAGTAGGAAAAAGTATAAATTATAATGACTTCTAAGTAGTACGCAAACAAACCCTTGGACTTTCTCACCGCATTGAAAATTACCAATTATTTCCAAAAAAGGGTTTTCCATGAATAAATATAAAGGTCAATCAAAGATTCAAAGTCCTATAATTTCTAATGAATTTCATTTCAATTTCCAATACAATATATTGTTTTTGTTTTTTTTTTGAATATTTTCCAATACAAATTTTATTTACTAAAAGTTTATATTGCATTTTTTTTCAGATTAAAAGTTTATATTGCTGATAATAATGTTATTAATTAACTTAATTTGGCACTCAAACTACAAAAATAATAATAATAATAATAATAATAATAATAATAATAATAATAATAATAATAATAATAGCATTGACATGACATATCCAAAATTACATAAAATAAGTACTATATATATCAATCCTTCTCCAAAACCATCGATGGTGCCATAATTACGGCACCATCGATGTCCATGAGGATCGATCGACATAGTTTTGAAATCGGACCAGGATCTGGAATCGATGGCGAGGGAGTTCAAAATTTTGAATTTTCGATCTGCGGTAGTGGTGACCATCGGTCAAAGTTTTGTCAACATTTTTGGGCCAAAAATGTTAACAAAACTTTGACCGATGGTCACCGCCATATCAGCGAAAAATCGAAAAATTCTGAACTCCCTCGACATTCCAGATCCGTCCCGATTTCAAAATAGATCGAATTGACCCCCAAATGGACATCGATGGTGCCGTAATTCTGCTATATATATATATATATATATATATATAATTAATAAAACCAACACATTTTCCCGTCACTTTCACCTATTTTTCTGAATTAAAAAATTAATTTTTAATTATGGCAACGAGTTTTACCGCTTCTACATGTCTTTTTCAACTCGACTTCTTCTTCAGCGTGTATACATATATACACGCATCGGGTCCACTTATTTTTCTGAATTAAAAAAAATCACACCGTTAAAATAAGCCAAGTTATCGGTTCTATTTTGTATATTCTGTAATTGGGTTGTGTGGCGGAGAATAGTGGATTTTATCGGTTTTAGAATGTTATTGAATATAAGATGTTTCAACAAAATATAAAATTATGTGAAATTTTTTTGTTTTTAGTCCTATTATTTGCTATAACATGATGTATTTGTGTAAAATATAGGCGAAAGTCTACTAAAAATTTTAGAAATTCTTTTGCACTTATCCCCTTATGCGGATTCTAATTTATTACATGTGTATATGTCTCCCCACAAGCACAGATAAAACACTAGTAATAATAAAATAGCATTGACATGACATATCCAAAATTACATAAAATAAGTACTATATATAACATTTTAAATATAATATCAATTTCTGTATTCTTTAGTTTCAAATCTAGAAGAATACATAAAATTGAGCCAATTTAAATATTGCCTAAAACATTAATCTTAATTAACTCATCATCCCACTTGCAAAAGAAAAATGGAAAAAATTGAGCCAATTTAAATATTGCCTAAAACATTAATCTTAATTAACTCATCATCCCACTTGCAAAAGAAAAATGGAAAACGGAGGACATCTAGTTCTATATAGGTTTGGCTTAATAGCACGTTACAATAATTAATAATGTTGGTTCTGTAAGAAATTGTCATACATAGGTAGGGGGCTTCACGATGCTGATCAAGTGGGTACATAATGTATTTGTCTAAATAAATAAATATATAATATATGAATGATTTTGATGGGAAGCTTGAGAAATCTTGAAACATAAACCCTAATTGCAACAAAATTATTCATATTAATTCATTTGCTAAGAAACACTGCTCAAGTCATAGAGAACAAAAAAAAGGAACAATATTTGTGCTTAAAATTGCATTCAAACATGGGTGCTGCTGCTTCTGAATGATCCAAGGGCTTTTGCTGCTCCTGCTCTCAAAATGAACTGGTGGTAGAATGCTGCAATGGCTGCACCAATGAAGGGTCCCACCCAGAATATCCACTGAAACGCAAAATAACATCAAATCATCGTACAATTTAAAATAAAATAAAATTAACACAATAAAAATAATGGGTACGTAAGTACTAGTATATATATATACTAACCTGGTCATCCCAAGCCTTTTCCTGGTTGTAGATGACAGCAGCCCCAAGACTCCTAGCAGGGTTAATGCCAGTCCCAGTAATTGGGATAGTGGCTAAGTGAACCATAAAGACTGCAAATCCAATTGGAAGAGGTGCCAATACCTATTTAGTACACACCATTATTAATTAATCAAGTCAACAATCCATTTCGAACCCAAAAAAAAAGTCAACTTTTTCTTGTTAATTCAAAAAAAAAAATGTGTGTGTGTGTGTGTGATGAACTTACGGGGACATGGGAATCCCTAGCACTTCTCTTGGGATCGGTGGCAGAAAAAACTGTGTAAACTAGAACAAATGTTCCAATGATCTCCGCCGACAATCCCACGCCGGTGCTGTAGCCGTCTTCCAGCTTATTGGCACCACCGCCGTACCTTTTGTAGTACGATTTCTGAAACGCCTTCACCAGCCCCACTCCACAAATAGCCCCTCCACACTGCGCCACCATATACATTATGGCTCTTATCATCGACACCTTTCGGGCCAAGAAAAGCCCAAATGTCACCGCCGGGTTTATATGCCCCCCTGAGATATACATTTATACACATCGCATGCCATCATACATCCATAGTATTCAATACATACATACATACGGTAGCTGATGTGGTAGTTTGTAAGTGGTGCAGAGTATTGCTCATACACTGATGTAAACCACTAATTAGGCATTAGCGTGTGAGTATTTTAACATATCCACATGTGGCTCGATGACCAAAATTGCATATAGGTAAGCATGACTCACCGGAGATTCCAGCAGTGCAATAGACGAGAACGAAGATCATGCCGCCAAAGGCCCATGCAATACCAAGAATCCCGACGCCGCCACACTGATCGCCGCCGTGGGCCGCGGTTGTGTCGATCTGGCTTTTGTACCCAATCACGGTCAAGACCGTAATGTAAAGGAAGAGCAAGGTGGCTATAAACTCGGCGATAACGGCTCTGTAAAATGACCACTTGGTGAGCTCCTCTGCATCGATTAGCGGCACCGGTGGTGGATCGTGGTAGTCCTTGGCCGTGAAGGATCCATGCTCCGCCACTCCAGCGTTCTTCGCCATATTCTAGGGTTTAATTTAAGTCTACTAAAATAAATACTATTTATGTATTTGTTTCTTGTGTATGGGATTATGAGAGACTATAGGAAGCTTGTAATTGTGTGTGACTGATGACGAATATATATATATAATGTATGTATATATATACACAGGGGGTGGGTGAGGGTGGGGGTGGGGAGTAGCCGTCCATTAATCCAGGGCAGGCATGACTGTAACTCGCTTGCACCGACCCCCAACAGACAAAAGCCCCACCCCGTCCAACATTTTCTTCCTTTTATTAACGGCTAGTCTCATAATGTTGGAAACAAAATACTACATATTTTTTTTTTGAACTGAAAATACTATATAATTTAATATTATATATTTGCAGTTAAGTCAATTAATTTATTAAAGTTAAGTTTTGTAATAATAATAATAATTATAATAATAATAATAATAATAATAATAATAATTTAATATTTTTATGTGATTGGAATTAAAGTACGTACATAACAATGGAAATTTTGGCCATAGATCTAAAAAGACATAGAAAAAATTCAGCAGAAAATAATTCGTGGATTATAAAATGAGAGAGATCTTTAATTGAGCAATTGGTAGCTAGCTAGGCAACGGTAAAATAATAATTCTGAATACCTTTTTTTTTTATAGATTTAATTAATTAATTGGTAATTGGTACCATTAATTAGCTGGTAGGGCCAAGGCCAATTCAAACATGGTTGAATTTTAATTTGGGTATGAGTAGGCGCTTGTTTTAGGCTTTTTCTTTGGTTTGGTTAAAAAGTCCGTTATAAACCAGTTGTAATATAGTTTTTAAACATACACATCTCATTTTATTTATGAATTATTTGGAAATTTTTTGTAATACTCTTGAAGTATCAAAAAATTCGATGTTTCAGGTCAATAAATATTTAATTATTACCTAAATGTAAGATACCAGAATTAAGTGAATATATATGTTCGTGATGTGTAAATATACAATTTTATAGATGTAATTAAAAAAGAATATATACCTGATCTTGAGTACTAGAAAATTTTTCGATTATTTGGCCATCTCTTACTAGTGCATTCACCAACTCTGAGCGAACAAAAAAGTAATTTATATCAAACTTCTTTGTTACGTTTCAAAAAGAAAGTTATTGTGCTCTTTTCGTTGTTCTATTACGTTCATTCTTTGTGGTTCAAGGCAAAAGATGATGTGTGAAAAAGCAAAAGAAAAAAAGAAGGTGACAAAATGATGATTTTCATCAATAATAATTATGGCAAATTCTAATAACTTATAATTGAGTGTAACAAAAGCCGTTTGGTTTTTCCTTTCAAAAAAATAAAAATTAAAAACCAATATAAAACAAATGTTTTCTATAAAATACAAAATAAAAAAAAAATAATCGAGACACAATTATTATGATAAATTAATCAATTCATTCATGATAACAGGCAAATAAACCAGATATTTATCTTCTTTAATCAATTTTCAATCCTCTAGTTAATGAATGCGAATATATATTTCATAGCTAATGCAACATATAATTAAACAATTATACCCGGGAAAATCATTTTATTAGTATAATAATTAGTTATCATATTGTAGTACCCACTTCCTATATATATTCTCTTGAGTTGTGATCGTTCTAGCTCTTTAATTTGTGTCTATTCATCACGGGAAAGGAATATCATGATTTTGCATAGCCCATCTTGTGACACATTAATTTATCTAGTTCTTATAGGAGTATATTAAAACATCATTGAGTAATAATAAAATTAACACTACGTACCAAAAACTGAGTTTTTAGGCGCGGGTTATCGTCCATATAATCTTGTACATGTAGAGCATTATAGGCGATATGACAGTATGTCGCCGGTAATGCTGTATAGGAACGAGGCTATATATAGGAACAACGAACCGCCTCTAAAGGCCCAAATTTCTTGTAGTGTAATTAAATGTACTATTAGTATTTGTTTTAAAGCTTAAAGTTTAATTAATTAAATGACCTTTTTATGGGCTTCCGATCACTTGAAAATTAGTTAGTTTATTTGCCACTTGGAATATTAATACTAATGCACCATTATTTCACGTGCTTGGCACCATGATGAATGTGAATAATTCCACAATTAATGTTATTATTATCTCGTGACTATTGTTATTATTATCGTTTTCGAATGATACTACCTACTAGTTACTTTTAAGTGATAGCATGAGGTTAGACACTAGCTAAGCTGCATTTTTAAATTTTTTTTTTTTCCTGAATTAGAGCTTATAAGCTGCATATGTTATATTTTATAAACACTTAATTAGATCGATGCGGGTTCTTAAAATGTTTTCAATCTTTTTTGTGTTTTGAATTCATTTCCAGTTTTCTGTTTTTTGGATGACATGGAGAGAGAGAATGCAACGACTTGATTTTCACATTTTGAACATTTTAATTTATTTGCAACTATAACGCTAAAAATGAGAAAAGATGTTTTGAATTAATTTATTAACAAGTTTCAAGTTGAATACGTTTTTGAAAATATAAAAGTAACCAAGTTTTCGACGTTGTGAAAAAATGAAATAGCCTAAAAGCAAGAAAGAGAACATGTTCTTATTTTTATTTATTTTTATTTTTTTTTACATACATATTTTCTAAATCTCTTGCTGCAACTTCTTTACAACTTTTAAAATATTCATCAAATAGATCTATAGCAAGAAAATTGCATATCAAACCAGTGAAAGAAAATATCAAATGAACAATGAATAACAGACATTAATATAGCAATAAGTGAAGTACTGTATGTAATGACTATTGATGTAATGAGTGAAAATTTATGTCATTCGCAATGTTGTTATGAGCATAATTTTGACTAAATTGTAGAGAGCAAATTAATACACGTGGACAACTATGAACCATTCATTGGAAAGCCAAGGGTGGCTTTTATCACAATATTCAAAAAGTGTTGGTAGTTTTATTTTGAATTTTTTTTTATTGGATGATCGATGCAAGTGTGCTTACTTATTATTTAATAATATATATCTTCATGATCTAATGAAAATGTGACATTAACCATATTAATTTCTAATGTTTGTATATAGAATCACTCTTTATTTTGTTCGGGCTTGTGAACAACCAGTTATCATGCCTAATTATAAAGAGGTTACCTTAATATAGAGTTATGGGTCCAAATGCATTATCAAAGTCCAAAGACAAGAAAGTTTTGGAAAGAAATCGAGAGTGAATATTCCATTTTTGTATCCAAAAGTATTAATTACATACATATATACGTGATGATGTGTAATAATATTATAAGTGACAATTTTATTTTATTTTATTATTTTTTGAGGAAGATATTAGCGACAATGTCATATATCATTATATTGTTATATTAACAAAGTTGTGACGTACTTTAATTTGCTGAATAACATAATATATAGTTGGCATAATTAGTACTTACATTTGTGTTAGATAATTATCTTTTCGATTACTATGTGGCAAAGTTGAAAGGCCGAAACACCAAACACTCTTGTGAGTGTGAGTGGTAATTGATTGTTCTTGACTCATTAGACAATTTGAAATGCAATTCACATGTTAGGTTAGAGAGAATATATTATCAGTTAATATCATTTAAGGTGAAATTAATGTTATCCTGTCAATTGTTGACAAGACATGAGTCGATAAGATTTACAGTGGATTTCAAACCCATTTCATATTATGTATTGACAGAATAACATGTCAATAATTAGTAGAATAGTATTTCTCGTCATTGAATGTATATATAATATAGGTTCAATTGCATTATTCTAATTATTCTATGCTTACAATAGTCTCAAGCTTGATGAAGAACAAAATAACCTTGGGAAACAGTAAAATGTCTCCGACTTTGGTCACCTTCTAATGTTTTTTAGTTGCAAATTGCAATATGTTATTTTAGAGATAAATAAATAAATAATGCAACTTTTACTGACCGTCTCAAAACATTCTCACTGGTGGCATTTGTGAAAGAATATATACATTCTACATTTGACGATACAAAAATTATTACTTTTCTACTAGTTGAAATGATCTAGTATCTGATACATCTTTTTTAATAATTATACTCATTTTAAACTGCACACAATATTAAAATATCTTATTTTTTAATCTCAATAAACTTGCTTATATTTTTTTAATGAATATTCTTTTTTTTAATGAATATTAAAATATCTTTTTTAATGAATATTCTCTCTCTCTCTCTTGTAATGAATATTCTCTTTAAAACTCAATATTTTACAAACTCAATTAGGTAGCTAGGAAATAAGATTTCATAATTAACCGCCCATGAGAATCAAAATGTGTCCATTATTGTCCAAATCTTGTAAGATCTAACTTTTGGCATAAATTCT
Source organism: Jasminum sambac (assembly GCA_018223645.1). Taxonomy (NCBI): domain Eukaryota; kingdom Viridiplantae; phylum Streptophyta; class Magnoliopsida; order Lamiales; family Oleaceae; genus Jasminum; species Jasminum sambac. The sequence goes on along the minus strand of CP073645.1, from coordinate 37,583,215 downwards.
ATATAATGGCACCATATAATATATTGTCTATTAAAGTTGAGACATTTTACATACAACAATTCTTGAATCAAGAGCCAAAAGGACTTCTCCATATATGGACATTTTAGGTTAAGTCGAGCACTTACGACGATAAGCAGCATTTCATGCTAATATTTTTCGACTACATACTTTTCAACTACCCTTTAATATCATTTATCGGTTAAAGAAAGATGAAGTTCTGTTCGGTGCAACTAAAGTTGTTGAAACAACAAATTCTAAATTACTATAATTTTTTTTTTTTAAGGTCTAAATTACTACAATTTTATTTTATTTTTAATTCCAAAATGGAAAAACTCATGAATTTCATACAAAGACACTGACGTTGAGTTTGTGGGTCAAATCTATTGCCGCCCAAGGTTGAAGGGACCTGCCTTCAAATCAGCTAATGTGATTGACTGATTGTCATGTCACAAAATTGTTTTATATGACTTAATTATTATGTTTTTTTTTTTAATAATAAATGTCGAAGAAATTTTTCAACCGGACAGTTTATGAGTACATGTACTAGGAAAATAGTCTCTGGATGTTTTAACTTTTTCCTATTTAAAAATTATTTTTTACTGTTTCATCAAAATTAAGGGTTTAGTTGTTTGATAAAACTTGAATTAAAATTATTTTTATTATTTTCACTTACTCATTTATTGATTTAATATTTTTTTCAAATTTTGATATTTTCTTTACTTCTCAACCATACATTAAAAAATAATTTATATCAAACATATCTTATCCTAGATGTCAATATTAATCATACATCTCGAATTATTGGTTCATAGTCGTTTGCATTTTGTAGTCATAACTATTCAATTAAATATTGAACGGTGATTGATTTTCTTTGATCTTCTCTGAGAAGATACATTGTTCTCCTATGTAAATCGCTTTTATGTGAGGATAATTGATGTAGGCGCACCTACAACAACTCAAGTATTCACAAAAAAGAACACTGAGATACTCAATTCTTATTGCAATTGAAAACGTATAATGATTCAAGATGCATATAAATAGAAGAAAAAACACCTATCATTTTCCAATTTTCTCAAAATAGTCTATCAAAACAAAACAAAACAAAAAAAAAAGGGAATTGAAATACAAAGGTACCATGCCTTTAAGTAACTATCACAATGAGTGCATCAATTAATCGGAAGTTCTGATTTTTTTTTAAGCAGTTAAAAATATTTTTTTGTTCTTTTTAGTATAAAGAAGGGAGTAAAAAGTTTGAAAAATCACTAAACTTTAGGTTTAGTCTCTTTTTCCTTACTCAACTTTAAAATATTTCACATTCCTCACACTGCTCTTAAAAGTTCTTCCCCATCCATCACTCCGTCCATTGTCGTTCACTATACTTAACGAAATCACACACGTGGACAACGAAAATCTTAGGTGTCACTATATATTTTCGGTCTAATCTCTCCACGTCAGACGATCCAACCCGACCTGAAAACCCACATCAACCCAATTACGTGGCAAGACGAGTTACCCTCTTTATGTGACAGTTTCAATAGTTTTCTACATAATCAGATCGATACGAGTTTTCTGGTTGGCTCGGGTCATCTGACATGGAGAGATTAGATGGAGAAGAATGACACCTGGGATTTCCGTTGTCCACGTGTGCGATTAAGTTAAGTATAATAAACGCAGTGGAGAGAGTGATAAATAGAGAAGAACTTTTAATAATAAAATGAGGAATAAAAAATATTTTAAATTTTAGCGATGAAAATGATACTAGACCTAAAGTTTAATGACTTTTGAAACTTCTTACGAGAGGGAAGAAACCCCATATTTGGAATATTAAAAGTGAGCATTAGCAACAAAAATAGGGAACAAGCAAAGTATTTGAGAATATTAAAAGCGAGCTTATCTTCTTCTTCTTCTTTTTTTTTTTTGAATAAAAATTGAGCTTATCTTTTAGCAACAAAAATAGGGACAAGCAAAGTATTTTAGAAAGGAAAACAAGTAGAAAAAAAATTGGGGCAAATTTTGAGGAAGTGTAAAATTGTCTAAAAATAAAAACATATCTCTTCCATACAAAAATGACTTTCTCGTTTTCATGAAAAAATGCGGTCATATGAGAGAGAAAAACTTAGATACAGCAGATGTACCATTTTATGTGGTATATCGACCAATAGTGTAACTACATATTTTTAAAGTGTCCATGTAAGTAAGAATTTATCCCAATTGAATATCATTAATTAGTTTATGCACGCATGAATTTTTCTTTTTTCCGTGCACATTTTCTCTATCTTACTTTGCTATTTTCCTTTTGAGTGAACTTAGATGGAAATGTGAAAATGAGATTTTAAACGGTAAAAACTTGTTTTAAAAAAAAATTGAATCAAATGTTGTAGAAAAATTAACAATTGATTACCATTTAAAATCTTATTTCGATATTTATAATATATTTTCAAACAATTTTAATTTTTTTAGTGTGTGCGACAAAGCATTTTATAATTATATTCATATGAATGAAATGGCGTAAAATGTTAATTGTAATGTATTGATATCTAAGAATATATCCAAATGGATTATTTTTTACCAACTAATTTTAGAATATAATTTTACAACAAATGTATCTAAGTTCTCCTCGAGAAAGTGTAAAAAATAAAGAAGAACAGTGGTAAGGATATACAATATTCATTTTTCCTCCCATACTTTGCCCTTCTCACCAAGAAAAAATTAGGGATATTCGTTGTAAAATTATAATATCCTAAAATCAAATAGCCAAAATTAATCCCATAGGACATATTTGTAGATATTGATACATTGAAATATAGTTATAAAATGCTTCACGCACACATGAAAAAAATAAAAATCAGCTCAAAAGATATTATCAATATTCTCAAAATGAAATTCTAAAGGGTAATTATTTGTTAATTTTCTAAAATTTACATCCAAGTTAAGGTAGAAGGAAAATGACAAAATAGGAGAGAGAGAATGTGTCGGAAAAAAAATCGTGTGTGGCATGGGAAATTATAACCATGAGTCCCACATAATTAATGATATTTATGTGGGGTAATTATTATTTTCTTATTAAAAATGGTGATTTTAAAATTAGGTGGATACTTTTAAATATGTGTAATATTATTATTGATTGAATGTATCACATAGGATGGTACATCCGTAGTACCTAACTTTTTCTCGACCAGAAAATGGAAAAAAATTTCTACATCAGAAAATGTAAATCATACACTACTAAAGTATGAAACTTAGGCAGAAAAATCATTTCTTCATAAAAATTTCGCAATTACACACTCCGCTTTAATTGATTATTATAATCTATTAACTTGGAAAAATTCATTCTCATTGACTAACAAAAACAAATGATGTATTGAACAATATCCGATGATCTTACTTTGTACGTTTAGATTAGCTCGTGTTAGAATTGAAATTTTTACGGATTTTTACGTGAAGTAGAATTGAGAATGAGTAGAGTCGAATGGTGGAAATTTGTATAATATATATACGTCCCACGAAATATGGTAATGTGATTGGTTTGACCAAATTCAAATTTAGAAAAAAAAAAGGATAAAAATTGCAATGCTCCAAACGTGTCTTAAAGACCGAAAATTTTTCTCCAATTCAACGATAGCAGTGGGCTCCACACTCATGTCAATGAGCCGGAAAGATTTTGTAAACCCGGATTCAACTGATTCATACCAAATTACAATCTAATTAACCCGAGTTGAGCATTGAATTTTCGATGTCTTGTATTTGAAGGAGTGGGGAAAAAGAAAGATGCAGCTAGCGATACCTTCTTGTTTGCTTTGTGCTAGCTTCTCAATTGATTCCTTTGTGGAATTTCTACTACAATGAGAGTAAGGATTATGTTTTTTTCTTGGTATTTTTTGGTGATAGTGCAATTTAATTAGAAGGTGTTTGCATAGAAATTATAATATATTTTTATGAGTATGAAGAGAGTGAATGACTGGAGTTGAAAAGTGAAAATTTAATAGTACAGGCGGATTCTACGAGATATGTGAATCTGATTTATTTGACAAAATTTAAATTTTAAAAAGTAAGAGAAAATATAAATTATTAGAAGGATGCAAACAGAAACTAAATTATTTGATTCTAAACCCAAACACCCAATGTATATACAAACATTATACATTGTATGAACATTTGTATGGTGAAAGCTTGAATATATTGTGTAATTGCATTACACGGCCAGCGGCCTTTTATTTTATCATTATTATTATTTTATTTTATTTTTTTGCATGTGCATTACAGAGCTTTATTCATTGGCATTATTGCTAAAATTTAAGCAGTATAATCAAACATATTAGGATCTCATCCATCCTTTAGCTCCCAAAATAAGTTGATGGTAGAAGGCTGCAATGGCTGCACCAATGAAGGGTCCCACCCAAAATATCCACTGCAAGAGAAACAAAATACAAATAAATAAATATACGAAGTGATGTATCACAATTTTATAGAGTATTGATACACCTCCATCGTATTATTATATCTCTAGATAGCAATTCATTAACCTGGTCATCCCAAGCCTCCTTGTGATTGTAGATCACTGCAGGGCCAAAACTCCTAGCAGGGTTTATACTCGTACCAGTGATTGGGATTGTAGCCAAGTGAACCATAAATACTGCAAATCCAATTGACAGAGGCCCCAATACCTATGTCACCCATTAAATAAAAATGGTGTTAAATAAATACTTATTAAATAAGTGGTCTCAAACTGTTGTCCACATGTGAGCATATTATGGTGTCCACACATGAACGGATAAGTGCTACGTGCCCTCCCCCACCATCAAGGGAACACGTGTTGTGTATCCACTCATGTGTGGGCACAGAAGTATACCCATATGTGAAAAACGGATCAAAAACTGATTAAATAAAATCTTAGACAAATTAAAGTAGATGTATATGAACCCACTGTGACGTGGGCATCGCGGGCTTTTCTTTTAGGATCAGTGGCAGTAAAAACTGTGTAGACAAGAACGGAAGTTCCGATTATCTCCGCCAATAATCCGGCGCCGGTGCTGTATCCTCCGGCGACCTTATTGGCCCCGCCACCATATCGGTCATAGTGTGATTTCTGCAACGCCTTCACCAGCCCAGCCCCACAAATCGCCCCCAAACACTGAGCCACCATATACATAACGGCTTTAATAATCGACACCTTTCGGGTCAACAATAACCCGAATGTCACTGCCGGGTTAATATGCCCACCTGAGATTCACATCACATCAAATGCCATTATCATCAAACCATACATGCATACATTCATAGGCATTTTTCCAAAACTTTAATACAAAAGCAGCATGTAGTTTCGTAATTAAGACCGTTGTGGTTTTCTTTCTTGAAACAACCACGTGTGGTTTCTCGTTGAAAATACATGCGCTGGTTTTAGAAAACAATCAAGCACCAGCGATGGTTTTGTGATCATGTATTTTTTGGCAATCAAGAAACCAATATTTTATTAGATTTAAAAACGCATGCTGGTTTTGTATCATACTTGACATGTCATGATACTCACCGGAGATTCCAGCAGTGCAGTAGACGAGAACGAAGATCATGCCGCCAAAGGCCCATGCAATGCCGAGAATTCCTACGCCGCCACATTCAGTGCCGCCGTGGGCGGTGGTGTCAGTCTGGCTCTTGTACCCAATAACAGTCAAAACCGTAATGTAAAGGAAGAGCAAGGTGGCTATAAACTCGGCTATAACAGCTCTGTAAAATGACCATGTTGACAGCTCCGCCGTGCCTATCAGAGGCGTCTGGCGGTTGATTCTGGTAGTCGTTTCCTCTGGGAAGACTTGCCATAATTAAAAACCACAGAAAATGGATTTTTTTATTTAATGTTATTTCTTTCTTGTATATATATATATATATGTGAGATGCTACGAGCTACTAGGTAGCTATATATACAGCGAGTTCTCCTTGGGTTGGAGCTATGTATTTCCTTGTTTTTGTTTAATAAAATATTTTCCATTGCTGATAAAATAAAAAATGAAAAATGAAAAAAAAAAGTAAAGAATCCTTTTTTGGCAAATTCATGTTTCACGTTGGCGAGTGCTTTTTAATTTATTTTAAATAAAATTTGGGTATTATACAGAATATTGATCTAATAATCATTAGTGCTTTTTTTTTTTTGGCCTAGGGAAAATAATCATTTTTTTTTAATAAAGGAAAGATAATCATTAGTGTTCATTTAATATGAGACATTATTTGTTAATCATTGGGAAATTAAAATTTAAATCGCATTTATTATCCACTCAAATTAATTCGTGTCTCATGCATGTAGAACATCTTCAAATGAGCAGCTAGCTACACGACATTTCTCGAAGTAAATAATATGTGGGTTATTTCCGTAAAAGGATCCTAAAGTATCGATTTTATAACAATTCCAACTTTATTCTTTTTGTGTGCCATTATAAATCCCCAATCTTTAATTTTGTTTCACTATAATCCCCCACTAATGGATTCTATCCAATTCAGCCATTAAATTTGTCCTTTTGTGCAGTAAAGTTTGGGGTCCTGACTTGAAACTACTAAAACTTTGGGATCCTGATTTAAAACGCCATTTACTTTACAATTTGAACTTTTAACAATATATAATTTAGTCCCAAATCTTTTTAAACTTTATAATTTTAACTTTAATTTTTTACAATTTAGTCCCAAATTTTTTAATTTCACAATTTCAACATTATTTTTGGAAAATTGGTGGAAATGGTTCATAAATTTTACAGCTACTGTGAAATTGGTATGAAATGACAAAAGGTAACGTCATATTAATTTCACCGAATTGATTAATTTGATATTAATTTTATTTGGCCTATAATTAATTTTATCGAATGTATTTGATGCCGATTAAATAAATTTTATCAACAATTTTCGGCATAATAGAATTTGATCGCATTGATATCATAATTTTCCAAAAAAAAAATATTTAGGATTAAACAAATACACATTTTGATTTCAACCAACAATTAATAATAAATTTAATCTATAAAGTTTTGGTAAGAATTTATCATTATAAAAAATACATGAATATAGAAAAGACAAAGTTTAAAAAGAATAAAAAATAAACAAAAACCAAACCCCCGACACAAAACCCTTCATCTAACCCAACCCAACAGCATTTACCCCATCAAAGACAATCCAGAGCGCTTCCCCCAGGGTTTTTCGCCTACCAACGAAGTTGCCGGCAGACTACAATCTATTGATTGCACCATCAATTGGTAAAACCAGGCAACCAGCTAATTGTTGATCATTAAATAAGGAGGCAAGCCTCCTATTTGATGGTATAACCAGCAATTTCAGGCCTAGGGGCTTCTCCCTAGTTGTCGGGTGGTGAAGTGACAGTCATATTTAGAGTTTTTTTTCAATTATTTGGTATTTTATTTAATTATTTCTTTACATTCAGTATAGTTTTTATGATGATATATTTATAGTAAGATTTTATGGAGATGAAATAATTACGTTTATTATTAACATTTAGGTAAAATTGAAATATGCACGTCTCTAATGCTAAAAAATTATTTGGGAAATTGTGATATTAATGCGATCAAATTCTATTATGCTGAAAACTATCGATAAAAATTATTTAATCGATGTCAAATAAATTAGATAAAATTAATTATAGACCAAATAAAATTAATATCAAATTAATTAATGCGTTGAAATTAATATGATGTTACCTTTTATTATTTCATACCAATTTCGTAGCAAGTATAAAATTTATGGACCATGTCCGCCAATTTTTCAAAAATAATGTTGAAATTGTGAAATTTAAAAATTCAGGACTAAATTGTAAAAAATTAAAGTAAAAATTATAAAGTTTACAAAGATTTGGGACTAAACTGCACATTGCTAAAAGTCCAAATTGTAAAACAGAAGGGTGTTTCAAATGAGGGCCCAAAAGCTTTTAGTGCATAAAAGAGTGTTTCAAGTCATGACCCCAAATTTTAGTGCACAAAAGCACAAATTTAACAATTGAATTGGATGGAATCCGTTAGTGTGGGATTGAAGTGAAATAAAATTAAAGATTGGGAACTTGTAGGGGCACAAAAAAATGGAGTTGAAATTATTACAAAATCAATACTTTGAAATCCTTTTGCGAAAATAATCCATAATATATAGTCTTGAATACAATTAGACCACTATCAAATATAGTGGCACATCTAGAAATTATTGAAATAATATTACTTTAATTAAGAAAAATTCACATAACTTGCAGGGAGTTAAACCTAGGACGTTAACGTTTCGAGAGGTTCGCTCTCTGTCAATTGGGCGGTGTCTCATTGGCCAATATATTATAAGAATTCATTTATTCACTAGCCATGCAGACCTTGTTCTTTTCAAAATATTTTTTGTTTACTCGAATTTTTTGTAGAGTATGTGAATAAGAATTGAAGAAAATATATTAAAAAATATAAACAAATTATCAAATCATTGTTTGAATTGTTGAAAAAAATACAAGAAAAAGAAGTAAGTTAAAATAGATAAAATTTATTGTGTAGAAAACAAGGCCGTAGCCATCTCGGAATCGAAAGAAAATATATTAAATTTAAATGACTTTTAGATTTTCAATTTTTTTCAGTCAGGCAGTGAAGATAAGATTTTTCAAGTTTATTATTTTTTCTTTTATCTTCGAGAATATGTATGTACAACTATTTATTGTACTAATTTTCTTTTATTTTCATTTTTTCTTGAAAATTCTAAAATCTCCACGAAAAAGCCAATAATTATTATGGAAACTTTGACATTAATTAACGTAAAAAATTGAAGCGTTGTTTATTCATATTCAGTAATGATGATGATAACTAATAAGTGCGTGATAAGGAAAGAAGAAAAAGGAAAAAGGAATCAACCATATTATTATAATCTATATCTATATATCTATATATATATTAATAAAATGAGATCATTTTTCCGCTCAAACTATCAATTTTTAGAATTAAAAAATTAATTACAAAATTTTATTTCCCACCCAATCTCTATATATTCATTTTTTAAGATTAAATGGTATATTTTGAGATAAGCCCAAATTTTTTATCAAAGAAATCTTACACGCGCATTTCCTTCTCATTTTTATCACTAGCAATTCACACACGTCTTTTCTTATCAACACCCATTCGCATCATTAATCCAAAAATTGAGCTGATCAAATCTTCATAAATCAGCGCCAATTGAGACAATTGGATATAAGTTTCCCCGTGCAAAGCGCGGGTGAAAACACTAGTTATAGTAATAAATATAAAAAGTACATTAAACAAATGTGAAACATATCTTTATCTTCATTAATGATGTTTATTCCTTTTCTTTCATAATTAGTTTAAAAATAGAACAACACCTAAAAGTCTCTCAGGAATTGGCACCAATTATGACCATTACAACTCACATGTTTCTTCAAAGAAAGAGCCAAACATAAAGCTAATATACATAAACAAAATCTTTCTTCTCCAAGAAAAGAGAAAACCATCCAAACTGCAAAGTTATAGGCAGCATAAACACCTAAACAAATCAATATACACAAAAACAAGGAGTGCAATGGAAGTTGCAAACCAATCTACAAAATTCATTTTCAAATTTCAATACCCTATGCACTAAAGTTTAAACAGGAAAGCAAGAACTGGACCTGTTGACCAAAACAGGGGACCGCCAAAAAGTGTGTGCATGCAACACGGTGAAACCTTGTCGCTTGTTCGTCCATCCTCGTACCACTTTTACTGGATTGTGGATTTTGAGGATCGAAGAGTCTTAGATTACTAGCAATGCTAGAGGAACAACCAATGGGTACAACTAGGTGTACAACCCTCTAACAGGGGATTGGACCCCACCAACTACCAATACAAGGGGTTAAACAAGATATTTTTCATATCCCTCTGTTAGAAGATTGTACGCCTAGTGTACAAATTGGTTTTACACTAGCATTAATTATTCCTTCGCTTGTCTGATGTAATCTTGCCCAATGCTGTGATGCTGTTTACCGTCGCATTCTTGGAGTTGAGGAGGCCGAGCTCGGCCTCTTCACAGGCATGGTATCAGGGTCGTACTTCTGGCACGTGAGATAAGTTAGAGCAGTAACGACATCTGCTATAAGGGGTCGCATGTTGGGCTGCTCTTGGACGCACATTGCAGCTACAGCAAGAGCCTGGAATAAGCCCCGAGATGGGTACTGACCTTGAAGCATTGGGTCGGCCATCTGAGAGAACTTTCTACGGTCCTTGAACAAGGGCCGAGCCTGCAAAATTTGTTATGGATTAATCCATAAAGTACCAATCCCTTATGAACGAAATAAAAAAGAATTGCACTATAATCATAGAGGAACCGGACGAGGCCATAAGATGTATTGATCGCAGCATTTCTTATATCAAATAACGATATGGCATGCGGAGAGAGTGAAGCAGACTTCAAAATGAGAAACTAAAAATCACACAGTTCGGATGGCTCACTGCCACCTCTACATCCATATGCTCAGTGTTACAACTATACGAAGAATTTATAAAATTACAACATTCTAAATCATCAATATTCTTCACCCCAATCTTTGATATTCTTGAATCACAAACTACAACGAACACATAGGGCATGTAAACAGATAATACTAAAAAAGAAAAGGAAAGGGAAAAAATAACGAAATTTTGACCTTCTTTCCAATAAATAAACCAAGTCCCGCTAGTTATTATAGGAGACTGAATATAGCAATAAACATATACTAAATAAAATGGATATATAAACATCTCTTACCCATGCAACTAGATTGTGCTCCTCTGCGGCTTTTGAATTATCAATTGCCTTCCTTCCGGTGATGATCTCCAAAAGAACAACACCGAAACTATAGACGTCTGATTTCAAGGTAAGTTGTCCTGTCATTGCGTATTCTGGTGCACAATATCCATATGTTCCCATTACTCTCGTGGATACGTGAGTATTATCCCCAACGGGACCCAATTTTGCCAACCCAAAATCAGAAAGTTTCGGGTGGTATGATTCGCCTAGTAAAATGTTTGAGCATTTTAGGTCTCTATATATAACCGGAGGATTTGCTTTATCGTGTAAATACTCCAAACCCTTTGCAGCACCAGCGGCAATTTTCATTCTCGTATTCCAGTCGAGTTCTTTCCTTATCCGTGGAAGATCTGACACAATCAAACATAAGACACCACAAACACGTATACAAGAGACATCTTTTATTGTAGTTACAATTTACAAGGGATTCTAGTATGAAGATCAATTGCTGTACAAGACATACCGTGTAGATGATCTTCGAGTGATCCTAATGGCATATATTCGTACACCAATAGCCTTTGATCTCCATCAGCACAATATCCAATCAAGTTTACCAAATTGGAATGATGAAGTAGGCTTAGCATCAAGACTTCTACAAGAAATTCTCTATTCCCTTGCAAACCATTTCTATCAAGTTGCTTAATAGCCACTATCTACAAGTTTTTAGATAAAGTGGTTCAACATAGAATCAGGGAAGTCAAATATCCCAAATTCTGACTTTCTAAGTCTCAGTTGTAAACATGAAAGACTATAGAGTGAGAAATTGAAAATGGTTATAGGATAAACCTGATTAGTACTCTCTAGACGTCCTTTGTAAACTCGACCAAAACCTCCTTCACCCAAGAGACAATCGCCCCGAAAGTTCTTGGTCGCAGTAGCTAATTCACGAAATGTAAACGTGTGAGCTGCAATATGACCCGATCCTCCATCTTTAGAAGCTTCTGATTTTACATTAAGCGATGGATTCAACTTCAATTTTTCTGCAACAAGGAAATATAATGAGCTCACTATAGAATTATCTACAACTACAGAGCAAAGAACTAATGGCATATGAAAGTAAAACTAGGATCAAGAATGTATACCATCTACAATTCAGACTTGAAAATGCAGAAAATATTAATTCATCCATACTTCAAGAAATTAAAAGTGCTTAAACGGTTAATCCTTCTTTCTGCATTTTCTAATTGAAATCTCCCAGACATTGAAAACCCATAAAATTCAAATAATTAAATTACATTTCTTCGAGAAGAATTCCAACAAAATTAAAAATTTCAAACCCAGTTAAATTTTATTCAAGAAACCAATCGAATAAGGACTGCAGATGGAATATTTTCCCTCGAATTCAAAACATGGTTAAACAGAAAAAATAAAAGAATATCGAAATTAACAGAAGAAAAATTAAAACTTTGAGAGCTTACGAGGTTCTATAGAAATTGGATAGAATTTTGTGTATCTCTGGTTCAGTGGAAGTACCTTTTGATGGGATCTGATCGACAAGCTTCTTGTTCTGTTGTTTGACTTGTTTCTTTGGTTTCTTTTTCGATTTTCCAGAACACAACAAACAGCCCATGTTGCTTATTGTGTTTCTGCTATCTCTATATCTGTCTATCTGCCTATATTGTGTGTGCGTGTGCGTGTGCGTGTGCGTGTGTAACAGAACAGTTGAACTGTATTCGAAACGGAGACGGGGAAAGAGAGAGAAGGAAGCACGATTGGAGGGTGAAGGCAAATTCAAGACGGGACCGGTTCCTCTTGGTATATTCCTCATTTGCTGGGGCTGATTTTGCATGATTGGCTCCTCATCTTCTGTCTTATTATGAAAAAAGGCCTGAGAATTTTAATTTGATTTGTATTTATTCGTGTTCATGGTTGATAAAACTATTCCGGAATGGGTACACTTCATAGCAATTGTCTATGTAACGATCTATCATTGTTATTGTATAATAATGTAATGATAAGTTGGGTTGGGTTGAGTTGATTCCAATCACATTTGTGTTGATATTGAATTTTGCGGATCGTAGTTAGTAATGAAACTAGTATGGTTGTTAGTTACGAGCTTGTCTTCGTGTAGACGTATAGTAAATATGTTTACTTGGATAATACTAGGGTGATGTTGCATTTGACATGATTAATGACATAATATTAGTAAAATTCCTATGTTGCCATTAATAAATAATAATTGTATTGATAATTGAGATAAAATGTATGAAAATCATTTTATCCCATTATAGCATTATTTTATAGCATTTGATATGTCATTGTAGCGTGGTCATATTTACTTTATCTTATAAAAAAATTTATTACAGGGAATAACTCACACTTCAAGTTAATTATTGATATTTGTAGAGGGTTTCTTTTAGACGCTCACGATCCGGTGCCCATATATGGGCACCTAGTGGTGTCCGCACATTGTCAGATGATGGGCAAGTGTTCCCCACCATCAGAGGGGATATGTATCAATGATCCGATCATATGCGGATATCTTGACACCAGATCGTTTGCTTCTTCTAGATGTGGAGAATTAAAATGTTCAATTTTCTTGTGTTATAAGATTTAAGAATCAGACCGCTCGTAGGCTTATTAGGGTGGCTGATTCTATATCTAACTCCACTGAATGGATTGACAATCCATCTGATATTATTTTTTATGTACACTTGTTGGATGCTTCAAATGAATAAGTCTCGTTTTTCAAAAATAAATAAATAAAAATTGTTGAGTCCCCAAAATGTGTCATATCCACCACCATTTATGGAACTCAACCTAGCTCGTGACAACATCCTATTAGATCTTGGCAGCTAACCTATGACTTCAGTTCATGAGGGGTGTTAACGGATGAGTTTTAATGTATTTTTATGAGTAAGAAGATAGAGAATGAATGGAGTTTGATGGTGGAGATTTAATGAGTGAGAAGATGTATGGATGTGATTTGTTTGACCAAATTTAAAATTTGAAAAAAATGCATTAAAATGCATTTTGGAGTTGATGCTAACACTCTCCATATCTCAATATCGGGTTTAAGTAGTTGGCTGTTGCACTTGTACTAGGCAATAATTGTTGCATCATAATCTATGTCGATCTCAATATCTGTTTGATGTGCCTAACTCCTCAAGTTTAAACTCTTCTTGTAGTTGAACAGGCATTTCTGAGTATACTTTATCTCGTCAATCTTTGGTTGTTCTGCACCTTGTTGTTTCATTAATCCAAGCTGGTTGACATTCCATTACCTTTTTATCCAGGTCAGGCTGAAGTTTGCAAGACCGACATGATTTGATTTTAGGGCAAGCGGGACGTAACAGGTTGATTTGACAAAAGGAGTTGTATTTGAATTAACAAACCTAATACCTACCGTTAAAAGTGAGGATATGCTTGATAGAGGAATTTTCTGGTTCGGCCTGGCTGAAGTTTGGTAAACTTCGGCCTCCCTCATATTTGTGCCCCCCCAACAAGGGCATGTGTCTTGTCGAGAACTTTGCCAAAGTTCCCGAGGCCGAACCGTAAGAATTCAGATGCTTGATATGGATTATGTAACAAGTAGATTTTTAATGTGTAGTTGAAATTTGAAAAGCAAAAAATATGTACTAAAAATATTAAAAAATTATCCAATCAATGTATGAATAATTAAAAATAATGAGAGTGAAAAAATGATTTTAATTTAAATAGCATAAAAAAACCCTAACTATAAAACTTTATCAAATAAACCATAAAATGATAATCATATTTTGTTCCTTTTTATTGACCTTATACTTTCTATATAATCACATTTGTAAATTTTCTTACAAACCAAAGGTGGCCCTATTGGAAAAAACACTTGACCGAAACTTTATAAATTCCCCTAAAAAAATTATAGACTCCTAATCTACCATTCAATTGTTATTATGTAATTAAATGTTATTCAAGTTTCTAAACGAGTCATCTTCGACACTAATGTTTTATTCTTTATATAAGCACACTTACGTGTCTTCATTGTCCGCTACATAAATTTTCAATTATGCTTATGGAATTCGATCTATACTTTCTCAACTGTATTATTATTTGCACTTTTTTGTTATAGACTGAAATATTTTTAAATATTATTTTGGTGATTTAAAAATTGAAATTTGATTGGTGGGTCTTAATATCATTTGAGGATTATTTTATGCCGGCTAGTAGCTTATAAATAAAATTATTTTGTCTCTTTGGATCAATCTTAGTTTGGAACCAATTCATCAAATATTAAAAATATTACTTAAATAAAAGTGGTTTTGGATTTTGAATTTTTAAATTACAAACATCATTTTTATTCGTAAACTTCTTAGAACCTACTTCTACGAACTGCCCACATAACTTTAATTTAATATAACTTTAATTTAATATATCTAGGATATGGCCAAATATATTTTCTATGTTAAATGACTTAAGCGTGATAATATTACGAATATGCATTTGGTGAATTGTAGTTTCAAACGTTCAGTACCTTTAATTTATATCATTTGTGACTTTCACATCAATTATAATTATGCAACTACAATATTATTGTAAAATCACGTCTAATGCACATGTTACTAACTAGTACTCTTTTCGTCCCAAATATCGTCTACATTTCTTTTTTTTAGGTATCCCAAATATATAGTATTATCATATTAAGAGGTATAATTTATATTATTTTACTAATACATTTATATTCACTACTTAAGTGTAGTTATCAATTTTCAATTTTACTCATTAAAAAGAGTAAATTATGAATATGGATAATAAAATGTGTGTTTCTCCAATAATAAAATTCTTAGTATATTTGTGAAAAGGCAAAGTAAAATATATATATTTGTGACAAGGGGAATAGATAAATAGAGGTAGTCAAAAGAATTTAAAATTACACGAAGAAAATTAGGGGCGTTCTGTTTGTTTTGTATTTTATGTTTTCATTTTCGAAAATGTTTTGATGTTTTCATTTTCAATTGGTGTTTTGAGAAAACTGAAAATGCGTTTGATTTATTGTTTTGGAAAATTATTTTTGAAAAAAGAAAATAGAAAGCGTGTTTGGTTTATAATTTTAGAAATACAATCAGTTGGTATAATAAAAATTGCAAAACAGTCCCTAAACTTTTTAAATTAATAAAAAGGTCCTCTTCTTCATCCCAACCCACCCCCACCCACCCCATCTCTCTCTCTCTCTCTCTCTCTCGCTGACGACTGAAGGTGGTGCGAGCCACCATGAAAGCAGGTGGTCGCGACCACCTTTGAAGTGGTTCGCAACCACCTTTGAGGTGGTCCGCGACTACCTCCGAGGTGGTTCGACCACCTTCATATGGTGGTCGACCACCACTTTTTGTGGCTTCCGGTGGTCAAACCACCAGATCTGGTGGTTTGACCATCAGACCTGGTGGATCGACTTTTTTCCGGTGGTGGTTGGCGGTTGTTGGCGGTTATGACTAAAATGCACAAAAGCGAAAAGTTGACTCAAATGTAATAAATATAAAATTTAAAATCCGAAAACGTTTTTCTTATTTTCGATATTTAACATAGAAAATGCCGAAAACGCTAAAAAGGTGTTTTCGAGTTTTCTATACAAATCTTGAAAATGCCTTCGAAAATGTGTTTTGGAAAATAATAAACAAAACGCGTTTCAAGATTTTCGAAAATATAAAACAGAAAACGGCTCGAAAACAACAAAGAGAACGCTATTTTTCGAATAAGTTCAATTTTTGTCAAAGAAGATCTAGTGGAAAAGGCACTTTTTTATCGTATAATTGATCCGAATTCATGACACCACTCCGCCCAATATGTTCAACTTTCAAATAGACAAATATATATTCCTCAAAAAAATTGGCAAAAAAAAAAGAGAAATAAAAAATCTCGTAATAACTATTTACAAGTTGAACCTGACCAAGCATGCTTATACGGTATACCACACTACCCATCATCACTTCTATCAGGAAGTCCGAAGTCCCCAAATCAAACCAAAACCAAAACGAAAACGTGCTTGAAATTACAACAAAAAGCTTCACTTTTCCAAAGCTGAGAGGAAGGGGCTCGAAGGAGGAGGGTGAAATAATGGACGATTACACTCGAGAAATGATGGATTTAAAAACCCTAGTCACTCGTACTCTCGAAAAGAAAGGCGTTCTGGCTAAGATCCGGGTTATAATTCCCCTTTCAATTTTGTTTTCTCCTGTGAATTTTCGTTCTATGTATTTTCCTCATGTTACTTTCCGACTGTGCTGTGTGTAATTTCGTAGATTCAACGTGACATTGACACACAAATTTTCAAGATCGGGGTTTTTTCGCACGCATTGCTGAAATATAATTAATTAATTATTTATGTTTTGAATTTGGGCTCTATGAGTTTTTGTTAGAGAATCAAGAGGGCCTCGAGGTTATTGAGTCAGTATTGGTGCATTTCGTAATAGATGTACATTCTGCAACCATACGTTGCCGTAACTCATATTGTTGATGAAGTTGATTTGATGCATTATCAGGTGATAGTACAAAATTCGACTGATTAAAAGTTAAGGCTGGGTTTAGGTGTACAAAATTGCAATTGGAAATCTTTCATGTTATAGGGATTGTTTTTCTCATGAATCTTGGTTTCAGTGTCCGATTGTATTTTGCTCAACTCTTCTGAATTGCAAAAGCATAAAGAATTGAGGTTAATATGGTAGTAATTAATTTCCAAGGGGCAACTATCAAAATTTTGCTGGGCTTTTCGGTGCTTGTTCTCCACACTTTAAAAATCATTTTTCTCATACACTATTTGCAGCCACTTATTTGATTGACGTGACAAATTTTTATAATTTTCACAACTTTTCTCTACTTCTCAACCACACACTCCAAAAATATTTTTTCAGTAATTTCTCCCAAACATACACTTTATTACATTGTTTTTGGAATTTCATCAGGGGTTTAGGACTTCTTGCCTTTAAATTTCCCATTAACACACACACAGACACACACACAATATTAGCAAACAGAAGAGTTATTGGTTGGTAGTGAGGTAGAAGATACTGAGTAATTGTTTGATACCTGACCAGCTTGGTGCTTTTATATTACTAGGCTGAATTAAGAGCGAGTGTGTTCGAAGCAATTGAACAGGAGGATAGAGTGATAGAAAATGAAGAAGGTTTACCACCTGCGCTTTTGGGAAGCTGCAATGATCGTGCAAAACAACTTCACAACTCTCCTTCAGGTCTACTTCTATTCTCTTTCTCCATCCAACACCCCCCTTCTTTGCTCGACTGGCGTACCAAATTACTCATATTTTATGCATACTGAGGCACTAGGTCTTTGTGGCACTAATGCATAAGTAAAACCTTTAACTACTCTTGAGCTGTTACGGCTCTAAATTGCTTATGCTTTCTGCTTGCCTCTCGATCTGCTCAATGCAGGAAGGCTGCTAACTGCACTGATATGTGAATATTTGGACTGGGCTCAGTTAAACCACTCACTAAAAGTCTATCTACCGGAGTGTAATTTGGTAATATCGATATGTACCATTGCAGGCAATATTTATCTGAAGATTTGTTTATTTTCTGATGCATTACTGTTGTCTAAACCTAACGTAATAATTTGCAGCCAAAAGAATCCTGGAAATCTGAACTAAAAGACTTTAGCAGCAAAAATGGATACGACCTTAATAGGAATGGAGATAGCGGTCCTTTGCTTTTGGACGTTCTTGAAGGATTTTTGAAATATGAGGTTAGATATGATTGTCTCTCTTACTTGTTGGAAGAAAATGATGTGCCTCTATTATCTCTTTCCTGATTATCATGCTCCTTGAGCCCTGAGGGGAATGCAAGAAAGGTAAATAAAAGACGATAGCCAAAAGCTAGGGATTCTTGGGTCCCGAATGAGAGTAGAGACAAGAAGGCAGGTATTTATTCTCATAAAAGAAATAATGAAAAAAGGCAGGGATGTCATTGAATCTAGGTTATTGCAAGACATCACAGGTTAGGTTGCTCTTACCCGAGAAAGAGGTTTCAGGTCACCCAAGGCATGAACTACTGTATCATATGTTAAACTTTTTAAATTCGAGTCATCCGTCATATGCGTAACAGCCACTATATGAAGTGAATAACAGTGGTGAATTGAAATGTGTATTATGTTGCTCATAGGCAATATTTTATATTGTGAACATGCGTCTTACTTTATCTAATAATTTACCATAAAATTTTCTGAACAAATAAGGCTTTCCATGGAGGTTCACTAAAGCTTTATCTAGACACTTGTGTAGCCAGCAGACAATCGGCTATGTAAATATTTCTTAACAAGTTCAGATTCATGGAGAACTAATATTTTACATGCACACAACTGTCAGTGATAAATCCAATGTATATTCTTGTAGAATTTAGCTCAAGGAAGGGGTAGCAATAGGAGATTAACTACACCAGATGCTGAATCTCTATCTAACTTGGAATCCCGAAATATCAGGCGACCTTCTTCATCTTCAGTTGCAGGCGGATTACCTCCCCTGGGAAGGTTCTTGCTAATTACGCTTTTTTTTTTTTTTTTGGTTTCTTTATTTATTGTTATTGTTTGCGACTTTCAGTGACTAACCTAAGTACACAATGTGCTTATTGCAGGACGGTTCCTGGGTCGCAGTCGTCTGGTGAGTAGTAGAACCACCTTCTATATCATTTTTTTTTAATTTTTGTTTTTTTCTTTGACACCTTCCATATCAATTGTGATATACGAGCTCAATTAACTTTTAAATTGTTTAATAATTTGAGTCTCAGACCGTAGAGCTGGATCATCCATATCTGGTTATAGAAAAGATGATCATAATTGGAGATATGAAGCAGACGAGCTTGCTGAAGATGTGGGCCGTGCATCATCGGCCTTAGAAAACCTTCAGCTGGATAGAAAAGCTCGAAGTCTGTCCACCTCTTGGAGGTTTGTTTCTTAAGCCCTTGCATAGAATGTGTTCTAGATCTTCATCCAGAGAAATACAAGGAAAACAACCATTATCATAGACTCGATGAAACATATTTGTGTTACATATTTGTATTTCATTTTCAGGCATGCAGGGGATGGAATGTCCAAGGATGATAGCAGGTTAGACCAGATGTAGTCGAATGGTCTTTGACTTATTTAACGTTGGAATTGATTCGTCCAACAGTTTGTTATGGGATGCAGTGTGATATGAATACTATGTTAAGGTTGAAAAATACACTTTGTTTCTGTGTTAGTGATTTTAGTTTTTATGAGCTCTGTTTGGTTCTTTTCTGTTATCGAGTGTTGATTCTGAAGAGTGTATTTCCAGTAGGATGAAAAAATCAACATTGTAGCGATTACTGTCTGTAGACAGCTAATTTCTAGCTGTGCTTATATTCTTGACATGAGCTTCAATTCTTCTTTGTTAAATAATCAAGATAAGTTGATGCAATGGTGCTGGGCGCAAGTTTTAGAAGCAAATTATTGTATGAATGTTAAATCGGGAATTGAATTTTTCCCGTATTAGTTTTGTTGGTTAGCAAGGAGAATGGTCGAAATCGATATTTTTCGAAATCGTTGATATATCATCATTATTATTACTCCCGTCCCAAAATTATAGTCATTTTCTTATCTTCACACAAATTAAGAAAAATATAATTAATGGTATTGAAAAAGTACAATTTAAGATTATTTTCCTAATATGTCCTCTCATTTATTAGAAGTTTTATTTCAATTACTTTATTTTGATGATAATAATGTATATTAAATGAGGGTATAAAAGATAAGTAATATTTTAATTACATCTTTAAAAGGAATTCGACCTATATTTTGAGACGGACGAAAAAGGAATAGTGGATCATATTTTTGGGGCGGAGGTAGTATTAAACAACACGATATTTTAATATCAAGAATTTATGATTCATCAATATTGACGAGATCGAGAACAAGATGAGACATTTTGTCATCTCTTCCCTAAATATAGAAGTACAAGACTATTAGCTATATCTATTTATTTTTAAAGGATGTTTATGTACAACGAAATAAATAAAAGCCCCATTGTTCTAATAGGCCGTTGCACAGGAGACCAGAAGCTTAATTCTTTTTCGTAATTAGATTTTTCTTGTTGAATTTTGATTAAGAAATCCATTAGCACACGTGTTAAACAAATGCACGTTTTGTTTGAATTTTTGAATTTCGTTTTAACCCTTCAACTCTACAATTTACAAACTTTTTTTCAAAAACACGCATTAGAATTTATTAAACGATCTCTATATATACAAACAATTACTCTACTTGTAAATATTTTTCCTTGATTGCAAAATCGTGTTGTTTATTCAATTTATTTTCAATAATTTGAGTGAGGAGGCGAGTTGATTAAAAAAAACTAACACGGAAAAAACATATCACAAATAAAAGGATCCATTTGATTCGGTACCCGTGTAGGGTACCATATCCAATGAGACAGCCCCCTTAAATGTGGGTGGAGGGAGTCCACATAATTTTTTTTTTTTTTGTCTCTATCGGATATGGTACCCTACACGGGTATCGATAAAAGGATTACATTGAATAGAACGCAAGTAAAAATTACATATGCCCTATTTGTTAGAAATTTTATAATAATAAAAAAAGAAATTTTATAATTTTAATTTATGTAAGGTGGGTCAAAATTATGTGTTTTGATGGATTTAGCAGGTGTTAGTGTATGTGTAAAAATGGATTTTTATATATCTTTATATGATATAGGAGAGAGAAAGTGTGGAGTTGAATGATAAAGATTTGTGTAATATAGGTAGGTCTCACGAGATATGTGAATGTGAAATAGGAAAGAGAATAAATGGAATTGAAAAGAATCTGTAAAAACATATAGAAGAACAAGCGTAATAAAGATTCGTTAAAAATAAGTTGTACTGTTAGAAATAGTGAGAAAAAATGTCACCGTTAAAATTTGTGGAACAAGACCCTTTGACTTCAATTTTTTTTAACTTCAAAATTCACATAGTTCTATAAGTAAAAATAAAAAAATAATCATAATCTAAAAATTAGTGGATAGCATTTGTGATTTGACGTGCAAAAATCCCCACAAAAAAGTAAAAAATGTATAAAAACTACCCGAATAAAAACAAGTGTCGCGGCGTTCAACGATTGGTTAATCGGTTTCACTCGTACATTGCGGTTAAACTTGTCTAGATATTTTTAAGCTGACATGGACACCACACCCGAAGCAAGTGGCCTCAAATGAGGTTGTCAGAAGGGCAATTACGTCATTCCAAATTGTACGTGTCCCACATCATCACTACTTTTAACTTTAACGTCGCCGTTACTTCCGTTAGTTTCCGCCATGCAAAACCATTAACTGATCCCTCAGCCCGCCACGTTACCAAATCGGATCTAATAAGATCCGCATACCCAACACTCTTAGCCCGTATTTAGATTCGTTAGCCGCGTCACCAGCCGGTTCCCACGTGTCATCATGCGTGTCGTCCACGTGAGACCTTGTGAACCTCAACAATGTCCACGTCAGAAGGGAATATAATATCTTTTCTTCTATATGCATATCTCATTACCCCCTCTCGGTCTCTCTGCTTTTGATCTTGTTTCTCAACCCTAAAAATTTATGCTATTAAATATTCAGTAATTCAATTATTTTGTGCTTTTTATTGGTTAATTTACTAGAAATTTCTGGTGAGGGTGAATAGTTCCAGATCGAGATGGTCTGAAGTCGTATACAGCTCTGTTCTCCGATGTTCCATAGGTAATTTGAATTTATTTATGTAGTTCGTGATAAGATGACATTATTTATTGTCTTCATTTTTTATAAAATTCGTGCTTTAACTGCGAAGAACGGTGGATGTGGAAAATCTTTGAGTAATTAATAGCAATAATTTTTATACAGTAATTGATTGAAGCTGAGATATATTGAAGCAGATTTCTAGTTTTAAGGTACCTAATCGGTAGGGGTGATTTATGTATGGGTTTATAGACCTAGAGGCTCTTGATTTGATGTGTGGTTAAGAATTAGAGGTGTGTGTTAATAATCAAGGTGAGATATTCTTTTTTTAATTTTTATATACCGAGAAAACAGGGGAAGAAGAGTGAAGTCAAGTTAAGAGAAGGGGAAAAGAAAAATGAAAGATGGAAAGAGGTAGACAGATTATTTATGTCAGTAGGAAAAGGTTAGAAAAAAGCAGTGGATTTAAGTTATGGACAGTGGTAGACAGATTATTTATGTCAGTGGGAAAAGGTTTTGCATGGGTGATGAGTGAATGATATATCTAAACAGAAAAACCAGGCGGCTAGAATGGAGAAATGCACAGATATCTTTGCTGTTGTATGTAGCTTCAGGTATTGAATCTGAACAGTTAGAATTCGATGGGAAAATTTAGAAGTCATTTATGATAAGAAGTAGTAGCAGGTCACACAAGATATGTGTAAATGACTGGTTATGAATGTATAGTTGAAATTAATGTGTGACTTCGATTGTATTTATTAGCTGTTCATAAATCAGTTGCCTATGGGAGTTTACATCATATAAGTACAATTTATATATATATTGATATATCCTTGTAGCTTTATCTAAAGTCAATTACTTGTACAGAATACATTGCAGAATTTCTGTTTGAAAAGGTTTGTCATTTGGATACAACGGTATGTGCTACTTATCTAAAATAGACATTTTCTTGCCGACTCGATTTGATACCTTATTCGTGAACGGTCTTTGTCCATCTGGTTGATGAGGGGTTTCCGGGTGGACGGGAATGCTCCTCCAACCAATGGGTTGGAGGAACTCAATTGCCAGCTTGTGCGGATAAGCAGAATGAATTAAGAAATGGAGTTACAAGTGACACCCCAGGGACCTTGGAGGAAGAATCAAGGATTAATGAAGATTCTGACTATGTAAATGGTCAGGACACAGATTTGCTACAAAAGCAGGCTGTTTCACGAACACAACAGCTTCGGCCGCAGGGATCTGAAGGGTCAGTGGTTCATTGGGAAAGGTTACTTCCTCTGAGATCCATTAAGGTTCTACTGGTGGAAAATGATGACTCAACTCGACATGTTGTAAGTGCATTGCTTCGGAACTGCAGCTATGAAGGTTAACAACTCTTTCTTAGTTACTTTTCTTCTCAGTAGGTCTTGCACAGTTGAGTATACACTGTTCTACTTGTTAATTTTTCTACCTGCTTGAGACATTTATATCATCAAATTTGGCTTATCTAACAAATTAGCACAAAGAATATGTTATTTTTAGTTTGTATTTTGACCTTTTATTGATGAGGCTTCGTTTATAACTTGAATTGAACCAGGATATCTGATGTGGAACCCAGTTAATCTTTCTTCATATTAAAATTTTGTTTGGTAGTTCCTTGCAGGAATAGAAGTCTCTTTTATCCTGCAAAGATACTCTTGTCCCTGTTTTCCCACAATTGATAATTGAAATTAAAGTAGTTGGAAAAGTGAATCAACATGTTTCTACTACTATATTCCCATTTTGTCAATTTATTCACTCATTAAACTTCATGGGAATAACAATGAATACATTCTTTCAAGTATAGGAACTAGATAACCTTCGCGGTAAACAATATGTTGAAGCAAAAATAGACTATTAAAATTTCATATCATGGAACGTTAAAATCTGTTCGGACCTCAAAAAGTAGAGTACCAATTAATAAATGACCATGTTCAATTATTTAACTCTGTTGGAATGTTAATATAATTCTTTATTGACTTACATTGCTTTGAATTGCATGAACAATACTATATCTTTTCTTTTTCTCCAATTTTGATGTGGGAAGAATCTAATTATATAAAGTAAAATAATAATAATAATAATAATTGTGTAGTAGTTGACTATTGATGATAGATGTTAGCGTGTGGTCGGGTGCACTTATTTTTTACTAAAAAGTTTCTAAAAGTTAACTTTTTTGATAGATAGTGGTGGGGACCACGAGATATGTGGATAATAATGAGTGATGATGTGAGATGTGTGGTTGATATTGATGTTTGACTTTGACTTTTAAGAGTAAATAAATTTTAGACAAAAATAAGTGCACCCAAACACATGCTTAATCTCACCAAAATGCTGCACAGTGAATAGAATCGGCTTGAGGTATTTTTATGAAATTAGCACTAATCTATGTTACTTGATTTCAACACAGCTTGGAATTTATTGTTGTTTCAAGTCTTAGTTTTTTTTTGGGGGGGGGGGGTTGGTTTGAATTTTTCTTCTTGCTTTGAGTTACATGACTTGGCTACTGAAACTGCTTCTACTGTGAAGTGTTGTTATTAAACCTGACTAAAGCCTACACTGCTACACAACTCGTGCATCTCTCACTCTTATCAATTCGTTTGAATGTTTGACAAGCAAGGAACACAATCCTGACATTGACAGAACATATGTCCAAGATGGTATGTGGCATTTATTGTGAGTTAAGGTAGAAAAGTGAGCTCACTTCGAGCAATACCTAATAGTTTTTCCCTGAGATTTGTCTGATATTATGGGTGTGATAAAACTTCTAAAGGAGCTTGTCTAGATAAGAACGCAATGTTGCTGATGGTATTTTAGAGATATGTATTTGGGAGATATCAGCAGGAGGAGAGAGACAATTAAAAAATGAGTGGAAAGGTGGAAACCCATAAATAAATTTGCTGATAGAGAGAGATGACCTACGAAGTATTAAGACATACATAGCACATGAAGTCAGAAAAATTTAATAATACTGCCTTGGACCTGTTATAAACTTACTCATAATTTCTTGATTTGCGATGCCACTGTTGCTCAGTAAATCACTCTCCTCTCTCTCTCTCTCAACATCCCAGCCTATGGGCACTTGGGTTTAGTCCTTTTTGCAACTTGTATGCTTCTGAAGGTTTAGACTTCACGCAATCATTTGGAGGTTGATATATTTTTTCTGCTATTGTTATATTAATGCTTGCTTGTTTCATACAACTAAACAATTTTTTCAAAGTTATTTTTCCTACCTTATTTGTTGCACTCATTATTCTTATGGTTCTATCTACTGAACAAATGCAGTTACTGCTGTAGCCCATGGTCTAGAAGCCTGGAAACTTTTGGAAGATCCAACCAATCACATCGATCTTGTTCTAACAGAGGTAGCTATGCCACATTTATCTGGCATTGCTCTCTTATCTATGATTATGAACCACAAGACCTGCAAGAATATTCCAGTGATTAGTGAGTTCTGTTACAATTTTCTTTCTAATTTTTTGTCAAGAATATCTTCGTCATATTGAAGAATTTGTATTCTAAACTTCTAGCTGACGAGTTTTTCTTGCAGTGATGTCATCTAATGATTCTATGGGTATAGTATTTAAGTGTTTGTCAAAGGGTGCAGCTGACTTTTTAGTGAAGCCTATTAGGAAGAATGAGCTTAAAACTCTCTGGCAGCATGTCTGGCGGAAATGTCACAGCGTAAGTTTTATTTATTTGTTTGAAAATTTGTTGACTTCATATCCTTGTTCTAATTAGTGCAAGTAGCGATCTTGATGAGAGACGAGAGTATTACTCAGATGAGTGTAATGCACCAGCAATGTCTAGAGTTATCTGTGTTTACTTATCTTTTCTGCATGGTATGTTGTTCAATTATGAATTGTGTTTCATCCTTTAATATCAGTCAAGTGGAAGTGGAAGTGAAAGTGGAATACGCACTCAAAAGTCTCCAAAGTCAAAAAGTGACGAGTTAAATAATTATGCTGCCAGCAATGATGAGGATGACAGCGGAAGCATTGGCTTGAATGTTCGGGATGGAAGTGAAAATGGAAGTGGAAGTGGAAGTGAAACTCAGGTAAACCTATTTTCTAAATTGTAAATGCCGTCATTGTAGTTTCACATTTCTGGTGCTGTATTTTGTACTTTTATTGCATGCATGAAGCTTCCTTAAGCTAGAGAGTAAGGTGCAGTTAATGTGCAGTTAATGACTAGGCTTGATGCAATGTGCATTGTACATTGTTCTCCAAGTGGGGATGATCAGTTGCATGGCTTACTGGGACATGAATGATTCTAGGTATTTGCATGTGCTAATATGGAATGCTGAGTTAAGACGACAGAAATCTCAAGATTTGATAGACGAAAATATATGCTGGAAAAGATGCACAAAATCATCATCATCATCATCATCATCATCATCATCATCATTATTATTATTATTATTAATTTGTTTAATTTGTTTTTTCTGATGTTTTGTCAACATGTAGTGCAATATATAGCATGAATATCTTTTTTCTCTGATGTTTTCCATTAATAGTGTAATACTGAGATTGAATAGCGTTTTATATAGGTAGTAAAGTCTAGTCCTAGATTCGAAGAAAGTCTAGTTGGGCATGTGGACAGTCCATACCAGGTTCCTAAAAATGAAATACCTAATAATGGAGAGGGTTTTTGATTAAAATTTATCTTCTTGATTGTTTGGATGGAAACTCTATGCAATACCAGGGAGCACCTTATATTTTCCTTGCATGAAACTGGACTCCTGTCTGCCTATAATTCTAGAATGTTCACTCTCTTAAAATAAATTTATCGGAGCAAATGGATATATAGTCTTCAATCTTATTTTAATCATTTTTCTGTATCAGCCGAAAGCACTGATGAAGCAAAACAAAACCAAATATAAGTTTATATGTTTCTTTACGCTTCTCTGATTATTCAAATATTCACATTATGATAAATTTATGGACATGTGCATGTCCGTATATGCCTATTTCTGTTTGGTGCTCATAGTTATAAAAAGAAGAATCTGATTACGTGTTTCTGATGCTAGCAATCAAGCTTAATCTGGTTTCCATACTCCCAAGTTAATACTATGGTATCTTATGCAGAGTTCTTGGTCAAGAAGAGCAGTAGAAATTGATGGTCCTCCCATTACAACTCTTTCCCAAGACCATTCAAGGCCTGAGGCAATAACCAACAATAACCGGGTGTCTAAATCCACCAGAGAATATAGGAAACAGGATGATGCACTTGGTATGATTCTCTTTCAACTCAATTTCAACCCCACATTTTCATTTATGTAACTGTGCTGTTTTTTTTACTGTTTAACTTGAGCAAATGGTTTATTCATTACTGAAACACTGCTACAATGGACAAGATTTGAAGATAGGGGTACCAAATGTTCAAGAGTTACACAGCCAAAGGGATGGAGTGTTGAACAATACCACGGGCACTGAAAAGTGTAAATTTTTGAATCCATATTCAAGCAAAGATAGCAACAGAGTCGAAAATGGGAAGGTGGATCCAAAGAATGAGATGCCAAACGGAGCATTGAGGAACAAAGATTGTGGTCCAATGGGTGCAATTGCCAATACGCCTAAACCCCAAACGAGAAGTGTATCCAATGAAGTTCCAAAACATCCTTCTGAAGTTACGAAAATCAAAGAAATGCCCTCCCATGATCCTAAGGAAAGGAAGCCTGCCCATGAGTTCAGTTTAAAACGAGACAGAGACACAGACGATACAGGGACCAGCGCCCTTCAGCATAATGTATTGAGACATTCAAATATGTCAGCTTTCTCAAGGTTTATGACCCGAGGCTTAGAAAACTTATATAATTTTGAGTTTTCTCCCTAGATCAAAATACTTAGATTGATACCTAAACAATTCTCAATGAGTTTCAGGTATAACTCTACGCCTAATGCTAATCAAACACCAACTGGGATTATGGGCAGTTGCTCTCCAGTCAACAATAGTTCTGAAGCAGCAAAGACAGAATCTGCCACTCCCAATCAGGGATCTAATGGCAGTAGCAACAACAATGACATGGGCTCCACCACGAATAACGCATTTGCCAAAACTGAAACATGTAATGAGAAAACAACCCCCAAAGCTTCAGTTGGTGTCCATCCATGTTCGACTTTGCAGTCAATGCAGCAGGCTCATGTAGTGCCCCTTCAGCCAATGAACCCGAGCAACTCCAGTGCAACCTTGCTACCAAGCAATGCTTTGGACCAACAGGGCCAAGTTCACCACCACTACCACCATCATCACCATCACCACCACCACCACCATCCTTATAATGCTCAGCAGCAGCAGAAGCAGCAAATGCTCAACCAAGATGATCTGTCATTGAAACTCGTAACTGCAGAAGCTCCACACAGTGGACCGTGTGATGAGTCAGTCACAGAACTGGAAGGAAATGCTGCTAATTATGGGAGTGCGTCGGGGAGTAACAATGGAAGCAATGGGCAAAATGGAAGTAGCACTGTTGCTCTCACCGAAGGAGCAAATTTGGGAAGTGATAATGGAACTGTTGTGAAATATGAAGCTGGCGATGGTAGTGGCAGTGGAAGCAGGAACAGGGTGGACCAAAACCGGTCTGCACAAAGGGAGGCTGCTTTGAACAAATTTTTTCAGAAGAGAAAAGAAAGATGCTTTGAGAAGAAGGTAAGTTAATTAAAATATTTCTCAGCTCAAGAAAATGCAAATAAATCATCTATATTTTATTTTTCGCACATAGGTACGGTACCAGAGCAGGAAGAAACTGGCAGAACAAAGGCCACGCGTTAGAGGACAATTTGTGAGACGAGTAACGGACGAGAGCCAAAGCAAAAGTGAAACCCAGGACACAGATTCTTGACCCTGGCTTTTCTATGGTAAACATGTACAGGGAGGGAGTAGCTTTTGTTCATAGATTTCGGGGGGAAGCCCTTTGATTCCACGGTTGGAGAGCAATCGTCCTGGAAGGTGGAAAATAGTTGTGTAGTAGAATTATGGAAATCTCAGACTCTGTTATTTGTTGTGAGTGTTGAAGACTCGTATTTGTTGCAACTTGTTTGTGTTTCGAAGAATGACGAATCTGGCTTGTAAGACTTGAACCTTGTAGTTAACGAACTTCTTCAAGACAGTTGATATATGTCCCTAATAAATAAAAAATTTCGATTTGGTGGATTTGTTTACTTTTTAATCCTCATTTTCTATATATAGATATGTCATTATTCCTAGGACAGATAAAAAGTTAAATGTTGCATGCATCTTTCATGATTTTCCTTAATCCATTGCCTTTTGAGTCTAATCTACCACCTTATGTTCTACGCGTAAATGTTATTTATCGTGATAAGATCCATGGTGATATAGTACCCCAACATTGGTTACAACACCAGTCAATGATCAAATGTTATGCTGTCATGTTGCATAATGGAAATTGGAGTCTACCGTAATTTGCCTGTTTTCTACCTTGTCCCGAGAGAGAAATGACATTGCAATGTATGGAATGAAAAAGCATACTCGTCTTTTTCTTGATCTATGGATATTACCTCTGCATTCGTAGATTACATGTTAATTACAATGTTTATGTGTTACTATACTATAGAATTAACTATTGCTGAAGTGCTATGCAACCATGCCACATGATAGTAAAACAATATGGATCTGAGACGATGTGGAAGACAGATAATGGGCAAGATGGATTAGAAATGATGTAGAGGACAAACATGGAGAGAAGATTATTTCAATGCATGAGAGAGAAGTGTAGAAAAAAAGGGGAAAAGTGGAAATGAGGAGAAATGTGGAAAGAAACTAAAAAATAATAATAAAATAGTAGTGAAAAATGTGAGGTTAGATGTGAAAATACACATGGACGACAAGCAGTTAAAAAAAGTGAGAAAAATAAACGAAAAGTGATATGAGAGAGAGAGAGAGAGAATTGAAAGAAAACCACAAAAAATATGATGCCCATGCCCGCTCAATTTTTTGTCTCTCTCCCCTCAAACAGACATAGAAGTTGAGCATTGGAGATGCTCGTACTCTTATTATCATCTTCTCTATGTGATAAGAAGCACATGTTGGTAGACACTTGCACATGCGTGACTGTCTTATAAACCGAACATACCCAATTTGCGATTCCAAAAATCATTATCCTGCAAGAACGCCAAGTTATTCAAGGAGTTTTCAATTTACCAAATAGAGTCATTAACTGTGCAACTCTTCAAGTTGAGATACTGAGATTTTTATGTAAAATTAGCTCCGGAGAGCAAACAATAGCAATACCCAAAACTTTTCCGTTTACAGAAGATCCCTTATGGGAATGGACAAAAAGAAAAGAAAAGCAGATTATGAACAAATTGACATTGCCACCGAAGATGAACTTTGTATCTTTCCACCGCTTCACTGAAAAATGAGGATTACTATTCCAACTAAGAGGCAACCTCCCTTTTCAGTATAAATTCCACAGCCTCCTCTACAGTATCAACAACCTGGGCCACAAAAAGGGGGGAAAAAAGTATCACGGTGAGTCACTTGAATTGTTTTCAACCTTTTGCCTGTGTGATGTATATTTCATTGCAAATGCAGATTCTACGCATGTGGATAACTTTAAGTATATTGATGAGAACCCATCGTCTACTTCCTATAATTCTATGGAAGTTTTCTAGGTCACATTTTTCTTGAATATCATTCGTGCAAAAAAATAAGATGCAAGTTTACTCCAGCACAAATGTTCACATTCCATATTTTAGATTCAAACTCTTTGGAAAAGAAACACAGATGTACGTTCCTATATGTGATATAAACAACTCGTGTGTGTGTGTGTTATCACAAGGCTGATCTTCAATTAGAGAAAATATGTAGCATCATCACGCTTACCAAATGAGCTGGAAATTCTGCATGGTTCTCTTTTTGCCTAAAAACGCCTGTCCTCGTCAAAATGGAAAACCAAGGGCTCCCTGCCTGAGAATAAAGCATAGTGTGATCTCCATATAATTACACAAAGATTGACATAACAATTCTAACCTGTAACTCTTTTATCAGTCAAAGATCCAAAAAGGTTACCGTTTTTACTTCTGTTAAAATGAACTTTACATACTCTAATCATGGGTAAGAGTTCTATTC
Source organism: Jasminum sambac (assembly GCA_018223645.1). NCBI lineage: Eukaryota > Viridiplantae > Streptophyta > Magnoliopsida > Lamiales > Oleaceae > Jasminum > Jasminum sambac. Next base: position 37,551,687 of record CP073645.1, on the reverse strand, counting down.
AAAATAAGTATCTTCATACTTAAAAGTAAACATAAAACCCAGCAAACAGGCTGCAAGACATGCCAACAGAGACGAACCTGATGTGCTCCTTTAATATCAACTGAAGGATTATCACCTATCATATATAGGGTCTTGAACGAACATGACCCTTGTTCGGCATTTTCCAAAATGGCATTACGTTGACAAGAAGATTTCTGGATTTCGGTTAATAAGGTTTCGGCATTTTTGAAAACAAATGGATTTGGCTTCCCAAAACTCATATACTCCAAAGGTTTGTCGTGGATTCTGCAAAGGTGCACAATCAAGCAAGAATTAGCATGAAATTCGTTTGATACCATAATCTGGGATAAATACAATGAGAGATTAGGAGAAAACAAAAATGAGATTCACTTGACGATGATAGTTGAAACAATACAAAACACAGCCACATATTACACTGCGCATACGATACACAATTCTAAATGACGTGCCTCCATCAAAGGCAGAATGACTTCACTATTACAGAGAGGCGAGCCCCACTTTCAAGTCCTGAAACAACTAGAATGTTTTGATTCGAGAAGATTTGACACAAGAATACAATCATCTATAATTTCAAAATAAAAAAAAGTTCCGTTATACTGTCCAAGCCTGCAATTAGTAGATCAATGCATACCACTTTAGGGGAGTGAAGGGATTAAAGCACATAGTTCTGACAACTCCAAAGAAATGCGACCTCAGAAATGGTAGAACCAGAAAGCTAACCTGTTAAAAACACTTTCAAGTGCTATTCTAAATGCACCCATACCAAGACGTTCTGAAGGAAACGCAGCCTGCAATATATTGACAGCATATTGGTCAATTACAATGACGAAGAGTTCTCGGGAAGAGGCAAATCAAAACCTTCATATCATTCCTGAATAAGTTGTTCAAATGACTCTGATTAATATTAGAGTACCATCAAAATCCAGAATGCTATAGAGGACATTAGAGTTGTGTTGGGTGCACAGGAGATTCTCATCATCATTAGTGTGGAGTTAAAGAAAGAGGCAACAAATATTTTGGAGTTGTAGTTACATATATGCATTACCACTGACCTGATATTGCAGATCATCGGCAGCAAAATATAAAGGTGGCTGACACCCATACTTCTTTCCAGGAAGACCTCCAGAAGTCAAAATGTCACAAAGTACCTGTATTATCCCATCACCGGTTTGAAAAGTTCAACAGATGAATAAAGAATCCAAATTTATCAGCCAAACTGAGTTCACATTGACTTCTCAATTTTTGTTTAGTGACTAGAGATTGATTCTGACACCTATGCTTCTAATTACTTCTTTTTGATCCAAGAGACGGCTTTACAATGTCAGTGAACCTGATTGTAATTTCTGTGAGTTGGTATAAAAGATGACAACAGCAATACAGCCATACTAATTTAGAATTTCAAGAAGACAAGCTACTAAACATTCATGTATAGTGCATGAGAAAGGTACCTGAATATCCCTCCCCCAGTCAACAGGATCACTAACAACAAATGCCGCTTTAACATTGTCGGAAATTACATTGGGGGTTGAGACTGGCTCCAGGGAATTTCTTGGCCAGCTGGAAGCTTTCGTAGTGGTCCACCCTTTGCAATGAGCTACAGGATCAATGTGATCAAAGTATGACGTATACTCATCTAGTGAGAGAACCCCTCTGCACATAGTTTTAACTTAAGGTCCCTCTAAATGTGCAGAAGGATAGAAAAACTGGAACTAATAGGAAAAAAATGGAAAACTGAAAACTCACTTGAAACCATACTCAGACATCACTTTAGCAGGTTCACCTTTTCCAGTTGCAACAATGAGTTCATTCTCGAATCTAGAAAAGAAGAAAACTGGTGACACCACAGTCAAGTGTGGACAATAATTTGAAGTACTTATGAATTTATTAAAGAGCATCATCATCAAAATAACCAAAAGCCTCTGCTTGGCTAGACTTATGAGTTAATCTTAAAAGAAAACACTAGTCTTAAACATAGGCTGGACATTTTAGAATTTAATTAATATCGGTATATATTAATATACTATATCTGACAAAATAAAACATGATATTCATTCATCAAAGAAAACATGTCAACATTTAACATGATATACAGATACCTATTCAGCAGAGTTCTAAAGGGTGAGTGGCCCTGCACTACCTAAATCCATAGCAAAGGATTCAGTCAAATACATGGACAGATTCAGGGATTTAATTTACCTAAGTTAAATACTAACCTGAGAAGGCAAAATTTTCACACCTATAAGGTTGCTCAACTCGAATGCTCTTTTAGACTCTGGGAAACCTCCACCTAGGGAACATGATATTAGTTTCTAAATGGTTCCCCAGTGTTTTATCCAAAAATAAGACATGAAGTCAGTTAGTCACGCACAGTAGTTATTGTGTACAAAAGTAAGCTTAGTGCGTGTCCTTTCACCTTATTTTAACTAAAAATTCAGTCACTTCTACTAACAACCCAAAGTCGAACTTCAATTCCAACCAGAAATTTGACGCCAAAACTAATATTATCTATCCAGTCATTGGACAGTAGTTATTGTTTACAAAAATAAGTTTGGTGCATGCCATTTCCACCCTTATTTTAACTGAAAATTCAGTCATTTCTACTAACAACCCAATGTCGAACTTCAATTCCCACCAGAAATTTAAAACCAAAACTTATGTTATCTATCCATCCTATGATGCCACCAGTATTCAAATTAAAAAGCAACTTTCAAGAAAAATAAAGAGTTTACTCAAACGTGCACTTAGATACTATTAACTACAATGGAGTTCCATTCCCAAAAAAAAAAGAAAAAAAGAAAAAGGAAAAAATGACTTAGCAGTACCAGATTCCTTTGCAATATTTAAGTTCAGAATCAAGAACGAGTGAAAATTACAAAAATTGTTACTGCAGAAACCAACCCAAGCATCAACTAGATGAAGGTTTAGGTCAAGGGTTAAATCAGTAGAAAACAAAAGTCCAATTCATGAATTTTAGTTTAAAGCAGTCAGGACCAATCCTACAAGAGCCTAAAGGATAAACTTCCCATTGTCATCAGCAGGTCACTCGGCAGTTTTGAGCCAAACTATAGTGCAACATAAGCTAATAAAAAAATTCTATAAATATTTTTTCCACGTAACTCAAAAAACAAAAGTATCTTTCAAGTTTCATCGAATAGCATGATAGAAAGACAGAATAGTAATTCAGAAACTAACCATTTGTCAAAAAGAGAAAAGGGAACTTCAGAACACCTGCAAGGGAGAACTTGGTTTTACACTTTTACTTGAGAAACAAACAATTAAGGGTGCGTTCTGTTTGACATTTTCAGCCCGTTTTCTGTTTTCTGTTTTTGAAAATGTTGAAAACGCGTTCTGTTCATTGTTTTCGAAAATGCGTTTTCGAAATCGTTTTCAAGATTTGTATAGAAAACACGAAAACGTCTTTTTAACATTTTCGGCGTTTTCTGTGTTAAATGTTGAAAACAAGGAAAATGTATTTTCGGATTTTAAACTTTACATTTATTACATTTTAAACAATTATAAACCAAACACATTTTCTATTTTCTCTTCTCAAAAATAATTTTTTCAAAACAACAAACCAAACGCATTTTCAATTTTCTGAAAACAGCAATTGAAAACAGAAAACACCAAAACATTTTCGAAAACGAAAACAGAAAATACAAAACAAACAGAACGCCCCCTTGCTTTTCAGTTTCGAATAATGTGAACACACAATAATACCCCACCTCTGTAACTGAACCTACTACATTACACGGTTCAATGCCCAACAATATATGAAGAAAGAATATAAAACGAAGTTCCGAACAATAATTTACCAGAATCATCATATAGTCTCCTGAGTGCTTTAGGGGAATTTCCAATTGGTCGTTGCCCGCATAATATGACCCCATCTATATCAAATGCTATCCCAAATGATGACCTGAAAATCAAACCGAAAGCAAACACGATTAAGTAGAAACACTAGTGAGTCCATTCCAACAAACAAAAACGTGTACTTTGAAGGATTACAGAACTGTATGGGGATTGAGTGGAGCGATGAAGACGATTGAGCTGGTCGGATTGAAGACAGAGGCCACGGCTGTTTGAATCGAAACCTCATTTCTCTAGTTATTAACTGTTACAACAAATTTTCATATGGCAGGAGAAATGATAGAATGGCGTCGATTTTTGTCAAGTACGTTCTACTAGTAGTAGAAACACTAGCGTCCTTTTTCCCCGGTTTTGTTCCGGTATCTAGCCACGCCACGTAGCGCTACTATGTGATGCTACATTATCCCTTCAATTTTTTTTATTTATTTATTTTTTTGGTATCTACGTTAAATTAAACGGATAATATATAACTGTCACCCATGGTGAAACTCACCCTCTATGAATTTTTCCCCACTTCATGTAGATCTGAACGCATCTACAAGTGAGTACCACAACATTACCGCTTTTTTCCCTTCTTTTATGGAAAATTCTTCACATCGATAGATTAGATGGAGATTTTAAAGAAATTTATTTGGAGAGAAGAAGAAAAATGAGAAGACATGAATAATTTGGATAGATTAGAGAGAGATTTTAAAGAATTTTACAGATTTTGCAAGAACTTTGTGAGTTTGAGTTTTGCTGATGATGAACTGCAATATAACAATTTCTACATTGTGATTAAATATTTGAGAGCATGTGTTCCCCCCCAAAAAAAAGAAAAAGGCCTTTTGTAGGGATTTTGCCTGTGCAGATTACATTTTTTTCCCTATAGTTTCCTTTATTTTTTCCCCTGCCTGTTGGTATATCATTGTCTCTGTTTGAAATATTAATACGTATTTGGATTAATGTTATCTTATAGTACTGGACATAATAAAATTTTAAATTTTAACTAATCATTCAATATCATATGTATTTGTATGAGTATTTATATACTATTTTAAAACTAAAAAGTAATTTTAAAAAAAAACACTGATTGAACAAAAAAATGCGTAAAAAATCATTTCGTATGATGATTCACCAAAAAAGGGAAAAAAAAATCTCTAGTCTTTTCGATTTTGCCCAAAAATATTATTCCCACAATCAAATTCCAAAGCGAATAGACAATAAATCGTAAATAAAAAGGGTAAATTGTAGCTTAAAGTCCGCAATTTTTACATTTGTTTGCATCACTTCCTTCTCCAACTTTTAAATATGGATTAGAAAACTCAAACCCTCGGGAATTTTGCGCAGTTAATCTAAGTCCATGTTAGGATTGAGAATATGTTTGGTCAAACAAGTTAATAAGCTAGTTGAGATCTGATAAGCCAATTGAGAACCTAGGGTATGTTTGATAACTACAATAAATTAGCTTATAGCTTATTTAGAGAGCTCATAAGCTTATCATATTCAAATAAGTTATGCTTAGTTGGAAAAACGTATTTGAAAAGTTAGAGTTTATTGAAAAAGCCTTTTTTTGTTACATTTTCAAAAAAGCTTATGAGTTTTTTTATTTTTTGATTCCATTTTTGCCATTTTCTTTGTGTAAAAAAAGAAATATTATTATTTTAAATATATATTTTTTGGCCATTTTATATTTATGACTAAACTTTTCAACTAATTTTACTAAACATTAATAATAGCGCTTCAGATAATAGTTTGACAACTAATTAAGACCTTGTTCTCCCTTCAATAATTTTTCACTAACTTCTACTAATTTTTTCTTTCTCATAATTTTCAATTACTCATACATTTACTTTATGTTTTTAATATATTTTTCTCAATTTTCAATCATATATCTAGCACGCAATTTGAGTAAATCAATTATATTTTCAAAAGAATAAGGTCTAATATGAATCTTGTTATAATTGAAATTAAATTTCAAATTTATGTCACATGGGAGCATAAAAATGTGATACATGTACAGAGATAACAATAAGACCTGTATATTTAAACAAATTTCAAATTAAGTTTTACATGATTTTTTTGTCATTATGCATACATATCGCTTCAAAGCACTCTTACGTGATGTGAATATTTCAATTATAATATGATTTAATTTAATTGGTTGCCAAACGGAGCCTAACACTTTAATTTTCAAATTCATAATTTGGATGAACAAAACAGATGTTTCAAAGGTTGGGATCTTTTGATCTGGATTAAAGGTCGGGAAATAAAGTGTAAATGGATGTAAAGGTGGGGGACATTTGCTGCAATTTGACCTAAATAAAAGGGTAAGGAAGCTTCAAATTTAGGGGTGGTTTGCCGGGCCCATTTGGGAAACGGATTAGGAGTTCGTGCTTAATACCAATCCAATCCAACTACAACCCAGGCCTGCTCTAGAATTGGAGAACAATTGTTTCTAGTACGGGAGAGAGGAGAGGGCCAAGCTTCCATAGATTCGACCGAGGTTTACAATTACAGTTTCCATTCCGTACCTGTTTGGAAAGTGATATATCTATCAATCAACTGTTGCAGTGATTTCTACTAGACTGTCTTCATCGCAAACTTTGAAGGTAAGGTTGTATCAGATTTATTGGTTTTTTTTTTATTTTTATTATTTTTCCAGAGTTTTTTGTTGATGGTAATCAATTTGATTTTCAACAAAACATTTCTCGCTTTTGGTTATGGTTTTATCCTTGTCTCAAGTGTAATCGGTGAAATATGCAGACCGAAATTCAGTGCGGGTTGCTTGCACTCGGCCCGAGGTGGCTCCGACCCGTGTAAGAAGATGGATCACTCTGAGGATGTTGTAGGTGAACATAGGGAGAAACACGACGATGAGGTGATATATTGTTCCTGGCGATTTAATTCATTTGGCAATAGGCTCAATGCCATCGAGGTGCTATGCTCGTGGATCTGTGAATGATTCATTTACCGTATTATTGAAAGAAGATCTGTTTATTTACTATAAGTTATTGCATGGGCATCTATTCTGTGCTGCTTAATTCACTTGTTAGTAGTTTTGATATCGTCGAGATGCTGTTTGACCTTGTGCTTGGGATTGCTCCAAATTCTCTGTCATTTAAATTTTGTACTCTCATGGTTTTTCCATTCCAATAAACAGTATAAAAAGGAAGAAATAAAGTTCCTTTAGACTTTAGTGTCCATGTTGGCATTTGAGAAGCATAGTAACTCGCAAAAATGATGGGTTGCCACATTTCTGGTGCAGGAAGCTGTTGCTCGTCTTGAGGAATTTAAGAAGTCCGTTGAAGCAAAAATGGTGCTACGTCAAAGTAATTTGAACCCTGAAAGGCCTGGTTAGTGATTTCTCTAAGAGATTTAAGGTTTTAGCTGTTAGCTTAAGAGAAATGAATGCGGACTTATCTTCTCTTCTCTTTGATCGTCTTAGGGAGTAGCATCTGGGCGGTGTTAACGTTCTTGAGTGTTGTAACTTATCACATGATAAATTACAAACTTGGATTAGTTACTGCAAAAGTGACAGAAAATATTCAAATTCTTCTGCAATAAGGACTCTGTTTTATCCGCTGTTTTTTTTGAATGACTGCATGCAAAGCCTTTGTAGTCTTTCACCAGTTCCTCAGTCTTGGAGAGGAAGATCATAAAACCTGCTATTTAACATTTCTAATTGAGCACACGCTTAAGTGCAGAAACAAACACAACTTCATATAAATACCCAACGCCAGATGCATTAATAGGAGCATGTCGGGCAAGTACTTAAAAATTTATTTATTTGGTGGGTGTTTGTAAACAAGGTAATGGAATGGTGAAGAAGTGATTTATAAATGGAAAAATTTAGTTTGAGAAATTGCAGTGCGTTTATAAATGGGGTGCCAGTTTACAAACGTAATTTCTATTTCCAAACAGTCTACTCGTGTTAGTTGTAAGCTGTCCATTTTAACATGACTTTCGAAATGTTTAATCTTGGTTTGCACATTTAAAATGCTAGTGTTGCATATAATATAATCTTCCACAAATATTCATTCAGAGCTTCTTGATTACAGACTCAGCTTTCCTCAGGACATTGGATTCTAGCATTAGGCGCAACACGGCTGTTATAAAAAAATTAAAGCAGATAAATGAGGAGCAGCGAGAAGGTTTAATGGATGATTTGCGTGGTGTCAACCTAAGCAAATTTGTTAGTGAAGCAGTAACTTCAATTTGTGATGCCAAGCTTAAAGCCGCAGACATACAAGCTGCTGTTCAGGTGAAGATAGTGATTGAGTTAACTATGTTTTCAACTTAATTTGTGGCTGGGTAAGAGTAGGGTAGAACAACTAAAAGTCCAACAAAAGTAGTCGCTAAGCTTTCCAGTGTATTAACTAAGCAATGGCCTGGACTTCTGATTATTTAGCAGAACTGTTTGAGTTCCGTAAACCATGGTTAGACTAACCTGTTTGCTGCCATTTCAACTTTTTGGTTCCGAGTTCTCCTTCAAAGTCTTATGTGGTTGTATTCAACTTTATCGATGTGCATAGGAAGCAGCATTCTACCGAACAGGCAATAACCCTCACTTGTCCTCGAATGTGGAGATCTGGGATTCTAAATTTGTAATTTTTGTGTTGAATTCGGAATGGTTTTCCTTGGCTGGGCTAAAATCAGAGATAGCCTTTATTTCTGTGTGAAGTATTACCACACTCATTACTTACTCCTTGCTGTCTACTGCATTAGTGCATTTTGTTTGCCATTATTTTTAGTGCATTATGTTTTCTTCTACAGATCTGCTCTTTGCTTCATCAAAGGTACAATGACTTCTCGTCTAGTCTGGTTCAAGGTCTCTTGAAAATTTTCTTACCTGGAAAGTCCACTGAGGACCTAGACGGAGACAAAAATTCAAGGGCCATGAAGAAGCGGAGCACCCTAAAACTTCTGTTGGAACTTTACTTTGTTGGAGTTGTTGAAGATAGCAGCATCTTTACAAATATCATCAAGGATCTCACTAGCACGGAATATTTGAAGGACCGTGATGCAACCCAGACAAATTTATCTCTTCTTGCTAGTTTTGCTCGACAAGGACGACATCTTCTTGGACTGCCTCTGACTGGACAAGATATTCTGGAAGAGGTTCAACTTTTTTAATACTTTGTCAAGTGTTGGCTTTGTATGCAATTTTTTAGAGAGTTTAGAATTCTCTCTTAGATCTCTAATATGTTATTTCACATTTTCATCTTCATAAAAATGAGACGCTGGGGTAAATTGATTTAATTTCTACAGGATGTTCACTGGAGCAGCGAAACTTATTTCTGCTTTTAATATATGATGAGTTATACCAGATATTTCCAATAAACTTTAGGAATGTACATTTCATCTAACAAGAAAATTTTAGGACTTGTTCTATATGCATTAAATTTGATAAAAATAAAGTTAGTTTTAGATGTGTGGTTGAGAATCAGTGGTGGAGCATCAAAAATGTACAGAAATTGTCAAATCAATGAATGAGTGGTTGAAGAGGATGAGACAGAAAAAGTAAATTTGATTTGATGAAATTTTTACGTAGTTAAGAAGGTGTTGACATGTCACAATGATAGAAACTGCTCTAAAAATTTGAATCCACTTTGGTGTTTTGTCTGTGTCAAATGAGATGTTGGTTTTAAAGCATGAGTCTTGATTATTGGCTTTTCATAATCTTCAATCTTGTTTCTCTTTCTTATGTTCTCGTGGCAACATTCTATGTTCTGCAGTTTTTCAGGGGACTTAATATTACAGCTGAGCAGAAAAAGTTCTTCAGGAAGGCATTTCAAACATACTATGATGCTGCTGTTGAACTACTTCAGGCAGAACACTCAGTATGAGTTTTGTTCCTTTACTCATGGACCTTGTGTTGAATTTGATTTTGGGTCTGCATGCATAAATTATATGCCTGAATTCCAGTCTTTTACTAATGGAATTGTTTCCTTTTGCCCCATATGAAAGTCACTTCGCCAAATGGAGCATGAAAATGCGAAGATTTTAAATGCTAAAGGTGAACTGAGTGAGGAAAATGCCTCTTCATATGAAAAGCTGAGAAAATCACACGACAACCTGTACCGTGGTATCTCATCGTAAGTTACTTGACCTGTGTTTCTGGTAACTTGTCTTTAGCTTATTATAGAGTGCTTGTAAATGATTTAGCTTATTATAGAGTTCTTGTAAATGATTTGTTGCTATTATATGGGTGTTTTCCTTTTTTATTTTTATTATTTATTTATGACATTAAATTGGTAGTTTATACATGATTGCTGTCTCTGTGATTTGTGAACCTGACATTGTTTTGCACCTGTTTAGGCGAGGCATTGGCAATGTAAATTGTTGGAGCGAGGTGTGATACTTTTATGAGAGACGCGTTGAGATTGTTAGAACTCAGCTCTACTGAACAAGACAGTCTAAATACCTAACGCAAGTCAAAAGTTTAGCATCAGATAGGGTTTGTGCTTAATACCATTCAGTTTATTTGTGCTATAATTGAAGCTGGCTATAGTACAGTGGAGTAGCTTTGCTTATCTTATACCTTGTCCAAATTGTTGGCCTTTTTTTGCACTAGACTCACTTCAACCTGGGTTAAAATGATCAGCATTATTGAGCCACAGAAAAACAATTGTATCCCTCGAGGTTTTTGTATTGTAATGCTGACATAAAGCTGCCCCCAGAACAAGCCATTTTAGGTTATGAAGGTACCACCTTGAGAGATGTGGTAGTTCTATAGGCAACATGTGCTAAACAGTAATCATTAAGCTTCTTCCTGGTTATCAGTAGTTTCTACAAAGTTTATACGGATGAATGAGGCTTAATAGTGGAGATTCGGGGGAAAATGGAAGCAACACAAGGACTTATGGAAATTAATTGTCATGGCATCACCGTGGGCGATATGGATGGAGAGGAATAGGAGAATTTTTAACAACCTAGAAAGATCGGTAGATGATACATGGGATAGCTTAGTGTTTCTCACTGGATTATGGGCAAAGTAGCTGGAAAGTTCAACGGTTTGGAGAATTTTTTGTTTCGTAAGATCCGTTTGTTCCCTAATACTTTAAGTGACTAGTAGCTGTATTCCCTTAGGTTTCTGCTTAATGAGTGTTGTCATTGTTTTGCACAGTGGATGACTCATCCGCTCTATTCTTTTGTGACTATTTTCTGGAAATATTTTGATCTATAAAATGTGCAGTTTCTTATAAAAAAAAAAAGTGATATATAGGTGTGGTGCCACTGTTGCTAATCATTTATATAAATACTTGTGTTTGCCACCAATATCTCATGTATCAATAATCAATATCACATTCGGTAGTTCCGGAGTGATGCGCTACAATTATGTAATATCTGTTAAAGCTGGGAATGGTGCTAAGATGCTGACATGGGGTGCCTGCCCCAGTAGAGTACTGAGCTGTATATCAAGATGATCTCTCACTTTGTCTTTAAACAGTATTCTCTACAGTGTGTAAAACTTGAAGTGAGTCTATTGCAAAGAGTATTCTCTCACTTTGTATTGTTGTACACCTGCCCTGGAAACTGTGTTGGTTATGCATATTAGTTTTAGAACCTCTTTGGAAAGCCTTCATATTCTCCAAATGTGTGTTTCTAGTTCTTTCGTGAAATGATATTTTAATGTGGGGTCAAATGGTTTTGGAGGATGGTAGAAGTTTAAAGCGTAAAGTTGTCTTATCCATGAAATTGTGGTTGAAAATGATTTGGAGAAATAAGAATTTTTGAAAAATCTTTACCAACGAGCTCTAGATTAATATAGTCATATGAAGTCTTCACTCTCTTCTGATTTCGAGGGGTTTACTTCTGCCTGTTTACTATTTATTTCACCTCTCTTAGTTGCCTTTTCCTCATTGTTTTGTGCCTTATATTTTATAACCTTCATGTGGTTGGTTGTCTTCGACACTCGTTATGTGCTCGTATCTGTGATTTTCATAGCTGGTACTTCACGTTTTGCTAAAACTATAAATCTGTTAAACTTCAGTTTGGCAGAAGCACTTGACATGCAACCTCCGGTGATGCCTGAGGATGGTCATACCACTAGGGTCACATCCGGGGAGGATGTTTCATCTTCTGGTGTTGGCAAAGATACTTCTTCTCTGGAAGCCTTGTGGGATGATGAAGATACTAGAGCTTTCTATGAGTGCCTACCAGATCTCAGGTTTGACTGCGGCTGAACTGGTTTTTACAGTTGATCGTTAAGTCAACTTAGGACGAGGTATCATGATTAGTTATTTTTTGTTTCTAGAGCATTTGTTCCAGCTGTATTGTTGGGAGAGGCAGAACCAAAGTTGAACGAGCAATCTCCAAAGACACAAGAACAACCAAATGTAAGACCTGAGCATTGTTATTGTCTGCAACTTATAGTATTTTAGTTTAAATTTAAATAGATTTTGGAAACTCCTTTGGCAGTGTCAAACTATAAAGATATTTTACTCAAGAAGGAAGCCGCTATGCATTTCGTCGTTTTTGTGACAACTTCACTTTCCACTGAACAGTAAATTTGTCCTTTAGATAAGACCTTATTGTTATTTTCTGCAACTGATAGCATTTTGATTGAAATCTAAATAGATTTTGGAAGCCCCTCTGACAATTTCAAACTGAAAGGTATTTTGCTCATAAAGTAAGCCACTATGTATGCTTCTATTTGTTGTTATTACTTCAGTTCCCAGTGAACGGTAAATTGAATCTTTGAGAGTGTGTAGGTTGGGGATATTATCTTTATTTTCTCTCTTCTTTGAGGTTTTGATTGGGGATGGTAGTTCATGCTGTATATATTACCTATCCTGGTGTAATTCCTATTGTACACAAAATTTTCAGTTGAGTTACTGAAAATGCTACAAATAGGAGGAGCGCCAAAGAAAATAATGTGATTAGTCACCTCCTTGATTCAGATCTATTATCTAATTATGTGTGTGTATATATATATATATATATATATTCTGAAATCACTAACATGGAAACTTCATACAAAGGATCTGGCTCCTGAATCAGAGAAAGGTCAGATAGCCACTCAGGAAACTGCAGAAGCTTCTACTGATTCTGGAGCTTTACAGGAGGATAAAGATGGCAAAGGGCAGGGTAAAGAAGAAAAAGACAAAGAAAGGACAAAAGAGTCCGAAAGGGATAAAGGAAAAGAAAAGGACTTTGAAAGAAGAGGAGAAAATGAAAAGGACAAAGTTAAAGGTCTTGATGGAACAAATCTTGATGCTTTGCTACAGAGGCTTCCAAACTGTGTGAGTCGCGACTTGATTGATCAGCTAACTGTAAGCGTCCTTCTTGTTCATGCTTTCATGTAAATTCGCTTCTCATCTGTAATAAATAAAGCTCTTAATGTTATGAACACTAATTTGTCAGGTAGAGTTTTGCTATTTAAACTCGAAGGCCAACAGGAAGAAGCTTGTGAGGGCTTTGTTCAATGTTCCCAGGACATCTCTTGAGCTTTTGCCATACTATTCACGGATGGTTGCCACACTTTCTACTTGCATGAAGGATATATCTTCCATGCTTTTACAGTTATTGGAGGAAGAGTTTAACTTCTTGATAAATAAGAAGGTTAATAACACCCTTTAAACTATATTACTTTGTTGATTCTTAATTCTCGTTGGTCACATTCTATTTGTTATGTGTTGCAGGATCAGATGAACATTGAAACAAAGATCAGGAACATTCGGTTTATTGGAGAACTTTGCAAGTTTAAAATTGCATCAGCTGGCCTTGTTTTCAGTTGTCTAAAGGTACAATGACAGACTGACTGACAAATATATGGCCAGCGTACGGTTTCTGGAATTTAGTAGGTTTTCTAAGTCTATCGGAGTCTCATAAATGATATTCGCAATAAGCAATTTATGAGGCTTGATAAAAAGAGAGGGACAAACAATGTAGAGAATTTAGAGGGAGTAAATATGAAATATCCGATATCGACTCTAATTATTGCAATGCATAAGTCCCTTTATTTGGGAGTTAGACTGACTCAATTTAATTCAGGAACATAAAATTGTAGAAAATTTAATAAAGAAAATCCTCATTACGTTTCCTAAAGTATCTAAATTGGAAAAATTCCCTTGAATACATCTAATAGGATCTCCAGCACTCTTATCTCATGTGCTGACAACATTCAAAATATACTCCACAGTTTAAATCATATGTGCTCTTCACCTAACAGGCAGTCCCCTCGTCCCTGAGGGACCCATGCATTTACAGCATTTTATGTGCCTGTTTTGAAGTTTAATGTGTGGATAGGAAGTTTTGGTAATAAATAATTTAATCTTTGACAAATGTGGTCGATACGCTTCATCTTAATGCTAAATTTGTTGAGAATATTTGGTGATTTTTGTGCTGCATCATTGACATAGAATTTTCCTTGTTGAATGGTACTTGTCAGGCTTGTTTAGATGATTTTACTCATCACAATGTTGATGTGGCGTGCAATCTTCTTGAGACATGTGGTCGCTTCCTTTATCGGTCTCCTGAGACTACCATACGCATGTCTAACATGTTGGAGATACTGATGCGCTTGAAAAATGTCAAAAACTTGGATCCTCGTCAGAGCACTTTAGTGGAGAATGCTTATTACTTGTGTAAGCCACCTGAAAGATCAGCCCGGGTTTCCAAAGTTCGTCCACCCCTGCATCAGGTGGGCATGCTCTTTGAATCAGTCACTTTGCTGTACAACACTACAATGTAGCTGAACGAAGTGCTAACTTTTCCTATGGTGTATTTTGCAGTATATCAGGAAACTTCTTTTCTCAGATCTTGATAAGTCTACAATTGAGCATGTACTCAGACAGTTACGTAAACTACCTTGGGCTGAATGTGAATCATACATTTTGAAGTGTTTCTTGAAGGTTCATAAAGGAAAATACGGTCAGATTCATTTGATTGCATCCCTCACTGCCGGTCTGAGTCGCTATCATGATGACTTTGCTGTTGCTGTCGTTGATGAGGTTTGTTCTTCAGTATCTGAATTTGGAGCCAAACTTTTGCTTATTTTTTGCTCATAATGTTTCTTTGTGTGAAAGAGTAGCAAGGAAAATAATAGTAAGAAAAGTGAAGAACGCTACTCTTTTACCTCTGATTTTGACTTGCTTTGGTTAAGATTTTTCAAGAATCTTTTTTCTCCAAAATCAGTGTCAGCTACGCGTATCATTGATTTGATGGTTTTGTCTCTGCTTTTTAAGCACACATTTCATTGAGCTATGTCCTTAATTTTTCATCACCATTTAAAAATCTTTATTTTATTTTATGAATCTCTCAAACAAAGACTTCATCTTCTACTTTGGGAATATGTTGGGACTGAAATATTATACTATTGCTTTTCCCAAATCCCGTTTGGGAATCTTCATAGCTGTGAGCAAGCTTCAAGCAAATTGTGCTTGTGATGTTCTCCTGAGTTGCACAGCAAGCTGGCTACTTATGCTAAGGGATACAAAGATACCCTTTGGTGCTGCAACCTGAGAAGTGCCAAGACACCAATGGTAATGGCGTGCTGTCGTCCAATACGTATCCCACGCCAATATGTTGTCTATCCGTGTTGGTAGCATCAGACGTCCATAAAAGGAAAAAAAACACGGCCTTAAACTGGAATCTGGCCTTTTCTGGCATGATTTTGATTGCTGGGCGAGGTGGTTCTGCTGGGTGCTTGTTTAAATATAAACAATGGGTCATTTAAATTGACTGGTTAACATTTTGTTGTGGCCAATTATTTATTTCTTAAATGTTTCATTTCTTGTAGATGTGGAAAAGGCAATTCAGATGAATGATATAATCTTATTCTGTGAGGCCTTAAAACCTTAAATAGATGGTTGTAGATTATTTATTGGTAGGCTTGTAAGCAGAACCAGCTCGAAGGGTCAGATGTGCACCTAAGAGTTAAAAAAAGAACATTGCTTTAATTTAGGTTTGTTTGATGGAGATTTTTGAAAAACCGTGTTTGAATGTGTGGTAGAAAACTCGAGTATTCAAAAATATGAAAAAGTTGTCACATCAATGAAACGTGCGATTGAAAATGATACCGGAGAAAAATATTTTTGATATAATGTGTGTCAAACGAGCTCTTAAGTTTAGGTAACTGTTCATTCTATTCGAGAGTTGAAAATGTACTGCAAATTCTTGGACTGGAATTTGAATAATTTCCTTGTTTTATCTTCAAAGCCAAGAAAGAATTCCGTTTGATGAGGTGCTGAGTGTTGTTACAACTTCTTGCAACAATGGAAGCATGACCCACCTCATTATCATCCACAAGTCAAATTGTATTTTAAGTTATCCATTTTTAATGTACAATATGCCAAAATCAACGGCCAGAGTTCAGTTGGATGAGGTCTTGGATTTTTTTTGTAACTATTTGCAATAATGGAAGCGTAATGTACCTTCGTTACTGTCCACAAAGCAAAATATCTATCGTTAATCTACAATTCTAAAAGCTTTATTACAGTTTCTTACTAGCATTAATTATATTCTGTATTTTTTGTAATCATTCAACTATGATGTATATTTTGTTTGACTCATATACAGTTTGAAGTCCTAAAACGTGTGCATAGTGTCCAGTCAGTTTTTGGAAGGATGATTGCTATGGTTTCTTGCATGTTTGGCAAATCTTTTGCTAAATATGTAGAAACTGGGACAAAGAACGTTTGGCTTGACATGAATTTGTATTTGAATGTATGAATACATTTTTCTTACAGGTTTTGGAAGAAATCAGGCTTGGATTAGAGTTGAATGACTATGGTATGCAGCAACAACGCATTGCTCACATGCGTTTCTTGGGGGAACTATACAATTATGCGCTCGTTGATTCGTCTGTTATATTTGATACACTTTATTTGATTCTGGTGTTTAGCCATGGGACGCCGGAGGTATGGATCTAGCACATCAAGCACATAAATTGCTTATAAGATGTTTCTAATTTAATCTTGTATTGGCTTTATTGATTTGTAACGAAATCTTGCTGGCTCTTTTTCCCTTTTTGGCTTGGAGAATGATATGATCGTGAAGTACGCAGTACCTTCATTCTTGTAGTCATCGCCACATGCCCTTGGACAGTTCTGTTCGCTACACTGATTAGTAAAACCCTGACTTGAATTACATTCCCTAGCTTCCATGCCTGAAATTTTGTTCAATCTTCTGTCTTATGTGGTTGTTATATATATATATATATATATATATATATATATATATATATATATATATAGGGAATATGTTCTGTTCATCAGTCTCGTGGCTGAATCTATGTAGGTTTAGTTAGGTGGCAGAGTTGATAGCTGAATTCAGATTCTCCAAGTTGTAAAATTTTCTTCTGCTTATTTACTTTTTCCCATGATCTCACGACTTTCATATAGTACACTTGTAGTGAATTTTGTAGAAATGGATCCTCTAAATTGAAAAAACGCCTAACAAATATTGTTATCAACTAAATTGAATAACCCCAAACAAAATTTGTTAATGTCTTGTCAATATGGATGCTGGTCAATATGATGATTTGGTGTCGGGCCTCGTGATTGAGTTCAAAGGTGCAATATTGAGATCAAGTGCAAGTTTTGTTTTATTCTTGTGATACTATTATCTGTGAAGAGAATCTTGTGTTCGGCCATTGTCTGACCCAGTATTTCCTATGATGCTATTAGCAAGATATGCTGGATCCGCCAGAAGACTGTTTCCGGATCAGGATGGTTATCACTCTTCTTGAGACTTGTGGGCATTATTTTGATAGAGGTTCGTCCAAGAGGAAACTTGATCGGTTCTTAATTCATTTCCAGAGGTACATATTAAGCAAAGTTGCCATTCCCCTGGACATTGAATTTGACTTGCAGGTTTGTGTTCAATTTTTAGGCCCTTTGTTTCGTTTGGTCGATTCTTGATTTACAGTGTTTAACCTAACTTACCCACAAAGTTGAATTTTAAAACTCTACTAATACGAAACTCAAAAAAAATATCACCAAAGTTTTTTGGGACAGGTATTGATTAGTAGACATGATTCCCCCCTCCTTCCCTGTATAAAGCATACTTGTGTAGTTGTGGTAATGGTACATGTGCACTACCTTCGCACCCACATCTACTTCCATGTGTGGCGTCAGAATGTTGACATCCCACCTCACACATAGATCTAAAAGAAGGTACAAGTATGCGTACAGAAGTAGCATTTTTCCTTGTGGTGACCTTTAGCCCTTTGGCTGCCTAAAATATAAATCAAGGTTTTTCTATATAGTTTGCTTTCAGTCTTTTATGACCACACGTGTGAATAATTCTATTTAATTTTTATGCAATGAAGAAACAATAAAGCTAGAATTATCTTTGCATCCCACGTGTGTAAATATAGGTTTAGCTATCACGGCTATTGTTTGTCCTAGGACTGAGAATGATCAGAATCAATTTGGTGACAGATTGTAATGTAATTCTGTATTTCAGTCAAAACCAAACATTAAGTTAAACTACCCATTCATAACTAATACAAAGTACTAATCCAAAAAATTTGAAGGATTCACTACTTGTCCTATTTATAAAACAATTTTAATCACTTTAGAATTGCTCGTCAAAATGAGGCTGTGTGTGTGCTCCCCATTCCATCAACCACCTCAAAAGGAGATGTACAAGTAATTTTGTTAAAGTGCCATATGAATATTGGACGAGGAATTTAGAGTTAGGCTACATCTCTACAGAGCCAATTAATCTGAAAGCAAATCGCTTGACATTTTCACGATTTTATCAATTGAGATTACTTTTTTTTTTTTAGTTCTTTCTTTCATATTTTTAGTTGATTAATTACAGTTGCTGTGCTGAGCTGAGCTTATGAATTGAGGCAGGACTTATTTGCTGAATTACGCCCCAACATGATTCGATATTCATCAATTGAAGAAGTTAATGCTGCGCTAGTTGAACTTGAAGAACATGAGCGTAGAGTTTCAACAGAGAAAGCTCACAATGATAAGCATCCAGATACAGAAAAACCAACTAGAAGGACTTCATCTGGCGCTCTATCTTCGAACGGGCAAGTCAATGCGAATGGCACAGATGAAAATGGTGAATTGCATGAAGAGTTTGCAGGAGAGACTGATAGTGAATCTGGGAGTGGCACTATTGAGCACGTTGATAATGATGATGAAGATTCAGATGACGATAATCATGAGGAGGTTGAAAGTGATGATGATTATGAGGATGGAGGTGAACCTGCTTCTGACGAGGATGATGAAGTGCATGTCAGACAGAAGGTGGCAGAAGTCGACCCGCAGGAGTTGGAGGATTTTGACCGAGAACTTCGTGCTCTAATGCAGGCAAGTGGAACAGGAGACACTAATTTTCTTAAATTTGTGAAGTAACTGTCACCTTTCTCACTTTACCAGTAGCACACATGGAACATTATACTACATTGCAAACAGAAAGAATATAACATGTTAAGATTAGCATTTTCCCCCAAATTTCCCTTGTTGGAGTGAAGAATTTACTCGAAACAAGGTGGATAGGATTTTTCATGGACCCTGTTATATTTGTTGAGTTTGAATACTGCACTCAAAACGTTGTTGAGATTATTAATTTATACAGTTTACTAATTCAAACGATAGAATGATTGAGGTAACATGGACCGTTTGATGAGTGCAGGAGAGCTTGGATTCTCGAAAATTGGAGCTGCGTTCAAGGCCAACATTAAACATGATGATACCCATGAATGTGTTTGAGGGCCCCACCAAGGAACATCACGGGAGGGGGGTTGAAGGGGAAAGTGGTGATGACACTACAGATGAAGGTGCTGGAGGAACAAAGGAGGTTCACGTGAAGGTCCTTGTGAAGCGGGGCAACAAACAACAAACAAAACAAATGCAAGTTCCTCGTGATTGTGTCCTGGTACAGAGCACAAAGCAGAAAGAAGCAGCTGAGCTTGAAGAAAAACAAGATATTAAGAGGCTTGTTTTAGAGTATAATGACAGAGAAGAGGAGGAACTCAATGGTGGGACCCAACCACCTGGGTGGACACAAAGTGGTGGGGGCAGAGTTGTCAATCGCGGTCACATGTGGGAAGGAGGACATGGTCGATCTTCTGGATCGCGTCACCGCCATTTATTTCATTCAGGTGGAGGGCATTATTATTATGGTAGGAGAAGGTGAAAATCTAGTGACATTTCCAAAGATATAAACATCAACCGTTGCAGTTGGCCCTTGAGTTTTGTCATAGCAACATGGGTGCATAGTTCTGACCAACCAAGACGACGATAGGCTTTGTACTTTTGATCAAGGAGATGCTTCTGTTGTACAGCATAAGGATGAGGGCCTATCTCGATCTGCTAATCGGGTGTGGATTAGGAACTTATCGTTACTAATGCGACCTAGCTTTTCTTGAAAGAAAGGTACGAAGGCGAATACAGACTAGCACCGCTGCATTGTTGTCCACTACAGCCTGGGTTTTATTGCTGTTGTTCATCTGAGCCCTTGTGTTTACCTATATGGTTCTTAGATATGTAAAGTTGTCTTGTGTATGAAATGTACTCTGCCTTGAACTGAGGGAAAGAACAAAAGCAATACAATATTACATGTGCAAAAATGTTTGCTTTATTGCTAGCGAGTAGTGTTTCTTCAACTTAAACAGTTGAAAGTGGATAAGTATATAATCTATCAATCAATGTCATTTGGATATAGGTTTGGCATGATTGTGATGATTTCTAATGTCTGATGTATATTTTAGTAATTAACAAGGTCATCGAAGAGAGACTTTTCGTGAATTTTCAGTTGGCAGTGGTGCAGGCAACCTTTTGGCATGTTGGAAGCAATTTTGGTGACGTCTCATTATTGACCTTTTTTTTTTTTTCATTTTTAAGTTAGACATTATTTTTTTCTCAATAAATTGGAAAAATACCAAAGCAGATGCAGAAGAGTATTATTGTCCCCCAAACTGATGTGTCACATGTATTATCCACGCGTATTACATTATTAGATAATAAAGATGTATTTATCACTCAAAGACACTTTTCTTAACTCAAAATTGTCATTTAAGAATCTTTCATAGGCTAGTTGAATTGTAAAATAATGATAATTCCGATCGGAGCGAGGATTTCTACCATTTTCACCCGAGAAGGATATGTACGTTCCACTTTTGTCATTCGGTTTCAAGGTAACATCGCTCAAGCTCTCTTTTCCTGCCATCTTCTCCTCCTCCTCCGCCCGTCACCGATGGTCGAATCTACCGCTAAGGAAAGCGGTATACTAGTTAAAGGAAGTATTTAAACAACCGCGGAGGTTGAGGGAAGAGGTAAGAAATTTTCATTTGAAGGTTTAAAAATCCTTTTGTCTACAACGATGAGTGCAACGTAGCTTATAGGCTATAGCCGCACTGAAAAGTCAAATCTTGAAGAGGAGTTAGTTTGCATGCAAATGAAGATTACCACTTTCTTCGGAAATTTCCCTCGAAACAACCGAACTTCAGCTTCCCATGAAAAATTTCTCCCAAAATCCAATCATTCGATCAGCTGCACCAGTAGTTCAAATCAGATCCCTCCTCTCACTCTTTGCCCAAAAATTCGTCTCCGCAGCAACCTCAACCTCTTCGTGCCCATTGATTGACGACTCAGAACCAGAAGAGAACAAAGATCTCGACCAATTTTCCGTTGTAATACAAGACAAAGACCTCCTCAAAAAGACCCGAAATGGCAAACTCCTTGTACTCGAGCTCATTGATCGCGGTGCAATGGATCCCAACGCTAGATTGTATAATCAACTCCTCAAAAGGTGTACCGAGCTGGGCAAGCTCAAAGAAGGGCAGACGATTCACACCCACTTCGCGAACTCCAGGTTTAATCACTATATCGTTACGCATAATTCTTTGATTAATATGTATGGGAAATGTGATGATTTGGTTATGGCGCGTAAAGTGTTTGATGAAATGCCTGAAAGGGATATGGTTTCATATACTGCATTGATCACTGGGTATTCACAGAATAATGAGTCTGAAAAGGCGTTGGACTTGTTTTTGGAGATGATGAGAATGGGATTAAGCCCTAATCAATTCACTTTTGGGAGTGTTCTGAAGGCAGCTGGGGGTTTGCAGAATGATGGGATGGGTAGGGGTATCCACGGGACTTGTGTGAAATACAGGTTGGACGACAATGTTTACGTGGGGAGTGCATTGGTGGATATGTATGCAAGGTGTGGAACAATGGACGCAGCTAAAGCCATGTTTGATGGGCTAGAGAGAAAGAATGAAGTTTGTTGGAATGCTGTTATAGCTGCTTATGCAAGAAAAGGCGAGGGTGAAAATGCAGTGAGATTTTTCTTGGAGATGAAAAGGGACGGTTTTCAGCCAACCCATTTTACATATTCGAGCGTTTTCGTGGCGTGTGCTAGTATTGGAGCTTTAGAGCAAGGAAAATGGGCACATGCTGATATGGTGAAATCTGGGTTGAATCTTGTTGCTTTTGTTGGGAACACTCTTCTCGATATGTATGGTAAAGCAGGCATTATTGAAGATGCAAAGAAGGTTTTTGATCGGCTTGTAAAGCGTGATTTGGTTTCTTGGAACTCAATGCTTACTACTTATGCTCAGCATGGACTAGGGAATGAAACTGTTAAGTGTTTTGAGGATCTCCGTGGGATGGGATTTCAACCTAATGAAGTTAGTTTTCTTTGTGTGCTCAATGCTTGTAGCCATGGTGGGTTTTTGGATAAAGGGATGTATTATTTCGAACTGATGAAGAAATTCAAGATAGAGCCAGAGGTTTCACATTATGTCACGATTGTTGATTTACTGGGTCGATTGGGGCAACTCGATCGTGCTATGAGGTTCATCCACGAAATGACAATTGTACCCACAGCAGTTGTTTGGAAAGCAGTGCTAGGAGCTTGTAGGATGCACAAGAATATGGAGTTGGGTGCTTATGCTGCCGAGCGTGTATTTGAACTCGACCCTCATGACTCAGGTCCTCATGTGTTGCTCTCTAACATCTACGCCTCTGCTGGTAGATTAGCAGATGCTGCAAGAGTGAGGAAGATGATGAACGACAATGGGGTGAAGAAAGAACCTGCTTGTAGCTGGGTGGAGCTTGAAAATGCTGTCCATATTTTCGTGGCAAATGATACTACACACCCACAGAGGGACAAGATTCGCAGGATGTGGGAGACTATTGCTGATAAAATTAAGAAAATTGGGTATGTCCCGGATACTAGTCACGTGCTGTGGGGCCCTGATGAGAGAGAAAGAGAAGAGAGATTGCAAAATCATAGCGAGAAACTCGCTCTAGCATTTGCAATTCTTAACACTCCTGCAGGGTCGCCTATTAGGATCAAGAAGAATATTCGGGTTTGCGGGGATTGTCACACGGCGTTCAAGTTTGCGTCAAGGGTGGAGAATAGGGAAATCATCTTGAGAGACACCAACAGGTTTCATCATTTTCGTGGTGGCTATTGCTCTTGCGGAGACTATTGGTAATGCTAGAACCGATATCTCAATTCTTTTTGCTGCGTGATCTGCAAAATCTGGTGAATATTATCTTGTATTTAAGTGGTGATATGATGTTCTTTTGCTCATCATGTATTTGTGTTGAAGATCTTAGAGTGAATTAATCTTTCTTTTCATTTTAGTTCAGAAATTTCTACACAGCAAGCATCTAAATTTTTTATGACTAGAGATTGGAGTATCATACTTGGTGTTAGAATATGGGGTAACGCGGTAAGTCTACCCGTCTATTATAGGGTGTACCTCCCCCTTAAAGGAGGGATAAAATAGTCAGTTTAGCTTCCTTGAGTTTAGTGCAGTATATCCCACGACATACGGAAGTGTACCTATATAGCATTTTCTTAAAATATGAAATAGACATTATATAAATATTTCATCAAATATATGAGTATTTCAAAGTTTTTTTTTTCCCTTCTTTTTTCTTTTCTTCTTTTCTCTTTTTCTTTTTAAATTTTTTTTTTCAATATTTAGGGGAGGTAAAAGTTCGTAAATTTGTTGTAGTATTACTTTCTAAATTTGAGTATTTGTCAGGCCAACCCAGCCCAACCAACCCCCTTGAGCAGCCAAGGACAGTTTGACCCAGCCCGATATGAAAAAAAAAAAAAAAAACATGTGATAAAAAGTGATGGAGAAAGGACATGTAGGACAACAAAGCAAAAGGCAAGGGTAAATTGGGGAGGAAAATTAGTACGAAAGGAGCAGAAGAGGCCACGTCTCCCCACAGCATTCACAGCATTAAAACCTCGTATCGCTGGTGACAACCACACCCTGTGTCCCTGTGCATATATTTCTTATCTACATCACATAATTTTTTATTATTTTCTCAAAGATTTTTTATTGTATTATTGATTAATAATTAATAATTCACCTATACACACAACATATACATACACGTTTGGAAAATCATTTAATCATTCAACTCGCTGGCAGGAATAAAGAAATGTGAACCACTTGCTGCCCAATCCAACAACACAAGATAACATAAATAATTGTTGTGCCTTTTTGAGGGTTTCTTGTCATTTAAGGATTTTTCTAATTTGTTTTCTTCCTTTTATTTCCATTTTTGGGAATATTTCTTGATTTTTTTTTTTTTAAATTTATATTTGAAGTTTATCGTGCTTACAATAGTTCAAGGCAATACTGGTTAATTATCATTGATTTTGATTGGTAGAAGATTAGCATTTACTAGTAAATTGTACTTGAGTACTTGTACCACTGAAATATTTTTTATCACGAAGCATTGCGCAATTTATAAAGAGTGATGATCGATAAGTAGCAATGTAACATTAATTAATTGGTTTATTTTAAATTATAAACTCAGTATAAATATAATTACTTTCTCCGTTTCATAAAAAATAGTCTATTAGTTATTTCCACACATATTAAAAAATTAATAGTTAATTTAGTTGAAATATTAAATTTTATATTATTTTCCCACATATACGGTGTATTAATTGTTTGAAATATTTTTAATACATAAATAGTTGAAGATACATTAATTAGGGGTATGAGTGAAAGTGAAGAATTAAAGACATACTAAATATGGTAAGTGGATTTTCTTTTTGGAACAAATAAAAATAATATACTAGACTATTATTTTTATGAGACCGAGGGAGTATTCTTTATCATTACACGACCAGAAGTTATTAGAATTTAGCAATTTGGTAACCAGTAGTTACTAAAAAGGCTCTTTTTAATCCACATAGGAATGTGTATTTTACTACTACACTAACAAAAGAAGTTTGCCTAAAAATGGGAAAGATTTAGAAAGATTTATAAACTCACGGTTTCTTTTGATTGTGGAGTTCATATTTATTACTCGTATTAATGACCTTTGGCAGCGCCAAATTTCTAATACTTCAGGAGTAAGGAATATTCAGTACTCTGACTAATAAAAAATAAGATAAATAAAATATGAGGGTCCCAATTAATTGATTAATTGGCCCCTTATATTTATCTGACAATTCCTCATTAGTTAGGAACACAGAATTTGATGCACTTGAAATACTAAAAATGCTTTTCTTTTGTAGAAGGAGAGGACCGTTGCGGATAATGCCGGTCCAGATTCGTTATTAACCTTTTTGGAGAATCATCGGTGAAACTGACAGCACCTCGCTCTGATTTCCCTCTCTGTCCCCCAGTAAGGTTTCTCTCTCTTCACTCTTTCCTCGTATAGAATCATAGGGAGAATTTTATGGTGGTTGCTTTTTCATTTTAGGTATACAAAGAACAGATCGACTAGTTTTCTTTTTCTTTTATGAGTCTCAAAATAGCGAAAATGTTATATTCCCAGCGTTATTCTCCCAACATTTCTCCCAACTACTCACAACTCACTGCAGGCCCTCCTGAATGCGGTGGGGCCGGGGGGCCACCCACATCTCTCTCACATTTTTTCTCCCAGCGTTTCCCATCGCTCTTAACATAACATTCCCGCTCAAAATAGAGCTGATCTTTTTATGTTGTTGTGTTGTACACTTGTGTATTCAATTTTTTTTTAATTTTATTTTGTCATTATGTCTTTATTTATATTTATTATTATTATTATTATTAATAAAAATATATTATCATCGTTTAGTACAAAGTAATATTTACAAAATTACAATTAAATTTTAATTTTAAATACTTCATATGTCCTATAAAAATAAACCAATTTTCATTTTTCACCATTTCCAAGATATAGCCCACTTTCTATTTATATTTATTTAATTTTTTATTTTTCCTAGTATGCATTTATTTAATGTACATTGATATTAATAAAAATTAATATCAAAACTTTATGGGGTAAAACTTTATGGGGCAAGGCCATACTTGAAAAAATACATCTAAACTTTACTTTTCTAATAATATATTAATAATTACATTTTTCTTAATCTGTGTAAAAGTGAAATTGGCCATATCTTTATGGGGTTAATATTACTTATGACTTTTTAATTTACGTAAAAGTCAATCTAGATCTATTTTCCTGGACCATAAGAAGTAATAATAAGAACAAATGCATACTACTACTATCAGGTCTTGTTGATTGAATTAGCTTTAATGTACTATATTTAAACTATTTGGCTTTGTAGCATTCATATATTCGTATCGACTATCCACACACTAGTACAAAAATGAGTTTAGGTGGCGGTTGTTTTACATTTAGGGTGACGTTTTTTTGATCGCCGCCCAAACCAGCGACATCCAAAGTCGGCCAAAGGGTGACGGTTGAAAAAACGCCACCCAAAATAGACTTCGGTTGTTAAAAACAACCGCCACCCTTTATTATTATTTTTTTAAAAAAAGGACTTAGGGTGGCGGTTGTTGGACACAACCTCCACCCTAAGTTTTTTATTATTATTAAAAAGCACTTAGGGTGGCGGTTTTAGTGCAAAACCGCCACCCAAAGTCTACTTTTTTTTTTTTATGATATGAGCGATGGAAAACACACGAAAAAATTTGTATTCAAAATCAATCACATCCAATTACAACAAACTGAACAATATAAGAACAAAAACACAAAATTATAAGAAGAAAAGCTAAAAATTGCGTTTTGAGGCCTTAGATGACCTCAGATCGGCCTGAAACATGGGGTTATAGCGACAGCGGTGAGTGTCGTAGATCTCGTCGCGACGATTCCGGAATGTAATCGTGGGCTGAAAACGGACATCGTATGCAAAAGTTATGGCTATTTAAAGTTTACATGCTCAAAAACTCGAAAAAATTTATATTAATAATTATACAAAAATAAACGAGATTTACATGACCAAAAGATCAAAGAAGCTTACCTTACTTAGATTATGGCACCAATTTGTGAAGAAATTGCACTTAAATCTGATTTCAAACTATGAATATTTGAAGAAATTTCGAAAAATTTTCAAAAGAAGGAAAACTCAGAAGCGAGAATACCAGATCTGATGAGTTTGTGGAATATTTAAAGGGAAAGGGTGGCGGTTGTAACAAAAAACTGCCACCCAAAAGTATTTTAATAATAAAAAATAAAAAAACGGGTGGCAGTTGTTAGCTTACAACCGCCACCCTATGTACTAAATTTTTATTATTTTTTTAACGTTCGTTTAGGGTGGCGGTTGTTAACACAACCGCCACCCGAAACCAACTTAGGGTGGCGGTTGTTTTACACAACCGCCACCCGTTGTACTAATTTATTTTTTTATTTTTTTATTTTTTACGTTGGTTAAGGGTGGCGGTTGTGTTAACAACCGCCACCCGAAACCAACTTAGGGTGGCCTTTTTTTTACACAACCGCCACCTGTTATTCTTTTTTTTTTTTTAACGTTGGTTTAGAGTGGCGGATTTTTGCTATAACCGCCACCCTTTCTTAATTCAGAGCATCAATGGTGGCGGTTTCAATGAAAACGCCACGTAATGGGCGTCACCTAATGTCACTTGTATACTAGTGACATGCAATGATGTGGCAGTCTTATTTAAGCCATATTTTTCCAACAATTTTTCAAAAAAAAAATTAGTGAAAATTATTTAAAAGAAATCATTTTAGTTTTTTTCCAAAGCATATACTCCATAAGCAAACATGGATATTGTGAAGAATTTTACAACCGTAAATGACGAGGTTTTCAAGCTTTCGTGTTTACCTACCAAAGCCTATTGAGTTACCAAAAGAAAATCAATATACGAGTTGTTTTTCTTTAACCAAAATAAAAAATAAAAAATGGAGTGACTTGTATGACTTTCACTGGCAGAGTTAGGAATTCCGTCTTGCAGGGCCGAAAAAATAATTGCTACTAATTAAATAATATTATTCAGATGAATGTAAGTGTAATATCAAGGCTCACGTAATTCCAATAATAGATCTAATTATAAGTAATTATATATATCAATATTATTAAATACAAAATGGTTACAATAAGCATTCATATAGGGGGGAAAAATAGACATCAGGAATACGAAAACATTTCTCACTCTATAAGTAAGAGCTTAGAAATGGACTGGACATCATAAATAGATCCCTTGTCTCTGCACATTCGATAGGAGTCCATTTAAAAAGTCTCGATATACATACTCAATCATAGCACTTCAGAAATTCTATTTTATTTCACAACCTCGTCTTAAAGATGGGAATAGCTAGGAATGCACACTCAATCATAATCGTGGATACTGTTAAAACGAGGAAAATCAATTTCTTAACAAGATAACTCATTGATTTTTCTATCAATCCTAACATTTGATACAACTTTGGAAATGTAGACGGATTTTGAAACTGAGAATTATACTAAACTTCAATTTCAAAGAGCTCCAATTGTATTAAATGCAACCTCTCTTGATGTGTAAAGTCACTTGCATAGAATTTATGTACAAACTCTTTTGAACACCAAATGCTTTGGTTCCTCTCTAAGATATAATGATAAGTAAAGAATAAGCAATTTCGGCATGTCTTTAATTGTTAAATTTATTTCTTATCTCTTGACTTTGCAAATTCACAACTTTGGAAATCGATGAATACTTGACCCTCAAAGAATTGAACTTTTAAATATTTAATTATAAAACTACTATATCTTAAAAATTGGATAGGATTTTACATATATTATTCATTATCTTTGGATCTTTAAATAATTTGATCAAGAATTCGAATATATTATTCAACACATGTATATTTGGATTAGAATTTTGATACATTTCATGTTGCAAGGGCGACCACCAAAGTGCCGGTTGATGTTGTAGGGGCGGTCGCGCCCCCGTGCCCCTTCTAATTCCACCTCTGATGACTTTTACACTTTTCAAACCATTCAAGTCAATAATCAATTCTCATATACCGTCAGAAGAAAATATTCTTTTTCTTTTAATATTATTGCATTGTTTCAAATAAGTGTTCAAGACTTTATTTTTAAATCAAAAGGCGGATACTAAGCTTTCAACAATTCCTCGAGTAGATATATACAAGGACGTGAACATTAAAGAATGACTCTTATTTGTTTAAGCACGAGTTTGTGGTAATTATATTTATATAGGAGTATGATTTTACTTGTATGACTCTTACTCTGTTACTTGTTTGACAAATAATTATTTGTTTAAGTAGACGTTACTTTTTTATTCCAAAAAATATAATGGTAGACGTTAATTTTCTTTTCTTTTTTCTTTTTGAAGTAAGTAGATGTTAATTAATTTGGGCAAATGAGATATTTAAAATGACAATAATAAAATAATAATAATAATAATATAACAAGCTTATTTTTAAGGTAGAGTGGTTGATACGTAACCCAATCCCATGATAAGCTATAATGAGTTGAGTTAGTTATATTTTTTAAGCAAAATCTAATCGTTATTATTATAATAACTTCATTACTTTACATTAAAAAAACCCTTCATATATGACTAACCTTGGTAGACTTTGTTCCATTATTATTTTATTTTATTTATTATTATGTTCATGTCATCCTTTTTCCTTTTTATTTTTATGATAATTTTATTTTCATTTATATATTTATTTATATACAAATGGTAATTCAGCCATTTTTGTAAAATTGTGTATACTTACTTATACACGAATAAAAAACTGTATCCAATAAAATGCGACTATACCCAATAAAATGTGTAAAGAAAATAATTTGTAACTAAATTATTAACTAAACAGAAACATCAATAAGCACTTTCCAAACAAAGCCTCCAAGATTGTTTGATACTACGACTTATTCCAAAAAAATTTTTTCCCAACATTATTTCCAGTCACTTGCTACATTGATTTGACCTTTTTTAAAAAAATATTATTTAAACTATTTTCTTAACTTTGTAATCACACATCTAAAAATAATTTTATTTTATTATATATCCAACATACCCTAATATATATCCAAATATGAAATATTTAGCGAAGGTGTACTTTCAATGCTTTATATCCTATATATTGCGGTTGGTTAAAGCTAGTCGTGTACTCGTTTTGACTCCATTTCGAAATGATAAATTATATCTACAGTACTGGAGATTGTGCAGATCGACTTATTAAATTCACATTTAATTGGTGTAGTATTTTGACTTCTTATGTCTTTATATTTTATTCCTAACTTTGCAAGTTTGAGTTTTCCTGTGCCCTTGTGTCTATGTTTGACTTTCCGATATACATCAATTTCATCATTTTTTATACTCCTACGTTTGCATTTTTTCAGATTACTTGTTATTTTATCATAAACAATTTATATAACTATAGAAGCCTGTTAGTTGTACTGAAAACCGACCAATCCAAATATCTTGTTTTCTTGAGTTTGATCACCTGCCAATCTGTTGGCAGCTTACGCTATCAACAGGGTGACGTGGCGCCCTCACAGGGCGCCACATCACCATCCAAAATTAAATTATTTTTAAAGTATCTACGTTAAGTGATATGAATAATACATAACTGCCTTCTGATGGTGGGGGCTCATGTGGGCCCTACAATTTTTCCTCCGAAAAATGGGGGTGTTGGCATGTTCAAATTGGCAACGGAACATTACTGCTTGTTTCCCATTGTGAAATATGTACTAAAATGGGAAACTATTATATTATTTGCATTTTTCAATAGAGTAACACTACCTCCGTCCCACAAAGATAGGCCTGGTTTGACTTTCACATAGTTTAAGAAATGACAATTAATATTATTGGAAAAGTAAATTTTATGTATATTTTTTCAAATATACCCTTATATTAAATAATGCTAATTAATAATGATGTATATTAAATAAGGGTATAATTGAAAAATAGAAAAAATTAAATACAAACAAAATAGAAAGTGACCTATATTTTGGGACGGATAAAAATGGAATACAAGCCTATCTTTGTGGGACGGAGTAGATAAATCAAATGAGAATTCAAATATTAATTAGAATCGAAACCCAATGAATATTGGAAACAGAAATGAATTGAATCGACTAAATGAACCGAATCAAAATATAGGTTTGATTTCAATTACTCAACCACCAGAAACGGAAACCCTCTAATGCTGACGTTTACTAGTGACCTAGGTTAAATCAAGATTTCAGGTTGAGTTTGATAACTATGATACAAAGGCTACAAATAGAGACCATCTCTTCCTAGATGGAGAGACTAATTTGATAACATTTTTATTATATTTAATTTTTTTTTCAACCACATGTTAAAAAATTTAATTTACTCAAAAATCTCTATGGAATATCAGATTATTAAAAAATAAAAAATACAAACTATCAAGTCAGTAATTATAATCCGGAAAAACAATCAAATATATAAATTCAATATTTTGAGCTTAACTAAGCATGAGCAATTGTTCTAAAAAGCTCATTGAAACGGTGTTTACGTTCAAGGTTTGGACGTCACGGCTTTGTTACGCTTAGAGTTTTATCATGCATTAATCTCGTTTTATCACGCATTGGTACACTTAAATGTGTATAAACTCAATACTTGAGTTCGACACTTTTTCCCACCTTACATTTTTTAGAACCTTGACGTCAGCCGATGACCGTCATCTTTTTGTGCGATGCGAAAAACGTGATTAACGTTAAATTGAAAGCGTCAATAATTGTATGTGATGTGACTTGATGATGATTGGCATATGTGTACAAACCTGGGTTTTTGCCCAAAGATGGCAGAAAGTACAGCGCTCTCTTGAATTGATGGATCCTTCTGCGGTGCCTTTTCATACAGCAACAGCGCCATTTCATTTATTTTCTGAAAACCCGTGTTCCGCATGATTTTTATCAAACCACGTGATTCTCGATCTCTTTCACACAGGCCTGTTCTATATATCGTGTATTTGATTTATTCGAACAACATAATAAATATGTGGTTAAAAATTAATAAAAATATATTAAAAAATATAAAATAATTATACGAGTAGTTAAAAATAATAGGAAAAAAAGTTTGTGAAAATTTATTATTATATATAGAACAGACGGAATTTCATTTGTGTTTTTTTAATGAATAATTCATATATGTTTGGTTAAATAGTAATGCTTTTTAATTTGAGAACTTGTTCGATACAATTTATTTAATAAATGATTTGATTTTAAATATATATATATATTTTTTAAGTATATCTCCATTTCTCAATTATATGTCTAAAATTCATTTTTCTCTAATTTTGGTCAAACACATCCTAATATCTTTGTACAAAATTAGTATTATTTTTCTATTATCGACACATATATTTTATCATCTTAGACGCTCACGCAATATAAACCCAAATGTAAGGTGCTATTTAATTTGAATTTCAATATTCAAGTTTCTATTCATGTATGACACTAAAAATTGGTTTGAGTTTTGGGCAAAAGATCTCCCTGCCAACCTGTTGGCAACATAAGCTGCTAACAGGGTGACGTGGCGCCCTTACAGGGTGCCACGTCATCGGCAAATTAAAAAAAAAATTTAACATCTAAATTAAGTGAGATGAATAATACATAACAGCATTATGATAGTGGGAGGTTTATGTGGGCCTCATGTTTTCCCCCCAAAAATGGGAGTGTTAGCATGATCTCCTACCAACAGTTGGTAGGAGATCATAAGCGTTGAATTTCGTTTACATGTTTTTTAATTTTTGGAAATGTATTTTCACATACAGGTAACAAGCATTTAATATTTTGAAAAACTAGAAAAAAAAACTCCTAAATATAATGAAACTGTTTTTTTCCCCTTTATGCGCACACATACATTTGTATTGCTCCTCTTCTAAATTTTTCGTGACCGTTGTTAATTTCTGTTTAATTTAGTGCTGGTTTGTAAAGGTTATGTTACTGAAAAGCTGGTCAAACATTAATTTCACTTACTCGTTCCTTTTTTTTTTAATTTTTTATTTTATGTATTTGCAAACTTAAATTTTAATGATCATACATACATTTTAGAGACACTCACCTACTGATTTTGGTGATCTTTTATAGAGATCGAATGACTGATTAGACTATTAAATTACTATATGCGACACATACATATTTTTAAATGTCTACCAAATTTTCCAAATCACTTACATTTCTACACCTTTTTCTTTTTCTCTCTTTTTGTTATCAAAATACTCTTACACCAATAATTTATCCTTGCTTTTAATAACTAGTTTGTAAACAGCTAACCATGTGAAGTGCTCCTTTCTGTTTTCCCCCTCTAAGAGCAAAATTAACTTGGGGTAAAAAGGTTAAGGGAAGAAAAGCTAAGGGGAAAAATTCAACTGAAAATAGTCATTCTTAAATAATGTACGGAGGGAAAAACTGGGGGTTGAATAATGGGTATAGGTTTTTAAAATTAAACTAATTAAAAAAAGAGGTCATCCACCACCAAATCTCAAATAGTAATATTTTTCTTGCCTATATGGCATGAAATTAATTATTGAGTGATATCAAACAATATGGGTCATGCTTGCAAGGTCTATATATTCTCTAAATTTGGGTCCCATATTTAGATTTTTTCCCCATATTAATTTTGTTCTAAGAGCATTTCTAGTAGAAGGTGAAAAAAGTTAAAAGAGGAAAAAGCCAAGGAGAAAAAATTGGAGGGAAAATACTCATTTGCAAGTAGTAGTGCAAGAGAAAAAGCCAAATAGATGATACATGACGAAATTTAATTGGCTTATCAAAATATTTTATCGAGATCGAATGCCTGATTAAACTATTAAATTACTATATCCAACACACACATAGTTTTAAGTGTCTACAAAATTTTCCAAATCAGTTACACTTTGACACCTTTTTCTTTTTCTCTCCTTTCGTTATCAAAATAAACTTACACCAATAATTTATCCTTATTTTAAACAACTATTTTGTAAAGAGCTAAAAATCTGTCGTGCTCCTTTTTCTCTTTTTCCCCTCGAATAGAAGTCGTAGTAGAAGGGGAAAAACAATTAAAGAGAAAAAAGCCAAGGGAAAAAAATTAAGGGGAAAATACTCATTTCTAAATAGTAGTGTGAGGGAAAAAGTCAAATAGATGACACATGACGTCGAAATTCAATTGGATTATTAAAATATTTGTTGTCCAAAGAGGGAGGAAAAATGGGTACAAAGGGAGTGAAATTTTATACTATAAAAAATCATTCTATACTCGCATTTTCTCAAAATTTTTTATCCACTCACATTTTGGTAAATCGCTTAAATATGTAGGGTATATATGTTTGTTGAACTCAAAACTCAAATTGCTCTATTCAAAAAAAAAAAACTTAAATTATTTTTTGAACTTTCATTTTCCTCTACTTATTTGATTGATTAATTTAATAATTACCTTTTTTTTTTCACTTTCAATTATACATTTAAAATTTTTTAAAGTATAAGATCTATCAAATTATAAACATGCCCATAGATATTTTGCTAGACGCACTCTAAAATCTAATAGTGAAACCACCTTTCAAGTCCGTACTTTAATAAAATATGATTCACCATAATCTCGTTAATACAATCTTGTGTTGCACTCGAAAGTGGACCTTAGGGTTTTCAACTTTTATAATTGGTAAGTTCTGTTTATTAGGGACCACAAAATATTAATTGCTATAAAGAGTAAATATATAGACAGGGTGGTCCATGGTATCGTCACATTTATGGTATGGTTTATCTTTTTGAGACCCGGCTATGATTTCTACGTTGTCGACCTATAATAGATAGCCACGTATAACCTGCCTAATTCTCTTGCTTCTCATATTTTTCCACAATTTAGGCAAGTAGCCTCGATCTATCATTGCACAATTATAATAGCTTATTTAATTTCTTACTTATTATTGTTTCTCTAACTTATTTTGATCACAAATTTTACTATGTTGTAACAAATTTAAATATCCAACAATTTAATAAGAGACAAAATAGACTCTAATACTACTTGCATGATTAAGTTTCGATCATCTCATTTAAGAATCAATTAGCACTCAGCATTCAGATAGACTAAATTTTTTATAACATTCTATCAGAGTTATTTTGAGTAACCAAATTTATAAACTCAAGAACAGCCTTGTTATACCACAACATAAGTAAAGACTAAATACATTTTCGAATGAGGCAAGTGAAACATTGAGCTAGCGAGAAAGTGGACAAGAATAGCATTGTTCTTCCCCAAATTTTGTGTACAATCGCTCACTCTATCGGTGAATGTACGTTAAGGGACACGGGTATATATGGTTGATATATATTATTGAAAAAGTGATTTTTTTTTTTTTAATGAAGAGTTGATGAGAAGTAAGTAAAGACTAAATACATTTTCGAATGAGGCAAGTGAAACATTGAGCTAGCGAGAAAGTGGACGAGAATAGCATTATTCTTCCACAAATTTTATGTACAATCGCTCACTCTATTGGTGAATGTTAAGGGACAAGGGTATATATGGTCGATGTATATTATTGAAAAAGTGATTTTTTTTTAATGAATGGTTAATAAGTAAGAAAAATATATTAAAAATTATAAAATAGTTATCAAATTAGTGTAATATAATACTCATAAGGAATGATGGCAGAAAAAATAAATAAATAAGTTGTATGAGACAAGCTCTAATTAGCCATGCTGTCCATATCAAGTCGATTTTGGACAATATTTCATTTATTTTTTTTTTTAAGGAGAAGTCGATTTTAGACAAGTAAGCAAATTCTGAGAGTCAAAGTAATTATGGTTCAAATTAATTATCCGTCACCTAACTTGAGTAATGCTACTCTCGAAATAGGTTGATGTAAATTGACGTTGAAATATATATATAAAAAATTGAAAAAATAACTTTGTTAGATATCTTGACGCATCTCTGCTAGACACTACAAATTGAGGGACGCAAGCAACATTTTTAGACCATTAAGTAGCATATTAATTAATGTGTTAAATTTTGGAAATATTTGACATCTAGAATTGACATGTTAAATTTAATCACCAACACCCACACCTAGACATTCGATTAGATTTTAAAAAGGAGCAACAAAATAAAAATAGAAAATATTTTCTTATGCCCATATTTCCACATTTCTACTTGTTTGTTTACTTTAGCAAGTTAACAACCTAATATGTCTCTGAAGGTGTTTATTAGACGATCTTACACATTTATGAACATAAGAGAATTTTCAGTGGCACAATATTCAAGATTTTTATTGTTAACATGACAAATAGAATGAATGGAGGTTGATGTGTATATCGATTTTTGGTTAAAGAAAAAGAAGATAAAAAAATAGTTAATGCAAAAAGTTGAAACACAATGTTCGGGACATACAAGATTATCTTTGCCATGTAGATTCTAATTTTGAGAATTCATAAACAATTGAAGATGCTTCTAGTAACTTATAAATGTTACAATCCATTTTTGTACAATTCATCCTCAAAAGTTAACTATTAAGGATGAAAAAATTATGGTTCGGCCTGGCCGAACTTTCTTAAGTTCGGCCACACTCACAAGCTCCCCTGAATGCAGGGGGCGGGGGGGGTCCCACTCCCTCTCTCACATTATGGTTCAACCATAACTTCCACGTGGCCGAACCATAACATTCCTGCTATTAAGGAAAGGTGTTAGGTGCCCAATAGGTTATAAACGCACGCCTAGCTAAATTCCATACTTTCGATTAGAGACAAGTTTCGAAAAATTAAATTTCTAGTAGCTAATATCTTTAATTAATAAATATTGATTACATTGTAAGGTGAATCGTCATGATTCATCAGGACGATCTCGACGCTCACACTGAACTGCTTTTGTACTAGTCTACGATTAGCTAGTCCTTGACGGACATAGCGACGTTGTTATCATCCGCGTCGCTCAATCACAATCGGGAGCTCTAAATAAGAAATTGGAACCATATTTTGAGAATCCGGTGTCACTCCTAATGCCAAGTAACTCTATCATGGTTCCATTGACTACAATGTTAGGGGTATGGGGAACTATGCAAGTTGGGGTTTGAAGGCATATTGCATAACCACTATAGATGCTTTCTCTCTCACACACTCCCCGCTCATCCTGTGTGCTAGTTAACTGTTATTAATTACCTACATACACACTCTCTCTCTCTCTCTCTCATTCATTCGCCCCCCTCTACTCTTCTTCTATCTTTCATCTCTTCCAAAATGCGACAGCACCACTGAAATTCTTTCTCACTGATCTTCTGTTTACACACGACTCCCAAGAATATTCTAGTCTAGGCCTTCCTGTTTAGAATATATGCAAATAATTCTCATAGCTAGATATGTAATCCATCTTGTTCAATGAATTTTTTGGCACACACGCAGTTGTGTGTGTATATATTTGATCCTCACCATCTCTCTCTCTATACCTTCATTACTGCGTAGCGCTCTTGTTTACGGAAACGAATCACACAGAAGCACACAGCTAGAAGATATATATAAATTCACGCAGTGTGCGTTTGTATCTATATATAGAGAGAAGCGATCATGTTGGATCTGAATATCGAGGCAGCAGTATCAGTTGATCACACCACCACGTGGAACGATGAAACTGGTATCCACCGGAAAATCGGTATAATTCCGACCAACGCCGTCGAAGACGGTGATTCCATAACTTCCACCACTACCTCCGCCACCAACAATGTCACTGCGGCCGACGAGCAAGACACCAACAGCTCCTCCCACAGGACCTCCCTCTCAACTCTCAATTTCTCCATCCTCAAAACGAACATCGTCGAAATTTCTGGTGATCGAAGGAATGACGATAACACTAGCAGTAACGAGTTACAGCTTTTTCCGACGATCGGGAGCGATTCAGCTTCGCCGTCGGCGGGGTCTAGGGCTAAGTCCTGGTTGAATTTATCGGCGCCGGAGACTCCGAGAGAATTGGGAATTCCGACGGCGCCACATCAGCAGCCGTCGGCGGTAAAGAAGAGTAGGCGTGGGCCCCGCTCCCGGAGCTCCCAGTATCGGGGAGTCACCTTTTACCGGCGAACTGGAAGATGGGAATCTCATATCTGGTCTGCACCCATACATACATCTAGCATACATACATACATATACAGATACATCCAACATACATACTAACATACACATACATACATACATATACTTCACAACCCCACCCCACTCCACCCACGCCCCCAATGTGTGCACATACATATGTCTGTATCTCTGTGTGCGATGTATCATGTGAATTGCTTATTTAGCTGATTTTGAAGAATCACAAAAGAATAATTCATTAATGGTACATAAAGTGTTGTTGTACCTGCGCTTCACTATTTGTACCTTTGTCAGTTATTTCCATTTTTAGAACAAATTACACACTTGCAAGTACGCGATATTCTTGTTTGTTTGGGTATTAACATCGATCCCACCATTTATATACAAAATATTAACAATTGATTGTTTTAACTAACAAAATTTTCCTTTTCTATTTGAGAGCAAATGTAAAATTGATTATTAGGAATTTAGGATAGGCGTCTTGAAATGAAAATTTAATCAATCTATGGCAGGTTGTAATCATCCACATAGACAAGGCTTAGATCAATTACAGCTCTCAATTCCATGAATTTGTTCGCTGAATTTGAGGGAGATGCTTTACTTTGTATTGTGGTAGAATTTGCTC
Source organism: Jasminum sambac (assembly GCA_018223645.1). Taxonomy (NCBI): domain Eukaryota; kingdom Viridiplantae; phylum Streptophyta; class Magnoliopsida; order Lamiales; family Oleaceae; genus Jasminum; species Jasminum sambac. Next base: position 37,512,965 of record CP073645.1, on the reverse strand, counting down.
TTTTTTACTTTTTCATCAGCTGCAGTGTGAAACTGACTAATTGATATATGATCATTTCTCTTCAACAAAGCACTACTATTCCAGAAATGAAGTGGATATGCATTATGATTATAATAATTGCTTGTATAACACCTCAAGGCGCAGTTAACTTCCAGAATGTATACTTGTTTTTCTGACTCTTCAATGTTTTGAATGTCGACTGAGTGCGCGCCTCTGAAGTGTGTATTAGTATGTCTATGTATCTGCAACTAGATTTATGGTCCTCTTCCATTATGATCTTAATTGAGTTTTGTGTTTGTTGGCAGGGATTGTGGTAAACAAGTCTATTTAGGTATATTGCTGAACCATGTTTTATCCCTTTTAAGTGTAATCACAATAATTGGTTGTTGTACTCTTTTTGCTAAATTCGAGGTTCATTGAAGATGCATTTCTAATAGTTAGTCTATCTTGTTGTTCAGGCGGATTTGACACAGCTCATGCTGCAGCTAGGTAAGAATATTAAGATAAAGAGGATTTCAGAGAAATCTAGCATCTTTTTCTTTTATGCAAGTCTTATAAGGAACTTATTTTGATTCCTTGATTTAGAGCATATGATCGTGCTGCCATCAAGTTTCGAGGGGTTGATGCTGATATCAATTTCAAAATAGGTGATTATGAAGATGACATGGAACAGGTGGGAGGTAGTAGAAACTATAGAATACGACATTTTGGTACCCATCCACCTTTTTTCCTAAATGCATATTAACCTTAATTATTTGATTTACAGATGAAGAACATGAATAAAGAGGAATTTGTCCATATTCTTCGCCGCCGAAGCACTGGATTTGCTCGAGGAAGTTCCAACAGGGGAGTAACACTGCCCAAATTTGGTCGATGGGAGGCTCGAATGGATCAATACCTTGGGAAAAAGTACAAATAACATTCAAACGTTTTATTGGATCCTATAATAACTAGAATTCATTACCAGTAGCTTTATTCATTGCACCTGGGTATATAAAATATACATTCTTTTGAGTGCTCACAATGCTTTGTGCTTTTGAGCCGAAGACTGTGACCAAAAAAGGTTTGGGGACTCCATTTGATTTTGTTTATTTTCTGATCCAGGGCTTATGACAAGGCTGCTATCAAGTGCAGTGGAGCAGAAGCTGTCACAAACTCTGCACATGGCATCTACAAGAAGGAGATAAATGTGGCTGCCGGAGGTGGAGGACTAGGTGAACTATCAATCTTGTTACATTCTCACTCATTGTTTTCTGGATGATTTGCATGTCCTGAAATTACCATTTGGTAACTAACTTGGAGATTTGGATATGATGACCTTGGACGCAGGTAGTGGCAACAGCCTTGATCTCAACCTTGGAATTTCTAGCTCATCCGATGGCCTGCAAGGAAATAAGAATACTAGAAATGTGCAGTTTCAGTACGGTTCTTGTGAATTGCCTGATGGAAAAAGAATAAAGGTACTTCCACTAAGTTCTTAAAATTTCCTAGCTATCTATAGATTTGGCTTCTGTTTCAGATAATATTACTCATGCACCAAAAGTTTTGATGGATAACACATAAAGACTTTGTTAACAACTGGTATATTGGAGGGTTAACGTTCTCAAATTCTTTGCTCACTTTATAGGCCGAGAGCTCCTCTACTGCACATGGTCTGACAATGGCACCCAAGTATGCTCCCCTGTGGAATGGGGTTTATACTGGTTTTACACTAAACAATAAGGTGATTATTTATTAATTTTTATATTCGTCTTTTCTTGAATAAAAGAATACACCCCCCTTGAATGTTAAACTGTGGACAATTTAATAACCACCCTCGGCGCTTAATGTTAAACTGTGGACAATTTAATGAGATTGAAGACATCTATATACAAGCATCCCAATTTTCTAAGCTTCTGTTCCTTTCAACTTTATTTCACTTAATTCCTGACCTTCTTTATGCTGGTTTATGAGAGATACAAAACAAAAGCCTTTGACTTGAAGTCATAAATGCAAAACTGGACTTTTGTTTTGCAGGAAAGAACTACTGGAGTGAATACAGAAGCCAATGGTTTCACTGTATTCTCAAATTGTCCATGGAAAATGCAAAGCCAGGGTATCATCTCCCCAGTTCCAGTGTTATCTTCTGCAGCATCATCAGGATTCTCTTCTGTTATCATTCCAAATACAAACTCTGTTATGTCATATAACGCCGCAACTACAATCTCTTGCAGTGCCTTAAAACAACCTCCAACAACAGTCTATTACAAATAGTCGTCACAGTTGCAGCAGGTTCACTTTAGTCCGTGTTAAAGCTCGGCTGCCGAAGAAAAACACTTGAATCACAGTAAAAATTTTCAAACGTGCTTATATAGTGGTGCAAAAGCATAAATTGAGAACAGGGATGTGATGTGATGTGATGTATAGATTACACTGTATACATTGGTGATCATTTTGCATCTTGGGGAAATCTGTATTGAATTCTAAAGATTGTTCTTCACTTTTATTAAATGTGGGAATGAGTTCTAATAGTGTATAAAACTGGCACACATGAAGATATAACTTTTGAGTATTTTTCTAATTGTTGTAAACGATGATGAAGATGTTGACAGTTGCATTTGCAACAGTCAGAAGCCAAAGATTTGGAATGTCCTGAAGTGCATCCAACTGTGGAGTAGAAGCTGGTCTAAATGATTCTTAAAAGAAATATGTTACTTACATGAACATGTCAATTGATAAGCATGTTAGGTTATCTAAATTATCACCAGTACCCTTACATAATTCCAGTTAGGCAGTTTCAAGTAACTGTCACGAGAATTAATAATCCATTGACCTATAAGGGTGACAGGGAATAGTTTATGAAGGTTTTTAATGAATTTTAATGTAAAGAGGAGAGACAATGAGTAGAGTTGAGTGATGGGGATTTGTGAATGTGATGAGATATGTGAATGTGCTTGATTTAGGGTAAAGAAAGAATAAATAAAAAAGTAGTAAAATTATATTATTCTCGGGTCTTCTAGTAACATTTTGACTACATTCCCACTTTGACTGAGAACTCATTCGAAAAATCTTTTTTCAAATAATTTTAGAGAAAGATTATTACTTTGACATTTTTAAATGACACGTGATGTGTGACCATGAGTCTATGTACTTATCACTCGGAGTATCTTTCTACCACCCAATGAAAATGTGTTGTATCTATTATATCACTTAAAAATGTCGATTTTAAATTTTCTTTACTAGTTTACTGTGCATTTTTTTCAGAGAAATCATACTTGTGAAAAATTCTTTATGGAAAGAGCTACAATAAAGTATAAAACTAAAGGTAGATTAACCATCGAGAGTAGTCTAATGACCAGAACCTCTCCTAACTAGCAGGAGGTTCAAGGTTCGAACCGTATAAATATCTTTATATAAAAAAAAATAGAGTGCCAACTAGGCACTGTGCTCCGTTGACAGTGCCAAGTTGGCATGCATTTATTTAAAATTAAAAAAAGAAAGTTTTATTTTGAAAATAAATATTAAATATACATTTAATATTTTTGTTTTATTTATTTAATTGATTTTACTTTCTTTATTTAGTATTTTTTCCTTATTTATTTTATCATGTACATTTTAATTTTCATATAAATTTTAATTTGCGAATTATAAATATAATTTAAGTTGAACTATATACAATAATTAATGAAAATGTGATATTATAAGTTCAAAGTTGTAAATTACAATGATATTTGAATTATTTTAAAAAATAAAAATTAACTTTTTTATATATATTTTAATTTTTGAAATATATATATATATATATATATATATATATATAATAGAAGTTGGAATGTCAACTTGATACAATGTCACCATGGCAGCGAACTTTTGTTTAAAAAAGATATTTTTATTAATTTAAAAATATTAAATAAAAACCTTTATTTATTTTTACCATGTTAAAGTGATAGTTTTAAATAGGTTTTATGGGTAATGTGCATTGGAGGTTCAATAATCAGAAAATAAATTTTTTATTAAGTTCAAACTTTAATATATTTTCACAGCCATTTTCTAAAACCTCTGCCTGTTAAACTCGCACAATAAACCACATATGGTTTACAACAAAAATCACACATATTTATGATAAACCACGTGTGATTTCTTTTACGAAAATATGTGCGAGGATCAAAATATTTTCATATATTTCCATTGTTTAATTCATAGTTTTAACATTATTTTAATTCGTAGTTTTAACATTATATTAAACAGATTGTAATCTCCCAATGCATCAACGGGTGTAATACTAGTTATAGTAATATTGTATTTACACCCTATGTGGTGTTTGTGATTTGTACACCCTTATATGGTTGTTTAGTTATTCCGTTTGTTTCTATTACTTTATTATTATATGGTGGTTATAGAGCTCTGTGATGCGCCCCCAGATTCGTTCTTCCCGAGCCACAAATCAAGACTAGAATGGATTGTGCTTCAAATGATTTAATGATATATTCTGATGTAATATGCCTTGCTTGCAATGTACCATTCAAGGAAAAAAAAAAAAAAACCCAAAGAAAACTGAAGGTAGATTCGTTTCGTGAGGCCCATCTAGAAAACGGATCAGTATTCCAAAAGGGCTAAATGCCACGCCCATCCAACTACCACCCAGGCCTCTTTTAACTTTTAAGCCTCTACCGAGAAAATGGGGAACCGTCCAGTGTGGCAGAGGGGAAAAGGACGGATTCATGAACCCCTTGGCACCAATTTAAGTCTTGCACTGATTTCTACTCGACCATTTTCTGCATCTTTGAAATTGGAAACTAGGTAATGAGGTATAGTATCAGATTTACTGTTATAGTGAAAATGGACCTCATACGTCGAGTTGAATTCCCACTCCATCTGATTGATGTGAATGGCTCAATTCCTTCGAATTTATTTCATTTCCAGTATCATTGTTTCTTGATAGCAGCCAATCTTCCAATCGCGACACCAATTGATTCTCCTAAAAATATTTATCGCAGTTGGTCATGGTGTCATGGTTTTATCCTTGTCTCAAGTGTACTCCCACCTGACCGCAGGTGACAGTGCCCCCAGTTGCTTGGTTGGGTGAAAGTTTATGGATTTGGAAGAAGCGTGCATTTTTACTATTTCTTTCTGTATTTTAGGCTGTCTTGTGTTGAGAATATAAACATAAGTGGTTTACATGTCAAGCTTCCTGTGCTAAATGGATGTGAAACATTATTTGCTGATTATATCTTGGCTAATGGTGCTAACTGCTGAGTTTCAAAAAGTTTGGACGAGGGGATATATTAAACATTATCCTTAACTTGATTGAAGTTCATGTTGTAGTCAGCATTTTGAGTGTTTCTGCACAATAAACTTTACCTCTTTGCTGAAATTTCCTCTAGCTGTGTAATAAAATGGAGGCTGTGCGAGATGACAATATCTTTATGAATTGGATTTTTCAGAAGAAGAGGCTAACATAGAATGGCAGCCACTGTGGATGCTGTGGGAGATCCAATTCCCAATTCTCCCCTTCTGATGGCGTCATGGAAACACATATTGACTAATTGTCGTGACGAGAATGTGGCCTTCCTCAAATGCAAGAAGGTTGATGGAAACCCTGAGAAGTGCCTAGACAAGGGCCAACAAGTTACCCGTTGTGTGTTTTCCCTGTAAGTAAAATTTCACCTATATATGTTTTATAGGCTCAGGGTGACTCATCAGTTGTGTCCGATATATTCGAATATTTTTATATTTGACAAGTATGTTTCATAAGAGACAAGTATTGGTTTATGCTTTCATGACACAATAAACTTGTTATGTGAGCTAATCTTACTTCTATCAAAGTGTAATGTAATATGTACGAGTAACTCTAGTGTTGGCACGTAAGTAGTGGTGTAACAACCACCAAATTTAGAAGTCCTGGAGTAGTTATCCATTTCACAAGTTGGATGAGTTGGAAGTAAGCTAATTGATTACTCTCATGAGATTGTCCCTGTTATGACTTCTTTTCTTATTTCCCATTCTCAAGATTAGAATACCTCCACATTTGGACAGAGAAGAGAGTTTCAAATTATTCACCTCGTTCTTCGTTTGTTACCCCTTTATCTTTTGTTTTTTATTAAGTGCACAGATTGGGTATAATTGCTGGGAGAACTTATTGAAGTTGCTTCCAGGAGGCATTGTGGGACCCAAAGAATTAAAACTTGTGCATTGATATGCATTTATTTGGTCGATCACATTCTGGGTCCTGCTTCTGACTAGGACCATTGGTAGCTCAGTGGCGGTATGTGTCACCTAAACATGAAGCATGGACATGACCCAGGTGATGAGTAGGATAACATTCAAGCCTATGTAGCATTAAGACATACAAAAGAATGCTGAATTGTTTGTTAAAATATCTGTCATTATCCTTAAGCTATTGCTTTATTATTATGACTTGTGTGTGCCTGAGGGCCTTGTTTTTATGTCGTTTGTTTGCATGGAAATTAAACTCTTGCAGATTGTGATCTACGTTGTCATGATCTTTGTTCTCTAAGTTTTTTGGAAGTGGCATATATCACATTCACTTTGTATGTTTTCACGACCATTACTCTCCCCCATCAATATCACAAATTGCACTACTATGTCTGTGTAGAAGTCTCGTAGTAGCCTTTTACCTGTACTGAATGTGGAACCTTCCATTCATAGCCTATCAATCCACCCTTTGCTGGTCCTGTGTTTCCAGCTGCTGCTAATTACAGGCAGGATGGGTCTCTGCCTAGTGCCTGTTTGTTTGTTGAAGTGAAAATGAGTTTTAAGGAAAATTTGTTGTTGAAAAGTAGAAAATTTGAGTATCCATAAAGCTCGGGAAAATGAATGCGGAAAACAGTGGGTTTTGAGAAAACTACACCAAACAAGCACTTAATATGAACAACTCGTTTGGCTGCTTTTTCAACTACATTCTCAGAGCAAGCTGTCGTTCTTTGTATTTTGGCACTGGTTTGCCAAATGGTATGTGACATAGGCCACTTTAGCCTGTAGGTCATTGAGTACCAAATAATTCCAAGTGGTTCCAGAAAAGAGGATTCTCCAGTTCAAGCCTTAGAAGCTTCATCATCTACTGCAGAAGTTCCAATCAACCTAGTGTTGATGATCGAAGTGTTTCCAGAAAAAAGGCCAAATGTTTTTGACTTTCGAACGTAGTAGTTTGCTTCTTAAACTAATAATTGCTTTTGCATACCTTAATAAGGTTATATCCATTGGCAAATTCTTGTAGCCCGTATTACAAGTAGGTACTCGATAAATCATATACCCCATACCATTCAGGAGGTCTTATGTTTATGTGAAGAGGTGTTATGCATACTGCTTTAGGGATCCAATGAGTTTGCATAAAGAAAGCTTTAGTTGACGATATTGGCTTTGTTATCCAATGAGTTTTGTGTAAAGGAAACTATCTCACGAGTTCTAGATTGGTTGTATCATGATGAGACTTCGCACAATTTTGATTCTGTGAACAAGTTCCTCGTACGTTAACATTAGCTGATTTTCGATTCTTCTTTACATTTCCAGTATTCTACCACTATCAAATATGCCTGTTTCTGATTTTGCCTTTCGAACATTGCTATGATGATTGGAATTAGGACTTGAATCCCCAATAAGATTAATGATATTGTATTTGGGTTGCAGGCTGAAAGATCTCCACCAGAGGTGCAACAAAGAGCTGGACTCTTATGCAGGGTGCATGTACTACCATACCAACGAGTTTGAAATGTGCCGTAAAGAACAAAAAGAATTCGAGAAAGCATGTCCGTTTGATTGAATAACAATTCTATTGTCCAATCTTATGAATGGAATAAATTGACGACATCTGCAACGTGTGGATTCTTCTTTTGATGTAATCTGTTTCTGATTTGTATTCCATCATTCTGAATGATAAGATATTCTTTTTGTGGATTTGCACTTAAAATGCCAAAGACATGCCCTGGCTCAAGCGCTAATTTCTCTTATGTTTCTGTGCATGCTTTGTAAGCGTGAAACTTATGCTATCAAAACAAATATTAATGGTTATCGCACTTTTACATCATTTGTTTGACCGAACGATGTAAGACTTGTCACCTCATTTGTTTAACCATCATTTTGCAATCTTGAACAGGTTTTAGAATATGTTGGATGGCGCAATGAAGATTCTTATTCATATGACAAATAAAATAGAATTGACAAATAGAATCGAGGAGAAACTACCTGTAATGATATCTGTGAGTTGGAAAAGTAAAGATTTATACGGCGTCACTTATCGATTAAAGAAGGGATAAAAAAAAGAATCAGTGTAAAAAGGTTAAATCTACAATCTTCAACGGTGAAGCGTGTGCAGTGTGCTAGATGGCTTCTCTATACACTTCCCTTTAAAATTTTGTGGGAGCCACATGAATCTCCCATTATTAGGAAACAATTATATATTATTTATCCCACTTACCGTATATTCTAAAAAACTTTTTTTTTTTAAAATTAATAACGTGACGCCAGTGCACGCTCTCCTACACACCAGTGCATGGGAGAGCTCCTACACACTAGAGAGCACCAGCGGTGCTAGATGTTCTCTAATTTTGAGAAATTACGAGTGATTGAAGATATGTCATCATAAGGAATCATCTTCATGAAATTTGAGGATTTCGTATCACGACTTGTTGGATCCTATTTGGGCAACATAACTGTAAAGGCCCTCGAGAGATCGCGCACACGCAGATACAGCCACCAAGCTAGCAGTAATGTCTCAAGGCAGCAGGTTCCTGTTCACGAATGGCGTCGTGTCACCGTCACCAGGCACCCCACCAGCCACAACCTTACTCGAAGCACACCCAGGTACGCATTCCTGAATCAACCTAATAACTTCCCGATTTTTAGGTATCATTTTCGTACCATTTCAATCCGAAAAAGAAAATACCCATTGAGAATAATTCAATTCAGTATTCAGCCGTATTAATTAATTTTCAGGTGCATATACGACGACTCGTACTCAAAATAATGCCTCTGAACTCCTCTTCTGGGCTAGACACTTAACCAGGTTGGCAAATTCTACAAAAACATTATTAACAACACGCCCTAATCTTCTGTTTCAAAACCCAGAGAAATATGGTGTTCAGTTTTCGGCACATTTGACTAGATCAGAGAAATGGGATTCTGTTATTGAGGTTTTAGTTAATGATTCGATGAGAAAAGCACTGCCTACTGTGTTAAAAGAGAGGAAATGTGGCGAAGAGTTTGCCATTACTGCACTTTTGAGTGGAAATTTGGAGAAGTTGAATGAAATTGGGGGCAAGTTTGATGATGACAGTGTTTGTGAGATTTTCGATGTATATCTCCACATAGCTGGGTATGTTCCACCTTTGTACGGTGTAGGAAACGGTGCACGACTGGCCATTGTGGGGCCCGGAAGGGATGTCGCCAATGCAAAGTATTCCGATTGGGTCAGGTGATTCTCTGTTGATTTCTTTTCAATCGTTCGATAACTTAAACGTTAAGAAATTAGTTGCTGCGAGTTGTGATTGCGAAGCATTTCCTGATAGTTATATATAGTGAACAGCTTTTCGGTTTGGACAGTGTTAATATGGTTGTCATAGGTAGGCTAAGGAAAGGTTTGGAGAAGTTGAGGCCACCTTCTATTACTGAACTTTTGCTGTCGAATGATGGTGATCAAATTCTTGAAGGCTGTTTGACAAACTTCTTTGTTATTTGTCGGAAGGTGAGAGAGTTCAAATGGAACTTCTCTTTGGGCATGCAGTGCTTTTAATTTTTGGTTTCTATAACAAATCTTGTTTTTAGGACAACAGTGAAGAGCAAACACATACATCTTTTGAGATTCAGACAGCTCCTGTTGGCGATGGCGTTCTTCCTGGAGTTATACGCCAAGTAATTACTCAGTAAGTGAATAAATTCATTTAAACTAGTAAATCCCCCCTATCTCGCAAAGGAGTTAGCTATGGTTTTTCGATTCTGTGCAGGATATGCTTGAAAATTGGAATCACTCTTAGAGAAGTCGCGCCATCATGGTCACAACATGAGTTGTGGGTGGAAGCATTCATTACAAGTGAGTCATGACCTCCAAGAACCATTCTTATTTGGTTTCTTAATGACCATTTAATTAGATCTTTAAACCTACGTGAAATATCTGAATTTTGTGCAATGAGATACATGTGAGTAATTGTGAGTGTACATGTAGCAGTACTCTATTATTTGATGCCACTGGAAGCTTATATTTCAAGCTCTATTGCAGATAGCCTTAGGGTGCTGCAACATGTTGATACGATTCAAGTTCCAAATTCATGGGATTCACTGGAATCAAAAACATGGAAGGATATAACATGGGTCGAGAAGCAATTTCAGGTGCACAATCTTCTAATCATAGCGCAACAGAAGGAGTTTGAGCTGTTGTATAGAACTAACTTTTCTCTGGAACTGTTTGTTTGAATATTAGGATGGCCCAGGGAGAATCACATCAATTATTCAGGTACATAAATAGATTGCTTATATCTTGCGTAACATTAATTCTTACGTGTTAGTTTTTGTATATTAATACTGCACCTCATTTTTTCAAGTTGGTCACGCCTAAGAACATGCTCGTTCAACTTTTCTTTTTTCCCATTAAAAATTTACTTCCACAACTCAGCCAAAGTTAATCTTTAATTTCTACCACACATTCAAAACTATCAATAAATATTATCCACACATTTTATAGTCATTGCTACCATTCAAACTAAAAGTAACTTGTTAACTAGAAAAATTTACCCAACACCTGCCGAGAGTTTGGTCACCATAAGGGTGTGTTTGATTGTTTTCTTGGAAAGCATTTTCCTTCACTTAGTTTTCCTAGAAAACATTTTCCTACCTCCATCTTGGATTGAGTTTTCTAGGAAAATGACTCATTTTATGCATAAAAGAGTTGTACATGGAAAAGGTTTTCCATGAAAAAATTTCCCATCAAACACTAAAGTAGGAAAAGTTTTCCTTTGATTTGACATTTTCCTAGAAAATTTTAGTGAATCAAACACACCCTAAGATGTATTCAACCCATTGTTACTGTTTGGCTTTTTGGCAAAAAAGTGTAGCAGTGCAAGCTGAATCTTTAAAGAACAAGATAATGGCAAAAAGCTTAAGAAAATTATCTTGATAATTTTAATATATGGCTCTAAGTTGTTCTTACAAGAAAGCCTATTCCCTTCTTATATTTGTTTGGTGATCTGCTAGATCTAGTAGATGCAATACACAATAAAATTTCCTAATGGAAAAGAAAACAAATAGGAGAATACGAGGGCATGTTAGCATCGACATTTTTATCCATTCTTTTTTAATTTGAATTTGGTTAAACCAATCACATCCACATATCTCGTGGGACCTACTTATAGTGCACAAATCACCGCCATTCAACTCCACTCATTACTTATAGTGCACACAAATCAGCCATTCAACTCCACTCATTCTCTCCCCTCTTTCACATAAAAATACATAAAAATTTCAATACTAACATAGGCTCAAACTCTTATATTCGACTGCCCTATGATCAGGGAGTTCAAGTTTCTTTCATTTTGCTTGATAATTCACTTCGACTTTCTCACTATCGAGTTACAACTCTATCTTGGGTCTTCAGTTAAAACAATGGGGTATCATTAGGGTCTTCTCTGTTTAGAGGAATGATGTTATGTTGTATTGACTTCCATTGGAACATACTGTTGTGCCGGAGAATATAGTTTTTATGGATATCATAGAACTCTTCAAGGAGAGTAATTTTCTTCCCAAATGTTGCATTTGAGCAGAGGGAGATCATGGGAAGAGCTGGAATCGAAGCATTTCCAGTTGCTTCACTTAACCTGTAACCTGTCTCTTCCTCTCTGTTGGCTGCTGGAGTGGAGACGTCGTGGTGTTGTTCCTCTCAGACGACCATCCTCAATGAGCAAAACGCCCTCTCTGCGCTATATTATTGGCACTTGGATTAAAATTGAGTTGCTATACATGCTTGTGTGTGTGTATCCAAACGTGGTATTCGGGATTGTATTTTACTTGAGTGAGTCTGTAGTGGCATCGTATTCTTCATCTTGAGACTCGGAAGGGGAAAACGTGGCATGCGCTGATACTCGAGAATCATCACCTTCTCAACAATTTCGTTTCGTTTTACGTTCATCTTTTCTTTGTAGTGTAAATTATATGTTGTGTATCATAATTAAGGTAAACACTCGTTTTACCAACAGTCCAATGGATACATGATACCGGTTGCCGGTTGGCAAGAGAGCGAGATTATCATATTTGAAAGAAACACTCAACACTCTCTTGTCAATGGCAGACAGGGACCACCACATACAGGGATAAATGTGGGGTACCGGTGGATAAGTATAATGCTCGCCGTTGACGAGAGGATGAGGATGCTTGATTTGAAGATAACTGCCAAAGTATGTTTTTACAAGTGGCTGTTTTCCAAACCCCCTATGCCCCCTTTAATATGAAAAGGATGACTTTGTGAAGGATTGACATTTGACACTGTTACGACCCGGATTTTCTGTAGTTAAAATTTTGGCTACTACTTCTGGTCAAAGTTCCCCAGATAATTATGGCCAAATAAAAGCTTTAAAATGTTTAATTTAATTTCTTATCGAAAAATTTAAGGATTTGATTGATTTAATTAAAAGTTCATTGATTACGATGCAACATAAGTTCTCAGGACCAACTTAAATCGTATTAAATAAGAGAAAGGGGGCCTTATTGCAATTATTATATATAAGAATATATGCATATATATATTAGAAAACAAACAAGCCCCGAATTGAGTCGTGGATGGCAAACCAGAAGGCCAATCGTGAAAAAGAAAAAGAGAAAAAAGAAGGGAAAAAGGAAGGAAAAAGGAAAAAAGAAGGAAGGAGAAAGCTTTGGATCACATGTGGTTTCGCGTGCAGTAAGTTGCGATTTCTTCAATTTTATCTTTATTGGAATTTGGCGAAATTATGCTAAATTGATTTTACGGTTTTACCAATGTGATATCGATTCGAAATTTATCATTATTTTGGACGATTTGGTGTTATTAAGATGTTATTCGCCATAATTAATTATTTTGAAGTGGAATCACTGAATCGAAGAATGGGTGATTAAGTGATCAAACTTACATTACCTAGACAATAAAATTTAGAATTTATTTTTGTGATTCAATCGTGCTGGTCTAATGCATTTAAATATTGTGGGAAATCAATAAAAGCAAGAGGAATGAGGTGAATGAAATGGAGAATTAGGGATTGGTTAGGAATGTTGCAACAGAAGTATTGAATGTCGAAAGTTTGGTTGGAAATTACGTGTATAGGTTTCTGATTACAAAACTATTATTATTTCGGTGGTGACGACGATCGTGAACGCACCAACCTAACTAAGGGTTAGCCAGAAGTTCATGTTTAAAAATTATATTTTTAAGTAAAGAGCATGTTTTTGAGTCCCAATATGCTTTTTAAAGATTTTTACAATATGTTGTTGCAAATGTATATTTGACAAAGTGGTGAATTTTATTAGTAGTTCTTTTTTCAAAGAAATTATTATATGAATATTTTCAAACTATCACAGAAGACCTTGTTAAATCTCATCTGCTCACATCACATTGTGATTCGCTCCACAGTGTATGACTCAAATTTATATAGGTCTTGGGGACCCATCTCCAGACATAGCCAAATGGTATGGTGCTTACTTTTACTTCTGTGGCTGCATTTATGGGCTATTTTATCTCCTTGACTTTGAGTAATTCGCCTTGTGCATCAAAATTACTTTGCATGTGTGCTACTACTCGCTGGGTACTTTTGGTGTGCTTTTCAATATTTATATGCTTATTTAGTGTAAAATTTAATAAACAAGATTTAGAAATTATTATATGATCTCAAAGAAAGATTTCAAAGGTGCTCCATATTTTTAGAATCATAGTTTTTTTTTTATCACAAGAGTTTATTTAGAATTCTCAGAGCCTTCAAGGTTTACGCTTATATATTTTTGTCAAGTGAGATAACTTTTTCGTAAATAAATGATGTGGAAAATTATTTATAAATATTTACTTAACTTATCCACTCACCGAGTTACACCATATATTTTCCAAAATTTTTCTTATAGGAAGGACCGAGCTTGAGCATGATTGGATTGCCCGTGAGTTCTCGGGAGACCACCATAATATTTAGATGATTCATGTTTAACTTAGCATTCTCACATTTTGATATGCATGTCAAATATGTTTGAGCTTTTAATTTTTTTAAATTATTGGTTTTAGAATTATTCATCATTTTCAATAATAAATCTTTTTCCCACAATTTCCGTGATATGATGTTAAATATTTTCGGATTGATTATTCCGATTTATTTAGAAAACCCTTTCATGATTTTTATAAGCTCATTTTAGTACATATAAGTTATAGTTTCATGTCAGCCTTGCCATGGCGGTTCCAGGTCGATGTTAATCGCTTAATGGCCAAGACGCCACGTGTCAAGTTATTAGAGATAATTTGGGGCGGGGCGGGGCGTGTCAAGTGGTATCAGAGCATGATCCTGTTTTCAGAAGAGTTGCACCATGTATTTTCTCAAAGTTCAAAAAAAAAAAAGTGCATAAAACATTTTCTTTGAAACCTTTAAAATCTTTTCACATACATTTAAATTTTCAACGTATCACACGTGTAAAAAAAAAATCATGATTTATGGTGGCAGAACTCATGGGCAACAAAGTCCATTGCTCCAAGCTTCACATCTTCTTGGATGAGAAGAGGTTAGTATGATCGATGAGTAATTTCTTTAGTACTGTAATTGATAGAATGAGAGTTTTGGCTCCAGGTGGTTAATTGGCCAAGAGACTTTCTTGAGCATTTCTTTTTCCATTGCCAAAAGTTGATAAGGGTTACTCAATGTGAATGAGGTATTGATGGTTGATAAAGATTTTTAGAATGAATATGATGATTTAGTTATACTTTGGTTTCATGATTTGAAGTATTGAAGTTACTAATTACGTTGATTATCATAGGAGTCATACGGGGCTTATTGGGAACTATTTGATATAAGGTTTATTTATTTTATAAAGTATTGATTATCAGTGACGATATGACGGCGTAATCTTGATGAGGGGGGGACGATGTCTGCTATGTTCTTAGGGATACCCATTAGGAGGGTATTATGCATATAACGGATATGATAGATGATGATTATGATTATCGTTTCAACACATATTACTATGGCGGTAATGTCTATTTTGGTTGGAAAAGTATGGATTGAATTTTTCATTTAGGAGATCTAGTTAGGGTTGCTTCTGGCATTAAATTACGAGTGAAATTCTTTTATTGGTGACTATAATTGTTGTGATAGGAATATATCATTGATAAGGCTAAATGGATGTTTTGATGTGATTGCGGGAACGGTGTATTAAGGAATTAAGTGGAAGTTTATTGTTATTATATTTGCAAGGATAAAAGAGTACTGATTTCCTTGGAATTGAATTTGGTTAGCGATTGTCTGGAAGCACGTGGTTCTTAGCCACAATTATGGAAATATTGATGGAGTTTAATTGGATTTTGGTAATGCACGTGAGCATTTTAGAAAAATGAGCATTTTGAGATCTCTTGAGACATGAGATAAACTATTTGTGACCTTAAATTTTGATTCGATACAATGACCCGGTAATCAGGATGGCTGTGAGGAACAAAGATAGACAATGAGACGATTCAGATTATCGTGAGAAACACAAGGAGATGGTAAAAAGTTATAGAGAGTAGTAGGTTTAAGTAATATTTTTTGATTCTCATGATGTATTGGATATTGCGACTAGTAATTGTTTGATTGGTGAATTTATTTATATTTTTGGGAAATTCAGATAGAGAATGACCTACTGCACTCAAGGTAAACTATTTAAATGGTGTTTATGGAAGTTTGTATCACTATTGTGGATCAAGTCTGGTCACATGGGTAATTTTCAAAGGTATGTCGATTATATATTCTAGACCAAGTTATTTTCAAATGCTTAGTGATTTGACCGCGGAGAACAATTTGACTACGTAGGAAAATTGGTGTAATCGTAGATATTGTTTGAGTGAAACCTTGTTGCTTTGGGGAAGGTTTAGAAGAGAAAGTGATGGACCACCTAGTTGGCAAGCGTAAATTTAGCAAGGTAAACTATTGGTCCTACAGATATGCTATGCCAGAAATTATTCAGACTTAGGATTCCGGTTGGAGAATGAAGATCATGTAAAGGTCAAGTATTCTCATCCTTTTGTGTGCTAGTTAACTAAATTTCGAGGAGGAAATTCCTTAAAGGATGTAAGATTGTTACGACTCGGTTTTTCTGTGTTATATTGGTCCATTTTACGGCCAAAATCACATTATTTCTGGATGAAGTTTGAGGTATTACAGGATTTAATGGAGAAATCAATTATCAAGGTTCTAAGTAACTAGATTCCGCCATATCAAAGTTCATTGAATTTCGAGGACGAAATTCTTTTAAGGAGGTAAGGTTGTTACGACTTGGATTTTCTGTAGTTAAAATTTTGGCTACTACTTGGTCAAAGTTCGATAATTGTGATCAAAGTCAAAGTTTTAAAGGAATTTAATTTGGTCTATCGAAAATTTAAGGATTTGATTGATTTAATTAAAAGTTCATGGATTACAGATGCAACATAAGTTCTCAAGGACCAACTTAAATCAGACAAATAAGAGAAATGGGGCCTTATTGCAATTATATATAAGAATATATGCATATATATATTAGAAAACAAACAAGCCCCGGAATTGAGTAAGTGGATGGCAAACCAAGGCCAATCGTGAAAAAGAAAAAGAGAAAAAAAGGGAAAAAGGAAGGAAAAAGGAAAAAAAGAAGGAAGGAGAAAGCTTGGATACAGAGCCACAGGTAGTGTATTTCTTCAATTTTATCTTATGGAATTTGAGGTAAGTAAATTGATTGTATGGTTTTACCAATAGATATTGTGGATTCGAAATTTATCATTATTTTGGATTGATTTGGTGTTATTAAGATGTTATTTGGCCATAATTAATTATTTTGAAGTGGAATTGATGGTAATTGAATAGTGATGAAGTGGATTGAAACTTACATTACCTAGATGAAAAATTTGGGAATTTTTTTTGTGATTCAATTGGGTGGTTCCAATGACATGAAATATTGTGAAATCAATAAAAGAAGAGGAATGAGGTAATGAAATGGAGTAATTAGGGATTGGTTAGGAATGTTGCAGCGTAGTATTGAATGTGGGTAGGCAATTGGTTGGAAATTCATGTGTATAGGTTTTGATTACAAAACTATTATTATTTCAGGTGGTAGACGATTAACGCTACCAACCTAACTAAGCGATCAGAAGTTACAGGTGCAGTAAAAATTATATTTTTCATAAAGTAGCATGTTTTGAGTCCCAATATGCTTTTAAAGATTTTTACAATATGTTGTTGCAACAGATATTTGACAAAGTGGTGAATTTTATTAGTAGTTCTTTTTTCAAAGAAATTATTATATGAATATTTTCAAAACTATCACAGAGTACCTTGTTAAATTTACCCGCTCGCATCATTGTTGTGATTCGCTCCACAGTTGTATGACCACTATATAGGTCTTGGGGACCCATCTCCGTACACATATAGGCTTGTGTATGGGGTGCTTAGCCTTTGAGGGCTTGCTTCAAGGCTGCAGATATGGGCTATTTAGCTATCGGGCCAAATTTTGAGTAAATTCGCTTTGTGCATCAAAATTACTTTGCATGTGTGCTACTACTGCTGGTACTTTTGGTGTGCTTTTCAATATTTATATGCTTATTTAGCTGTAAAAATTTAATAAACAAGATTTAGAAATTATTATATGATCTCAAGAAAGATTTCAAGCTCCACGATATTTTAGAATCGTAGTTTTTTTTATTGTCAAGAAAGTTTATTTAGAATTCTCACCTTTCAAGGTTTACGCTATATATTTTTGTCAAGTGAGATAACTTTTTCAAATAAATGATGGAAAATTATTTATAAATATTTACTTAACTTATCCACTCACCGAGTTACTACTCATATATTTTCCAAAATTTTTCTTATAGGAAGGACCGAGCTTGAGCATGATTGGATTGCCCGTGGAGTTCGGGAATGACCACCATAATATTTAGATGATTCATGTTTAACTTAGCATTCCTCACATTTTGATATGCATGTCAAATATGTTTGAGCTTTTAATTTTTTTTTAAAATTATTGGTTTTAGAATTATTCATCATTTTCTCAATAATAAATCTTTTCCCACAATTTCCGTATATGATGTTAAATATTTTCGGATTGATTATTCCGATTTATTTAGAAAACCCTTTCATGATTTTTATAAGCTCATTTTAGTACATATAAGTTATAGTTTCATGTCAAGTTCACCGCTTTGGGCCAGTTGTTAATTAGAGGCCTCAATCACGCTTACTACAGGCCACGTTTATTAGAGATAATTTGGGGCGAGGCGTGTCAGACACATTTGAAATTGAACAAAATGAGACAAGTGTGATAGTACGAACATCTTTCACTGGGAGGGTTTAGATTCGAATCTATGTTCATCCACGACGAGAAAAATGATTTTTTTTTTTTTTTGTTTTTCTGAAAGGAGAAAAATGATACTTAGGCGACTTCATTGTTGCTATTGCCTACTCCTCCCGACCTATTGGGTAGAGACTTTGTTCGTCGTTACCAAACTTACTAATTATCAAATTATAATGTAGTATGAAGTTAATATGTGAGAAAATAATTTTTAGTTTTGTGATTAGTGTATTAAAAAATATAATGAAATTGACAAATTAATGAGTAAGTGTCGAACAATTGAAAATCATAAGAAAGAAAATTAACATTGTAGCAACCAAGCCCAAAGTAACATATCGTATTTTAAGACTTTTGGATCACACATTCATTCAAAACATATTTTTTTCAATGAATATCCGAACATATACTCCTTTAAAAAAATACTAGTAATAATTTAGTATTTCCTCTCATATATATATATATATATATATATATATATATATATACATACTTGTTTGACTTTTTACAGAAATTAAGAAAAAGATTAGAAATATATATTTTGTCAACCATATTTCTTATCTACCTTTATTTAATGAGCAAAATTTAAAATTCAGTTATAATTAAGTATTAGATAGAGATATAGTACTAAGTGTTGTAAATTAAGGGGGTATTTAAATACAAGTTTTAGGGGTTATTTGATTAGGGATAAAAGTTATCCGTGCGATATTCCATGTAAAATATGTGATTAATATTGTATTGAAAATTGTGTATGTGGTTGAAAAGAGAGAAGAGTGTGGGATAAAAATTATCCCGGATAGAATAAGGCCTTAATGTATTTTTATGAGTATAAAGAGAGAGAATGGGTGTAATTGGATGATAGAGATTTAATAGTATAAATGAATTTTACGAGATATATGAATTAATTTATTTGATCAATCGAATTTGTAAATTAAAAAATATAAAAACAATGTAAATTAGTAAGAGAGTTTGCGGACATGCTCAATAATAATAAATAAATAAATAAGAAGAAGAAGAGAGCAAGCTAGTGGGAATATTCAAAAAGGAAAAATGAGCCCACATCATTGGAACCGCAGTGGGAGTACCTTACCCGTAAAGTCGGTGATTATAATAATTTATTGCCGTACCCGCAATTGGTCTCTCTGTCGTCCGATCTTCCCTTCTCCACCTTCGATTCTCAAAACCCATCGACCAATCCGTCTTTCTCATCTCCAGCGCGCCAAATACAAAATTCCAGTCCTCAAACGATCAATTTTCTTCAGGTAGAACACCATCCCTCCAGTTCTGTGAACTTGCTTGTATTGATTGGTGCCATGGATGAATTTGTTACGAGGCAGTAGTTGGAGAAGAAAAGCTTTTTAGTTCAAGTTCTTTCATTTTATGTTTGACGTTCTATTGGTGATGATTTAATTCTAAATAAACTAGCTTTTTTCTTTTCTGGTGCGTTCAGAATTCGCCGACTAGGGTTTTGAATTTATTTGTTGATTTAGCGGAAAGGGATGGCGGAGAGTCCCGGCGGAGTTGGTGTTAGCCACGACAGCGGCGGAGATCAGAGTCCGCAGTCGAACGTGCGAGAGCAGGACAGGTTCCTTCCGATTGCAAATATTGCCCGCATAATGAAGAAGGCCTTGCCTGCTAATGGCAAGATTGCTAAGGATGCTAAGGATACTGTACAGGAATGCGTGTCTGAGTTCATCAGCTTCATCACAAGCGAGTAATTTTCCGTTGTCATTTGTGTTTTAATTGCTTGTTCCTCAATTCTGGTTCTTTTTTTTTGTATTTTGTTTTTGTTCCAGCTTGGGGAATCATTTACCAGTGCAAGTTTTGGTAGGGTGTGCAAGAGAAGTCTTTGTTTCGGGTGATGTGGCACAACAGTCGGGGTGCCACATCAGCTGGACTGAGTTGTGCCATAGTATGTGATCAGGGGTGCACTGGATGAGCTTCACACACCTGTTAATTACTTAGTGTTTTGTATGTGAAAGAATATGTGATTATATGCGTGCAACACTAGTATAAAAGAGAAACTGATTGATATTTGTCATGAAGTTCTCAACGGAGCAAGGTAAAAGTTTTTGTTTGCTGTTTATTTGGGGTTGGAGTGGGATTAAGGTTGTCCATGTGGATGGACGCTATTAGATTAGATATTTATTGCTATGCTGGATGATAGATGATGCAATATTAGCTTCATCTTATGTGGTGATAAAGGGAATCAAGAAGCATTTGTGTTTAACATTCTTTTTTCTAAGTTCATTTCTTGTTTCTAGCATTTAAAGCTGGATTCACTAAAGAATTAGTTACAGCATGCTTCTTGTGTAATTCCTACCTACTAGGAGATGCGAAATAGTTGTGTGCACGTGATACTTATGTGTGTGTATAAATTGATATATAACCAAGTCATTGCATGTGTATAAATGAAAGTTTGTGATTCGATTTTACGAGCGGTATTTTATCATGAAGCACATATTGGAACTGAGAAATGTTGATTCCAAATATAGATAAAGTTAAGGACTTCGGCATGTTTTACTGTTAAGGAAATTGCAATAGAGATCTATTTTCACAAATTAATTTGCAGATGCAAAGTTTGCAACTTTATACATAAACAACTACTTCTAAAAAAAAAAAAAGACGAAATTTCCAGTTATTTTGCATTGCCCTCTTCACGTATCCTACCTGAGTGATGGCATTCTCTGAATTTGTTATCTAGAGCGAGTGATAAGTGTAAAAAGGAAAAGAGGAAAACGATCAATGGGGACGATCTGCTGTGGGCAATGGCAACCTTGGGCTTTGAAGATTACATTGCTCCCCTCAAGGGTTACTTGGCAAGATACAGGGAGGTAACTGCAATCTCCCTTACTATTCTTCGTTTCTCATGTTCTTTCTCTGAAATTCTCTTGTAACTAACTTAACTGTTCAACTCTTTCCTGCTGTTTCTGGAAACAATTGCATTGTTACAGTTAGAGGTATGTAAATAGCTACTCCTGGATACTATTTATTTAATCTAATAGAAGTTTTCCTCACTTTGGCTGAAACATCTTGCTTGTGACCAATTGGCTGAAACATCTTGCTTGTGACCAAATGTCAGGGTGACACAAAAGGATCTGCTAGGGGTGCTGATGGTTCTGCTAAAAAAGAAGCAGTTGGAGCTCAGCTTCGTTCTGATGCACAGGTAGCTTATGGAGTTTCTTCCTGTTTTTAATTTGGTGGATATTATTATCTTTGCTGTTGCAATTGTTAATGGCGTCATTCAGAAATTGATGGTTACCATTTTGACAGTTTGTTCATCAAGGTTCACATACACAAGAACTAATCTATTCAAATCCTCAAATTGAATATTGAGTGAGTCTCTCTATCTCTTTCTGTGCACGTATGCGTGTGTTTTATGAAGCACAAGAAAACCTGGTTTGTTGGTGATATCTCTCTCTCTCACACACACACATGTGCGCGCATGAGGCAGCCTGTTTTGCAATAATGAATGAAAAGAAAGAAGAAACTAACTTGAAATCTATTGAAGTTTTTAAGCAAACTACCCATGTGAGGAGATGAAGGAAGAAGATAGAGATGGAGGAATTCGGATTCTGTAGAGTTTAGATAGACATAACTCCAAGTGTCGGGTTTTGAAATAGAGGAAAGAGATGAAATGGGTTAAGAGAGAAAAAATATAGGTATAGGATATTCATGCAAGTTATTCTGCTCTGTGGTGTAAATGAAATTGGAGAACATGACCATTTGTGCAATCTCTTAAAAAGAATAAGATGAGTTTAAGATATACAAGAGGATCAGTCTTCAATTATAGAATTTTATTTATCAATGATGTTATTTATGAGATTATCATCACTGATTGCATCAGCAGTGACGTGACATCTTGACATTAGTTGGTGTTGTACTGCATATGTGCTTGCATTGTGTGCAAAACATCACTAGTCAATTTAGTTTATCAATAATCCTACTTATGAGATGAGCATCGTTGATTGTATCAGCCATGACGTGACACCTTGACATTAGTTGATATTGTGGTATCTACGTGCTTGCATTGTGTGCAGAATAGCACTTGCACTTGCTGGCGATAGAATAAGTGAATAAGACTATTATGAATATCACGACTCTTGGCATGAAAACAGGTTAAAGCTTTTTTGCAGGTAGAGCCAGCTATGTGTAGAGGTCGAGCTTCTCTGTGGATTCTATTGCCCATTGACATCTCCTAGTATACTCCACTAGCTTCATATTATGTCCAGGGTGTAGCAGTATGGTGTGATTATGTTACTTGTAAAGCTTACAATTCTCTGAGGAGGTGTCCTCAATTATTTATGTATCTTATATTTGGGGAAGGAGTGAGAGTGTCAGAAGAGTGTATGCATCCTTTGGTTTGGTAAGTCATAAAGTAGACACGTCAGTGAGTTTTTAGGATGCAGTCACATTCTGTTTCCAAAAGTATTTTTATATTAAATTATTATTTACCTTTACTTTCATATTGGCTACACGGGTTGGACTTGCCCCTTGGGTGTTTGGGCTTCAATCCCTTAAACGGCCCATTTGGAAAGGCAACACTGAATGGCTCAGACCCACATTTCAGGCCTGAAACAAAATGGACGGGAATAGTTCAAGTCCATTTGACAGGGTCATTACTCATTACTCATTTCTTGAGCACACATGGACATGTGATCAGCACGTGATCACAATGATTCATTACAAGATGGCGACAGCATTTGAGATTTACTAAATACTTTATTCTTTCTACACATTCCTCACCACGTCACCATCATGTTCTTGCTTGCACGAGCTTGCCAGCTCAATTTTACTCTACCTCCCACCCACAACCCTGCTCACCTCATTGCCCTTGGTCGAAAATGATATATAAATAATCAGAGCTACAAAAGTGAATCTGAATAATTTGTTTTTAGTAAGTTCATAAAAGTATTTACAAATGACCTATGACAGTCCAAAAATAATTCACTTTTTCTCTAAATATTTCATGATATTCTAATATAATATTAAAGCAAAATTAATGTAGAGGAAAAAAGTTAAAGGAAAAAAACCCTTGGGAAAAGGTCATTCTCAAATAATATTCAGAGAAACAAATTAAGGGGAAATTTTGGTTATATATGTCTCTTTCCAAAAAAGTATTTGAATTGCGTGATTTTTTTCCTTCTTTCTTTCTTTCTTTCTTTCTTTTTTTTTTTTTAAGAATAATTCTATAGCTAACAATTAGTTATCAATACCTCTCAAAAGAAAAAAATTGGTGGTAATAATTCGTTGGGAATAATTAACAGTTGGTTTGTTTGATAATTATTTAACTTAAAAACCCTTTAATCATTTAATTTAAAATTAATTAATTCCAAAAAATTATTTACCCTTTAATCATTTAATTTAAAATTAATTAATTCCAAAAAAGTTATTTATTGATCAATTAATCTAAATTGTTTATCAACCAATTATTTCTAATTATATTTGTTAAATAAATTAATTTCCAAAAAGTAATAAATAAAAAATGAATTTATCACAAATGGTTGAAAGAATAATATTTTTCTTGTTCACATGGCATTGTATTATTGGATATGAGCAAAATTTGTGGGCCTTGGTGGGAAAGGGCTATTCTCTAAATTTGGACCCCCAATTTATACATTATTTAGAGTGTGGCGTGGATTTTTCCCGCACATCAATCTTGCTTTGACATTTTTTTCATCAACACATAGCATTGTTCTTTGTAATAATTTTTTCGTTTTACTAAAAAGGTCTCAAGTTTGGATTTTTGAGTTGACATCACCTAAAAAATCATTATAGTATTGTTGTTCATAAGATTGTGAAACGTACTATCCGTTGTGATATAGTCTTTCTACTAGCATGCGATTGTTTATTAAAAGTTTATATGGACAATGTACAAATATTTTTTGACACTACAGATTACAAAGATAAAATATAATACATTACAATTAAAGTACATTGCGCAAAAAAAACCCCATCTCGAGGCAATATAATCTCTAACCGGGAACTAAATTTCCATTTCTAGGGTACTGAGTCCCCTTATTGGGGCACTAAACCCCCTTATAGGGGCATTATAATCCTCCTAAATAAGACCTTTGGAAATTTTGAGACCTCTCAAAACTTCAACTGGCCTCCTAAATCACCATGCCAAAGCCTCATTGGCTGGACAATGTAACAATTGATCAATGTTAGACTAATAGTACACAGTATAATTCATTATGATATTTCAAAAAGTATAATTCATTATGTCTATATTTATTTAAATAATGGGATATCCATTTAGTATTAGTTGTACATTTTGTAATATTTATCATTAAATAATTTATAAAAAAAAATATTATTGACACGGACAATCCGCTCATACTTGTAAGATTTGACACTGTTGAGATATGTGTCAAGACTCGAGTGTTTTGGTTAAAATATGATGGTTCAGCTCCCCTACAAAGTACAAGAAATGATAATATTGTATATTAAATAAATAAATTATTATTATCACCATTATTAGATATATTAAGCATTGCAAGGAATAGGTTGAGTGGCATGGCGCCAACTCAGAGGACGAGAAATACCATCTCGCGCTACTATGAGTAGAATTACCATTTACCAACTTTTTTAATACTTCCAGGATCTGTTCAGATGTGATGATCTGGTGGTCAAAAGTTGACCATATGTCATTTACAAACATGCCCTTGTCTGCCACACAGCTGGCCACGTTATATTCTTCAGAGATGAGGGGATAAAAAGGAGACAAATTATGGAATATCGAGAGAGATGATTTTGTGTTATTCATTATTCTGCTTTGCGAAAAATGCTACTGATTTTTCCTTGCCCCTCCTCTTTTTTTTTTTTTTTTTTTTAACTTTTTGATCGCCTAATCTCATAATTACCATTTGCTCCTTGTATAAGATAAAAGTAATTTTAATAACAAATGTTAAAGCCTATATCATCTTTTGTATATATATTAAGATGAGATTGCTATGTATAGCAACATTCTTACTAGGTGCTACGCAAGGAAATATATCAAAATTGCAGACTTTCATAATAAAATGGAAGAGATTTGTATACTTGTTTTTAATGGCTTTGGACCTCAATTATAGTAAATTAATCTCTATTTCAAACTTAAATAGAAATAACAAAATTGAATATTACGATATTGTCACGTGATGCACCATACACAGCAAAAAGTCTTCAGAATTCAAGACAGCTTTAGCAATCAAGATTGACATTTAATTTTTGTACAAGCAAATCATGTGACCAACGTTAACAGATTTAACAAACGGGATGATAAGTTGTCCTATTTCCATTCTCAGTACAGAAAGAATGTTATTCATGATGTTGACGTGAAAATTTAGCCGAATAAATTTTCTAACATTTCTTTGTAAATATTGAAATTGTCTACTAAGGTTCGACGGGTTAGCTTGGTGGTTAAGGGTGTAACTCCTTATCGGGAAGGTTTCGGATTCAAACCTCATCCCTGCCCCTATGTTCCCCAAAAAAAAAAAAAAAAAAAAAAGTCTACTAAAGATATTCGATTTTGAAATTAATACGTTATGAGATATAAGTTAGCACAAAATGTCATGAGCAATTCTTGACTTGCAACGTCCTTATTATAAATACCAATTGAAAATTTTTATGTTACATACATTAAAAATGGTCCTTACTGAAATAATATGCTATTTACATTTATTAACAATAATAGTGATATGGTTTCTTCAAATAATAATAATAATAATAATGATATGGTGTATCAATAGATATGACAATCCTGAACGGGATACAAAGCATTGCTATAATAATCGTGACGACATGTACACATCGTCACTAACGTGGATACAAAGCATTACTATATTACATTTTATTTGTTTATTTATAGAAATTTACCATAAGAAGATGGAGAATTTTATTTCATTTATTTGTATTTGTTCGATGGTTGCTGAAAAATAAAAAAATTTGATACTATCAATCCATGAACCATATGTACTACTAGATTTTTGTCTTCAAAGATATAATATTGTATTCATAAAAAAACTTGACATGAAACGAGATTTCGAATTCTAGTTATATAGGTTGTATAAAATGGATGGATCAAACGAAGTTGGAAACCTAATATAAAAATATTTTATTGTCATAATTTTGATATCAAAAATAAAAAACATTTCAATATTATTTACACATTTCATAATTTAATTTAGTATTTAATAAAAAAATTGAACTGAACATGATAATAGAAATATTTGTATCACTCTAAATCTAGGTTAATACAGTATTCACAATCCTGGAGGGGTTTTAGGATATTTAAGGGTATGTTTGATTGGGTATAAAGTTGATGTGAGCGGTATTCCGTGTAAAAATGTGTGGTTGATATTATTTTGGGAAATGTATATGTGATTGAAAATGAGTATGAGGTTATACGGAATTGCGTGCGTATAAATTTGTTGTGAAAAGAACAAGCCCTTGTTGGGGCATTTTGCCCTCAATTTAAAATTTTACCCAAATGTGGGGCCATATGATTGAAATTACTCTTAAGATTTCAATATCAAATTGATCTTCAATCTAAATGAGAAACAAGTTAATCACTAATCCTTTATTGTAGTTTGCATAACTTTGTCACTAGAAGAGTGTTGTCCTATTAAGATGCAATATAATTTATTCACTAGACTCATTTAATTTAAGTTAAGTTAGGATCACCTATCAATAAATTGGTATTTTACGGTATTAGTTTATTGGCATTGGAACGAAAGCGAGTTAAGTTAAAACTTAATTTGCGATAATGAGTCTAATTCTATTAATTAAAACATTTAACCTTTTTACCGTTTTAAAAAATAAAAACTTTTAACTTTTTACCATCTTAAAATGTGGACGATATACGTTAGTGAGGGCGAGAATGACGTCAAGACCACAAGGATTAGGTGGCATTATTCTTCTAAATTGGAAAATCTAATTGGGGACTGGGATGGTTTCTTCACTTTTTCAAGTTTTCTACAGTATTTTGCGTTGGGGGCGGGGCGGGGCGGGGGTGCAGGAGAGATTGCTAGCTAGCAAATTAAAGAAAATGAGTACGGAATTGAATAAACGGATGTCCAAAAAACGGAAATTGGCGCAATTCATGCCAGATAGATGAGACCACGTTGGTGTCCTCAGACCAAACTCCAACTGTCAGCCCTTCTGTCTCTCTATATTATTTCCCTCCATTATAATATTCCTAAGTCCTACGCCTCCAGCCCCACCAAAAGACTTCTACTAGTATTCTTGGCAGCAATGATCTAGTGTGCTTGAGTGTATTATAATTATATCACTTTTGGATATTTTTTGGTTATATATGATTTTTGTTTGGAAAATTGAAATCAGATCTTGAACCAACATGGTAAGACAAAGTTCCCAATAGTTCGAAAATTTTTTACCAAAAACTTTGACCGGTGGCAAACGATATTGTTGGAAAATTTTATGAACTGTTGGAGTTTCGTCTCAACGTACCGGTTCTAAATTTGGTTTCAATTTTCTAGGTCATATGTGACCGAAAAATAATCGGCAGAGCCATAATCATGGCACACCCGAATACACTAAATCATTACTATTCTGTGGGATGGAAAATATGCATGACTAAGGTGTATTGTATTAAACACATAAGAGTATTTTATTATCTTTCCTCTGTTCGGGTGGCCCTTTCAACTCAACCCAAACCGACTCGAATCAGGTCGGGTAAGTCGGTTTAGCGGGTTACAGGTTAGATACCCACTCCTAGTGGTGTGTATATATAGGCATATAGCTTTCCTCTGTTCAGATTATGGAAACTTGCATTTCCATATTTTTTACAATTAAAATAAATAACGTGACCTTATATTTGTAGGCAATCGACGTATAGAGATAAACCAATCTATGATCATGAAGTTGGAGTAATGATCTCCTACCACAGTGGGTAGGATATCCTACCCACAGTAGATAGGTGTCACCCACTGATTGATAGGGGGAGTGGCCCCACCGGTCCCCCCACCAATCAGGGGGGATATATACCCACTGTAGGTAGAATATCATTTGTTTCCTATACTCGACGATACTTTCTTATCTATTATTTGCAGTGACAATAATCGGCTGGTAAATCACCATATTCTTTCTTTATTTAATTGTAGGTCTTATGTGTAATTGATTTATATTTATCGACCAAATTAATACTCCCCAAAACCCCCACCTCTCTCCCCAACGCATTATATACCACTTGCTCATCAACTCTCAAACCCCCTCTTCCCACCTCACTCACTCACTCTACGCTAGTGTCTAAAAACATCTCTCTCTCTCTCTCTCTCTCTCAAGAAGTTTTTTTTTTTGCGGTTGTTTGAAGAAAGAAGCTTCTCTCTAGATCTGTATCTACCTCTCTATATATCTGTGTGTATTTATACGCGTATATATACATTATATACGAACAATAATACATTGAGGATGACGATGGGAAACAACAATGGATTGGGCGACACAACACTGACGAAAGTGTTTGTCGGAGGCTTAGCATGGGAAACTCCGAAAGAAGTCATGAAAGAACACTTTGACAAATACGGCCAGATTTTGGAGGCTGTTATCATCTCCGATAAGGTCACCGGCAGATCCAAGGGCTATGGTTTCGTAAGTCACAATCTCGAATTCTGGCGCATGCATGCCAGTTGTATTGGATCTTAGTTGTTTCTCCTTTAATTTGTCACAAAATAATTTGAAATGTTCCTTTTTTTTTTTCAATATTTTGCAAGGTCACTTTTAAGGACCCCGAGGCAGCTAAAAGAGCTTGTGAGGACGCCACGCCGATCATCAACGGCCGCCGAGCCAACTGTAATCTGGCGGCTCTTGGCGCCCGCCGCCCTAGGTCTTCTTCCGCCACCACGCCTCCCCAGCAAGGTAACTTTTTATTCTTCTATTTTTCACAGTTTCTATTTATTTATTTCTATGTTATGCGTAATTACCACTTACCAATTATTTTTACAATTAAAACTCACAAGTCAATATATATATATATATATATATATATATATATATATAAACTACGTGCCATTTCTAACTTGATGTGTGTCAACGAACCGACATTGGTACTCACGACGACCGATAATATTTTGATTATCGATCTAAGTGATTGATTAATTTACATGGTTGAATATATAGTAAAAAGAGTTTCGTTTTTAACTTTTTATTACTTACTAGCTCCTCTAATCTGAATTTAGTGGAAAATTAAATATTGTAATTCCTATTTATTCTACCGATTATTACGAAATAAATTTGGAGTGTATTATTATTATTGATTGAATGAATGAATTGCAAAGTGAATAGTTTTGACATTATTATCTTACCTTAATTACACAATTTCAATATAGTACATATATGTCAATTACATATTTACATTGTACAAATAAAAAAAGGTCATTCGTTGTTAATTAATCATGGATTTATCAAAGTACTAAATTTAGGAGAATCAATTTATGGACTTCTAATGATAATAATTTTCCATAAAAATTGAAGGAGTTAATGTTGGAGCTAGGGCAAGTTCAACAGCACCTGCACCTGCACCTGCGAATCACGTGCAATGGTACTATCCAGCTGGAGCTCCTACTCCACCCCCATTTCACCATCAGCACCACCATCAAGCTTTTCCTGTCTATGGGTAGTTATGTGCTGTCAATATTTGATTTGCTGGTCCACCATATTATTCTACACCACCAACTTACATTACATTTACTCCTTTTTAAGGTATTCTCCAACATACGTTGCAACAGAGATGAACTATAATCATGTAAGTAATTAATCCTCATTCTCTGCCGTAAATATATATAAATTATTTTTACTTTTACCTTTTTGGGTTAAATAATTTGATCGTTGATATTTATTTCTGAAAATTAGAGGAGAGTACGTAATTTGCTATGTGCATTGACAGAAGTTTTTGTTTCCTTACAGAAGCTGGGATACACAGGTGGGGCCTACATGAATGGGCATGCACATTTCTCTCAACTATATCCGAGCCAGCCCATGATGAGCGGCTCAAATGCGTTGATGCCCATGTACCCTCTCTACCACTTCCACCAGTCACCCACAATGGGCCTTCCAGCCCACATCTACTCACCTACTGGAACTGGCCCAATCCCTACTGTCTCGGCCCTGATTTCAAAGCCCACCTCTCTCGCTGCTGCTCCTAATACTGGTACCCAGCCTTTTTCAGAGAGCAAACTCTTGTTGTGAACAATAAGTGATGTGATCAACTTTAAATTCTCCAAATTGTCATAAATTGATACAAATTAAGTTACATTTTACCGCCTACTTCTTACCAATCATGGAGGATTGCTTGCATTATAAATGCACACAACATTAATTTTACGGCCTACTTCTTACCAATCATAGAGGATTGCTTGCATTATAAATGCACACACAATCCAAGCATATCAAACTAGAATCTATACCGTACCGGTTGGTTTGTTTTATATTCTCTTTCGAAAATGATGATACATTTCCATTTCTAGCGTTTGATGCGGCGGCTGTCTCTTGCTGCTGCCATGGGGAAGCAAGGTTCACTTATCAACCCGCTATTGCTGCTGCATGGCAGCATCAAAATTAATGCACCACTTTCTGGACTGGGAATGTATCATTCTCGTATTCACTTAACTGTATCATCCCGATCAAAATAGTCCGTATTATCAAAATGGAATTGATAGATAAACAAGTAAAAGAATCTTTGCACCACCACATGCAAAGCTAGAAAGCGAGGTGAACATGAGCATGTGCGGTTATCATCAGACGGTAACAGTTGATGAAATTAAATTTAATTTATTCACAAGTTGTAACTTTTCTGAGCTGTACCATGTTATGTCTACCTACGTGATTTGCCAACTGATTAATTTTTTTTTATATAAATGCATACATACAGTTTGCTTGGCTGTGGAATAATTACATAACGCAGCTAGCAGTTGGATCATGGATGCAGCTTTTAAAAAATTGGATTGGATTGGATTGGATGGGAGAAAGGCAAATTACAAGAGGGAGAGATGGCTGCTCAGAGAAACATTATTATCAGATCTGCAGTGGCTTTTTCTTTTATTATTTATATTTATATTTATATTTATTATTATTATTTTTCGGTTTGTCTTTTTTTTTTTTTTTCCTTTCTTTTAATTAGGGATCGAAATTAGATTCATTCATTACCTATATGTCTAACCAGAATTATTTGTAACGTCTTCACGTAATGGGTTCTCATGTTTTATGAGATGCCTTCAACGGATTAATCGAACTCATGAAAGCTTCTCGTTCTTACAACCTCGTGAACGAAAGAAATGTATATCGATTTTTGTTTATTTCCTTTTAAGTTGAGTTTCGTTCTTTTTCAATTCTTAGTTACTCAATTTTTTGAGTTTTTAAATTCTATCAATGATGTTCACACACTGGCGGAAACAGAGGGGGGTCCCCGGGGGTACATGACCCCCCACTCCCCTTGAGAAATTTTTTTTTGTTTTTAGTTTAAACAAATTTAAAAATATGAAAAAAAGTAAGATTTTTAGAAAGTTTTTAAAAAATTGAGAAGATTGAGTTTTAATTTGGTAAATTATCTTATTGTCTCAATCTAAATTGTATTTTAAACTTTTAATTTGATGAATTGGAATTGTCTATATTTGATAAATTACAAAGTGTATGATTTTATAATTTATATTTTTCTTTGTTCTACTTTTATTTTTATGTAAAGATATGTACTTTTAATTTGAAATTTAATCCGTCTTGTAGGTAAATTTTTTATAAGATAATTAGTCTCACCTAAAAATTTTTGTCCTGGGGAGCGATCATTAGTGACTCCTTAACCATTAATATTTAGATCCGCCACTAATTCACAATATAATGTGGTAGCATTTAATTACATAATTACACATTCAAAACTACTTAGTAGTATAACATTTCCAACGTTGATATATTTACTTTGGTGCAAACTTGCGCCAAAATTAAATGATGCCTTTGCCTATCTTATGTTTCTATCTCCCAGCCAATATCTTAACGATTACATCAAACAATTAGAATGCATCTTATTTATCTATTTTTCATTTCTCCACAATTAATCTATATTTACACTTATTTAATTGCATATTCTATTTCTCCCTTTTCAATTATTACTAATTTGTTTCAATGCGTTCTTGCACGGGGGACAAATTTTTCAACTAATAACATTATTGATAGATGTTAATAATATTAACATAAAATCTAAAAAAAATTAATATAAAGAATGAGTTAAAACAATAAAATTAAAGAATTTAGCTTCAAACAATTCTATAAAAATTTTGATAGAATTTCCCCTATATTTCGTACTAATCCATCGTGCAAATATGTAAGGAACAACTCGTGAAAATCCACACAACTTAATTTGCTATTCTCCATAGAATAGTAACTTAATTATCATTTATACACGTATTTGCTAATGATGATAATTCGTGATAACGATTGTGATAATATATTATATTTTGCTCATTGCAAGATTAATCTACTAATATAAGCGCAAAATAAAATAATATTAAATATTATATTTATCAAAATAACCATACTAAAATAACTCTACTAACATTCATAGAGCTTATTGTTTTTTCTTTAAAATTATTTTACATTTTATTATATGCAATTGTAAATTTTAGAAGATATTAATTATTATGCATCAGTATAATGTATGTTATTAACAATTAATATGTAAATAATAATTTTTAAATGTTAATTATGAAATATAATCAATATAAAGATATATTATAAAAATAATAATGTAGTAGATCAAACATTGCACTATAAACTATTTCTTCCATGATGGGAAAAGACTTATCCGCTGCTCCGACCCATCTTCATTTACTTTAGGCTGAACGCGGATGATATAAGAATTACAAACTTCCATTCCCCATCCCTGTTCATGTCCCACCCCACTAGAAAATTCTCATTCCCGTCCACAACCATCGATGGTTTAATCCAAGACTTTTGTTTTTGACATTTTATTTCTTTAATAAAAACCTTCTAGATATATTAAACACGTATATTAACCTATTAGGTATAAACTTATTAATTTAACATATTATATTAAATATTGAATGATTTGATATAACATTTAAATTAATTTAGATAAGATAAATAAATCAAAATATATATGATTAATACTTAAAATATACAATCTAACTGACTATACTTAAAAATAAAATAAAATATCAACAGGGAAAATTCGGTATAAAATAAATAATTCAAAGTAGGTAGGATTCTTAATATTTATTTAGGAGATGAAAACTTAGATAAATATTTAACATAGTCAAAAGCTAATTAAAATATTCTAATTGAGTCATATAATTCAAATAATTAATTGAGTCGATAGCCAATTGTTTAATAAGAATTCTTAAACTTATTCCCTAACGAAAGCGATAGATTGAACCAAAGAATTATTATATAATTGTTGGTTCAAGTAGTGTCAAAATAAAAATTATTACTATTTGAATCACCTATTTTGGAGCTTGTCACTTAAAAAAAGAAAAGAAAAAGGAGCAGATCCTTTGAAACACATGTAATTATACAAAAAGAAATATTAATATTTTGCCACCAACTCAGAATCTCGAAAGAAATATCATAGAAAATACAAAAACATATGAGAATCAGAAGAAAAGTATATTTTGAAAAAAACGATACTGAAAAAGTAAATAAAGTTAATTAGGGACTAATGATCACTCGAATTACTTTACAATAAGATGTAACAACCCAATTTTAAAAATCCAAAATCTTATTGGTGTTAACTTAACTTTATTTTAAAATACATCGAAAGATAAATTAATTTCGTAAGCACATTTTCTTTCCCGTAACAATCTAATTAATTTTTATTCTTTTTTATTTTTTGAAATAATTATGTTTTCCCATATTTAGCAACTTAATTAATTTTGACTAATTTTCGCCTAATAAAACTATCTCTTTTTTCAATGAAAATATATCCAATAAAAATCTAAGAAATATAATTAATTGTAATATAATTAATTCTAATTAATTCTTGTTTTTACCTAATTATTTATAGAAATAATTTATTACTTATAAATAATTAGTTTTTTAACCGTAATTTTAAGTGTATGAATATAATTTTAAAGATATTTTATAATTAAAAAGATATCTTGTATGTAGAAAGATGTTTTGCATTTTTTAGGAAAAATCTAGTCAACCATGGAAATCTAACTACTTTTAATTATTATTTATTTTTTCATTAACGTTATGTTTCTATTTTTGCAATATAATTAATTTTGATTAATTTTTAGTCCAATGAAATCATGTCAATTTTTGCCCATTGAAACCAAGTCCAATTAAATTGTAACAAGATATTAATTTTAATTAATTATAATAGAATTATTTGTAATTCATTTTCATTTTCAGCTAATTATTTATGAAAAAAATTAATTATTTTTGTAGTAATCATTTTAATATCGGTCGACTTACTTTACAATAAGATAAACTAATTTTCCAAGCACATTTTTCTTCTCTGCAGCAATATAATTAATTTTAATTATTTTTTATTTTTTGAATAATTATATTTCCTCCTTTTTAGTAATTTAATTAATTTTGATTAATTTTCGTCTAATAAAACTTTCTCAATTTTCATCCAACGAAAATCTATCCAATTAAATCTAAAACATATAATTAATTGTAATATAATTAATTCTTGTTTTGGCTAATTATTTATAAAAATAATTTACTATTTACAAATAATTAGTTTTTTAGCCACGGTTTTAAGAATTATATGAATATAATTTTAAAGATATTTTATAATGAAAAAGATATCGTCCATGTCAAAAGATGCCTTCCCTTTTTTAGGAAAATTAGGAAAAAAAACCATAGCAATCTAATTAATTTTAATTATTATTTAATTTTTAATTAACGCTATTTTTCTGTTTTAACAATACAATTAATTTTTATTAATTTTTGTCCAACGAAACCATGTCAATTTTCGTCCATTGAAATCAAGTCCAATTAAATCGTAACAGTATTATTAATTTTAATTAATTGTAATAGGATTAGTTTTAATTAATTATTATTTTTAGCTAATTATTTATGAAAAGAATTAATTATTTCTGAAATAAACATTTTAATATCATCACTTTTAAGAATTGCATGATAGTTTTGAAGAAATCTTGTAATTGAAATGATATATTACAATTTAAAGGATTTATTTTTCATTTTTTAGGAAAAACCCATAGCAATTTAATGATTTTTTTAATTTTTAAAATTAATTATATTTTCCATTTTAACAATGTAATTAATTTTGATTAATCTTTGTCCACTAAACCCATGTCTAGCTTAATATTGGCAGTAGAATTTATTATTTTTATTAATAATAGTTTAAATAATTATAGTAAATTTTTGTGTTTAAGTTAATTATTTCTAAAAAAATAATTATTTCCAAAATAATCTGCTTGATAGCCATAATTTTAAGAATTATATGAATCTAATTTTAAAAATATCTTATAATGGAAATGATATCTTAGAATTTAAAAGATATAAATATATTTGCAATTAATTAAAAATCAATTAATGTTACAATTGAATGATTAATTGAAAAATTGATGTTATACGTTTCTTTTAATTCTTATGTAAAAATTAAATGAATTATAATTTTTATCCCATCAAAATTAAATCTTAGTGAAATCACTAATTTTAATTAATTTTCATTTATTAGCTAATTATTATTTTTAAAAATAATAAATTCTTTCTAAAATTAATAAAAGGGTGCAAGGTAATTTTTAAATTTTCATGTTACACATTTATTTTGATTTTTATGTAAAAATTTAATGAATTGTAATTTTTCATTACACAAAAAATTAAATTTTATAGAAATCACGAATTTTAATTAACTTTTATTCTTTAGCTAATTATTTATAAAAATGATTGATTGTTTCTAGAATTGATTATTGTGTCCAACCTTATTTTTAAATTTTTTAGTACAAATTAGGATCATAGGTGTGGAATTTTGTCTCAAACTTGGGCCAATTGCTAGTAAGTTTTTTTTTTAGTTTTTGTGTAAAACTTTAATGAATCGTAATTTTGTATTGCAAAAAAAATTGAATCTTAGCACGATTATTAATTTTCATTAATTTTTGTTTCTTAGCTAATTATTTAAAAAATAATTAATTGTTTAAAAATTAGTTGAGTAACATGTCTGATCTTATTTTTTGATTTTAATATTGATCCTTTATTTGAATTTTTGTGTAAAAATTTAATCAATGGTAATTTTGTATGGCATAAAAATTTAATGTTAGTGAAACTGTTAATTTTAAATAATTTTATTTTTTAAATACGAAAATTATGAAAAAACGATCAGGTAAAAATTCATTCCAATTCTTGGAACACCCTTATATTATTCAACACATAAACATATAAACAAAAGATTTGAACGAATAAATAAATAAAAATTGAAATTTGTAATATTTGAAAGAAAAATATATACTATTTGTCCAGGTAAACTAAATTATAATTGATAATAACAGAAGCTAATGAGACAAAAAATTAAATTTTTTATTTGTTATTGAAGTTTGGATGTTAAAGTTCAAATATAATGAGAGATCTCATTATATTTGAATTTTATGAACAAACATCAATTACGTGTCGTAACAAATTATCAAACTTTTTTAATGTTATTACATCAGTAGTCATTAATCTACATTAATATCAATTTTTATTTAAGTTAGACACTAATTTAAATGTTTACGGTAAATTTTAATTTTTTTAAAAATAAAAATTTATATATTGATAGTATACTTGTTTTATTTCATCAAGTCGAGCAAAATATAATTACAAATTATTATTTTTGTATGTAGAAAATGAAAAAAAAAAGAGAGGAAATGATAGAGAGAGTATTTAGATATTATGAGATTGGGTAAAGTAGGGTAGAAATAATTAAATAAAATCTATATACATTAATATTAATATATTATGGTAAAAAAATAAAAGAGAGTTGGATATAAATTAGGCAAGAAAAAGTAAAAAGAGAGTTTATTTTAAACAGGAAAACGAATTTACGACAATAAAAAATATAATAAGAAAAAAGCTTCATTTTCCATATATAAAAATTATTCTATATATAGATAGAAGTTTATATTAGGTAAATTCGATAGGCGAAAAAATTAATAAATAGATTTTTTCCTTTTCGATCTACAGTTTCACAATTGTTTTTTTTTTTGAAGTTCTAATTAGTCAGAAATAGCGGTTTGAGCGGGAAAAGAATAAAAAAATCAATTAAAAACATTTTTTCTCAATTCTTTTTCTATATTATAGATTATTATAAACAAATATAGGTCTCTTTCATTTTCCACATGATTTAAAACTTTTATTGAAAAAGAATATAATATAAATGATTTTCCTATTTTACTCTTATTAATGAGTGTGAAAATTTGTTGAAACTATCAACTGACTTTAAGGTGTATAAATTAAGAATAATTTTAGGTAGACATTCTAAATCGATATTGTTAAGTGACATTTTAATGTATCGCTTTTTCATTGGATAGAATTATGTTTATATAATTGGAACAATTAAAAAGGAAAAAGAAACCTAGATAATTAGGGCAGAGGGAGTAATATTTTTTCAATGTTAGGATTAGGATGGAGGGACTAAAACACAACTAACATGAGTCACAGGAATATGCATTTATTATTGAAAAATTTAAGGTACCATAATTAAAGTGACATATTGATCATAATAAGAGCAAAAGACTACTGGCTTAATTAATTAAATCAAAATAATTCGATCAGATAAGTAAGGATATAAATGTCAGATTTTTCATTATAACAATAACAATTATGGATAACCAGATTATGGCTATGTAACATGGTTCTCAATAGAAGAAGCTATATCTATGGAGTTTCACAATATTTTTCAAATTCAATTTGACGCGCGATTAGATAATTTTCTTTACTCCACTTTCATACTCAGTTAGAAATGTTCTTATTATTCACACATTTTAAATCTATAATACCATTCAATTTTAAAATCAACTCTCAGAAAATACAATTTCAATCCCGATACAACGCTATTTATAAAACTATGTTCCCTTGAAGCTGTGTACTCACTCAGTTTCAGTGGGCAATGGGCATATTGGGCAAGGCATTGAGTTGCCCTTTTCAAGTTTTAACTATCTGAGAATATGGGACAAGAACCACCGATAAAAGCATTCGCCTAAATTATGAACACATTGTTGTGGCATATTCAATATTCATTCAAAAGAAGTGCTATTTTACTTTAATAAAAATATAGAATTAATTATCTTTTAGGTTTGAGCACGTGTCAACAATTGACTCCACGGTTTATGATTAGAAGACAGTTCTTGGACCTTGAAAGTCCCATCCAATTTGGGCCGAATGTGTCCATATGAAGGAGTTCTTGGATTTGACCTCAACAAAGGCTTTATAATGGAACTGGATCTTGGATCATTTCAAGCCCATGAATGATGGGAAATGATTTATGAAGACCAATAATAAAATGATGAGGTATAACAAACAAACTCACCTAACAACCCAAAATAGTTGGGTTTGTATTGGATTACTAGTGGATTGGGTTGATTTCTAAACCAATTAAATTAAAGGATGAGAAGATTACGCCTACTCAGGACTTTATTTTATTTATTTATTTTTATTTTTATTGCTTTTGAAGCGAAAGGATGTTATATTCAATCGACCCTAAGACTTTTAAATGTTTATAATGTTCGTCTGATATTTCGTGTAAACTTTTCAAAACTCTTCATAAATTTTCATTAAGACTTCTAAAAACTTGGCATATCCCTAGATACATGTTGCAATGGGTTATATGCATTTTCTTTGAAGGCATACCATTCGTTTTGTTATATTCAAACTGTTTTTAATTTTTTAAAACACTTAAAATGTATATATTTTTGAAAATTTATTTTTGAAAAAGAAGGAAAAAAACTTATCAAGAAGATATAGAATGTTCTTTTATCATCTTAGTATTTTCATTCAAAATATGTTAAAACGCTGAAAAAAAATAAATCTATTTTCTCTCTATCTCAAAAAAAAAAGAAAATCAAAACTCAAATGCAAAACAAAAATGAAAAAAAGTGACATTCAAGCTTTTCCAGTAAAAGGTATCCTATTTTTGTCCAAAAAAGTACTGGAACACTAGGGTTTAAAACTTTAAATTATCAAAAGGGATTTTGAAATAGTCAAAATTAGTATATCATAGATTTAATTCGAATAATAAAAGGTAAGAAATGGCCCAAAAGAAAACTTTGGTACAAGAAATGGTCCATTTTGGATGGAACTGGTCCGCTTAGTTAGTCAAAGTCATTCTTGAAAACTTGGGAGATTTGGTCCATTTCACTTGAAATAACTTCGCAAAAGGTCATAACTTTAGATATTGTTACAATCAAGTCCAAAAGTTTGAAAAATGTATACTTTAGTCCCAAATTTAGTTAATTATATAATTTTATATTTTATTTTTTCTATGGGTGCTTATTTGGTCCATAATTAATTTTATTGAATTAAAATTAGTCCCAAATTTATTTAAATTGTATAATGATTTATAATAAATATAATTATTGTACCTATATAAAATTATTGTTATGAATATAAAATTATTATATTTATTATTAGCTATTGGTTAAAATCAAAATGTGCGCATCTCTAATGCTAAAGAAAATTTTCGAAAGTTGTGATACTATATTAATACGAACAAATGCTACTGTGTTGAAATTTTTTGATAAAAACTATTTAATCGCTATCAAATTAATTCAATAAAACCATTTAACTAAATTTGGGACTAATTTTAATTCACTAAAATTAATTACGAACCAAATAAGCACCCATAGAAAAAATAAAATATACAATTATACAATTTAACTAAATTTGGGACTAAATTATACATTTTTCAAACTTTTGGACTTCATTGTAACAATATCTAAAGTTAGGACCTTTTATTAATTTATTTCAAGTAAATTGACCAACGCTACACCCAAGTTTTCAAGAATGACTTTGACTAACTAAGAAATCTGATTTTGATTCCATCCAAATCTAATTCATTTTCACCAAAATTTTTTTTAATTATCGCGCTACCTTTATTATCTAATTACTCAAATCTGCAATACGACTGGGCTTTAATTATTTGCGCCAAAATCCCTTATCAAAATCACAAGAAGAATCCTGAATTTCAGAAAAAATAATAATTAAAAAAATATATTCCCTTGACAGTTGGGTCTCGGGCGCACGAGTAAAATTAGCAATTACGTCTACGTTCCTTTGCTTTGTGTGCTACAAGCACGAGTGTGTTAAAGTCGCAACTTAACACACTTCGACACATCACCGAA
This sequence comes from Jasminum sambac, assembly GCA_018223645.1. Taxonomy (NCBI): domain Eukaryota; kingdom Viridiplantae; phylum Streptophyta; class Magnoliopsida; order Lamiales; family Oleaceae; genus Jasminum; species Jasminum sambac. Next base: position 37,472,190 of record CP073645.1, on the reverse strand, counting down.
AATCATACTGTCAACTCTCTCTCGCTGCATCAACCGAATCCTGCTTGCAGTCCCGAAAACATTGCTCTAAGGTAATTTTTTAAATCCATAGCTGAAGTTAACTATATAGTATTCAAGATTGTTGCTGAATTTGTATGCTTCGCTACTTTCTTGATCATATATATACGCATATGGTAGATTTATGTTCTTTTTCTGTGAGGGTTTATGTTAATCGGTTCAGATGCTTGTCAAAATTCTGCCTTTTTTGTTTACGAAGTTGAAATCTTGATTCAGATTTGGTGACTATGGATGATGAGCACGGAGATGTGGGTCCCGTGACTAGTGGCGTTTCAGAGGCCACTGTTGGTCTGACTGTTCCAAGTGAAACCCTAGTGGAAAATTTGCAATGTGAGAGTCAAATTCATGAGTCTTATAACGAGGGAGATGGAGATGGAGATGGAGGGGAGATAATGGTTGAAGTTGTTGGGTCTGATGTTTTTGTTGATGGAGTCAGTGATCTTAAAGAAGGTGATTTAGGGTCAGGGGAAGTTGGAGAGTTGAGAAATGAAGGTGCAACTCAAAATTTTGATGGGGTTATAAATGCTTCAGCTGAAGGGGTTGAAAATAAGGCTGAGCGAAGTGTCGTGACTGATAGTGATGTTAAGGAAGATACAGGGGAAGACGGGGGGCCTTGTGGACCGAAACTCATCACAGAAAATGTAGAGGTTAGGGTTACCGAGCCTGATAATGTTGGGGCACGTGCCGGCGGTGATTTAGGGTCACAAGTAGATGATGAGGTGTGGAGTCCCATCTTTGCTGATGGAGTCAGTGATCTTAAAGGGGGTGTTTTGGGCTCACCGGAAGTTGGAGAGTTGAGGGAACTTACGCCAGATAAAAGAAATGAAGAAGACCCAGTGCAAGATTTTCTGGGGGCTACAAATGCTTCAACTGAGGGTGGTGAAAATAAGGCTGGGGAAAGTGAGGGGACTGATATTAATGTTAAGGAAACTACGGGGGAAGAGATTGCACTGAGTGGACCGAATCTCATCACTGAAAAAGTGGAGGTTAGGGTTAGCGAGTCTGATAACTGTGGGGTTCAAGGAGATCATGAGGTGCAGAGTCCTGTGAATGAAGTTGTTATGGAGAAATCTGCTGTTATGGCTACAGAAGAAGGTATCAGTAACGAAGATGTATCTGATAAAACTGCTGAAACTGATGCAATGCCTGTAACTTTGGACCATCCTGTAGAAGTTGCTGGTGGGGAAGAAGATGGGACGGTGAACAAAGAAGAGATATTGCACTTAGATGATAATGCAAGTCATGATACTAATGCAAGTGATGATATGTTTGCTAAGGAGTCTGTACCATCTCACGAGACAACTGATGCAGCTGTTGGCAGTGAAGTTGCAGCTGTTGAAGCTCCTGTGGACCCCACTTGTGAAGTTGCAAATGCAGAACAGCTTGATGAAGTTGACAAGGGTGCTGAAATAGTTGGTTCAGTTCGGGGATTCAGAGCCCGCCATTGAAAACATCCAAATGGAACCAGTTTGTAATGTTTCAGCTAAAGATGAAGGAAGAAGAGTTTCATGTGGAGATGTTTTACCTGCAGAGACATCTATGGTTGATGATGTAAAACCTGAAGAGTCAAGGTCCGATGCCAATATTGGAAGTATTAACAGTGAAGATGCTGTTGTACAAAGTGAGGACTCCATTATTAAACCGGATGCCATAGTCTCTAATTGTAAGGAAGAGAGTGTAGGCTTGAAAGATTCTGATGGCACTGGTTTGGAGCCTATTCAAGAACAGTCTTTTGTTGCTACCATGAATGTTGATGGCTTGCTGGATATCAAAGATGAAGGATTGGGGACTGATATGACTTGCCACAGTGATGAAAAAATGTTGAAAAGTACTGGGAACTTTGAAAATGACATGGTCGAGTCATGCAATGAACCAATCAAATGTGGTGATGCTGATAATACAATGATAAATGAAGATGATCTTCTCAAGGCTGGATGTCTTGCAGATACAAAGAATAATGAGGTTACCTTGACAGCACTAAAGCCAACAGGAGATGGCGACCTGGTACAACCTGATTCAGAAATGCATGCTACAGCTGAAGTTGAAGTTGTGAATGACCAAAAAGTTGACGAAGAAGTTTTAGATAGAGATGCAGTTACCCAAAATGACAAGGAGGAGGAGGTTACTGAAGTTCTATTGCAATCTTCGCACGAACATCCAGGTACCATTGAAGTTCTAGCATCTGACACTCCAGCTGAGAATATTTATCTTTCGACTGAAGGTGAAGAGTCAAGAACCGAGCCAATTGCTGCACAAATGGCTGCTGATAATGTCATGGTCGATGATTCTGCTGTTGGTGGTGAAGCTGGGGCTTCCAACTTTGTTGAAGAGACTAGATCCATTCAGGATGAGAAACAGGATGGTACTGTCCAAACTGAACAGTCAACCGATTGCCTCGATCCCATAGTGGCTAATTCTACACCAAATGAACAGGCTAGTTTAGAAGTAGTTTCTGAGGATGCCGTTATGAGTGGACCAGAAGTTGCAGTGGATGAAGATGATCATCCAGAGCCTACTGAAGAACATTCATCTGAGACTGACCAATCGAAGACATCAGATGAGGAATTGTCATTGTCGTCATCTGTAAGCTTGAACAGACCCCGTTATCAATGGCTTCCAGAAAATGAAAATCAGCTTTCAGTATCTGACATGGTATGGGGTAAAGTCAGAAGCCATCCGTGGTGGCCTGGTCAGATTTTTGATCCTTCAGATGCTTCAGAAAAGGCAATGAAATATCACAAAAAAGATTGCTTTTTGGTTGCCTATTTTGGGGATCGAACCTTTGCGTGGAATGATGTATCCTTGTTAAAGCCTTTCAGATCAAATTTTTCTCAGATTGAGAAGCAGAGTAATTCAGAATCATTTCAAAACGCTGTTGAGGATGCTTTGGAAGAGGTTTCTAGACGGGTAGAGTTGGGCTTGGCTTGTCGTTGCATTCCGCAAGAAGCCTATGACAAGATTGATGCCCAGATTGTAGAGAATACTGGTATACGCGAAGAATCAAGTAGAAGATACGGCATTGATCGATCTGTGAAAGCTAGTTCGTTTGAGCCCACTAAGCTTTTGGACTATGTGAAGGAATTGGCCCCATCGGCATCTCACGGGGCTGATCGACTGGATCTCGTGATAGCCCAATCTCAGTTGTTGGCATTTCATCGTTTTAAGGGTCAACGCACACAGGTTGAATTTGTCTTCTCGGGCGACTTGTCAGAAAATGATGTCATCACACAATCGAGTGATGCAGTGGATGATTTGTCGGGCAAGACTGCTTCTCATAAACGGAAAGACACTCCGATGGATAGCTTGCAACCAAGAAAGAAAGAGAGAAGCTTTAAAGAAATAATGGGCGAGACGATGTACTCGCAGGACGGTGAAGGTGAGTCGGACATGAAAGATTCCGGCAAATCGATCTCCTCGTGTTCTAGCAGGAAACGAAAAACTCCTGATTCTCTTTCTGATGGATCTGATCCTGGGGCTGTCATTCATGATTCGAAAGCATCAACGGCTATATCTGCAGCACCTAAACCTTCATTTAAAATTGGCGAATGCATCCGTAGAGTAGCAAGCCAATTGACAGGGCCCACACCGCCAAATTCAGGAATTGATGGTGGCCCACAGATTAATGAGCACAGTGAAGAAGGAACTATGGTTGTCCCTACTGAACTTTCTTCTCTAGATGAGATACTATCACAACTTAAACTTGCAGCACAGGATCCCAAGAATGGTCATAGCTATTTAAAATCGAATATTACTTTCTTCAACGGCTTTCGAAGTTCGATTGCTTCTAATCCGCGAAGTAGAAAGAAAAGAGCTAATGCTGAAGGTGGGGCAGGGGAGTTTGAATTTGATGATGCAAATGACTCATATTGGACTGACCGGATTGTCCAAAATTGTTCGGGCGAGCAACTGTTGCAGGCTAGCGAGAATGGGGGAAGACAATATCCACCAGTGGGCCCAGTCCCATACGATCCCGAGAAGTTACAAAACCTGGGTCGTAGGTTAAACACAAGAAAGCGATATTCTACCGGAAACCATATAAAGGCAGTAGAGGAGTCAAACGAACAGCTTAATAAGCAGAAGCGAGAATCTTTGCCAGCGGAACTTGTACTTAACTTTGCAGAGAGAGAGTCTCTTCCATCGGAATCCAATCTGACTAGAATCTTTAGGCGTTTTGGGCCGTTGATGGAATCGAAGACTGAAGTTGATCGTGATTCTGGGCGCGCTAAGGTTACCTTTAAAAAGGGCTCTGATGCAGAAGTTGCTTTCAGTAGCGCCGAAAAGTTCAACATTTTTGGTTCTGTGCTTGTTAATTACCAGCTTGTTCACTTACCTGCAACTTCAGAACAGTCTCCACCCCTCGCCATACGTCAAGCTCCACAGAAAACATGTTGACACTGGCTCAGGGATTTGGTAATTATCTGCTGATGAACTTGAATACATGGTAAATATTTATTCGTTATTTACTTGAGATTATCGTTCCTGCGTGCAAATTTTACTTAATTTTAAGCTTATCCAAACATGTTCAAAAGTTTCGATCTTGATTCACCCTTATCTGTGTCACTGACTGCCTGTGTCTAATATTGCATTTTCTGGCTCACCGCAGTTGTGACAGTATGGGATATGATCTGAAATATGAAGCTAAGCTCCAGTGAGATGTATCTAGACAGTCGTGTTTGGATCAACAAGGTAGCCTGGCTAGATTTTTCTTCTTGTATAAATTATCGAGTTTCTTCCATTTAGTGATGTTACGATTTCGTAGTCGAGCAAGATATGTTGTATTGTATCCAATTGCTTGCCATTGCAAATCGCGGTGAAATCTGAAATGCTTTACTTTGATTATTTATGCTTGCTTCAGCCAGTAGTAGCGGTGATATTGTAGATCACTGAGCCCCCGCGTTGGTAGTTTCTTGTTGGTGACATCGAAGAAACCATGTTATCTCTTTTAGAGTTGGCATTTTTTAAATGTTTTATTTCTTTTAGAGTTTTATAACTGAGGAAATTACCATTTCAAAACTATAAAGTGTTGCATATTTGCACCCTTGATCTAGTGCCTAAATCGAGAATGTTTACATTGGTAATACATCAAAATCTTAATATTAGAGAGATTGGAGAAAAATGTTTGTCCAATTGTTGTATTGATCCTGATTTTTAGGAACTTGAAAAATTAGAATGATTGATTCAATTTGTGGAATTTTGTTTGAAGTGATATTTGACAAATGCTATATTTGTGCGTAGGCAAGCGAAGTAACAATGAAAAGAATGCGTGTGATTTATTTTCTCAACTCATTAAAGATTTAATTGTATGCTATTTTGTTCAATTGAATATTCAAAATGCTAATTTTGAAATTATGGTACAAGTGAATTTTTTTTCCTGCTATTATCGTTCTTTGTGTTGCTAACTTAGTATAGCGCCACTCTTCCGCCCACGTGTGGGCATGGTAAAAATTTGTAATGCGTTACACAACCATTGCACATTATTACAAAAACATTACTTTGTGTGTAATGGGTTGACAATGAAATTTCAGCATTGCCGAAAATTTGTGTCATCTAATCGCATGGATTTGTGCCACGCGATTGCATGACACAAAATCTGGGCAATTGCCCAAATTTACACTCGATTACACGGAAAATCGATGCAATTGCACATACCAAATTTCTATAGAAAGACGCACAATTTTGCCATGTTTTTGGAAATCGCCGACTTATATGATTTTTGAAATACAAAACGTACGTAATATGCTCCATCTAATTTCTTCGGCCCGTATGGGCATTAATTTGGGAGGGAATTACACCATATACCAAGTTTTCCCTTCATTTATCATTAATACTTTAGTTTTTATAATTCTAAAGAATGGTAGCTTTTTTTTTTCAAATCTAGTATTTTTAATTTTCAAGATTAATCCTTCTAAATTTTCTTTTTCTATTTTATTATTTAATATATTAGCATATATTTATTAAAATCTCGCTTTTAGATAAACACTATCTAAATCAATTATTTGAATACTGAAATTTTAAAATTTATCATCATCAACTTCTATCACCAATTTCAACTTAATATTAAGTTAATTTCTCTTTTCCATTTTTTTTCTTCTCAGATTTTTATTCATTTTGTTTCCTTTTTCGTTTGGGTTAACCGTTCTTCTCTCTTTTAGTTGCAATTGTTTATTGAATATATATAATTTTTTATTACCAATGAATCCCATCAGCGATGAAGTTTTTGAAATATTAAGTGGATATGTTGGCATTGAAACAAGGCATTCAAGGATTTGTAGGTTTGGTTTCATCTACATCCTCGAACGATTTTGATGTGAAATAAGTTTTAAAAATCTTGAGAATTGTCAAGATAATACAAAGAGTTTATTGTCAATTTTTATTCTTTTCCTATTTTCTAGTTTTTATTCTTTCTCATGTTCATATTCTTTGTTGCATGTATCAGTCATTTACTTATTTTTGTATTTGGAAAAATTCCATCTTTTCAGTAACAATAAGAAATAATGGTAATAAAAGCAGTAACAACTACTACTAATAATAGTCAGTAAAAGTAACAATCATTATTATCATTTATGAAAATTCCAATTGTTTGGTAACAACCACCAGTAACAACTCTTGTTACATTGTTTTCAATATTTCAACGTCCCAAAACGAGGAATGTTGGGCATTGTTAAATGTACTTTATACTTCATACTATGTCAATATTCACTACTTTATTAGTAATATAGATAGTTAACAAATATAATTAACATTCAAGAATAAGGTTGAATTGAGACATCAAAGAGTTGAAATCACTCAACTAAAACATTCAAGAAGAAGTTTAATAATTTATTTTTGAGGAGATATTTTGAAAAGTTTGTGACATATCATCGTAATTGTGTTTTTAAATCACAAACGCCTTGAGATTATGGATACTCATAGAGACACTATACCATTCACATTACTCGTCGTCCACTTCCCGTCATAATACAACATTACGCCCACCATGGTCACTTTTTCATATTATATTGATTGTTAGTCAATACTGTTAGTGAACTCTTTTTAAATGTTTTAAATACTTTTTATTACTTTTTATCCATTATTTTTTTATTCTAAATCAATTATATCCACATATCTCATCACATCTATAAATCTCAACCACTCACCTCAACTCATTCTCTATTATCTTTTACATTAAAAACCTTTATAAACTACTCCCTATCACCCTAATAACCATGCTCATCTTGTATGTTAATTTCCACAAACTAATGAAAACCATGACCTATTAAATGGTCCGAGTAAAAAGCATTTTTGACCGACAATAACAAAGCATATAAACACTAATAACAGTAACACCAATAACAACATAATATTATGATGGTTTATAAGGATTAAGGTGACAAGTATATCGTTGCATAGAAATGTAACAGTTGACATCTCGACCATCTTAATCTTAATATAATAATAAGAGGAGTGCCACCTAGACAAAGTGTCTAGGTAGCAGTGTCATGTTTGGTTTAGTGTTTAGGATTAATTATTTTTCTTATTCAATTTATTTTGCTTTCCTTATTTAGTATTGTTTTCCTTATTTAATTTTTTATATATTTGATTATTTTCATATGTAGTCTGTTTTTCAAATTAATTTATAAATTCTTTTACTTTTTCTATATTTAGTGTTGCATCATTCATGTAAATGTGATATAAGATAAAAGCTGTAATTTACAATACTTATTAAATTAATTCTGAAAATGAGAATTATCATTTTCTATATACATTTTACTTTTTGGATATTACATTTTAGTTATTTTATACACATTTGAGTTTTAAAACCTATATATTATAAGACTTGAAATGCCAACTAGATACTTTGCTTGTAGTAGTTTTTTTTTAAAAGAACATTCTTTAGGGTTTTATCGATTCACCAAGTGATATTACTTATTTATGTTTTTCTAAATCTAGCATATTGTGTAATCCATTTTGAGTTTTATTTGGATCGTTCTCTCTCTCTCTCTCTCTATATATATATATATATACATATATATCATTTATATGTATGTATAGGCTGACCGTAAGATTATTTTTAGTCTTATTTGAAATAACTTTGATCATTTTTATTGAAATAAGTATATTATCTAAATTTTGTTCCCAAATATTACATTCTTACTTAAAATCATTAATTATGATAATTGATATGATATTTTTCTTACAAGATAATAATTCGGGCCAAAATATAGAGATCGTTAGTGAAATCTAAAATATTAGATATTTTTTTATTAAATATTCATAAAAAATAATTTTCTTATTTTATAATATTATTTTATGTAAATATACCATTTAAATCGTCACGTGCATCGCACGTGGGTAATGCTAGTATATAATTAAACTAGTACAATTATCAATTATATGGACCAGTTAAATAAAGCATATATAATATAAAATGATTTTTCGAGTTGATTGGGAGAGATCATTCCCGTATTCAATTTTCGTGACTTTTTTTTTTCCTCTTTTTTCTTTGAAGAATTAATTATTGAGGAAAATGATTTTAAATGGATAATGATAATATCTACTCATATTTATTTCAAATAATAACTTTTTAGTTGTTAGTGCGTATATTTTTTATTGGTAGTTGCACATGGATCAACATTATCAAAATCTTATAAAATCAGTGAAAAATTTTTTCGTTTATTAGTTACTATTTATTACATTTAATATATAATTTATTTATTTTTAAAAAATAGACAAAATTATAAATCGACTAATTACGCAATTATCTTGAGTATTTTTGGAAAATCAGAAATATTATGTTATTTTGATAATAATCTGACTACCAAAAGTTCCCTCAATTTAGTGAAGCCCACCTTATCCAGAAGCCCATTTAACGATTATTGTCTGATTTAGGCAAGCGTGTCTAGCTCCAAAATAGGCCCGTTTCAGCGTCTCTTCCTCCAATTCCTTCCCCGAGTCACCACCTGCGAGCTCACAATCGGTCCTCTGTACGGCGCGGCAGACATTAGTCCCTTGTCAGTTTTCAGTTCCCGGACTGCGAGTTTTCAGTTCCCAGCCGCAGTCCCTTCTTCGTGCATTCGCCCAACTCTTAGGTCCGAAAATTTTCTTCTTTCTACCTCCTCCCTTCAAGTTCTGAAATTATTATTTTGTGATTTTTGACTGTATACACAATTTTCCGATTTTAGTAGGTGTATTTGTATTACGACTAATTTTTGTTATAGGTGGAACTTATTTATTGCTATGAACTAGAAAATTATTGCACTTTTACCTCCCTCAAAGTTCCGTTCCTGGCTATGCCCATGTTTGCAAAGTTTCAATCTTGGAAGTAGAATGCTTGAGGATTTCATAATTAGCCACCTGTAGCATTATTAACATTTAATTCGAGTTTGTTAAAAGTAAAACAATAAGCGATTCTTGTATTTCGAGTTGTTAAAAGTAAAACAATAAGTGATTCTTGTATTTCTGTTTTAGGTGATTAGAGAATGGGGAAGTTGTCTAAGAAGAAATCCAGAAAGGTGGAACAGAGTGGCAGTGGTTCTGATTTCGATGGCAATCTGGAAAATGAATTGTTCGCTCATAATAGTGTTAGAACCCTTTTGTCTTTTTGATAATTGGCCTTTTTCTTTCAAATTATATTTTTAGATTTTTATTTTCCGATGCTTGTTTACGGCATTGCTTTAAACATACAGGTGAATAGATATAATGATGGTGATAAAGATGAAGACGATAATGATTACATCAATGAGCATGAGAATAATTTCGATAGCGATGGTGACCACGAGGACAATGATGATGAGGATGAAGAAGACTATGATGATGATGACGTTGAGATTGAGAACCAGGATGATCACGATGAAGAAGATTCGAAAGAAGTATCTGGAAATGAGTATGAAGATGAACAGAAAGCTGCCGAGATGGAAGAGCTTGAGGAAGAATATAAAGAACTTCAAAACATGGAACTGTAAGAAATGGTCCCTCCTCATGTATACACAGCCTGTTTTTAAATTTTAATTTATTATGGAAAGAAAGCCTAATTATGATCTTTTAATGTGTCAAATTTAGTATCACTTGTCGGATGAAGCTTTGATTTTCCTTGGTTTTGTATTTGTTGACTTTGCTGATGGAAAAGAGATACACCGATTACTGATCAAATCAAAAGACTTAAAAGGATGCATGGAAAATTAAGGTGTTTCAGTTTGTGAGACCATAAGAAGTTGGTGATTTTTAATATGCGCCAATGCGAACTAAACTAAAATTGACACTGGCAATTTGCAAAAGATCTTGTATGGCTTTTGCCTTTTCTAGAAATTGCTTGCCCCTTAAAATATTAATTTTCTTCAATAAGGTTTGGGATGACAAAATATTAAAGGAACTGCAAATTTTCTGGTTGGTATAGATTTCAGTGATTATCCACCTAATTGCCTAACTATGCACTTGCTATTGGATTATTTTTTCCAACCACATACATTTGCTAGACACCTTGTAAAATTTCTGTGATTAAATGTGGTTCTTGTTTTCTGGGTAGCCACTTCGATGTAACATTGTTGATTTTTCATGTTTTCAAACATTAATTATGTACAGTACAATATATGTGCTTACCTTGGTGATATGTTCCCAGCTACTGGGCTATGTTTGATCTTATTCATAGTAAAGCTGCATCTTTTACCCTCTTGTGATTTTCCATACTAATCTTGATGTCATATGAAACTTGACTCCTTTATTCACCAGAGATATCTTGAGAAATCTGAAGCGTCATAGGGATGAGGATCTTCAGAAAGGACAAGCAGTTAAAAATCAGAGGGTATAGAGCTTTTAAACAGTATTTCACTATTGCTCTGCGTTACTGTCCTGTAATAAACATTAATGTCAGCCATTCAAACATTGGTTCTTGCTTGTTTCAAGTCTACACTATTTTTTGGTGATCTCTCTGTAGTTCTTCCACCTTTATTGGCTTTCCAAAATTGATCTCTCCTGTCTTTAAATTTCTGGAGATCATTGCATTTTGATTTGTGTTCAAAGAAATGTAGCAATATGGTTTTTTGGTTTGCCAGTGACCTTTTTTTTTTTTTTTTTAATTACCGAACGACAAGAAAACTTCTTGGTGCTCTTTCTTTATGGTCCTTCCCTTGTCTCACCCTTTATTTTAGATGTTTAACCTTAATGGATTTTTTTTTTTTTTTTTTCCCGCTAATCTCTTCTCATCCTGTGAAGGCTCTTTGGGACAAAGCACTCGAGTTTAGATTCTTGCTGCAAAAATCATTCTCAAGTTCCAATAGACTTCCACAGGTTCACTTTAAGATTTCCCCACTGTTATAATTTAAAGCTCTATGTAAATTCATTAAGATGCTGTATGTGAGCAGAGAGTTGTTGTCTGCAGGAACCAGTAAGATCCTTATTTCGTGGCTCTGACAACAAAGTCAGTGAAGCGTACTCTGATCTAATCACTTCCTCAAAGAAGACCTTGGATTGTATATTGGAATTGCAACAGGTTTGGTACTGGTGCAAATAATCCTGCATCAATTTATTTTGAATTTTACCAAGCTTACTGCTATCTATTCTTTTTTTCCCCCTCACTTGAATTTACTTGTTACCCATATATATTATGACAGGCGCTGGTTGGGAACAATCCTTCAATTGCTGAAGCTGGAGATGGTATGACACATTACTAAGTATTTTATTTTATGCTGGTATCTAATGCACTTCTCACTTCATGTTGTTGGAATCTGTCAAGACTGGCATTCTTAAGCATTGCTGGGCATAAGTTCACCACAGAATGTGCTTTGTTTGATAGGTCATCTTAGTCAGTTGATTAGTAGGATATATTTCCAGATGTGAAACTTATTGGCTGAATTCTGTGGTAATGATTTGTGTTGTTTCTGCTATTTGAAAAAGATTGGTTGTTGAAATGAAAACAAATTTCCACCAGGTTCTCTTGTATTTGTAGCTTTATCGAGCCTTATTCTCAATATAAGTTTTGGGTTGGCTACATGAATCCTCCACAATATGGGGCCTGGTACAGGAAGGGATAAAACCAGAAACTCTTTCCAATATATTGTATGGTCATGTTGTGGCTAAATATGGCTCCAAGTCTAATAGCTCACAATGATAGTGTCATATGCTTTTCCCACCCCCCACCCCCCCCGTTCCTAGTTTGACCATCAATTAGAAGATTGGTGATCTTCTAATAGTAATTTTTGCTGAAGTTCATTTTCAACCAGACATTCTATGAGCTTCACTACTTGACTTTTTGACCACTTTCAGTGAAATCTTCTCTCAACAAGTTTTTCACTTCAAGAGATTCTCTACCAAACAACCTATAAAGAGTACCATGATGTATGCATATTGACAATTTTCAGACTTCTATGGGCTTGACACCTTATGAGCGTTATCAAGAAAGTTTTTCCCTTCAATTACATACCCCTTAGGAAAGGGTTGTAGACGTGTAGTTGAGATACCATATCATGGTTAGACTCTCTCCATCCCACAAAGATAAACTTGTTTTCCTTATTTATCGGTCACAAAATATTGGGACTCTTCAATTTTCGAATGTACTTAATTTTCTGCATTTTTTAATTTGCCTTTGCTTAATGTACATTGTTATTAATAAAAGTAAACTATCATATTTTAATGTAGTAGTATATTTGGAAAAAATAAGTAAATAAGTAAAGTCGACCGTAGGCATTCTGCTTTAACTTTTGTATTACCCTTTTTTGATGTTTATATTTTTTAAGATTCAGAAAGACTACTTGCTATTTTCCCCTTAACTGAATGCTGATATGCTGTGTGGTGGTTCAAACTTTTGCCTACTCAAGCCAACCCAGTGAAAGATACCAAGCAATCAGGAACTCCTGCAAACTCAAATGGGGACGTCGATGAAGAATGGTTGCGCATCTCAGAAATGCATGCACGGTAATTTCATTATGTGATGTATAATGTATGCTGTAATCATTGTATACAGTTGTCAATTTATATTTCACATAAAGTGACCTTAATCATTATTGAATTGTGTTATCTTGCAGCATGGCGACTTTTAGAAACAAATCTATTGATAAATGGCAGAGGAAGGCACAAGTCACGACTGGTGCTGCTGCTTTTAAAGGCAAATTACATGCCTTTAATCAGGTCATCAACGTTTGAGGCTTTAGTTCATCCTTGTGAGCAAAAATTTCCTAGTGCTACAACTGACGATTTTTACGCCTCTACAGAGTATTAGTGAACAAGTGGCTGCTTACATGAGGGATCCCAGTAAGATGATCAGGGGGATGCAACATAATCGATTGGCTGTTGCTGTATTTGGAAATGTAGGTTTATTTTGATTCTGTCCGGAAAATGGAACTACCTGATCTTGAATAATGTCTTCCATTTCCTCCTCCTCCTTTTTCCCTTTATTTTTTTTTTAAAGATTAATATTAATAAAGAAGATATGTGTGCTTATATCAACATTTGGCATTTTTTTTTGGTTCAGATTCCGGTGTCGACAGATGAAATTAGGCAAGAGGTATCAATTTCTTTAAACTTTTACACGCTATAGTGCCAACAACAAATATTGATTTCTGTTTTACAATGTTGAACGATATTAGTTCTAGCATGAGAAATGATTCATCCTCTATATCATTATATCTGTTGGTATAAATTTCAGCAGGACACAAATGCTAGTGGTGACCCTGAGCTTCTTGACGACTCCGATTTCTATCAACAATTACTGAAGGAGTTCTTCGAGACAATAGATCCAGCATCATCTGGTAGGATTCCTTAGATAGAGTTCAATATATTGTAGATACTGTGGTGGTCAATGTCAGAAGAGATAAACCTGATGAGTTGATTGTATTCCAATCTTGATTGTTGACAGAGACGGCTTTTTATGCTATGAAAAGATTGCAAACTAAGAAGAGAAAAATTGTTGACCGACGTGCATCCAAGAGTCGCAAGATAAGGTGAGTTGCAAACCCATAGACTCCAAATTTCATAGAATAATTCCTCATAGACATTTTATATCGACATTTTAAAGTGATATTGTGATGTGTCGCTTTTTCATTGGGTGATAAAAGAGATACACATGTGTTCAAACTTTGGGTTGGTTGATGATGCAGGTATCACGTCCACGAAAAGATTGTGAATTTTATGGCACCTCGGCCGATGGTGGTTCCTTCCGAGGCACATCTCACATTTCAAGATATGTTTGGCCTCAAAACAAAGAATTCAGCTTCAGCAGCTGTGTAGCCCACTCGAATTTTAATGTTGTTTTTCTTTTGACCTTATAATAGAAACCTGTTTTCTGATTGGCGAATGTTGTACAATTCTATTAACTTTCATTTGAAATAGCATCTTTGGTTGCATGTTTTTATGTGGAGATGTGCTGAAGATGGTTTAGTACTATTCGGTTTTACAGGTAAAAATGGAATTATTAACTCTTATATGTCCAAAGCAACAAATAATTTACTGAGATGTCAATCTCCAATACCCGTCTAAAATTATAATTCTGGAAATTTTGTAAGATTTTAAAAATCTTGAAGCTTGATTAATTGTCAATGTTGTATGTGTGTAGTTTTTCTTTTCCATTTTTTTTTTTTTTTTTTTTTGTTGGTGACAAGTTGTCAAAGTTAATTGTTGATATCAGGTGAACAATCTCAACGACGGAGCGACAGTAATTGCTTTGGACAGTATTTATTTATAGACATCCATCTTTTACAAATTTAATCAAATAAAAATGATAAATAAATAAATAAAACCCTGGTAGAAGGGTTAGTGTGACAAAATACCACCATTGTTTGAAATGATAAAGAAAGTACATAGAAAGGGGGCCCCAGAGAACTAGGGAGTGATAAGTGATTAAGAGGCTGATATGTTTAGGAGGCATTCTATACTCTGTAGGCCCCAACCACACAACCATGATTTGGGTGAAACGGGTTTAGAGAAATTCCCATCTTAGGGTGGAATTGTTCCGCTCGCAGCTTGTCCATTTCCTGCTCCAACTCCTCGCACATTGTATCTTCGCAGTTTACCTGAAAAGATGAATAACATCATATTTACATTTTGAGACGAACCCATTTATCTATTCTTTCTCAAACTAACAACGCCATATAACTAGAGAACGAGTAACACATACATCAACTACCATCAAGAAGTGCCTGGCATTCAGTGCTAAAATTGTAGACTGCAAAAGGATGAGAAAATAAATCAGCAACAATAACAAAGATCATTATCCCCTTAGCACCCCCATCTCATTTATCGAAGCTTCAACTTTACGAACCTGATCAGGATCAACAAGCTCAGAACATATGACATCCACCTCGCCAACGGGGGTTGTGTATTTTTCTGGATGCCTTGCATCTTCAATGATGGGAATAACATTAGCCCTCTTAAATGCCAGTTCCACCAAATCCAAAGAAAGTACGCGAGAGGATTCCACTGCATACACCACTCCATTCTGCCAATAATAAGTGAAGAATCACAAACAGGATCCATAAATAAAGAAACACTCATTCTATGAAATATATATGAAGAAACGATGTTAAGGGAAAATCACTTACTGGACCAACAATGTCAGACACATGAGAAACAGTTTGTCCAGAACCTTTTCCGAGATAAAGGACCCGAGAACCCGGTTTCTTCACAAATAAACATATCATGCCAAATGCATCAATGTTAAGACAACAAAAAACAAAACTCTACTACTCTCAAATAAAATAGGATACACCACAAACTTACAATCCAAATGTTCTTAACTCTAACAAGAATAAGAGCTGCTAACTTGGATGAGCAATGGTTCCATGCTCTGTACTCGACCTTTTTTCCATCTTCATCCTGACCAATACAACATAGTACACAAATTTAAAAAAAAATGAAAAACAAGGACAAACAAGCTCACAGAAATTAACAGCTCTTCGAGTAGGATGTTAATTAAAATGAACCAAAACATACACAGTGCCAATTTAGTCTACATGGAGCATGTTTGCCTATGCTTAAAGACAATGTATTACAGGTATGAACACTCTCTCTTACCTTCAATTAGAAAAGTTTTAACCTTTTATGTATGAGTTAACTTAAGCCCACCAACATGCTAGCTATGATTGGAAGGAGAATGATCATTGGTACCAGACTATTAGCTAAAACACAGAATATGATTCATCTTTTAGGCAATTAACAATATATCAATCTATCAATATGCTAAAAAGTATCAAAAGCTGCTCAAATTAATCTGCTCAAACCCCATCACAGAACAGAGTATCATTCATTAACACAACCAGTAAAAGGAAGACAGAATAACAACCAAATTCAAACATGGCAAACGATGAATCTCTCATTTGAGGCACCAGGAACCATATTCTTAGTGAAAAGAATGGCCTGTTTACCCTTAGTAGTAGCAACAAAAACACCCTCGAATCTATGTGGTTTGATCATGAACTTGCTTCCTCCTTCCATCCCTGCAAAAAGTAAAATTAATCGAACACGAAATCGTCTCATATACCCATAACAAATTTTTATCTATATATATATATATACCTCCGTTAGGTGTTCTAGCATCCATGGATCCTGAATTACCGGTTGTTTTTCGTAATTGCAGGTTGGGTTTTCGTGAGGTTTCGAGGGAGAGGCGAATCAGGGGGATATTTATAAGGGCGTATCCAACTAGTGTCGTGTGTTGTCCGTTGTTTATAAGGGTTGGTTGTCTGTATTGTGTGTTTTTGTTGTTTTGTTTTGTTTTTGTTTTTGTTTTTTTGTTTTTGTTTTTGTTTTGTGCGTGTTGTTGTGTTGTTTCCTTGCTTTTGTGTAATTTAAATTTAAATTAATTTAGGAGCACAAAGTATTTATTTTATAATAAATTTAACTCCATTGGGATCCCAATTTTTTTTTTTTTTTGTTTTATTGGAGGCCACGGTTAACGGATTTCATCTATTTTGATAGTTAAATTGGCTTTTTATTTATTTTTTTGTACTGAAAGCTTGGAGTTCTTTTCTGAAAATAATCCAATTGAGTCAATTTTAATTTTAAATGTGTACAAATTAATCCTCAATCTTTCTAAAACTTACAATTTTAACTTTAATTTTAAGGAAATTGACCCAAATGGTCCCAAAAAATGGTTAATGTGAATTTGATCTAAAACAAAAAATGTGGCGTGATTAGTCCAAACGATAATTGTAATTGATGTACTTTGATTTTAACTAGTAATTAATAATAAATGTAATTATTGTACTTACCTAAAATTTTAATAGGAATATATCAACCATAAATAAATACATAATAAAATAAAATACAATTCTGTGACAAATAAAATAAAATTCAAAATTCAAAATTCAAAAACCCTTGCCCAAACCACCCCCCATAGAAACCCCACCCCATCCCCTAATAAACCGATCATGGGGCTTCCTCTTTGAAGACTAGAGACCCCATTATAACAATCCTGAAATGTTGGAGACCCTGACTGCAATTTACCTCAAAAATATGTGAAAGAAAGGAAAGATGGAAATAACATGGATAAAAGTCACAAATTTGAAAAGAGCAAACGGTGTGGTTCTGTTGCGATACTTTGGGTAGTTGTGAAATCCGAGTCATAAGGGAGAGACATGGTATAAATTATTTGTTTTAATTTATTTTTTATATTTTTTAATTAAAAACGGTTCGACCCTAAGCTCAATCTTGCCTTTGACCGCTTGACCTCAACCGCTGGCCCTGGCTCACGTGCCTTCAACATTGGGTATAATTCGTACGTCTTACACGTGTGCAACAGAGAATACACGTGCTCAAATTTCCACTCTTTAAACACTTCACACATGCACCCCACTCTCTTTCTTTTCAATTCCATGCAAACAAGTTACAACAACCGCTAATTAACGCTCCATTTTCTCCACTCTTTAAGAAGAAAAACAAAAAGTTAACAAAATAGATCGATTGAGATTTATGGGTTCAGAGACATTTCTTGAAGTGATATTAGCGATACTTTTACCACCCGTTGGCGTCTTCCTTCGTTATGGTTGCGGGGTAATTTTAATTCCTTTTCTCCTGCTCTTGTTTAATTAATTAATTAATTTATCTTTAACTAATAAATTTTAAAAACTGAAATTTTTATAACTAATCTGCGTTTATGTTTATCGTTTTTTTCCCTTGAGGTTTTACGGGGTTATATTATTATTAGATTAATAACATCTTCTTTGCTAGTGTTGGGATTGAGACTTTCTTGATATTCAAGAATAGCAAGTTTCTCTTCCTAGCACTGGCAAGAGAAGAAAATCCCAGCAAAATACAAAATCCCATCCCCCACCAATTCCTCCCCCCCCCCCAACCCCCAAAAATCAGGGGATTGTGTGTATGTTGGAAGACAGGGATTGTGTGTATGCTGGGAAGAGAACATTACCATATTCAAGAATTAGGGTCTTTCTTTGTTCTATTCATCACAATTTTTATTAATTTTTTCTCTGTCATTATTTATAACCACTCATTTAATTATTTAACATATTTTTTCCAAATTTCAACTACACATTCAACATGTAAATCAAGAAAATTAATATTCTTCCCCAAAGAATATACCTTTATGGGGTTGTATTTAATTTGGATTTGTAAGGATTTTAATAAAATTTTCAATTGAATAACTTTCGTGGAATTTAATGGACTTTTATTGATTTTTGATAAATTTCTACGGATTTCCATAGAATCCATAAAAATCTTCAATGAATTTGGAAAGATTTTTATTTCAAAGCTTTTATTGGATTTTTTTAGAATTCATTTGACAATATAGATTTTTGTTTCATAAAATAAAATTATTAAACTTATTGAGATTAAACTTTTATTTTCTTTTCTCATTAAATTATTATCGTTTCCAAAGAAAAAATTAATAATAATAATTAATTATTGTCTATACAATATTTTTCTAAAAAGATAATAATTTTCAACTACAAAAATACATAACTATTGTAAACAGAGATTTCGCAACATTTTGATATAATTTAATGAGAAAAACTTAAAAACTATCTCATATTTAATTAGTATATCAAAATATATATCAAGTTATTAAAATAATGAGTAAATATAAAATATTTAATTATAAATTTTAAGACTTTTTACGAACTTTTGTAAATAATTATCTTTTTCGCTAAAAGTTGAAGAAAGGAAAGATAAAAAATGTTATAAGAATTTTTTTCCATCGGTCTTATTGTGAAATAGAAAAAATGAAAAAAGAAATAAATAAAAGATAATAAGAGATGGTGGTGGTGGTGGTGGTAGCGGCGACGACAACGGAGGGTGATGGTGGTCGTCATGGCGGTGATGGCAGGACGGTGGCAGTGTGGTGGGGGTGATGTGGTGGTGGTGGGGGTGGCGGAAGCTATAGTGGTGGCTGGTGGTGATGAATAAAAGTCCATCAAAATCGTGAGTGATAGATTTCATATGACAAATTATATTTGTATTTTGCGTTTAAAGATGAGTACCTAAAGAATTCCATTAAAGTTCTTAAAAATCCAAAATAATTTTGAATGCCTCATAATTTTATAGGATTTTTAAAAGTCACAATTCAATACCTCATGACTTTAATGGACTTTATAAAAATCCATAAAAATCTATATTAAATACCTTAATATTTTAATTGACTCTTAAAAATCTCAATTGAATACACTCAAACTTTTCCAAATCCATCAAATTCCATAAAAGTATTTAAAATTCTTTTAAAATCTCAATTGAATACACCCTCCTTAATTTTACGAGTTAAATGTCTGGAGCCTTTTCTATTGCCTAGATTGGGATCTGGATCGGCTTTGAGGCTATGCAATTAATGCGTCCATTTAGGACCCCCAGTTTAGTTACGGTTTTATTAATACAAAAAGTGGCTCAAAATATCGAACTATTTGAGAGAACAAGACCTCCAATTAATATCAACCGGGCCTGATTGGGATCGTAAATGGTCGCTTAATTTTATGAATGCCTTTAATATGGACAGTATTACCATGGAGGGATTTGTTTCCAGAGTAAATTTGTAGGGGAGTGAACTTGAATAATTTTGATTTGTTTGGGTGTGCAGGTTGAATTTTGGATCGACTTGATGCTGACACTATTGGGGTACATACCGGGGATTATATATGCAATTTATGTATTAGTAGTGTAAAACATGGTTTGCACCATAATCTATTGAAAGTACATTGAGACAATTGTCTTTTATCTTGCGTGTGACGATTGTCTTACCCGTTTTTTTGTAAGGTAAAAGGACTATTGTCATGGTGAAAATGTGATGCAAATGAGTTGAAGAAGAAATGAACGCGAAAGTAGCTGGATCAAATAATTTGTTCTATTATGAATCAAAGTAACTATAAATTCTCAAATTACTCCATGGTAATTTGATAGTTGGCTATACGATCAATCTTTTACCAATGCTAACATCTCTTGTTGATGTTAATGGAAGGTATAGTTGGGATTTTAATCTTGAAATAAAAGTAATTTTTTATGTTAGTAGCTTCTTTTCATGTTGTATAAAAGTAAAAGTTGTTATAATATTATCAATTCATGTCAATGAGCCGATTCTCAATGCTAAAATTTAAGTGCTTAGTGAACATCAAAGAATTAGGATGAAATTGAAGATGAAGCGTTGAATATGATACTAAGCGTGATAAGATTGAAGTTTCCATGAGGTTTTTTTTAATGGATTTTTATGTAAAAGGGGAGAGAGAATGATTGGAGTTGAACGGTGGAGATTTGTATAGTACATGTATGTCCCACGAGATATGTGAATATGATTGGTTTGATTAAAAGAAATAATGATAAAAATAAATAAAAAAATTGTAAAAGTGATAAAAATCCTAGCATATCACACGCAATAATAAGATGAAGAACAATAAGAATTTTATTTCTTAAATTTGATTTATTCTATAATTCGTTGGTGTGTATATATCACAAGTGATCCCCGCCCCATATGGGGAGGAGATTAATCCTCGTATATATATATATATATATATATATATATATATATATATATATATATATATATATATATAGTTCCACTTTGAAATCTAGATGAACATATTTAAAACAAACTCCCAACAAACAAATTAATTTCTAATTACAATAAGATTCAAAAATTCTGAAGTTGAATAATTGAAGACTTAAAACTTAGAAGAAAGAGAATTACTAAAGACAAAACTTGAGACTATAATTTTGGCTTGGGTCATTTGTAAATGAGTCTTTTGCAGGTTGGACTCGAGACTCTTAACAATCCTTTCAACTTCAATTTAGGAGCAATTATGAATATAGACAGAAAAAACGTTATATACGAATTCAAAGGTACATATACAATTTTTATATGAAGTAGTACAGTAGTATTTTTGAAAATAAGTGGGATAATATAAAAATATAATGATGTCTCAAATTCGGATCAAATACGTAAAAAGAGGCCTTTACTTGTACTACGATAATAACCCACGGACTTAAAAAGTTGTATTTAAATAAATAATACTGGTTAATAAGGGTATGTTTGATGGTAATAAAGTTTAATTTTCTTGATATACGTGTTGAATGTATGGTTGAAATTTAGGAAAAATATATTAAATAATTAAATGTGTGGTTGTAAATAATGAAAAATAAAAAATTAATAAAATTTATATTAATTGTGTTGAATAGGACAAGTTCTAAAGAACGAATGGTTCTGTGTATGGATCAAGTGGTTTGAATTCATTTTAGCGGGCCAGGTGCCAGGTGGCCGTGGCATGACAAGTTGGTTCTCGGGGCCCGGACTGTTTAGGCTGTAAATTCGCTTTTTATTTTTTTATTTTTATTTTTTTAATGTAATATATTCTTTGAACACGGTAAATTGGGTTGTTTTATTCCAATTATATTTAATTTAATGAGATTAAGTTTATTTTTATATGTGATTAAAAATTGAAATAGTGTATTAAAAAATATAAAGCAATTATTAAATTAATATATAAATAATAAATAATTGAAAGTGAGGGGGGAGAAAAAATAAATTTAATATAATAAAATTTAATAAAAATAGAATCTTCAGTCTCAAATTACAAATAAACCAATCTATGTCTGATTTTTGTTTTCCTCGAACAAAACTCGGACTTATGAAGCCTCCCCTAGCTCGTTCACATATCTCATGCCTAATTCTAATAAAGTATCTTCTGAAAAATAATTTTGCCAAAGATTATTTTCTAAGGATACAAACGTTGACGCAGACATGGCAAAATGGCTAGTGAGCTACTTCGACTCGCGAGCCAGGCTTGGCTCGGGCTCGCCTAAAGGCAAGCTTGAGCTCGAGCCTGAACACAAATTAGGCGAGTCGCCCCGCTTGAGCTCGCCCGACTTGTGAGCTCGAACGAGCAGCTCGCCTAAATGACAAGCCTAGCTCGGCTCGAGCTTGTATACTACCCTAGCTCGAGCAAAGCTCGAACAAGCTTTCGGCGGCTCGCCGAGCTTGTTTGACAAGCCTATGTTGACGATATTATATATAAATCTTAGATTTCAACTGAGAATATTGATTTTTGTTTGTGAGAACACTGTGAATTATAAGTCGTGCACACGCTTTGGCACCAAATCAGTATAGCAAAATATATGATAGTATGCATGAGTGCAAAATGCATCAATATCGATCACACACAAATAAATAAATAGATCTAAAATACAAAATTTTTAAAGTTGAGATAGTTCTCTAAAGATAATTAAAATACAGAAGAATTTACAAAGTCTCTTTTTTTACGCTTCTCTACCATTCCGCGTTGATTAAGAAACATCAATTTTCACTTGAAACTAAAATAAGCAAATGAAATTAGGAAATTCCTCGACATGAACGATGCCATCTTCCCTCAAAATTAATGGGTGGGTACGTCCTCTGATATCAGGGGCAGACTTTGGTCGATTCATGCTGTCATGCATTAGCAATGAATATAATTGAATGATGGTGGAGGGTATTAGGTCGGAATTTATTTATGCAGTTAATAATTAAATATTCATATGATCTCTACGCATATTTTGGGACGGAGAATATAATATTTAGTCCCACGTGGCCACGTAGAACAACTTGTTGAGGAGACTCCAAAGACTTAAGCGTGTGTTCGTTTCCACTTATTTTCACCTAAAAATTATCTACTACTAAAAGTCAAAGTCAAATATCAATATCAACCACACATTTCACATCATCACTCATTATTATCCACATATCTCGTGGTCCCCACCACTACACTCCACTTTTAGCCAAATTTTAGGCAAAAATAAGTATACACGAACACACGCTTATTACTTTGATCAAATCCGCTCCTTGCTTTGGGAAGTTGGAAGTTGATAAAAGACAACTTTGATTCACATCACATATTAGAAAAATACGACACCGTATATTAATTCACTCTTGACTTAATTCCAACTCATTAAGTCAACTCACAATAACTTCCAACTCGGTCACACAGCTGTTACTTTGAAGAGCATTACTATTTTAAAATAGTAGTAAGAGTGACATGATTGAATTTTTCATGATTTTTTTTTTAAATGGATTTTCATGCAAAAGATGAGAGATGATGAGTGGAATTGAATTGTGAAGATTTGTATCGTATATGTAGGTCTCATGAGATATGTGAATATGATTGGTTTGACAAAAAAAAGGAACAGATAAAAATAGATAAAAATATGGAAAAAAAAAAAGGGTTCAAAAAAGCAATCCTATAACCCCCAAAGTATAGCTAATACAATGGTCCACGCACATGTCATACGGTTTTGTGTGAACTATTTTGTTAGCTATTAAATTCAAGTACCATTAATGGCCTATGAGGGTTGGCATGTCGGAATAGGAGGCCAAGTTGATGATGCATGCTCTGAGATCTAAAGAGTTAAAGGTCTCAGGCTAAGGCCTTGTTCTATTTGGTATTAACCAAATTCGCACGCAATTCCGTATACCTCATATTCATTTTCAACCACACACACATTTTCCAAAATAATATTAACCACACATTTTTACACGGAATACCGCGCGGAACAACTAAACCCCCAATCAAACAAGGCCTAAGTACCTTAATACTACGATATACAATTATACATTTGTATTATATTGAATGCGTTGGAAAAAATAAAATAATAATAAATTCAAGTGCCATTACTTTAGTTTGACATTGCTTTCAAAGATATTTAGAACTTCTTTAGTATATAGTTTCCCAAAATTATTTTTTCCCAATTATCATTCTCAAGCATTAAAATTAATGGCTTTTATATTCCCCAAACAAACACTTAAAATCTGGTCTATTAATTATCCTCTCTCAGCCTAGTTGAAAATAGTCATTTACATATCAATCACTCTCATAATCATTCTCGAACAATAGCCGCTAAAAACTAACATTCCTCTTTGAGGGGCCAATCATCCTCACTCTTGTCACACTTTCAATTGAGTATTGAATTATTTGCTAAATATTGCCCACTAGTGATCTCCTCCCCATGTTGAGAGAAATTATTCTCCCCACATGTTATGTGTCAGCAGATAAATATATTTGAGAAATTAAAAATTGGGCCCCACCGCTGATGTGTTGAACTCATCTACCAACACGTGGTATGTGGAGAAAATAACTTCTCCCCCATATGGAGAGGAAATCACCAGTGAAATATTGCCCGCTTTTTGTACAGCTGTATATATAATTTGAATATTGAATGCTCGCAAAAGGCCTCATGCTAGTTAAGAATGATGGTATAAGTTGGTCAACATCTTTCGTGAAGCAACGTGGGATTGTTGGGTTGGACTACATATTCTGTCGAACCTATTAATTGATTCAGTCGTACGGTATTCAATCCTCGTCTCACTATATATATAGTCATAGATAGTGCCTGATCTAGAAATCAAAGGAGCTTAATAATTTCATCTCTCCTTAATTCTCATCTCTCTATTCACAACATCTCTAGTTCTACACATGGATTTTCTTATCATAGCAACATTTTCCCCATTCATCATATACCTCATTTCCCTCTTACACAAAGTTGTCTCCAAAAGAAGAGACCAACATTGTTACCTCATTCACTACGAGCCCCACAAACCCTCCGACGACCGAAAACTCGGCATCAAATTCAGCGGCGACATGATCGCGCGAAAGAAAAACCTCGGTCTCGAAGAACACAAATTCGCCTTAAAAGCCATCGTCAGTTCTGGGATTGGCGGAGAAACTTACGTCCCAAGAAACGTCATCGAATGCCGAGAAGATGGCGCCACTCTCCAAGATGGACTTGCCGAATTGGACGAATTCTTTGAGGACTCTTTGGGCAGACTCTTCAACAAAACTGGAATTTCACCTCAAGAAATAGACATTTTAGTAGTCAATGTCGCGTTATTCTCCCCCGTCCCGTCCTTCTCGTCACGGATAGTAAACCGCTATAAAATGAGACATGATGTGAAAACGTTTAATCTCTCGGGAATGGGTTGTAGTGCGAGCTTGATTTCACTCAATGTCGTTGAAAACATTTTTAAAGTGTACAAAAATGTTAACGCACTTGTTGTTACATCCGAGTCGATTGCTTTGAACTACTACAAAGGAATTGAGAAGTCTATGATTCTTACAAATTGTTTGTTTCGATCAGGAGGGTGTTCGATGTTGCTAACGAACAATCGGGCTATGAGATCAAGAGCTAAGTTGAGGTTAAAATGTCTTATAAGAACTCACCTAGGATCAATCGATGAAGCACACACTACATGCATGCAAAAAGAGGATGATGAAGGGCATTTAGGGGTTTTCCTCAGCAAGAATCTTCCAAGAACAGCGACCCTAGCATTCACCAGGAACATAACCGATTTAGCACCAAAAGTAGTGCCCGTAAAAGAACTCGTCCGATACGTCGTCTCGACCGGTTTAAAGATTAACCCTAATCTCAATCTTAAAACTGGGATTGATCATTTTTGTGTGCACCCTGGAGGGACGGCTGTGATTGAGGGAGTGAGGATGAAATTAGGGTTAAGTGATAAAGACGTCGAGGCGTCGAAAATGACTCTTCATCGGTTTGGAAATACGTCGGCGAGTAGCTTGTGGTATGTTTTGGGGTACATGGAGGCTAAGAAATGGTTGAAAAAAGGTGAGACGATCTGGATGATAAGTTTTGGGTCCGGTTTTAAGTGTAATAGCTGTGTGTGGGAAGTTGTTGGAGATTTGGAAGATGGTAATGTTTGGGGGGATAAGATTGACAATTACCCTCCAAAAATATTGGTAAATCCTTATATGGAGCAATTTGGGTGGGTTTATGATGCAACCTCGGAGTCATTCGTATCTCATTACCAGAAAAACTGAAAAAACTCAAGTTGGCAAAAAGTGTTAATTTGTAATAAGAGGAGTAGCTTAGTAGCTAGTGATTGATGTTTCTTGCTGCCCTTTAGGTACGTGGTCAACTTCATCGGTACTAGTCTAGTACTTATTTCATTGTCAGTCATGTTATCTTTGTAATTGTATTTGATGACCAAATCAATAAGATGTAAATTAAGAGAGATAAATTAGCATTTCTCGGTCTTTAAATGTATTTTGACATCTCGTTTTAAAAATTATAGCATCTCTTGGTCTGAGTAATGATCTCCTACCCACTGTGGGTAGGATATCCTACCCACAATGGGTAGGTGTCACCCATTGATTAGTGGGAGGAATGGCCCCACCAGCCTCCCACCAATCAGGGGAGAACATGTATCCACTGTGGGTAGAATATCCTACCCACAGTGGGTAGGAGATCATTTTCCCTCTTGATCTTTATCTTGACAAAAAATAAAATAAAATAAAAAAGGGCTCTTTCTTTTTAATTCAAATAAATAAATTACAATTGAATGCAAAAGTCTTAAACATGCACAAATTGGTATTTAACTTTGCACAGATCGTGACTAGATAAATTAGCACATTAGATCTCAATTAAATAATTTTCAATTGAAATTTGCAGAATATTAATTAGGAAATGTCCCCACTAATAATAATTTTCAAAAAGTTTCTTCTAATATTGAACATGTACACAATTTCAATAAATTAGCACATTGGATCTCAATTAAATAATTTTCAATTGAAATTTGCAGAATATTAATTAGGAAATGTCCGCACTAATCATATAATTTTCAAAAAGTTTCTTCTAATATTGAACATACACAATCTCAATTTAAACCAACCGTGCAAATTCATGTCATTATATATTTGCATTGTACAATTTGTACTTCAATACTATTTTTAAAATTAAAATATAATCGACAATCGTCGAGCCAAAAAAAAAAAAACACTAAACGAAATAAAAAAGAGTGGGAAAAAAGAAAAATAAAAAAGTAAGAAAAATGCTAAATCTCCACACTTTTTTGTGTGGAGATCTCCACACCCTAATAGGGGGGGGGGGGGGACCCCTGTTAGGGTGTGGATGGTATTCACACAAAAAATATGTAGATACCTAGCAAAGTCCAAAAAGTAACTTTCGTGCATGTTCTGGGAAGGGGTGAGGGAATTTAAAAGAGCAACTTGATGAATTATATCATGAGAAGTAATCTCTAAATTACAATTCAAAATAGAAGAACTAAAATAGACAGAAGAATCAGGCACTAATAATGCCCATAAGTGCATTTTACTTACGCTCACACAAGTCTATGTTATAACTTAACGTTACATGACCATGAATTATAAGTCTATCTATCTATTCGATTGCTAAAGGGAAAATAAGCTACAATATAATGCATATTAACAATAAGTTCAGTATATCTGACAGGAATTTTTGAGAAAAATAATTTTGAAGCATGCAGTTAAAAAGTAACATAAACAAATCGAAAAATATAAAAAGTTGTGAAATTAATTAAATGGGGAGTTGCGGATCGAAGTTGGATAAAAAGTAAAAATAATTTTTGAACAATGAGTGTCCAAACAAGCTTTAAACAAAATAAAATTAGATTTTTTAATTTTTCTTAAAAAAAAAATGGAGGCGAAAAAACGAAGGAAAAACAATGGACAAGAAACCTCAAAAATAACCACCACCCCTGTCCCCTAACATCTCGGAGCCATTCTTCATCTCCAAAACAAAACAAAGACAACAGAGACGCTGTTCAATTCTTCTTCCTCGTTTGATTGACGGCAGTTTCTGCTTCGTCGTCTATCTTACAGACGACGAAGGGGAGAGAGAGAATGGAATCCAATGTTCAGACTGCCACCGGTTCCTCCACTGTCACCACCTCCGCAGTCACCGATCCAATTCCCCCTTTCCACCTCCTCGAAGTTAGCCTCATTTCTGCCCAAAACTTGGCCCCTGTTTCCAAATCCATGCGCACCTACGCCGTCACCTGGGTCCACCCCGGCAGAAAGCTCACCACCAGGACCGATAACCAGGGACAGACGAATCCCACGTGGAACGATAAATTTGCTTTTCGTGTTGATGATGAATTCTTGATTTCGAAGGATTCAGCTGTCAATGTCGAGATTTACACCGTTTCGTGGTTCTGCGATGTTCTTGTCGGCGCTGTACGTGTTCCGGTTGGTGAACTCATTACGCCGTCCTCCTTCAGCAATTCCAAGAACCGGCGGTTCGTCGCCCTCCAGGTTCGCCGCCCGTCAGGTAGGTGTTTCACTGGATGATAATTTCCAATCCAATTTTCATATAATGATAAATTACGGTTTGATCCTGCCTATCCTGGGTCCTCACTATGATGCACCAGGGGTGTACCAGAATAGATTTGAATTAAATTAATTACTATATAACATATTTGGCTAAATTAATTTGACTGGCCTTGTATTAAGCATGATAGGGAATCAAATTTTAAATTTTTTCCCACTTTTTATTATTTTTTATCTATTTTTTCTTTTTTCTAAATCAATCATATCCACATATTATATCACATCCACAATTTTCATTATTCAACTTCACTCATTCTCTCTCATCTTTTACATTAAAAATATTTTTAAACCATTAAAAATCAACCTCCAACACCCTTAATTATGGGGTTCTAGACCAAACTTAATATTGAAATGTAGATAAAATGTGATATTGAGGCTTTTTTGTCTGAGTGTTCGGGGTCATTTTTGTATTAAAAAAAGTTGAAATTGGAAACTTAGGCCTTGTTCTATTTGGTGTTAACCAAATCCGCACGCAATTCCGTACACCTCATACTCATTTTCAACCACACACACATTTCCCAAAATAATATTAACCACACATTTTTACACAATATCACGACATACAAAAAACGGCTCGCGAGCCGCTTCGCCGCCATGGTTCAAGCTCATGAGTCGGCTCGAGCTCGAGCCAGGCTCGGCTTCGCATGCGGTGTCACGAGCCGAGCCCGAACACGATTTGACGAGCCGGCTCGGCTCAAACCCGAGTCAGCTCATGGCCTGAACGAGCCGGCTCAGATTTTCGCTGACGAGCTCGGCTCGCTCGTGACTCACGAGCCATGAGCCGAGCCCGAACACGGCTCGGGCGAGCCGAGCCGTTTTGACAAGCCTACGCGCACATTAACTTTATACCCAATCGAACAACCCCTTAGACGATTGTTGAGATCATCTAGTCTTAGGGCTGTCACTGTCACTGTTGAATACTGCTTGATTTTTTGAATTACAGGTAGCCCACAGGGCATACTAAACTTGGGCGTAACGCTCCTTGACAGCAGCATGAAAAGTATGCCATTGAATAGACACTTAAAAACTGGCGTGGAGGATCCTCCGGCCGAAACACCAAAAAAAATCATCGGCGAGGAGGAGGAAGAAGAAGAAGAAAGTGATTTAAATGCAAAATTCAATTATGGCGCTCTATGGCAGAAGGCGTAGAGTCTACGAATGGAGAGTTTCCAATAAAACCAGGCTCAATATGTAACGACGGCTCACTGATAAACGAATCGACATGCAACAATTCAATGGTGAATGGATCAGAACTTTGTTCAGATATCGGCCCTTCTGCATCAGTTGTGGCGGCAGAGATAGCCATGAAAATGAGCCACCACCACAACAGGCGGCACCACCCAACAAAAAGAAACCGTACAAGAAAGGGAAAGGGTTTCAAGATAACGATAGCTCAATCTTGGAAGAGTTGACATACGAAGAAGTGGCCGCTAAAGGGTTTAAATTTACTTCGGCTAGAGATAGATGGCGTGAGGATGGGCTGAAGAAGTACGAATATAAGTCCAAATCGGGTTGTGGTGGCCATTCGAGGAGAAACTCAGATGGAGGCTTGTTTTCTTGCTTTGGAAATGCTTATGGGATTGAGTTTACAATTGTTTGTGGGGCTGGAAATGAGAGCAAGAGCAAGAGAGGCAATAGCAGCAAGAAACTCAATGCTTCAAAGAGTAGTAAAAAAAGAACATCAAATAAGGCCAATTCAGTTTAGACTTGTCACTTGTGTGGGTTGGATCTCTTTAAGCATGTTGATGCGTGGTTCGTGTTAATGTTCTGGCACGTTGGTATACAGTACATATATATACATATATAAGGCTCGACCAGTGAAAGTTCGGATATTGGATAAGATTTTTTTAGCTTTTATTTTCCTACTTATTTATCAGCCAAACAAGCCAGGAGAAAAGGGTCTCATCTATATGGAATGAACACTATCATATTAATAGTTGAAAGAGAATTGGAGTTATAAGTCTCTCTCATTAACATGCCTTGTAAATTTAACAAGTTCTTCAAATTGTGCCATATTTTTTTGTTAAATCCCCGTGTTTATTCTTTTCTTTTCTCATACATTGTTGATCATAAACTCAATCAAGATAAAAAGAAGAGAAATGCTCTATGGACACCAAGTGTATTTAGAGTGTACCGTTTTATTAATTGTAATAGGGGAGGAGATAATCATTTCACCTTGCTATATAAACACCCCATATATAAGTGTAAGGTTTCCCTATGAGATCCTCTATAGAACATTATTGTGACTTTGGATGAATTCTCTTTCTTCATATAAGATTATGTTGTTTTGTCAATTTTATTGCAGGGCTTCCATACATATTTGGTTGTTGAAAAAAAAAAACAAACGTTTTATGGCCTTCAAATGGAAAAAATAAAATAAAATAAAAAACCACAGATGTGGCAAATTATCTACCTAAAATACCTGCTTTGGCAATTTACAACATAAAACGAAGCAGATATTTACCATGGTTAACATGTCAATCGAAAATTATCTACCTAAAATATCTGCTTCTCCCAAGCATATTGTAGTTTACATGTTTACCCTTCGAGAGGACTAAGACAAGAAGATCCTTTATCTCCCACTTTAATTATTATTGCTGATATGAAGAATATGATTGCTGATATGATATGCAAGTCCAGATCAAACATATCTTTCGACAAGGGGCGCTCAATGTCTTCAGAAGTGACAAGGGATTTTCATGCTCTACTGGCTGCAAATCCAAAGTGAAGAATTTTGTGGACGTGGAGGAAGATTTTGATGAGCAGAATGCAGGACCAGGTGATGAGAAAGGCGATAACAGGTCTTGCTCTGATGGATAGTGTGTCTTTCATTTGTTTGGATTGTGCAGTTTTAGTTATATTTGCTCTTATCATTTAATCCACAAACAGCATGTGACATCATGTTATTCACGCTGACACATCATGATTTGGATACCTTAACGTGCCTAAATTGGACACTGGATCAAAACTAACAAATAGAATAAATCCTTAATTTTTCAAATATATCGAAAAAAATCTTCAGTATCAAACTATGACATCAAGGTATTTGAAAAATATCAAATGTAAATATTTGAATAAATTTCAATTTTGAAAAACTTAAGCTGTAAGAAAAGGTGAACTTTAATTAATGGCGAATTAGCACGACAAGAACTCTTCCTTTAGGATTGTTTGATATGGAGAACCCATTTTGAAAATCTTGGTATTTAAATACCTAACAACTTTAATTACTCAATAAGGACTTTTGAACATAAAATGATAATATTGCCCTTCCTTTTAATTCAAGTAAAATATGGAGCAATTCAATTGAATACAAAAATTTTAAATATGTACAAATTGGTCTTAAATATTTCTACAAAGTTTCATTTCAACTTTTACTATATTTTTGTTTTGATCCATAGCTTAATAAATGAACAAATTCACTCTGCTTAATTAATTTTAATTGAAAATATTTTCAAAATGATAAATATTTTAATTTAATTTATTAAAATATTAAATAAAGAATAATGATGCCCAATTAAAAAATATGACCATATATTCATGTTAATTTTTAATTTTCTAAAATCGTTTTTATGATAAGAGTAGTACACAAAGTGGTGTTTCGATTTTTATTTTTATTTTTATTTTTTTAATGAAGTGGCATTTTGAAGTTAACCAATCATTTAAAAATTAAAAACTAATATTATTATTAGGCTTGTCAACACTTATCAAACTATATGCTTAAAAGAAAAAAACACGATAAAAGAAAAACAACATTAGCCAAAATTAGAACAATAAATCAAGAAAATGGGCATTAGATTTCCATTGAACCCGAAACCAAAAAACCTTTAGTAGCTCTTTATTGAACACATAGATTCACCAACACCTCGGTTAACAACAAAATACTTTGTTTTGTAACCAAAATTACACGCATACGGAGCCAGATCACTTGCTGCAAGTTACTAGGTAAAAAAAAAGAAGGAGAAACCTCTTTAAGCCAATAAGGTCAGACTATCTCATTGTATGATTCGACTATCTACAAGTTATGCATGCATTAGTATTCGTAAACTGGAGTTTTAATGTGAGTCAACTTTGGTGACCGCTAAGAGGAGCTAACTGACGATTAGAAATGTTTCAGTCTTTTAGGTCTTGCTTTTGATTCTCAAAAAGAGGAGCCAATTGGCGAATTGCTAGCATAAAACCAGGGGATCTTTTCCCTAGTTCCGTCGGCGAGGGTTTTTCTTGGCTAGGTGCGAAAGGGGAGTGGGTTCAATTTTTAAAATCATTATTTTTTCTTCTTCTATTAGTTTTAAATAACTTGGTTGTGTGTCTGTATGTATAAATAATTTATTTATAAATTGAATAATAGCATTAGTTTTAAATTATTGGTTAAATTGACAATGTCATTGTGTCTCTAACTATCATGAGAAATGATTTAAAATAAAAAATAATAATATGAACACGTGAGATTTAATTGGATATGTTTTTCGTAATTTAATATGCTTATCATATCTGAATTAATTAAATTAAAATATTTATGATTTCAAAAGTGTTTTCAATTAAAATTAATTAAGTGGACTAAATATGTTCATTTATTAAGTTATGGGGCAAAAAATATATAACAAAATTGTAAGTTGAAATATTTAGGACCAATTTCTTCATATTAAAAAGTTTTGTATTCAATTGAATTCTTTCATATTTTATTTGGATTAAAAGAAAGGTTAACATTATTAAGGGAAATATTATCATTTTATGTTAAAAAATCCGTGTTGAGTTGTTGTACAATTAAAGTTGAAAATAAATCCTCAAATACCAAAATTTTCAAAATGAGTCCTCAATATACACCAATCCAAAAAATTGGGTCCTCGTTATGGCAATGAGCCAAACTTTAATTGTGATATTCTTGGTACATGTAACCCCATAGTATAACGTATAACGCATGGGCATCAAATTGTGTCCACTACCCAAAAGCCCATAAAATATCTCGTACCAGTACTGGACCGAATGAAAATGGGATCTCTTTAAGCCATGTTTGGCTACGTGTAAAAAAGCAGAAGGTACTTCTTATAATATTTATTATTTTTATTTATTTATTTATAAGCAAAATCATGTTTAATTAACATACTTTTTTTTCTTAGAGTATCTCTATTGCATAACTTCCCCACATCTTCTATTTTTGTTTACGTGACGAAGAGATAGAAACACACAAAAAAATTACGGGTCCCACATTTTTTTTCTTTTTTTCTCAATTTTCCCCACTTTTTCTCACTTTTTCATCATAAATTCCCGTGCTACCTCTACATCTAGAAGCTCAACTTCACATCCTCTACTATTATTTTATTATTATTTTTGAATTTATTTCTATATCTCTCCTACTTTTTCACTTTTTCCTCTCTTTTACACTACACATCCTCTATTTTATTTTCAATCTACCTAATCATCTTCTCTCTATCTCTCTCATCCACATTATCCCTTAACATCACTACCCATTGAAATGGTTCTTACTTGTGAAAGATGACCTTTCATCGGTAGTTCACTGTGCTTTCAAAAATATTTTAACCAATTTCTAAACAATTTTTACATTTTATCCACACAAAAAAAAAAAAAGAGTTTTTTGCATAAAAATTAATTAATTAATTATTTAATTGTGTGGAAACTTTTATGAGGGGCCAAACAGGTCACTAAATCATCTCTGACATTTCCTACAATTGACAGAAGTCAAAGAGTGTGTTAAAATCTGAACCGTCAAATCTTTTCATCGAACGGCCATATTTTGGGTCACCGGTCATCATCTATTCTCACTTTGGTTTTTATTTCGTTCATAAACCCTAGAACCTGGCAGGCTTCACACCATTCCTCCGCAGCCAACTCAACGTGAACCCCATAAATAATCCTCAATAAAACAAGAAATTGAAATCTGAGAAATATTAGTAGTTGAAGATCCCCAACGTTTCGAGTTTCTCGTGAGGCTCTTCTTGTTAATGAATTTTTTCTTTTGATTTTTAGTGTTTAGTTTTAAGTTTCTGATGGATTAACAGATCAGTAAATATTGGTTTAGTGAGATGATAGATGAAATTAATTTTGGGTTCGTTTGTGTTGCCGAAGTACATGCGGTGAATGCATCTGTGGTGTTACTGGTGGCTGTGTGAGAGTGAGAGGCGGGGTTAAATTGAACCGAGTCGATTCGGGGGGGACGAGTTTCAACGCGGACGAGTTTTCCGGGCGAATTGATTGAGTCAGAACCGCGAAGGCACTGAGTCGTCACAGAGTGTGGTGCCTCGGGTCCGATTTTGGGCTGGTTAGATGGTTTCGTGTAGTGGGCTGTTGAATCTTGTAAGGGCGTTGCGGAGTTATTCTGTCTCAGTTTCAAACTACAACCCGGGTCACGTTACTGAGTCAACTCGTCTGGTAACCGACTTTCTTTTTCTCCCAGTTTTTCCAAGTTTGATTACATAGTCCATTATTGCAGAAAAAGTAAAGAAAAAGAAAAAGGAATTCTAGTTGTCATCATTTATCAGAACTCTGCGTTTTGCTTTACACCGAGTTTGTCTTTTTAAAGTGGTGCGAAATAAAGAAACACCAGTGGGAAGACTGGTTAAGGGCCTTCTACCCATGCCTTCGGTCGGTATGAGACGAAGCACAAGGGTATTTGGGACGAGGGTCTTAAGATCAGGAAGAAAGGTGTCTAGGGGACCCACAGAGGGTGGAAAGTGTACAGGAACTGTCAATAGGCACCACGAGTGGATTGAACTTGTGGACAATTCTGGTGGCGGTAGAGGGGTTACTGGTAGCCCTTGCAAGAGAGACGCATTGGGTGAAGATGAAGATGAAAATGAGAATGAGAGTGATCCCACCATGGAAAGAGTTGAAGAGAGTAAATTGACTCGTGATGGTGAGAATCGGGGTGCAGGTGTGGAGAGAGCAACAAATGAGGACAAGATGTATGGAATTGCCTACAGTAGAAAGAGGAAGAAGGTGGAAGTGGAAATTACTGATGTTACTGAGGATGTGAAGTTTGGGAAGAAGTTTGAGAGGAGAAAGTGGAGGAAGAAGCAGAAAACATGTAGGGAATTGCGGGTTTATACTAGATGTAGAAAACTTTCTGTTTTGGTGGCTGAGGGTTCTGGTGATAGTTGTAATTTGATTGCTTGTTTGTTGAACTCTACATTGAGGTACCTGAGGAAGGTTAAACTTGGATTACGGTCACTGTTTGAACTTGTATTCTCCGAGCCCATTTTCCATGCTTTTTCTTCTGCTGGCATTCGGTTTCTGAAGGTAAATCTTTTTATTTGCTTTTGCTCTGCTATGATGATTGGTTGATTTTTCTATTTCTTGATTTATCAGTTAGATTAAGTATGTGTTTGTGTTGCTTTATTTCACTAAAAACTGACATGCAACCAGATGTGTGGATACTGAAAAGTAGTGATTTGGTGTGTGATTAATATTGAAGTTTGATACTTTGATTTTGTCTGGGAAGTAATCTGATAGCTGCAATGGGCTTATGTTGTTTTCTTTCTTCTTCATCTGTCAGGATCATACTTCATCAAGAAAACCTGGATTTTGCTTAATTTGGGAATCCAGGTCCTTGATACCAGTGTTTACAGTGGATTATTCTGCAGTTCCATTATGCTTTATGAACTTGCATTCACGTATGCTTCTTAGATCTGCATGCCTGGCTTGCATTTTTGGGGTGCAATCTTTTGGTGCATATGAGAAAGTCAAGAAAGTGATAGATTGTGAAAAGGAACACACTTCCAACATTCCTTCAGTGGCAATTCAATCTGATTGCAACATGTTAACATCTAAGGTTGATAATTCTGAGAGGAGTGAGTTGTCACATTTAACAGTTGACGATTCTAATATTGATAATTCTGAGAGGAGGGAGTTGTTGCACTTACCCGTTGGATTTTCTAAATCAGCAGTTCGAAATAATCCATTAAGAAGTGGTCACGGTATTCAGAAACGAAGGACCACTTTGAGGCGTGGGAGAGGTAGGCCCCCTTCAGCTTTTCGTGCACAGAGGGGCATACACGATGTTTTCCAATCCTCAGCTACACCAACTGGCCGTCTACTTCGGAGTTCTATCAAATGGAGCTCGAACATAAACATCAAGAATCCAAAATCTTCTCTGGTGGGGTCCACTCAAGAAGATATAAATGCTAATAGTTGCTCTGCTAACATATTAGTTGTTGAAAACGACAAAGGTTACAGGGAAGAAGGAGCCATTATCGCCTTACAAGTGTCCTCTTCGAAACACCAGTTTCTTGCAGTTAAGAAGGATGGGGTACAGCGATATAGCTTCACTGCGCAGAAAGTTATGCGGCCATCTAGTGTGAACAAAGTCACTCATGCCACAATATGGAGTGGGGATGGTAATTGGAAGCTCGAGTTTCCATGTAAACGAGATTGGTTGATTTTCAAAGAACTGTACAAGAAATGTTATGATCACAACGTACAGGTGCCTACGAATAGTGTCATCCCCGTCCCTGGGGTAAGAGAGGTATCAGACCCTGCTTACACTGATACTCCATATACAAGACCTCAGTCGTACATCACTGTAAGAGAAGGTGAACTTTCAAGGGCTTTGCGTAAGAGGATTGCCAATTATGAAATGGATTCTGAGGACGAGGAGTGGCTGAAGAAGTTCAATAGTGAACCCAATTCAGAAAATGAGGTTCATCAATTTGTCACATTTGAGAGATTTGAGTCGATAATGGATAAACTTGAAAGAGGTTTTCATGGTAATCCAGATGATTGGTCTGATGAGACACTGGTTGATAGCGTAGGATTGGAACTTGAAAGAAAGGAACTTGTGGAGGCTGTGCTTAGTTATTGGAATGAAAACGAAGGCCGAAAAGTGACGGCACTCGCAAGGATTTTCAAGGTAAATGCCTTAGATTGTTTTAGGCAGTGGTATAAAGAAGGATCCCTTTCTTATAGTAATAAAAATTCTGTTCATAAATATTTAGAACGATTATATTCAATATTACGTATCAAAACACTAGTTTCCTGGTTTCTTCGTATTCTGGGCTGATATCTCTCTGTCGAAACATGATGTTGCTATTGATGGGTGGCATTTTATTGTTGCTTAGTTATCTAAAATGATGTTTTCTATGTACCTATCTTTAAGGTTTATTTTTCCTCTTTCATATGTCCTTCAATCTTTGGATGACCTTAGTTAGGCTCAAAGAGATTGTGTCCCGTTGTTGTTTAGATATGGACAATGATTGTGATTTACTTGGTGGGTTTTTATGATAGGCTTATGAGCCAAAAACTCCAGTGATCCCAAAATCTATATTGCGGAAGAAACGATCATTCAAACGACAAGGAACTTTGACCGGTAGAGGCAAACAACTGCCCTTATTGCAAGGTGGATCCCATCAGCAACTCATTGCTTCTGTAAATCTTGTTTCTATTTCATATTAACTTGTGTTCCTATTCTAATCATTGAATGTCTGGTTGTTTCAGCGAAGGCAGTCGAACAAGATATTTCTGAGCAGCAGAAGAACTTTGTGAAAGCGCAAGAAGCTAAGGTGGAAGAAGCCAAAGCTGCAGCAAACAGATTCGAAGGGTTAGCTATTCTGAAACGCCAAAGAGCGCAAGAACTCCTTGAAAATGCTGACTTGGCCACTTACAGAGCCCTGATGGCACTTCGAATTGCTGAAACGGCGCAAGAATCTGAGTCTCAGAGTGACACTGAAAAGCTGGTTTTCAGTGATTCGAGCTAATGGCCTGATGTTTTTTTGAAGCCTGGGGAGGTTAGCCATTTATAATGAATTACTGTAATTTTGTATAGATTTTGATTGGATGTACATTTGTATTATTCTTGAATCACAGAGCTGCTTGTAGCAGGTAAGGTAGACGTTCTCGAGAGCTTTAGGGTATGTCTGATATCTATTTTATTATTGAAAAAATAGATTTTATGTGTGGTTGATATTTGAGAAGTAAAGGAGGTAGTAAATTAAAAAATATAAGAAAATTATTAATTCAATGTATTAGTGATTGAAAATGGTGGGAGGGTAAGAATGAATTAAATTTGATTTCTAATTTTGTATCAACTAAGCCCTTGGTTTGGAGCCATCTCACTTTAAAATAGCCTCATTCATTAATTTTTGTTTAACCTCGGTACAAAAATGATAGAAAACTTTGAGGATATGTTGTTGTTCGCTCGCCATTAGAATATACACTTTTTACAGTTTGGTGTAGATTTTCTGGAGGACAGGATAATTTTATTTTATTTTTATTTATTTATTTATTTTTCGAGTAAGCAAAAGAGCATGTTTTTTAATCTCTAGAGTTCAGTGTTTTGTCAGAAGACGCATCTTCGGGTGTGAAAAAAATGGATTACCTCCTAATTAATATGTAATTGTTGAAACTTGTGAACGGGAAACACGAGTTGTATCTTATGTGAATCTTAATTAGTATTATAATAATTCAACTGTCAATTAGGCACTGTGTTGCATCACGCTGGTAGGATCAAGTTGACATGCATTTACTTAAAATTGATAAAATGAAAATCTTGTTTTGGAAACAAATATTAAATATACATTTTTATTGCTTTGTTTTCCTTATTTAATTTACTATACTTTCCTTATTTAGTATTTTTTTCTTATTTTATTTTTTATATATTATATACATTTTCATTTTTGAATTATGTATATAATTGAAAATGAACTAAATACAAGCATTAATAAAAATGTGATATAAGGTCAAAGTTATAAATTACAATGGCAATTGAATTTTTCTAAAAATGAGAATTAACTTTTTTTCTATATACAATTTAATTTTTGAATTACATTTTAATTTTTGAATTATAGTGTCAACTTGGTATATTATCACATTGACTGTAGTATTCGACTTTTTAAAATCATTTTATTTATTTAAAAAAATAAAATAATTTTTAAAAATTTATTTTTACTATATTAAAATGGCAGTTTTATATAGTTTTTTTGTCAATACTGTGCATTGCGCTTCAATAATTGCAAAATAAATTTTAACTTCAATTGATGCTTTTATTTTGGTCATTCGGCTTTCTAAATATATTACTTTGTAATTACTCTATAAATATTTTCAAATATCCAATTTAGATAATATTTATTATTAATTAGTATCAATTTAATATATATACATGAATTCTTTAAAAAAATTTCAAATTTTAAATTGTTTTGTTATGTTTTTAAAGTTTTAATTTTGACATTCATACCCATTTAATTATTATGCATATTATGATTTTGTTTTTGACTTGATCATATACTTTAAAAAAAAGAAATTAAAAATTTTTATCAAAATTATTTTTTCGGGTATAATTTCCGTGCATTGTGGGGGCAATGCTAGTATACGATAGTATTTGTAGATTTTCCGTTACAAAGATTTTGCTCATATTACGTGCCATTACTGTGAAAACCAATAAGGAAGCTACGTGAAGCACAACCCAATTGTCAAACCAATAAATGGGAATTATACAAAATATCAGGCAATTGACTTCTTATAAACCAATCACTTGTTAATTAATGCTCCCTATGATGTTCTAGTAAAATGGAGTAATATTCAAGAAGACTCACTGTGGAGGTGGAGCCAAAGGGAGTGTGGATGACGACCATTTCATACAATATTTTATATATTTTATACATAATTTTGGAAACTTCATTTAATATATGTAAAATCTTCATGAAATTCACTCATATAATATTTTTTTTATTCTTGTAAAGTAAATTTTCTAGTTCCACCACTGTGCATCGACCTAGATACACAACATCGTTCAACTATCGATCAGGAGTCGAAGTGTTCATTGGTTCAATGCGAGTCGTCATGAATTGAGGCAAATTAGAATTTTCATCTGAATCATGGTATATATAAGCAAATCCACCATGTCTTGTCAAGTCCATTCCAGCCATTTCATCTTTACTCGAAATTCTTAGTAGATTCAATTTGTGCAATGCATAGAAAAGTGGCACCATGGTGAACGTCACCCACCCAAAAATCACTAAAACTTGGATGATTTGAGCACCTAAAAGCTTGCCACCGCCACCCATGAACAACCCGTACGGTCGATTTGGTCGTCCTGGATAGACCTCATTGACATACCCCTTCTTAGCAAATAATCCAGTGAATATTAAACCCCAGGCGCCACATCCTCCATGGAGTTGCGCTGCCTCTAGTGGATCATCGTACTTTAATTTCTCAGCTAACTTGTTGAACCCTATTAAAACCCAAGCAGCAATAAAACCGCATATAATTGCTGCCCACGGTTCAACTACTGAACATCCTGAGGTAATTGCAGCAAAACCACCCAATAAACCATTACACACATCAGTCACATTCCAATGGCCCACCAATAGCCGTTTCCCAAACAACGTTGTCAATGCTGCAGTGCTCCCGGCCAGTGTCGTGGTGACAGCTGTCCTCCCCACGGCACTCCATTGGCCGTAATAAGTCCCCTTTGTACCGTAGGATTTCAAGATTGCCAAGAAAGAGCCGGGATTAAAACCATACCATCCAAACCATAGCAAGAAACTACCCAATACTACTAGTGAAGCACTATGGCCCCGTAATGCCACTGATCGACCACTCCGGTCAAACCTACCAATTCTTGGGCCTTCTATAAGGGCTCCCCATAGCCCGGCAATGCCACCAACCATGTGAACCACCCCCGAACCCGCGAAATCAATCACACCCGACCCAAAAAGAAGGTTGTTATCGGATTTGGTCGCACTGGCCCAACCATCTCCGGACCAGAACCAGTGTGACACTATTGGGTACACAAAGCCCGTCAAGAATGAGGAGTATATCAAGTATGCCACAAATTGTGTCCTTTCTGCTATCGACCCGCTAGTAATACCTGATGCAAAATGTATATACATGATTAATTAGAAGATTAATCAATAATTTAAAAAAAAATTAGAAACAATAACAATATAGAAATCCTTATGAAGTCAAAGTCCAACATTTCAGCTACATTAATGGCATGCAGTAATGCAGATTTGAACGTTTTTCAAATGATAAAGCTTGACATCCATAAGGCCATCTTCAACAGGGGCCGTCCATTGCCCCCATTGGTCTGACAAGCAGTGGAGAGAGAGAGAGGAGAGAGATAGGAAGTGAGGAAATTTCAGTGGGGCCCCTTTTTTTAATTTTTTATTTTTTTAATCATTTTTCTATCAATTATACTACTTTTCCTCAACATTTTCTTCATTGATTCCCGTATCACGTCCAGATATAGACGCCCGTCTAGAATTATTTCACTACTATTTTATTATTATTTTTGAATTTATCTCTACATCTCTCATCTTTTTTACTTTTCCCGCTCATTTTCACTATACTTCCTTCCATTCACTTTTCAACAAATATGGGACCCACTCTCTTTTTTCTTCCTTTCTCTCTCTATCCTCTCTCTACTGCATGGCACTGTAGATGGGGTGCAATTGATATGGCGTTGGTGATGGCCTAATAATTACCATAATATGTGATATATTTGAAATAAAAATTTTATTTTATCTTTAATAATTATTTAATATCCTATAAGAAAAAATAAGGATAACAAAATTATTTTACCTGATGATATTACTCTTTATATTACTCTCTATATCCCTGTAGCATTACTATTTTTCAAAACCTTAAATGTTTTCATGATCCTATATTTTATTGGGTACATATCCATTTAGGCACCATAACATAATTCACTACTTTCAAGTTTTTAAAAACTATTATTCCCCCAAACTATTGTTTTTTTTTTTTTTTAATATGGGAGACACGGGCGGAGTGTCTTTCGAACTCTGATCACGTGTTACCGACTTGGAGGTCTCAACCAAAAATAAGACTTTTAGGGACGATGATCATATACTCAGATATATGTAGTTATAAATAGCGATAACATATTCGGCTTATGAAATAATAGTAGAAGCGTTATCTATTACTTTATAAAAGACGAAATTATAGGGATGATTAAATCGTCCCTAAAGATTGAGTTTCTTGTAGTGAACCACAAAAACTATTACTTTTTCATAGAAAAGAAATTATTATTATTATTATTATTATTATTATTATTATTATTATTGTCATCATTATTTTTTTTTTTTGAAAGAAAAAGTTGTATCAAACAAGGTGTTAACTTCATTAGTTACAGCCTTTCTAACTACACAAAGATATTATCGATATTAGTTACCTGCAGCAGCGATGGCAAACGCCCATTGATAGAGAAAAAAGCTGTAATCAAACGACGACGTAGGGAATTCCTTGAGTCCAAAAAAATGGCGGCCAATGAATCCATTGGACGGCGCACCGAAAGCGAAAGCAAAGCCAAAGAGGTAATAGGAGAGACCACCGGCAGCGGCGTCGAGAACATTGGTCAACATGATGTTCATGGTGTTTTTAGCGCGCACTGAACCGGCACACAGCATAGCGAAACCCAGTTGCATTGCGAACACTAAGTATGCAGAAAAGAGCAAGTATGTGTTG
This sequence comes from Jasminum sambac, assembly GCA_018223645.1. Taxonomy (NCBI): domain Eukaryota; kingdom Viridiplantae; phylum Streptophyta; class Magnoliopsida; order Lamiales; family Oleaceae; genus Jasminum; species Jasminum sambac. The sequence goes on along the minus strand of CP073645.1, from coordinate 37,429,174 downwards.
TCAATTGCGTACGTGGCATCGGAGAGCTTGGTGGAAACCGCCGTGAAGCGGTTGCAGATGAAATCCGCCGCTGCAGTGGCGTTGGGGCTGTTGCCTAGTAAGGGGAGGAGATCGGAAGCTGAGCAGCTAAGTGATTCCATGGTGAAGCTTGTAACTTTGTAAGTGTATAATAAGGCTTTGTATTTTTGGATAGTTTATTTTTATAGATGAGGCTCGTACTTTGTCTTACAGCTTGTTAAATCTAGCATATGTCAACAGCGGATTTGATTCGTTGTCTATAGTGGGCACTGTTCCAGTGCTCATAAATGGATCGGATCAATAACACGTATCCCTGGTAGTAGAAGCTCATAATTAGAGCCATGTACCACTGATCCGGCCTATTATGGACAGTGTTACGGCCTACAATGACTAACGGATCATAACTCATGACAACAATTTGGACATAATTTATACATTTAATTAAATATATATAAATATCATAATCACACATTCATAAGCATTGCGTGAACAATATATATATTATTGACATTTTTAAAAACCACTCTTTCATTACTTGTATTATTCTTATTTTACAATTTTTTTAAATTTTTTTTCTAAAAAATTTGTCGTCCACAGTTTGGAGTTCGTTGACTTTTTACTCATACGTTATCAACCTGATTGTGAGTACCTCCATAAACATTCTTTCAGGAGGAGACAGAGAAAAAATATAAAAAGAATAATACAGGAAATGAAAGAGTGGCTTAAAAAAAGGCAGCATTGTTTAAACACACCCGGGAGTTTTTAAACTATGGAACTCTCGGGGTATGTTACGGGTCCATACGACTTCCGTTTTGAAATCTGGGACTAGATTTGGAATCAGCACGGCGAGAGAGAACTCCAGCAATTCGGAAAATTTTTCGGTGACACCGTGGCCGTCGGTGACGGTCGGTCAAAGTTTTTAAAAACTTTTTGGGCCAAAATATGGCTAAAAATTTTGATCGGCTGCCACGGTATCGCCAGAAAATTTTCTAAAATTTTTGAAACCCCCCTCGCGGTGCTGATTCCAGATCTGATCTCGGATTTCAAAACGGAGGTCGTATGGACCCGTAAAATACCCAGGGAATTTCGTAGTTAAAAAACTCCCGGGTGTGTGTGATCATTCCTGTAAAAAAAAAAAAAAGGAAAATGCTAGAGCGCCCTCCTCGATTGCAACAAGGTTTACCTCGATCAACTTGTAACCAATTACAATTTTGCTCTTAATTAAAATAGTATGAAAATTACAAATTGAGCCTTTAAATACAAAACAACATGCATATATATATAATATATAGTCCAATCATGATTTAGTGTCCAATTGAGAACGGATTTAGTGTGCCTAATTAACACATGTCATCTCAGTATTGGATAATATTTATATCATATATCCAATTTTGAGAAGACATTTTTTAATTGGACACACTAAATTCGTGCCCAATTGGGTCCTAGATCAACAATTATGATATACTCATTCAATTATTCTCCAGGCATAAAACAAGCAATTAAACTCAAGATAAATAGTGGGAATTTGAAAGAGAATATATATACAATCCGCCATATGTAATTACCATTACTTTTTTCTACATATGGATCCATAATGCTTCTTTATAAATTTTCTTTTAAAAGAATTTTGACCGAAAATATTTCGGTTACGTAGTTGTTGGTGGACAAACTAGTCATGGCCAAACACTCGGCTTTTGGTGTTCCTTCTTGGATCACCCTCCTATTCTCTTAAGGACAATTAATTGTACATGTAACATAATTCAAATATATATGCGACATTTTTTAAAAGTACCCATCTATCAATAACCTTATTATTCTTAATTCTTGTGTAGTCCTCTCTGACAAATTAAGCCCTTTAAACATCTTGGAAGAAATGTAAGTGTGTGTTTGATTTCATCCATTTGCCATGAAAATATCCCATCAAGATAAATAATTTTCCACTTTATTGTTTGATTGAAAAATTTGGCATGAAAAATATTTAGACTGTACAATTATTTGAAATCGAAACTTATTTTGCTTATTTTCCATGACAAATTTTATTATCGTTTTCACACCCTCCAATCAAATACACCCCAAGTGTCAGTGCAACATCATGTAGAAAATATGAGTGTAGGTGAACTTCCCAACATTCAATTCCAACCCAAATTATAATATATTTATTTGACAAAAATGCAAAGGGCAGTTATGTGGATTGTGATTTAAACCTAACTCCAATATTAAACAATAAACTTTAATCCTACAAAATATATATATATACAGAGAGAGAGAGAGAGGGCCCGGCCGCCGGGGGCCGGGGAGGGGGGGGGGGCGGTGGTTTCAATCACTCAAAAGTCAAAACTAGCTAGTAGTATTTTTTTCTTTTCGACTATTTGTAATAGTATTTTCTGAAAATACCTTCCTCATCATTTTAATTTTGATATATGTTCAAATTTAGTTTGTCATAATACTAGAGTAACATATTAACATGGACTGTAATATTGGTGTATCATGCATGTTTGAATATTTTTTAAATACTACTATACTAATAAATCACATATGTTTTGCTCGTAATATTAAAACTGCGTTCTAAAAAACTTTTAAAGTAAAATTGAAAAATAATCTTAAAATTTTTTTTAAATATTTGATATATTAAGTTTGAAAGTTCATGTGAATATTATATTATTTTCTATAGTTCAATGTCACATAAACGTAATTGGTTATAAATTCTTGAACATCCATTAATATATATTTTTAATTTAGTGTTTGAAAATATTTAATTTTAATTAACAAATGTATAATGATAGCTATAATCGTCAATTTCCAAACCTATAATTTACTACACTAATTGAAATTAACCACGTTAATTGTTTTAGTGGAGACGTTTACTGTAATTAACTATACTAATTGAAATTAACAAATGTGTAATGTAATTAACCAGTAACAAATGTGCACTATGTGTGTTAATTATATTTATAATATATAATTAAAGTATACATTAAATAAAAAGGGAAAAATGGACAAAAATTTTAAAAAGTGAAGGTAATATGAGAATGTGGATATTTTGCACATTATTTTCTGGCGAAAATGCGATAAACACATCATCTTCAAAGATGTTTATTTAAGTGGTTTTTATATCGTTTTATACGGACTTAATATTTTAATTTGCATCCTTACATCAGCCATGATTTAAGTAAAATTGTTCATTTTTTAGTATGTCAAGTTGTCGCATATATATGTGATAGCGAGCTAATCATATATTGACACGCATTTAATTATCGTAATTTTGTGTATACAAAAAGGAGTAAGGGTGTTGAGAGACATCATACTAGCACCTCAAAGATTTTATGGCATCCATCAGGGTACACACTATGGTACACTCTGACTAATATAACACATCATATGTCATTACAGTTGATGTGTCACATCAATTCAGGGTGCATCATAGCATACACTCTGATGGACACCATAAAGTTTTTTACCATCTCACCTTTCCTTAATAATTTATTCCTTTCCTTTTATTTCTTTTTTAAAATTTACGATAGATACTATTACTTTTACTAGTATTTTTACCCGTGCGTTGCACGGGAAGATTGTATCCAAGATATAATTTAAAATCCGATGGCAGATTTTGCAACCCGTAAATTTTTTGGTGTGGGTCCAGATTGGCATGCACTCGCCCTAAATCAATTCCTATTAACTGCGAATAATTATATTTTTAAAATTATAAAAAGTTTAATATAAGCAAAAATATTTAGACATTTGGAAACGAAAAATATTTGAATCCATAAATTATAAGTCCACGATGAAGTGTCTCACCATTATCCCATTTACCATTTGCTAAAAAAAAAATTTGAGGTGAGAAAAAAATTACTTCGTGGCTCACATGAGGCTAAAGTCTTACTTGACCCTTCTCTTGACCCACCCCTAGTATTCGTGGGTTGGCACAACTCAATAGCTCATTGGTCTAGGGACGAGTTTTGGCTAACCTGTACCGAATCCAACCTGTTGTCATTTCTAAAAACGAATATTAACATATCGAGGAGAAACTCACCAATTTAATATGACTTGAAGTCATCTTCAATCTTCGTAGTAGGCTTGTGTCAAAATCTAGCTAATCCGTAAATTCACTCCCTGCTAATGATCCTAAGTAATAATAAAATATAATTATAGAAAATACAATTAATACACATGTTTACAACATAATTAAGGAAAAAGTAAAAATCTAAAACTTAAAATTTTTTTTAAAAAAGAGAAAAGAGAAAGATTTTTTTTCTTTTCTTTCTTTTTTTTTTTTTAATTTTACAAACACATTTACACTCTACCATATTTAAATTCAGACATTTTCAATTCATTCTCCATGACAAATATGCTTCAAAATTGATGAGATAATGGTAAGTCGCAAATTAATGTGAATAGAAATGAGTGATTGTTTTGAATAAGGGCACAAAATTAAGCCCAAAGATCTCATGACCTCATAAAACGACTCTATGAATTTTTGCCATCATTGAAGCCTCACTAAGCAATCACCATTCACTATACATAGACTGATTTGGATTAAGCCTTATTTTTGACCTGATCAAGCATTCGATTTGCTTGCTATTCTTCTGCTTCAATTATTTTCCTTTTGTTATTGAATAATATGTATATGAATGGTAGGTTAGTCATTTTATCACAGTTGATTTTATAACCAATATTATGTGTTAAAAGACATATTTTTATTACTTATGTTATTCGTAAACATGTTTCTTACTATTTCAAAATAATTACCTAACACAATTAAGTATGTAGCAAGGGTAAGAAGTGAAAAGGCATATGATAAATTATTGTAAATGATTTTATATTTAATTATAAATGGAGTAAACAAATGAAAAGGAAAATATCCATGATCAAAACACCACAAAGTTTCATAGTCCATAATGATTGGACAGTCGAAACTAATTTTGAAAAGGTCACAACTTTCAATTCTAAAGTTAAGTGTCAAATGGATAAGAACGACTTATCTTGATTTATCTATGTTTCTATACACTCAATGAACTGGAAATTCAAAAATGACAACAATGGGAAGGACAAGATACACCATATAAAACATTTTGACCCTCAACTCTTGAACTTCAACAAATAAAAAATAATAGTAATAATACCAATAATTATAATAATAATAATGAATAAATGAATAAAAATAAAAAATTAAAGATAAACCCAGATATACACAACAGGTATTGTGAATTTTCAAAATAAATTAATAAAAGAAGTTAAGGACTATAAACATCAATAACGCATATATATAACTATCTAGAGCAATGTTCATCAACTTTAAATCCACTGATAATGAAACAAATTTAAAATATTCGTAAACATGGATAAATATCTCAACTGTTTTACATCCACACCAAGACTAATTCCAATTAATCTCTTAACATAATCAACTACTTTTTTCGCCTCAGTTTAGAAATCATAGTCGTCTAGACCTTGCGAATAGTCTGATTTGTTTCAATTTTCACCTTGGCCCAATGCTCTGGTCCAATGTCAAATTGGTTGGAGTTCCACAACAACGCACATAGCCGATGGAACCTTCACTTCCTCAACTATTCTCCACCTGCTAAATGATCAGAAATCAATTAAAGTACGACTTAAGAACTCTATTTAACTAAAGACACCCAAAATAGTGTATCACGGAAAAAATACGATAAGCCAGTGCTTTCCCCATATATTTTGCAATTCATAAGTCTTACTCAAACCCAAAGTCTAAACTACAACAGATCATGCCAATACTTCAGCATTCAATAAAAAAAAAGCATGTTGTATATTTAAATAGTCCTATATGAAAAAAAATGAAGAATTGGGGAAAAGAAAAAGTCGAATAACGGCTACGAACCTTCGATCAGTTAAATAAAGAAAACTGATTCTATGCCAATCCTTAAACTTCCCTTTGATATCCCATAAGCTAACCAAAGCATCGACAATTCCAATAGTAAAATATATGTGCAAGATTAACATTATCGAGTTTATATAATAGACCCGACTATCATCAATTATCTCGCTCAACACAAATAGAGATATTTTGATAGGAGGATCATTACTAACAAAGGATTCTATCCAGTGCCCTCATTATTTCACATTTTGAATAAGAAAACATATAAAATAGGTTTGACACACATCTTCCTAGCATGATAGACATGCTAAACCACATTCATGCAAGTTCTCCATAACACAGGATTCAAATGTGTTGATGTATCAAATGAATACAATATTCAATTAATTAACAAAGGAAAACACGACGCATCTTATATAATAATTGAAGAGTTTAATATTTAATTCGAAGTTAAAAAAGAAACACATGCATAAAAGAAGGAAAAAAAGGGGTTTTGCTCTCCAGATCAGACAAGAACAATATAATTATTCAATTACAAAATAAATTCGAGAAAGGTTCTTAAAAAATACACTTTTAATGCCGAATTCTTTTGAATATATGAGCAACTCTGGCATGACATCACAATTTTCCCTCGTCGAATCAACACCAGAAGCAATAAGTCAGTAACTCTGACTTGCAGAGACATATAATAGTTGCACCAAACACTTAGGAAACAAATAAACACATGATAATATAAGAACACATGTATGGGCTAGAGAGACTTGTCCTAAGTAAATTTAAACCAATAATCAATTCAAGTCATTGCTCCAACCAACTTTCAGATAATTTATTTATAGAAAATAGAACAAAAGAGGATTGAACCAAATAAATAATACTCATTTGCAAAAATGGTTAAAAGCAAGAAAAATGAAGTCTGGAATAGATTTATTACGATCAACGGAAAAGGACACAGAAAACAAAACTCTTGAGCCACTCATATGCAACCGAGCACCTCAAAAAGAAAACACACCAAACAGAACCAAATAATTACCCTCCACAATACCTGTGGTGGAAGAGATCAAGGGACAAATAAGTCATATTGTGAAAAGAATGAAAATAGCATGATAGACACAACCAACAAAATTGGAACCTCATTTGCAGGATTGTCCTAATATGATTGTTGTTTTGTAATTTGTTCTAACCATTCCCAGTGGTCAGAAAAAACAGGTCTCCTGTCAAGTTCAACAAATCATTCTGCATAAAGAATTTCGATTAAAAAGTCAAAAATTAAGTAAATTAATGAGGATCAATAGTTTAATTGGAGAGAATAAAAGTGGAGTTACATCATTAACTTAAATGATTATTACTCCATAAAAGATGGGTAAATTAAACAGAGTAGTAGCTTGATTACCTTAACCCTTGGATATCTAATTACGCTCAGCACCAACTTGTTCTAAAGAACGAATTCACAAAACAAACACCGTCAGCTGACTCAATTTTAAGTAGAAAACATGTTTGGTGAAGCGCTCTGGACTACAAAGCACCCAAGAGATGAACTTTCAGATGCTAATATACGATGTCTACAATCAAAATTTTTACGGCATATATTTCAAGACAAAGAAAATAGGCAACCCACAAATCTTCAAAGATAGATAAATTCAACTTACAAATTACAAAAGATAAATTCAATTTACAGATCACAAACCAACATATTCCAGTAAGGAAATTAGTAATGAAATCTATGTTATAGAATTCACAATAGGCACTAATCGAATTATCGTAAATTAGGAAAAAACTAAGAATCAATTTCCAATTTTTCATTAGAACCTAATTTGTGAACGATAAATAGCTTGGCATACCGTGCATTGAATGGCACAATAGGCGCAACATTTTTATTGCAATGGATGGAGGCCAGGAACGCAGTTCAAAATCGAGGGCGTTCCGTGATCGTGGAATCCAAAAAAAAAGGTTGAAATTAGAAGAATAAGACAATGGATTTGGGTGCGATTTGCATGAAAAAAAAATGAATTAGAAGAACTATTATTACCGTTTTGAAGTGCAAGATGTCAGCAGTCGAAGCTTTTTCCGGCGAGAAGACACTTGCATCGGTAGTATCCATCACTCAATCGTTCCCAGTATAGAGAGAAGGAAGACGATTTTTCTTTGTTGGCAGAGAAATTGGCCCAGTAATTGAGAAAACCGATTCTATGATTAAATGGAATTTGAGAGATTTGCGGGTATTACGGATCCCAAACGGATTTGCGTTAGATGATGATAAAGGTCGAGAGTTACGGGCGAGATTTGAATGCAAAATGGGATACGGAAGAGATTTGATCCATGATTATTATTAATTAATTAATATTTAAAGATTATTATATAGAGTTAAAAAACCATCGCAATTAGGGAAGCAATGAACCAAATTCTATATATTAACAATTAACAATAAAATAATATTTTTTTATTTTGAAAAATGCAAGTTTGAGCGAGAAATAAATATAGATTATGCCATCAATAGGCTTCTTGGGAAAATATTGATTGACAAATTATTGGGATTGCAATTTACGAAAAAAAGAATTAAATAAAATAAAAAAATGTCTCAAGGGGGAAAATTTTATCAATTAATTATTAATATTTAATTTAATTTAATTTAAAAAAAATCAGAATAAATAAAAAATGTGAATATAAATAATTTTTTAATCAGTCTTAAGGATTGAGGCAAATCGAGCAAAATCTATTTTTTGATTAATCAATATTTATTAACCCCTAAAAATGAGTATGAGAATTAAGAACAAATAAAAAACAATATAAATAATTTTTTATGGATATGGATATAGAATATAGATATAGAATAGAATTATAGAATATAGATAATTATTATGGTAGGATAATTATGACCATTTAAGGATAATGATGAAATAAGGTAATTAAATAATGAATTAAAAACTTAATTAAGTGCATTGGAGGGAAAACTTGATGAGTTGGAATAAAAAAATGAATTAAAAAATTAAGAAAAATGTGTGCAAAGGCGGGAAAAAACCTTGCTTTTATATATATATAGATGTGGCAAGTTTTCACAAATACAAATAAATATTTCTCTAAATAATTATACAAATTAATCAAATTTTATCTATATATATTTAAGAGAACTTATACGAACAACTCGGCCACCGGAAAAATCCGTCTGTTTGATTATTTATGTATCATTTGTCATTTGATAGGAACTTAGTACTTTGGTTTCTTTAATTATTAATTTTCGATTAATATTTCCATAGAAGAATAAATTTAATATTTTCTTTGACATTCTAATGAGAATGTATGTAAAGGAAATTAAACCCTCAATCAAGGGAGTGGGAGTTAAACTTACATGTTGTTAAATCAGGCGACCTTTTGCATAAATTTAGTACTTTTATTCAATTTATCTTTGGAAACTCCTGTGACGCATCAGAATTTATTATTTCAAATTTTGTTAAAAAATACAACTGAAGGATCTATTTAAATATTTGCTGAGTCAACTGTTTGCCCGTTGGAATCTGGCAATAGATTTCAAAGAATCAGCACGACATATACTCTTCTTGCAAGGGTCAGGTCATACGTCACTTTAAATTATGACCAAAAGTTTTCACTGAAGTCACCCAACTTATAGGCTCATTCACGTGGGTCATCAAACTTCCAATATTTCTAAAAATCATATCAATCAATTAATTTACACTACCATTTGCAGATTTGCTTTATAAACTTTAGCGGAATGTAGTCGTGATCTGGTGTCCACATGTGGTTAGATGATTGGCAAGTGTCATTACCTACCATCAGCCAACACATATTGATCATTTGATTACGTGTAGGTACCGGATCGTTTGCCTAGCGGAATGATGGAAGTTTTTGCATGTATGGCCTGTGGAGTTTGTGAATTAACTTATCATTTTTTTTTTCCGAAGGGAATTGACTTATCATTTTGATAACCCAATTGCTTTGATGCAAAAAAAATGTTTTGTCGTGATAGAAGTCATTGCAAAAAAATATAGGCACCGAATCATTTGCCCAGCAGAATAATAGAAGTCTTTGCATGTATAACCCAGCGGAATGATAGAAGTCTTTGCATGTATGGCCTATGGGGTTTGTGAATTAACTTATCATTTTTATTTTTATTTTTTCTAACTGAATTGACTTATCATTTTGGCAACCCAATTGTTTTAATGCAAAAAATTGTTTTGTCACATGTTTCTTTTTTAATTATTTTTTAACTCAACGATTTGACAAATTTTGCATGGTTATGAACTCCATTATCCTTTACGATATCTATAATTGAAATGGTAAATTAAATTGGGTGACCAAAATGAACAAAGCCTTCCAGTTGGGTCACCTCTGGTAAAATTAATTTAACTATGTTTGGGATAGTTTTTATTTTTATTTTTATTTTTTTGAATGAATGAATGTTGGGGATAGTTTGCCAGTGGGAAAATCGAAAAGACGTCTCTTATCTAATTTATTTATTCTGTTGAGCTCTACATATAAAACAATTCCAAATTTGATAGAGATTAATCAAATTGCTTGATTAATTAATCTCCTAATAATGTTTTTGATGCAATCTCTTTCGTTTTTTTAGTAGTTAGTGGTACTAATCAATGTCTAATGACGTTTTAGCCGTTTACAATAAACGCGAGGCAGCGAAACGGCCACGTTATTTGACATCATGATGACTGAATCATAAGTTATGAAAAATTATTTTAATATTTATTACCTTGTCAAGAAAATGAAATTTTATTTTATTTTATTTTATTTTTGACATGTATACTTCTACGAATGGGGTTATCACTTTGTTCGAGATCATTTATAAATTATAATAGCTCGAAATCAAATAAATCAGTAATTTTCTGTTACTGTCACAGTGAATGTCACCTAAAATGAAATAGTAATAACTTACTAATTTTGTTTAATTTTAACACATATATTTTGTTAATATACATTGATCAACCATTAAAAACACCGTTGTAACCAATATAGATATGTGCAACTCTCAATCGGATTATCGGTTTAATTGGATAGGTTAATTGATATGATCCTGGATGCCCTCATGTGCGAAAAGGGAGCTTGGAGCATTGTTGTGGCAAAGTGGAATCAAGATCAAGCCAAAAGAAACAAATTCGAGTTGATTTCACGAAAATTTGAATGTTCGACTCGGGGTTAGAAGCCATATATCTTTGGAACGAGTGGGATTTTGAAGTTGAAATCTTCTGAAGAGTTGTAGACCATTGAGTCCAGTGCCCAACGCAATTTGAATCGGGTCAATCCGACGTCGGGATCAAAAGTTATGGCCAAAACTCTGAAAACTGCCGGTGCTGAAAACGCTAAAGGCATGCGGTCGCGCATGCGACCGCATGAGGTAATGATACGATCAACGGACCGAGCCGGTCGCGAATGGATCCCTCAAGATCGTCCCCCAACTAGAACCTGGCAAAATCAATCGAGAAACTGATGGAACTCCGGCTCTGACGCAGGCAACAACCGGCAGTAGTACTCCGGCCACCTCCTACGGTGCATAAACGAAGAAACAACAGGTTTGAGCGCTACGAAGGATGATCAACTATTCGATAAGCTCGGGTTCGTGTTTTACAAGCCCAAACACTAAAGGGGCAAGGGTGGGGAGAGACCCCAACCCAAATGCACGAAGCTTCAACTTTCTCTCTTCAATTAAAGCTTCCAAAGTTTTTTTACAAATGAAGATACAAAGCTATATAAACCAAGCAACAAAGAACCGAGCTTGGTCAAGAAGCTAAGTAGAAATAATGCTAAAATATTACAAATATCCTAAAATATGAAAAGTAAGTCGGCCAAAATTTTAAGCCCATGCGGTCTCACATGCGACCGCATGCATAAACACTTACGCCCGTATGGAATGGGTGTTACGGCCGTTTCAACCTTCCTGCCAAAAAAACCCGGAAAATTGAAAGTTTACCTCATGCGGTCGCATGCGCGACCGCATGCCTTCTTTAGCGTTTTCAGCACTGGCAGCTTTCAGAGTTTTGGCCATAACTTTTGATCCCGATGTCGGATTGACCCGATTCAAATTGCGTTGGGCACTAGACTCAATGGTCTACAACTCTTCGGAAGATTTCAACTTCAAAATCCCGGTCGTTCCAAAGATATATGGCTTCTAACCCCGAGTCGAACATTCAAATTTTCGTGAAATCAACTCGAATTTGTTTCTTTTGGCTTGATCTTGATTCCACTTTGCCACAACAACGATCCAAGCTCCCTTTTTGCACATGAGGGCATCCAAGATCATATCATTAATTCTCCAAATGAAGTGATGAACTCTCAACACCACCTTATTTCTCGTGTGGACCAACTAGATGCAGCTGGGGTTTAGATAATAAATTCTCAAATTGTTGTATGAGAAAAAACTATGAGCAACATCAATAAAATAAGTGTAAAAGGCCAAGTACCCAAAATCAATAAATCTTCCTAATGTATGAAATTAATAACTTAAAATTTGAAAAATTAAACCATATATATTTCAGATTTTTCCAGAATTCTTAATCACGATGGAAAAGAGTTTAATTTTTTAATTTTATTTTTTTAAAGACAAAAATGTAAAATGTACATCTTCCTAAAAAACCCTTATTATTTTATGTTCCATCAAAAAATCTATCCACACTTTCTTTAATTTTGTAGGAAAAATTATTATCTACGACCAGGCATTACCATTAACAAATAGTATACTATGTTTTCGCAGTGGAAATAACTATAAGGTTTGACAAGAAATAATTGTCGAAGACAATGATGAAAGCGAAATGATAGATAAACAGACAATAATATATATATATATATATATATATATATATTTGTGACTATAGGAGAAAACCGACTTAATGGAGATTTTCTCCCTTACAAGAATAGAAAAAGGATATATACGTCTGTCGTTCCGTTATTTCGTTTTCCACATAAGCGGTTCAAAAAAAAAATTGCCCTTTCTTCCTCGCTCTCTAAAAGCTTGTGGACATTGGACAGAGCCACAAAGGCTTCAAAATTGTAAGGGATGTTTACAATAATATATCATTTTAGGTTTAAAATTTCATAAATCCGGTAAAGTATAATTAATTAGACATTGCCCACAAACATTTAGGGGAAATTGCAAAATTTTTGGACCGGATCAATTTCAAGGATATATATCGGTAAGACATGAAAATGAACATATTATGGCCTAGTGTAATTGGTAAGATACCTAACTAATTGAATGATCTTGGCTTCAATTCTTCACATGCCCATTTTAAAGATTTTAATTCATTCCTTTTCCATTTTCATTCATTTCTTTTTCATTTTTCTCATAATTTTTTTATATTTTTATATTTTCATTTTGAACATTCTTTTTTCCACCTCTTCACATGCTCATTACACATGCCTTACACATAAAGTGTAATGGACATATGAATTAAAATATTAATTACGTAGGTGTAATTTATTACACATTACAAATGAATTACACAGGCTGTGTAATTATTTAGATCACTTCATTTTTTTATTGTCTCAAATATATCTGCAAAGCATTACACATTTTTTGTAATGCATTATATATTCTTATTTTTGTAATTAATTAAAGATTATCTATAAGCATTACATATTCTCTGTAATTCATGTGTAATTTATTAGTTATTCTCTATGATTCATTACAGATAAATTACAAATTATTTGTAATTAGTGAAATATTCTTTGTAGTTAATTATAAATTATCTACAATGTATTACACATTTTTGCAATACATAATGTCAGTCCATTTTCCAATCCCTTTCATCCAAGTTCTATCCAAAATTTTATCAAATTTTACCCAAAATCTCATCAACTAATCCTCCATTATTACCAGTTTCTTCATCTTTCACTCTGAAAATATTAGAAGTAATCTTAATCAAGAAAAACCCCAACATTCTTCAAGAGTTTATAAGCCTCAAAAATCAACTGCATATCACTATTTTTTAAATTGATTTATAAAAATACTACCATTCACCAAAAATAAGCAAAACAATTACAGAAGGCCTCGATTTCCAATTCACAATCGTAGCTGCATTTGACCATGGCTATGTAATCCTCATCATCATAAACCACAAACAATCACTCAATTATTCACATTATATCATTCTTGCATCGAACATAATGTGGAATTTTAACGCTTAATTTCTCTAATATAACTTTTTAAAAATTATTATCTCTCATTTACACAAAATATGAAGTGCATTACACATGATTGCATATAAAGTGTAACGCACTAATAAATTAATGATTAGTTACACATAATGTGTAATTCATTACACATGAATTATAAAGAATGTCTAATTCATTAGTGTGTATTATGTTGCACAATACAAATGAATTACACACAGAATGTGTAACTAGAAAACATAGTGCGAAATAATTACTCTATGTTAAACTTCTTACAAATTATTGCCTTTTTCATACAAAATATATAGCGCTTTACACGTCTTAAACATAAAGTGTAATGCGCTAGAATGTGTAATTCATCAGTGTAGATTCAATTAGACATAAATTGGATCCTAATACACTTGAATTACACTTAAATGCGTGTTAGCAACAAATTATGAATCAAAATAAAAGTCACTAGTATACCGCTTTCCTACAGTGGAACTCGACCAGTAGATCTGATTTGAAATGCGTGTTAGCAACAAAAATCTAATTAAATACATAACATATTAGTTGAACATGTGAAATAAGGTGAAATCTCAAGATCCAATCTAATGAAATTAGGTAAATAAGTTCCTCAGCACTTTCTTTAACTGTTTTCTATTAGAAATAATGCAAATGAATTAATAACTTAGATTCTAAAAAATGACACAATTAATAAGCAAAATCCCGCCTACAAGCAACTAGTGCCTAATTGGAAGTGAAAAAATCATTGATTCTTGTTTTTCACAAATATGATCAACTCATGAATAAGCATGCCATAACTTGAAAATCCTAAAAGTAGTATGAAAACCCTTAGACACATTTCATCGAACACTTGGCGTGCATAAAAAGTTTATAAAAAATTGAAGCAAAACTTGTGCAAGTGACTATCCAATATTTTCACCTAAGCATCTCAATTTAATCAAATAACCATTCCTGTAGCCCACATTCCTCAATTAAAGCTAACTTAAAATTTTGAAATCACTGTACATATGGTTAATGGACAATGGATGCATCAGGTTGGCAGAGAAGGATTCCGCATTTAATCGTCCAATCAGCACAAGAGCATGGTATATGATGAAGACGAAGAGAAGGAAGATGAACAGTCTAATTCTAATCGGTTTAGGGAGGATGATGCAGATGCCACATAGATGAGTATGAGGATGAACCTTCATTAGAGTATTTTAGCAATTAGTTTGGTTTTGTAGGATTTATGAAATATCAAAGATAAATGCCCTACTAGTCCTAATTTCCTCAAATTGTAACAGGGTCATTGGCTGAGGCCCAACTGGGAAACGGGTTACAACTCTAGAGAAGGCCGTTCTTCAAAACGGAAACACTATAACTGTGAAGGGGAGGGAAAAGGGAAGACGTCTTCGTCGCCCATTTGGCACCAAGTCATCTAACCGTTGGAGTGACTTCTATTAGACTTTCTTCTCCATCACCAAAACTTGGGAGGAAGGTAATATCAGATTTATTATTCTGTAACTGGGCTTTGTACGAAGTTTCAAAATCCAACTCTAACTGATTGATGTGGATGGCTCAACTCCTTGTAATTAATTTGTTTAATTTCCACAATTTCTGTGTCTTGATGGTAATCGATCTTCCTACAGCAGCTATTGAATTTCCAGAAAACATTTCTCGCTGTTGGTTATGGTTTTATCCTCGTCTCAAGTGTAATCGGTGAAATATCGAGGGCAAAATCCAGTGACGGCAGCAGCCCTACCTGACCCCAGGTGGCTCAGCCCCCCTGTGGGGTAGGTATCACAGCTTCTATGTCGAAGATTGGCTTTTTTATTTGATGGGCTTGTGCTTATTTTCAAGAAAGTCTCCATTGCGTTTGAATTTTAATGTTGTGCATAAGTTAGGGGTGTTTACCAGGCAAGTTGTTGTAAAGGATACCTTTTGCAAATTATATAGAAATTCTTCTTGTACTTTAGCATTGGATGATGACTCTGATACTGGTTCAAACTCTGAAAGCAACTCGGAAAATGAAACAAGCGAGTGGAGAAAAGGAAAACGAATCCACGAGCTGCAAAAAGGCACCAAGTTGTTCACAGTTGTGGTTAGAGTTCTTAAGTCTTTAAATTGGCGGGCAGCAAGGAAAATAACTATGCTGAGTGCTACGGAAATATATGGTTTTAATATGTCCGCTGATGCCTTTGTGATGATGGTGAATATATTTGCATGTGCTGAAATGCATTTGGAAGTATATGCATTGCTTAGACAGATGGTTTGTTGCTATCAAAAGTTCAATGTTGATTTACGAGGACTGTTCTTCACTTTATTGGATTCGTCTGCTGGTCCAGCTAACTCAGCTCCACTAGTTGATGTGCTTATCAAGGTTTTTGCTTCAAATAAGAGGCTTGAAGATGCAGTTGATGCATTTGTCCGGGCTAAGCATAATGGGCTTCAACTAGATATCCGGTCGTGCAATTTCTTGCTTAAATGCTTAGCAGAGGCAAATGAAAGGGAACTCCTAGTCAAATTATTTGAAATAATGAAGAATTTTGGTCCCTTGCCTTGTGTCTACACTTACACAATTATGATTCAATTTTACTGTGACACACGCCACAGGCAAGGTATTGTAGATATTGATGAAGCAACTAACATTCTAGAGGAAATGCAGAAAAGTGGGATTGCTCCATCTATTGTAACATATGGTTCATATATTCGCGGACTTTGCAGTGAAGGGAAGCCTGAAAAAGCTATGCAGGTTTTGGTGGAGATGAAGAACTGTGGAATTATCCCAAATATGTGTATTTATAATTTGGTTGTCAACTCACTGTGCAAAAAAAGTAAGTCAGAGAAGGCACTGGAACTTGTTCCACTGATGCTTAAAACTAATACATTCCCTAATGTAGTAACCTATTGCACTCTCGTAGATGGTTTTGCTAAACAGAAAAATCTCAGGAAGGCATTTGTTTTGTCTGAAAAAATGCAAAGAGTTGGAGTTCCAATGAATAAAATCTCATATACAGTTATTATCAATGTATTATGCAATATGGGAAAGGTGGAACAAGCGTATAGTTTGTTTAAGGAGACGATCTCCGAGGGGATTGATCCAGATGTAATTTTTTATACCTCAATGATTGCTGGATTTTGTGGAAGCCAAAATATGGGGAAGGCATGGGAATTGTTCGAGGAGATGGTGCAGAAAGGTCATTTACCCTCTGTCATTACGTATACTTGCCTCATAGATGGGTTTGCTAAACAGGAAAATCTGAATAAGGCATTTGGTTTGTATGAAAAAATGCAAAAAGTCAGCATCCCAATGAATAAAATCTCATATACTGTGGTTATCAATGTACTATGCAATATGGGAAAGGTGGAACGAGCATATAGTTTGTTTAAGGAGATGATCTCAGAGGGGTTTGATCCAGATGTAATTTCTTATACCTCAATGATTTCTGGATTTTGTGGAAGCAAAAATATGAAGAAGGCATGGGGTTTGTTCGAGGAGATGGTGCAGAAAGGTCATTTACCTTCTGTAATTACGTACACTTGCCTCATGGATGGGTTTGCTAAACAGGACAATCCAACAATGGCTTTCTTCTTGTTAGGAAAAATGCTAAAAGTTGGAGTTACTCTAGATAAGATTACAGTTACAGTTCTTTTTAATGTTTTATGTGAGATGAAAGGGGTGAAAGAAGCATATAATTTGCTCGAGGAAATGATTTCGGATACAGATGAATATTTTTACACCTCAATGATTGCTGGATTATGCAGAAGCACAAATATGAAGAGTGCATTGAAATTGTTTGAGGGGATGGTAGAGAGGGATCATTTACCTACAGTTGTTACCTATACTTGTCTAATTGATGGATTTTTTAAGGTGAATCAGATGCTCGAGGTCGACGAGTTGCTAGATGAAATGAGAAAGAAGAATGTGTGTTTTGATCTGGTTGCCTATTCGGTTCTCATTTCTGGATACCAACGCCTTGGGTGTCAGAACAAAGCTCATGAGCTGTTAAGTGAAATGCGAAGGAGGGAGTAGTCCTAGACTATATTATTAAAGACTGTACAGTGAGTAATAGAACTGTCTCTCTCCCTCTCTCTCTGCCATATCTGCTGTCCTTTTGGCTTGTAGATTTTTGACATGAGCCTCGAGTTTAGATGTCCAATGTGTGAGCTCTTTGGCATTTTAATTTTCAATATCAATTAAATTGTCTTTCATCTAGAAAGTTCAACTCGATAAATGGGATGCATCTGAGTTTTTTTAATGGGTAATGGGAAAATTTAAACTTGCAAACAAATTGTTTGCTTTTAGTAGCTAGGTATGGATAGAGAAATGTATATACCTGCACTTATAGACCTGAATCCAGCTTCATTGCTAACAGGGCCTAACAAGTCACACAACTACTTGTAAATACCAGTACATCAACTTTTGAAGAAATTATTTTGCACTACTTCAGTTAATATGAATTTAAGTTATAAATGATCACTTCCCCTTTTCGTTACTTAACATCATTTTTATGCTGTTTTTGTTTGATATAGGCATGGAATTTGCTGCCATCGAGGTGAAGGCATTTGTAATTGTTTGCTTCCATCAATCAAGGTGAGGACATCTCTAATGTGGTCTGTCACAGCTCCGCTGCTGTTTAAATCAAAAGGTATATTTTTTTAGCAAAATACAAATTTAATTGATCACAGGAGCTTATTCATTTCCTTGATTTAGCTTAATGGCAACTTGATTGTTGTCTGACTAACATAGTTTCTCGTCTTCATATGATTGTGTGTTATTAGAAATATTTAAAGTGTTTGTAAAGGGATTGAAATGAGTATTGAGAAGTGCGTGGAACTGTAGACCTTATAAATTATGTTTTGGCAATTATTCATAAATATGTTAATATAAGTTTAGTAAGACTTGCCAAACAAAGCCAATATTATCTGTACAAATGGAGAAACTGCTGGTCACTTTTCTTTGCATGTAGTCACTATTCACCGATTTGTGCTATATTTGGATTGGCCGTAGTCTGCATACATGGCTAATGAGTTGCCATTGAAGGTTTCTTGGGGCCATGGCAAGACCTCGGGGATTAAAAAGTTGTTGATCAAGTAGCAATTTACCTAAGAATTGGTACTGCATCACTGAACTTAACGAGTCGACATGCTGAATCGCGATCTCAGGAGCATTGGGTTAACTTATGACGAGTCGACATGCTGAATCGCGATCTCAGGAGCATTTGGGAATGACTAGTGAATTGTGGCATAGTATGCTTTTTGATTAGCACCCATGTACATGTTCTGTATAATTCTGATTATTCTGGGTTATTTCTGTAGGGTAAACATATCGCATCTAGAAATTGTACACTACACGACTAGTGATTTCTTCATCCCCGTGTATAAATATACATGAAGACACTACCTCAACAACCTTGAGATGGCAGCTTTGTTATCGCGATTGCGCAAGTCACCTGTGCTGAAATAGACTTATCTCATTGGCATAGCCAATGTTTATTTTAACTTTTTTTTTCTAGTCTAAATCAAACATAAATACCAACCATAAGCCTAGCACAATTATTCACGCATCTCGTGAACAACACTGCTTTTCCAACTTACATATTTAAATTTTGACAATAAAAATTTAACCACACGGTGTTAGCATTGAGCGTGAACAGCTTGACACCAAGATATTTGTTTATGTAATTGGCAACCATATGGCCAAGATCGAGAACGTATATGTACAACCAAAATTAGACAAAATCCAACTCTTTCTTGCTTCTTGGAATGATCTTATTGCCCCTCCGCTTGCTCATAAAAATGATTATAACCAAGTTGCAACTAGTTGTATATATAAACATTAAGATACGACAAATTTAATAACTGAAAATTTCAACGTATTCTACAAAATTTCTACAAAAATAGGAGCTCTCTCTAAGTTCCCCAAATTTCAACAATATATACCAGGCTTGCATGCTAAGTTCCCGAAAATGTTCATGCTGCCGAAAAATAGCTTGTGAACAAATACAATATAAATTACAAAAGAAACCAAGATGGGGAAAAACATGTCTCTGCTCCATGTGTGTTCTCTGTGTGTAAATGTGTAGTACTTCTACAAGAAAAGAGATTGAAAATTCAGTGCTTCGAATCACTTTGACCCCGATATCAAAAGGATGACATCAACAAACGGGGCAGAAATGTATCACTTCACAGTCGATTGTTCAGCTAGTTACAGACTCATCTTCACCATCTTCACTGTCATCGCTGCACCAACAGAGGTAGCATGTCACGACAAAGGCAGCTAGTTAGCATTGATAATGATGGATGTTCACTGTCATTGTGTGGTCATCTGTCCCTAAAGTAACACTCTACATATTGAATCATGTTAAAACACTTCTACTACATGTTACAGATAACTCAGAGGCCCCAGCGAATGAGTGGAAAAGGAGATAATAGCTACAATTTTGGAAATTGTAAATAACTCGCCTCAACTGGTAACCTTTTACATCTAACGGTACACAAATACGAATGCAAAGGCATTGACGCGCGAGATTAATGACAAAATAAAAGCTTTAAAAGGTTATTCCTGCAAAAAGAGAAGCAACGAGACGCTCACCTGTGTTCAGGAAGCTTTGATATTCGTCTAGCATCCAAGCCAGTTATATATTTTTGCGCAGCTTGAACATTTTCGGCTCCTGGAAATTAAACAGAAGTCATCTATTTTATGATTTAAAGAAAGGAGTAGAATAAGAGCTAGAATCTTATACGTTGGGCGTATGATTCACCAGGTTAAGCTGAGCACGTGCACCCAAGAATAAAATGTTTGACTAGCCCCCATTGTCAAAGCGCTTATATTATATGTAACAAACTGAATCTTCATAGACACATTCTAATTCATCAACAAATTCTATGCACTTGTCTACTGCTCCGTTCTATCTACTTGCAAATTTTGGAGGCTTAATAAACAGACTTCAGTTATATGCGGACTTTTCAATTGATACAAGTAAAAGATATGATCGCTCAGAAAAGTTTTTGTAATTTTCAACAAGAAACTTCATTAGAAAGTACAGAAAACGGAAAATATGCTCACAAGATTGATGGAGGAGGAAACAAAACAACATACCCTTTGTCAACTGGAACGCATGCAGTGCACATCTTTCAGCAGAGAACCTGACAGTCGTAGATCCATCCTTTATGCATTCAGCGAGTACAGGACCAAATAATGAAACATGTATAATGATGGCAGCATGATTGACCTGCATAAAATTCCAATATTGAAATCAGAAACCTCGTACAAGAAATAAAGTACAGTGGTGGTCACAAGATAAACATGTACTTTGGCAGCAGCCTTCACTGCCGACAAGGCCCGTCTTCTGACTTCACTTGAGTCATCCTGCATTGCCATTACCAAAGATGCCAAAGTTGCTGAATGGGCAGTTGTGTTTGCAGGATCGCTCTGGATTTGGTGAAGTAAAAGTCTCCCAAGAGAACGGGTGGATGATTCGCGAACAGGGAACTAAATAAAAATTGAGTAGTAAATCCAGATACCAGTAGTAAAATAATGATGGAGATAAATGGAACTTCTGGAAAGGCAAAGAAAACAATACCTTCTCGTCCTTCAAAGTGCTTTTGAGACTACTCACAACATCTGAAAACAATGGAGAAGCAGATATTATGGCAGGATTGTGCCTGAGAATAGAAGACATTGCCAGCACTGATCCATGTTTAGTTGTCCAGCTGGAAGATGAAGCCGAATCTGCAAGTTCCTTGAGCATTCCAGAAATCTGACCCTCTTCCAAGTACTGCAATACCATTGTAGCAATCATTAGTCAGCAATAAAGAACCAAATATCCAAATGATTGGAACTGTTTTGGACATGAGCTTTCAGGATTAGTACATGAAATGATACCGCCAACAAATAGCTCAAACTTAACAAATATCCACATAAAGCCCATAATTGAGTGATTGTGACACCAGTTTTATACTCGATTTAAATAATTTATTAGCTTTTACGACTAACCTGTGATATGATGCCCAAAATGGTAGCAGCAGAACTTCGGACTTGGTCATCATTCTCATAAATCATGTTCTTCATTTGGTTATAGATGCGTGTCTGAACCGCAGCACTCACAGTTTTCCCAGCATTCTTAATTACACCTTCCAGAGCTCTCAAAATTGCCTCCCGGATACCAACATCGTCAGTCTGGCAAGAAATAATGAACTGTCTTATGTTCTATTGATATATGAATTATGAGCATAACGACAAAAATTTACGGATCATTACCTGCAAACTAGATAAAAGATCACCAACTAAAGGATCAACACGATTACTGATTGCACTGAGCTTCCCAAGGGCAAAGGCAGAACTTGAACGAACAGTCCTGCAATGGAATTTTAAAAAACAAAAAATACAAGCATTTGTTCACCACAGTGTTTTTGTAACGCAATTTAAGCAGATGAAAACACCCGAAATGACAGTTAATACATACACAAAGCTCATAAAATAAGTCAAAAGAAAATAATTAAGTTGTGCAAATCCCCTTTTTAAAAATTAAGTATATCTGCCATTATAACCTTGTGTTGTCTTGAAGACACTTGATGAAAGTCGTTTGAAGCTGTGGAAGAAAAGGCTTTAGAGCCATGCCTCCCTTCTGTATTATGATGCTCAAAGTCGACAGAATTGCATTCTTTACTTGCCAAGGAAATCGATCCCCGATGATTCGAATTAGTGGCCTGGATAAGGAAACAATTGTCCATAATAGTCAGCATCCTCGACATGGTCTGGACAACACAAAGATTATTACAAAATACACCCCCGATAAGGCAACTGATATTTTGAAACACAACAGGAACGATGAACTGAAGCTGAGGTTTTTCCATTGTCCACGTAATAGTGTTACAGCCTAGGAAAAGTTCAAAAAGAGAATGGGGATGCAGAGAAAAAGAGAAACTTAAATGATCTCATTCAAATAAATGAGGAACAGCTAATACTGAACAATAATGTGTTAGTTATCTAAATTTGATAGGAAAAGGAGCACTTGATGTACAAATAAGTGTTTTATTTAGTAAATAAACTCAAGATATTTCACCAACTTCCAATATACCACGACAATCAAGTATCATACAGTAACTATTTTGCTGGGTAAACGTAAGTCAGATTATATTATGAGATAACAAGATGAAAAGGACCTTCAATGTGGAAAATATTACACCTCAGAAACTCGACAATTACAACATATTAGTCTTATTGGAACTATTCTACATACCCTGTGATGGGAATGACAAAAGGCTTCAAAGCTTGTTCACTTGTGACTTCAACCAGTTCCCCAAGACCCAAGGCTGCTTGCTCTCTTAGTTCAGCAGATCCACTTATGAGACCCTGATAAATGTTAATTGCAGATCAGAACGTCAAGCGAATATTGGGTGCTGGAAGGCATTGCAAAAAAGAAACAATGAAAGGAAGATCCAATCTTGGGTTGCATGCGAGCCTAAGAGAACAGTTCAGCCACATCTTCATATGGGAACTGATCACATGCTCCATAAGCACAAATGCAGAATAATGAACACAGAGATTCTGATGGAAAATGTAATGGAACAATGTCAAGAACTAATATATATAAAAAAATAGTCGGTATGCTTGGCACCTACTCGCTCACACGAATATCCTAGATTTGTCTTTGGACAATAAATAACATTTTTTTCAGCATTTTCATTATTAAAAAGTTAGTTTAGAAAGCACCAAGACCCATGTAGTTTAATAACATTCGGGTCGGTTTCTTATCCCTTGGTGAAGGGTTCAATTCCCCTCCCCTACATCCCAAGTAGTAATTCAGGAATAAAATAAAATAAAATAAAATAAAATAAAAATAAAAATTAGTACAGAAAGCAGCTCCTGATGAAATTCTAGCTTATTAATCAACCAAAAAGAAATGGTGCCACAATTTAAGCATCGCTATAACTTCTAGAAAGTCAAACCATGAGATAGGAAATAGAAACAAGTTAAGCTCAATCAGCTATATTGAGAGAGAGAGAGAGAGAGAGAGAGAGAGAGAGAGAGAGAATTCATTTTATTTGTTAGTCTGCTTTCTGTGGTCACTGCAAAAACCATTAAGGATGTCGTGGTACCTTGAACAACGGTGAATCACACCCATAAGCCACTAACCACACCATCATCTTAATAGAATGCTAAAACCTCCATCACTAAAATCATTGAACAGCTCCGCCATCAGCCTCCCTCTCCATCTATCTACCCCCACTTTTCCTCACACACATATCCAAGCAAACCACTAACTCCAAATAGAATACTAACGGAAGGAAAATCATCTAATTATCAGTACTCTTGGTCAGCACAATAAGAGATCCAATAATCAAGGAGTAATCTGAAAGTACCAGCAGTTCAATCATTTAATTTTATATGAAGAGAGGTGAAATACCTGGAGAAAAATTGGAGCGACAGGTTGAAGAGCTTTAGGGAGACAAAAACCAGGTATCAAAACCGGTCCTCCCTGCATGTATTAGACACGCAGTAAGCATTTTCACCTAAAATGAAGGCCCTTAAGGTGCTAAAAGTTCATTTTAAACACCATGCTTATAATTGTACATTAGCATTTTCACTTGACATGAAGGCCCTAAAGGTGCAAAGGTTCATTTTAAACACCATGCTTATAATGTACATTGTAGGACTGAAATCTGAAAGCTATGCAAACAAGTAGACGTACTTTTCTCTTTCGGCGTTCTTTATCACGGGATGTTGATACAGCATCACGGACCAACTTTACATATGAAGGAAGAACCTCTTTAGGAGCTGAGCTTATAACCTTTGATAAAGCTTCCCAGGCCACCTGAAGTTTCGACAGACATGAATAACAGACATAAAATTGAACAAGCAAAATCACTCTAAACATTACCTCAACCGTAGCAGGATCTGTGTCACTGAGTAAAATAATAAGGGTCGATATCATGTTCGGAGCTTCATCAACTAGATACAACTTGCTATTTTGGAAGAAGTATCCTATCAGATAGGATGAACTTAGTCTAATTGAGGCCTGCAATGTCAAATCGTGACTCAATGAGTATCTTCCAAATGGTGCAGGCAGATGTACTTTTCTTTCTTCCCTGTCAAGTCATCAGGAGGGGGTTTGACATGAAGTATAAAATAAATCCATGCCTGATTATCTCCAACTCCTTTAAGAAGTTCTGAAATCAGAGATTCAACGCCTTCCTCATCAATCACCAAGACAACAGTTTCCGCAGCTTTTTTCGCCAAATTTTGAACATTCTATAATTCAGCAGGGAAAAAGAAGACAGATCAGGAAAAATAATTAGCAAGTGTTTGTTTTCACTTTTTTTCACCTAAAAACTATCTACTACTAAAAGTCAGTCAAACATCAATATCAACCACACATTTCACATCATCACTCATTATTATCTACACATCTCGTGGTCCCCACCACTACACTCCACTTTTAGCAAAATTTTAGGCAAAAATAAGTACACATGAACACACATGAACACACGCTTAGTTATAACTGAAACCTACCTAATGACTCATTAACCATGTGAAGGTGTACAAAATTTATAGTTTGTTGACACTTGGGTGGAAGTTGGTGTGACAGAGAGCAGGCAGGGAAGAGAGAGATCTTGAATGTCCAATCACATACCTCATCATCATCACTCATCGCAGAGAGTAAAGCAGGAAGAACTGTACCAAGGTGGAAGTCTAGACCAGGACCGGCAACCTCGGCTAGAGCAGCCAAAGCATGTGCATTGAACGCACTGAAAGCAAACCAGAAGACACAGGTAAACAACAAACCAATATATGTATATCAAAGGTTCAAGCAAACTGCAAACATAGATACATACTTAAGTGGAAGGTTGACAAGTTTAGGGAGGATATGAGGCAGCACAACAGTGGTCCTGACACTACAAGCAACAATAAGGATAATTAGTACAACAGAGTGACAGACAAATAATGCAATATAACAGAAACTGTGTATGACGGCCAACATACCTCAAAATTTGTTTGAGACCATCAAGGGCAGTATCAGACATTTGCTCATCTTCTAAAGCATGCAGAAGTGTTGGAATAATTTCATCAATGGCTTGCATACCAGCGCTCTGTCATGAGAAAACAGAATCAATTTCTACCTCATACCATCATAATAGAGATGAACCTACATAAAAGCATAAGCTTGTAATGCAAACTTACCTTGTAAAGAGTACTGAATGCCATGCCTGCAGATTCACGAACCTCAGGTACACTGTTAAGAGGAAAAATTAAAATGGTCAATCATAGTCATAACCTACCTCTAACATAAACAAGATTAGCTGACAAACCTGTCACAAAGAGCAGTCCGGATTGTGGGTATAAGATTGTCCATGAACGTCAACAGCTGACTCTTACCAGCACTAGCCATCACTTCACTGAGACCAATGCAGACACCCTAATATTCAGGTGGATAAAAGAATTAAAAATAATTTAAATATTTTAAATGAACTAATAGTAAAAAGTTTTGATCCCAGCTAAGATCAATAAGGATTTTTTTTTTTTGAAAAAGAAACAATTATATTACTATGATCATAAAGTTACCAAAAAAAAAAAAAAAAAAGCTTTCTCATTACAAGTCCCTAAGAAAGCAGTGGTAAAGCATATCAAACTAGTTACAAAAATTCCTCCATTCTCTACCAAGCTCCAAAAAGGATTTAGTCGATTCCCAGTTCCGACCTTCCAAAAGACCTAGCAAAGAAGTGATTTAAGTGAAAACAAAAAAGGGCCATATAGTCAACTCAACTTTACTAGGAATATGGCTTAGTTTATGCTTTGTTTTTGACAGACTATTTAGGCTGAATTAACAATTTCTCCACAGATCATACCAAGTCCAGAAGATGGAGCCTAGATAGAAGTGGTAATTTTTCGTGCAGATCAGCCTATTCTAATCTAAGGTCAGATAACTTGCTTCCAGAGGAGAGATGGGCTAAATCTTTATGGCAGAGCCAAGCCCCATCAAGAATTAAAGTGTTCGGCTGGCTATTGGCATTGGGAAAATTGAGTGTCCATGACAACATACAAAAGAGACATCCATATCTTGTTTTGTCTCCAAGGATGGTGCGTATGTTGTAAAGATAATGGGGAAACTGTTTCTCATCTTTTTCTGGAATGCACTTTGGTCCAGAAATTATGGGCCAAACTTTTCTATGAACTTGATATTTCATGGCGCATGCCTCGAGATTGCAGTCAACTTTTAGCATGCAAAGTGGAGGGAGGAAAGAGGACTTCAATAGTATGGACAGCTACGATTCTCGCAATTTGCTGGGCAGTGTGGGTTGAGAGAAACAGAAGGATTTTTGAAGACCTAGAAGAATCAATTGAAAGGATGTGGGAAAAGATCAAGTTCTGGGTTGCTACATGGATTTTTAACGCTAGAGAGTTTGAGGGTTTATCTTTCTTTGATCTTAGTAGAGAGTGGAGAAATTTTTGTACCTAGTGTTGTCAGTGATTTTGTTTGTGCGCTTTTCATGGTTTCTCAGTTACTGAGTGTAATATTTTGTTACCCATCAATCCATTAATAAAAGTGTTTCTTTTTCAAAAAAAAAAAGTCCAGAAATTGACACCACATTAAAAATCAACTACTTGGTTTAGATTCAAATTAACTTGGGGGTGGGGGTGGGGGGTGGGGGTGGGGGGTGGGGTGGGGTGGTGTTGTGCATACAGCTAAGTTTAGGAAGCATAACCATACTCAAGCGAATTCTACTAACGATCAAGGAGAGACTGACATCAAAGCAACATGAACAACCAGACTTGAGGGCCTCTCAATTGGGGGGAGATGCTACTCAAGCTACCCTACACGAGTCTGGGAGAAAAAACTCTGAACTGACTTCCCCCAACTTACGCTAATAATAATAATAATAATAATAATTATTATTATTATTATTATTATTATTATTATTATTTTTTTTTTTTTTTAAAGATTCAAATCACTAGTTACGATCTTCATGCCATAGTCAAACATTCTTTGGTTGCATGCATCGAAGTCCGAGAACTGAAGATGATGCAATCACATAAATGTGATTCCCAGGCTCTAGTTTTAAATCCACAATACCAAAAAAATCATTATCTCGAGCCTTAAACATTAAACCTCGTCATGTTCACATATGTGGCATGGTCCTCATATACAGGTTTTATCTCAACATGTAAACTCCTGCTTGTCATATTTACATAACTTTTTTAAGTGTAAAATGAAAATATATTCAGGTATAAGTATAATAAAGGAAATACGTTTTTGACCCACAATTCAACAATCAGAGAGAATACAATTATAGTGTTAGTAGCAATGATGATAAGAGTAAAATTATCCAGAAATGATATAAAATAACCACAAGTTGCATAGAATGAAAATATAACATTCAGTGATGTACATTTTTAGAACCAGAAATTCCAATCGACCTTGGTCAAACATGATAGCTTCAAATGTGTGGTAGAAGACTCACCTGTCTTCTGCTGGGATTTGAATCACTAAGCCCCTCAGACAAAATAGGAACGATCAAAGGAAGTACTCTATCACCAAGCTTCCTTACAAGTTCGCCCAATGAACGCCCAGCAACCTGAAAATTAGCAGAACGAACTCCACATCAAAAATCTGTTGACAACCTGTGCAACCTACAGTTATCTGTGCAAGACAGACCTGACGTCTTTCCGAAGATGATGAAGCCAGAGAACTAATTAATGTGTTCATTAACACCGGCATTATTTCCTTTAGGGTCTTTGGAGTGTTTGCAACTATAGTCTTCCACACATGCAATGCAGCCTGAAGTGTATATTAGAATTCAAAGTCAATTCTAAGTAAATTATAAAGTTTCGTGAAACCAGCAACAAAAGTTAAATCCACTGTTGTAGCACAAATATTTACTCGAATTGCGTGTAGATTGTGCAGTTGAAAATGGAGATAATGTATTAAAAAATGTAAGGTAATGTGTGTGTGGTCCAAAAGGAGGAGAGAATTTTTTTTGAATTAGATTGTGAATCAAACAAGGCCAATATCTGCATTACCTGGCGAACTGTAATGCTGACATCAGTTCTAACCATATACAATGCAGCAAGAACTTCATTACGCTTCTCTCTTCCAAGTACTTCAATGATAGCACGCCCCTGTGCTTCAGTACTAGCACCTTCATCATCACTGCCACCTTCCAGAAGTGCTTTCCCGGAGGTTCCAGCAACCTAAAAGTGGTAATCAAATGGAAATAGCTTTCACTAAAGAAATAATGGCAAAAAAGCAATGGGATTACCGGAGGTAATACCTTAAATAGAAGATCTCCCAATAATTCAACAGAACTCTGCCTGATACGCCAATTATCATTGAAGATACCATCCTCCACAGCAGGAAGGAGCAGAGGCAGAGACCTGACCAGGAACAAAATAGGACAGGATAAAAACATAGCTTACAGGACAAGGAGACAAATATGATTAAATTAGTAAATTTTATACATATTTTATGCTAATTTAAAACCAGTTAGCCTTGCTGCAGAACTTAGAATCTCATGCCGTGGGTACTCCGCTCATACATAGGATGCATTGAGTCTCTGAAGCCAGTGAAGCCACTTTAATGATATTCACAAATATATTGGTGCAAAATGCATCCTACGAAATTATAACGAGCGCAACACACTTGGACTTGCATTTGCGCTTTAGGATAATTTTACCCAAGCATAAAAAATCTCATTCCCTTGCTAAGGTACTCTAAATAGGTAAAGAATAGATTTCAGAGTCAGAATCACATAAAAATAATTCGGTAGTTCTTATTCATCTACTCCAAATATAATGAAATGTGTACAGTTGGTCTAGTCATATAATTAATTTTAGCTGAACGGACCAAGCCAGTTAATAAGAGATCAAATACCAAGCAAGAAGCAATTCCCAACCCTGCGGAAACATGAAAATACAAGAATAGCAAGGAGCGCATACGTAGTTGCATAATGCTCCACCAGAACATGGCCAGCACCAAGCGCAGCATCCCTCACCGATTCATTTTCATCAGCCAGGCCTGGAGGACGATATCAGCAGATAAAATGCTAAGTAATAGGACCAAACAAAATAGCCACTCAACATGATTAAACAACAAATGAAGAGCAGCAGACTCGACATCTATGGATTAAGAGGAAGCAAGGGAACTTGTCCACTCTAATTGATAAAAGAAAACAGAGAATTCCTACTCAACTATAGAAAGAAAAGTTGAATTGCGAGCTGAGCGACAACCAGCTGAAGAACCAGAAAATAAACAGATGAACACACATCCCTGCATATAGTCATGAAAAGAGAAAAGGGCAGCAGGCAAACTTACCGTCTAAAATGGCTGGCAGAACTTGTTGCAAATAGTTTTGGAACTGGACACCCAGCGATCTAGGAAGATACTACATAAAAAGAAGAAAAGGTGATGAAAAGGAAATTCTGTCCAATAGAGTATAAGTATATACAAGTATGGATATGTGTGTGTGAGAAAGAGAGAGAAAGAGAGAGAAATAAAACCCTATCTGTAATAATGTTCACCTTGAAAAGCGTTAGATAACCATCCCGAACAGAAGCCTTGGGATGAGAACAATTCCTAATAATGTCAGGAAGGATGCCTTCAAAATAATCTGTTCCAAGTGCTGCCAATACCTGGAGACAGACACAAATCAATTATTACAGGAAAAAAGTAAAGCCTGATTTTGAAAAGACTGACATACAACGTGCAATGGAGAAAAGAGAAAACCATTGGTATATTAAAAAAAAAAAAAAAAAGAGACTGTCTAATATGTGCCTAGAGGGATTGCATCATCCTAAGTGGACAGGTTAATCAAACACAAAAGTTAGACTCCACGAGCAGTCTTTAAGGTAAAAGAGGATCCTATCAAGCTTCGTGTAAACTGGAAGTGATGTCCCAGAAGGTCAGTGGTTGTAAGAAGTAATATCAGTTTGAGGTAAACTACAGTATTATCTTTTATTCATGAAAAGTAGCAAATACTGAAGTAGGATGTCTGTCAATCCTATCTGCTCATTTATTAAAAAATAAAAAATAAGGAAAAAAAATGTCAAGCATGACTATAGCTGTTCAATGCAATCCCACACGGATAGATTCATGGCATCAATCATCTCGTGGAAAATAATAAATATGGAACAGAACTGCCAAATCGATTCAAGTAAACTTGGAGAATTTGTTTAAAAAATGACGAGGTCATAATGATGAGACTACATGTAGACCACAGCTAGAACAATTAGTAATATGTCCTGAGAAATTAATGATCGAAGCCATGGATGTGAAGCAGTAAAATTACAAAGTGCTAAACAGACTGTATCAGCAGCTCATAACAAAATATAACATCCCAAAATGACTACACATGACGAGAAGATTGTAACCATAGAGGTCAATTGTA
The DNA here is from genome assembly GCA_018223645.1 of Jasminum sambac. Lineage (NCBI taxonomy): Eukaryota > Viridiplantae > Streptophyta > Magnoliopsida > Lamiales > Oleaceae > Jasminum > Jasminum sambac. The sequence continues at coordinate 37,397,802 of CP073645.1, read as the reverse complement.
CTGGAAGATCTTTGAAGAAAGATTAAATGACAACCAAAATACAACATGTCAAACAAATTGTTAAAACAATCAAATAGATGCATTCCCCAGGGCTGTCCAACATCTTTGTACCACCAGATAAATCCATAATGCTCGGTCTGAAGACTATTCAGAATTTAATGAATCTCGATGGCCAACCTTAAACATGCTGATCTTATTATGGATCTTTTGAGCAAATAAAACAAAGGACAATGGTAGAAATTTGTGAAGAAGTTGAACAATTATAATAATTACAGAGATATTGCATCCTAATTTTCAACTAATAATATAGCTGAAACACTACAATGCAAAAGTAACAAATAAGGTAGTCTACCAAAAAAGTGTAAAATGGAAACTTGAAAACAACTCAGACCCGGAATCCAGGTAAACCTGTATCACATTCAAGTTAAGCCTGGCACATCTACATGTAAATCAGAATGACTTGTACAAAAGAAAGGTAAATAGGATTTTGATTTGTGCCCATATGGAAAACTATGAGTCCAATGCAAAGACAACCTTCTATAAACCAGATTATATAAAATTTAGTAAATGGCCACTATATTTTTTTTGGATGGCAAAGACTGATCAATTCGCTCTTGGTTTTTTGCAAGTCAACTTTCTATTCAGTCGCATAAAACAGGAAAAGAACAGGTGCTCACAAGAAATCCGACAGTAGCAGTTGTTATACATATACCCCAACAAAATAAAGATCCAATTACAAAAACTATTAATGTATTTCTCACCTCACTCAATCCTTGAGCAGCGCCAGACCGCTCAACATTACTAGCATCAGACTTCAAAGTATCAAATAACCATGGAACAAGGTCAGGGAAGTTTTCTTCTCCCATTCCCTTGACAAGAGAACCAATGGCTCTGGCAGCAACAGATCTTACTTCAGGGATAGGATCCACCAAAACCTATTTCATAAAGAATGAGAAAACTTATAACCAGAATAAATTCATTTACAGCCTGCTACTTCAAGTTTTGATGAAGGTACCTTTTTAATTTCAGGAAGTAGCAAACCTATATAAGGAATCATATCCTTCGGTTCCGTCACCAATGAACACATGTTTCCAGCTATTTGAGCAGCTTTCTTCTTTGTTTCAACACTCCTTTCCCTCAGCCCTCTATATACTATGGGCACCAAGAGTGCAAGGGAAGGGGCATCAACCGAATTAATGAAAGTTGTCTGCAGGAATGAAATAAATTTAGATCCCAACTACAAGTAGGGTGCAGAACAATCATTACAAATGGTGTAAACATATCTACCTGAAGGAGAATATCAAGGGAGTACTTTGTAGAGCCATTGGGATCTGTGAGACCCATCAGAAGAGTAGGAACAAGTGCGGATATTTCAGGATTCTTTATCACACTTCCAACCTAAATTAAGTAAAAGTTGTTAGCCCTGGCTCATAAAAATGAAGTGATCAAAACTTGCTTGAGAATTTACTTGCTGGAGGGCAGTCTGCCCAGCTGACTGAACTTTTGGATGAGTATCTGTTAGGACCTGAAGTGCAACATTAGAAGCAAACACAATGACCCCAACCAGATATATTAGGGATTGCAATCAACTATGAACGTAATAGTAGTAAATACAAGGAGCCAAACAATAATACAAAGTCCAATGAATTAGATAAGTGAAAGCAAACCTCTGTTAACTTTGGAACAATTTTCGGAAGACATTGAGACAGTTGTTGCGGAGCACAATAAGCCATAGCACCAAGAAGTTGCACACTGCTTTGCTTTGTTCTCCAGGCTTTATCTTCAAGGCCCTGACATGATTAATGAAATAGTTACCCATGTCTCATACACTGCTCAAATTCCCTTGCTTATTTAGTCATTTCGTTTTTAAATCAAAAGCCTCATACGTAGAAATTGTGGCTTAGCTACTTCTGGAAGTGTTGGGAAGAGAAACAATCAGAAGTTTGATGTTCATTTTCCTTCTATATTTTCTGTGCTTCAGAAATTTTTAAACTGTTAATGGTAATAATGATGTCCTCTATAATTGACAAAAATTTTTTAATAATCTTTCAGTTATTTGCTAAGGCATACAGATTTTTAACAATAGGTTACTGAAATGGCAAACACCAGACATTGCATTTAACGGGTACGAAAAGCTTTACATGTAAGCTTAAGTTTTAAAACTAAAGACTAAAACACAATAACTAATTCAATCATCTTTTACTCACAAAGTCCAACAAACCAAACATGTCATTTCTATTTTAACAGATATATTTGACGAGTCGTAGATTTTGAATTCTAGATGTTAATGCAAAATTCCACTCGTCAACTCATAAATATTGTACTACTTGAACAGCAATCAGTTACTTGTGTATAAGCTCATGTCACACTTAACTGAAATAATATTGCTCGATCAAGACTTTCCCAGCATTGGGAAATTTACATGGCTATAAAAACTCTTCTAGTAAAATACCGGGTTTCACAAGAACAAATCCATGAAATTAAGTTCTTTCAAGATTCCATCAGTAAGAATGAAAAGTGAACCTTAAGAAGTGATGGCAGAACAAGTTTCACTCCTTGAGCAGTAAGTTGAGACATCATTGCACGAGCAGCGGCCTCAGCAGCTTCTCGAACAGCAACAACTTGGTCGGAGAAAGATACCAAAAGTAGAGGCAACATTTGAATCACATACCTAAAAAGGAGGGTTTAAAATTCCATTTAATAGGAAGTAGAAAAGCACAATTATATGGGTGTCAAATTCATTTGCACTTACGGCTCAAACAATCTTCCAAGTTTCTCACAGAGACACTCAAATGCAAGTAAAGAACCTTCTCTTCGTTTAGCAGAATTTCTGCAATGTCAAGATCAGAAAATGGTAAGCATCCAGGGTGAAATTTGAAGCTGAACCCAAGCTTTTCCCTTTCTTTATGTGTGTGTGTGAGAGAGAGAGAGAGAAGCTACAATAAGATGGAAATAAAACAGAAGCACCGAGTCATGCACATGAAGGCAGGTCAATGAAAAAGAGCAGCCTGGGAAAAGTTAAACAATCCACAATGCAAAATATCGAAGGATGAAATTTGGACTTGAATCCAAACTTTTCCATGCAGATTAAGTTAGAGAAAACGAGAAGAGTAATTGAGACGGGGAGCACCTAGTCATATACACAAAGGCAGGCCAATGAATCTATGAAAAGAGCAACTTGGTGAAGGTCCAATTATCCAAAATGCAAAACTTGCATTTTATCGGTGTTTACAATGAATAAACTATATTAATATAGCATATATTTGGCAGCGTGTTTATAAATTTCCCTGAACTACATTTCCACCACTTACACACTCTTGTTTATAAACAGCAGCAAAACATGGTTATAAACACACAGCCATAGTGGCGAACGACCCAATCAACGATGCTACTCAAGGAAACATCTAGATAATTATTTCCTTAGTTTGGGCTTGTTCTATTCAAATTAAACTTGATGGGATTACATTTACTTTTAGATGTGGTCGAAAATTAAAGGAATATTAAAAAATATAATTGTCAAATCAATATATGAGTGGTCGAAAATGATTTAGAGTGCAAAAGTAGATTTAATTTGATGAAATTTAATGTGAATAGAACAAGCCCTTAAGGATAAAATATTTTACCCAAATCGAAGACTCTGAATTTATTATAGTCTATCCGTCAATCCCTCTTTGTTCTTTTCATTATGGACCTTTTCCTAATTCTTTCAAGATTAGATAAATTAAAAAGGAATAACTATTAATGGTCACATTGACTAACTAGATAATGTTCTTATTAAAATAATTATAAATAGTCATATAAAAGAATGCTACGCGTAGAATTTGCCCAGCCATGTGACTTCCGAGGCATTTCGCCATGGTCATACTCCTATTAGAACGGTGATCCTAACCAGTCTATGTTAATTTTTAGCCCTAGCCTATCTTGTTGGCTCTCTTTAGCCACCTTGTTTGATACCCATATCAATTCTCTCCACTATTTCCTTCAGAATCTCATTTGTGTGCTATTGTTGTAAAAAGAGGCATGCCATTCTCTTCATTGAAAATAATTAGTCACGGATAAAGTGACAACAATATGAATCACACGTAAATAAGGCTTCACACTTAGCACGTGTTCTTCTACATGTTTTTACAAAATTTTACACATTCTTTTTAACTCCGATAATTCTTTCTCCTATTTCACATCCACATATCTCATGGGACCTACCTGTACTATACAAATCTCCACCATTCAATTCCACTCATTCTCTCTCCTATATTACATAAAAATACATAAAAATCCATTTTTACACACATCCTAACACCCTTTTAGTGGTCTATTCCTCTTGATTCTCAATTTCTCATTTATATCTGTGTCAGCTCTTACCCATGGAGTGAAGGTAAGGTTACTCCCAAGAATTTGGGAAGATTTCGTGCAAATAATATTTCCCTCGCTCAACATTCCAGCTCTGACACTTACAATAGTTTTACGAACCTAGATATCCTACAGGTTTTCCAAGCCTTCATGTTCTGAAGTTACTAACAATTTTGAGATGAAATTTTATACCATGACACAGCATTTTACAGAAATTGTATATTGTGTTATATTACACAAGAACCATCATGACCATGGAAAGCAGAAGCAGTGCTAATCTGTCAGTCTGAGATTTCAGATCTTTAGAGGTCAATTGAAACTTCAAAAAATAAATGATATTTTAGCCAACATCTCATTTTTCTCATCTCATTGAAGCAATCATGAGTATGTTGACAGATGATAAAAAAGTAGCTCATAACCATTTCATAGAACATACCTGTCTGAAAGACCCTCACGTAGTGCTGTGATAATACCGTACTTCTTCAGAGAAGATATTTTCAACCCCTTAACCACCCCGGCTAGACCAAATGCTGCTCCACGGCGCTCACCGTATTTGTCACTCTTCATTAGTTGATCCAAAAGTTTAGAAATAAGAGCAGGTGCATCTTCCTGGTGCAAGTAAAATATGAGTGTGAGAAGGGAATAAACATGTAAATAACTAAACGAAATCATATTTTACGAACCGATGCTAAATAATGTGCACAGAATTCAAGAGCCAAAAAGATAAAGTCCAACTCAATAACCAAAAATACAATTTTAATAATCACTTTTAGATCCCTTATAAATTAGAAATAGGGTGCCGCTATTTGCACCCCCAATTTTGCTGAAGACACCTCCCAAACAAATTCCATTCAAATTTTACCCCTTTTTTTGTGTGTTCGGCCAGCAGTGGCTGGGCTGACCAACCAGGGTCGAACCAAAAAAAATAAAATAAAATTTATCTGGCAGCCAAACGGCGGGTTTTGCCGCAAAGTTGCAGCAAAAAAGAAGGGGGATCTCCCTACTCAATTGCTGCCATTTGCTGCCGGAAATGATACTTCATTGTGTTTTTTTTTCTTTCTTTTTTGGTGACTGCACCTGGTGGAGGTAGTTTTTTAGTAGAAATGTCCACCCGTGTCTGGGTGTTGGGAGATGGTGGGGGTGCAGATATAGGATCGTAAGCGGTGGAAGAGAAAAATAATAAATTACCAAAAAGTAGCTTGTGCTAATAAGCCGATTAAACAGGCCATTAACAGAAAAATGAAACAAAGTAGACAGCATCAGTTTAGCATGTGATCAGAGGGATATGAACTATCTACATTCCCCTTTAATTAGCATATAACAAATCAGAAGTCGTCAATTAACCCACAAAAATTGTTTCTCAGAGACACCTGCTTTGATCGCATTAGTGGAGAAAGGCAGGTTGAGACAGCTCGTTGGACGGCTTCAGAAGGAGTGTTTATCACATCTAGCAATTTCTCCACAACAGCATGAACCTTTGGGTCGCCCTGGTCCCAAGCACATAAATAAAAATTGGATGTGAGACATTACCCTCAACTTATTATCAGTAAATTGACATAAGAGTGTTAAAACCTCTGCCAAATGCTTTGCCAGGGCCCCAGTGAAAATAACCACCCCTTCACGCACCAAATCATATTTTTCCTCATCTGGGGCCTGCAAAAGAAAAATCAATGTGCGATTTTAATATTTAACATCCTAATCAAACTTGTATGATTAGCAATCACGGCTTTGCTCTTAAGCTTTCACTCAAAATGCCTTGTACCAATTAGAAATAAAGTGAAATAAGTCTCATTCTCTCTCCCGATTAGCACTATTTGAAAAGGTGGAACAGATATGTTCATCAAGCTGAGACACAGAATTATGTTGTTTCTTTTTTAGGCAACCGCCTCATGGTGTGAGGTGTATGCCTCACAGTATATGACTCATAGGGTGTGAGTTATGTGCCTAACTGATTGTTACAATTTTTTTTTTTTTTAATTGTAGTAGTTGAATTCAAAGTTATGAAAGAATAGAAAAGGAATCGCTCACCACGAGCTTAACAGATCTCATATATATATACTAATGTCATAACCCTAACAATACACCATAAGCCGTCATATAATACTAGAAGAACAAAAAAAACCCTACACACTTAACCTAGCATGGGCCGGGGAGATAGGCCCACGAGAAGCCACGGCTTTCTTAACACTCCCCTCAGTGGAGCATACAAATCAAACATGCCCGACTTGAAACACAAAAGTCAAAAGCATCACGAGGAGAGGCTTGGTGAAGATATTACCAGTGATCTTGAGACTTCACATATGGAGTAACAATGCCTTTGACATCATCAAATCACGAATAAGGTGATCCAACCTCGATATGCTTAGTGCGCTCGTGAAACATCTTGGGTTGCTTGCTATAAATATTGCGCTTTATTATCACAATACATCGGCATAGGAGGAGGTTATCATAATACCATCTCAGGACAAAGGAGCGAACCCAAATCATCTCAATTTCTTTGTATGTGCCATAGCTTCGATATTGACTTTAGCACTTGATCTAGCCACAACATTTTGCTTCTTGCCAGCCAAGTAACAAGATTACCACCAACTAAAGTACAATACCCAGGCGTTGTGGAAGCGATCGGTGGAGTCGCGTGCCCAATCAGCATCGAGAATCCACTAATATCGATATCTTTGTGAAGGTAGATAAAGAGTCCCTTTCGGCGAGAACCCTTCAAGTATCGTAAATCCGAATCTGACATTCCAATGAGGATCGCGAGGGCGTATAAACTTACTAACAATACTAACGGCATAAGTAATATCATGGCGAGTCGCAGATTAGATAGATGAGCGGCCAACAAGGCGTCAATATCTACCGAATTAAAACACCTCCCCCTGTTCGGCATCGACTTCATTGTAGGATCCATAGGAGTATTTATAGAGCTTGGAACCGAGAAGCCCGGTCTCGATAAGTAGATCCAACACATACTTCTGAGAGAGATTAAGGCCATCACACGAACGAGCAACCTCTATCCCAAAGGAAAATAACGAAGGAGGCCTAAATCTTTCGTATGGAGCTGCGCCACTAAATATTCCTTCAAAGCGGAAATACGGCAACATTACTTCGAAATTATAATATCGTCCACATAGACAATGAGAATAATGGTACCCGAGAAGAGGAATGCCGAACAAACAATGAATGATCACATCTTTGCCCGAGCAGCGAAGGCCAAGGCGAGAGAACCGCAGAACTAAACCGATCAAACCACGCCTTGACGAGCGTTGTTTCAACCAGTAAATGTCGCCTTCTTGACTTACACACCATATGTTCTTGGCACGGAACAACAAACCCATGGGGCTGCTCCATATAAACCTCTTCATGTAACACGCCATGCAAAAGGCATTTTTAATATCCAATTGATATAAAGGCCACCTCTTACAACGACAGAGAGAGCAAGATTAGGACTAAATTAAGCCGAGCAAGCCGGAAAAAGATCTCCATATAATCCGCCCTGTAAGTTTGAGTATACCCTGGCAACCAAGCGAGCCTTCAAGCATTCTCTGAGCCATCTGCGGTAAATCTTGTAGTATATACCGCCGACATCCTACAGTTGTTTTCCAAAGGGCGAGGGTCAAATCCCAAGTCTTATTCTCATGAAGAGCGGAGATATTTCCTCGTCGTGGCTGACTTCCAGCGAGGAAGCTAGTGCACGAGTAAGAGAAGATGGGACAGCGAAGATATGGACAATGCAGATATGCAGCGAGGACAACACGATGAAATGAAACAAGGCGAGATATAGGATGGGGTGTTTTGGACACTGGTTCTTCTAGCAATGGGTTTCTACATCAACACTCGGTCACGAGCAGCGAGAGCCTCTGTGAGGATGATGATTGGTTCAAAGAGCAATTCACTGCGGTGTCTTTTCTCCGCAGTCACGGCGATGATATTGAGCATAAATGGGCATATCACGCAAAGTAGTAAAGCGGAACCACGACGACACTTCCATGACATCACAAGAGGACAAGCTGGGACGAGCGGCTTGGAGGAGATGGACTAAAGCTCCCACGGCGACAAGATACTAACTCTGAATCAAATTGCTGCCCGAAGAGGAAAAAATAGGATGTAGACTTCAAAGAATGTGACATCGGCACACTAACATAATCTTGATGGGTAATAGGATTATAACGCGATACCCTTTGCGTGCGGAATAGCCAGCCAATACACAACGCCAGCGGCCAGGGTCCAACTTGTCACGACCGGTGAGAACATGGACAAATGCGACCTGACCAAACACTCTAGGTGGAACATGATAGGTCTTTTGACCAGGTACAACAAGCTGGAAGAGCATTTGCAAGGGCCGAGGAAGATGGCATCACGATTAACAAGGTAATTAGGCATTTGTGAAACGGCGTCATCCCAGATATGGTTTAGGAACTCCCATAGTAAACATCATGAATCACGAGTAACATCTAGTAAATGACGCAATTTACGTTGACAACCCCATTTTGTTCTTGCCAGGTATATGGGCAAATGGTTTGATGAATAATCGCGATCTTCACAAAAGGATTTGACACCGCGATTGGGTATATTCTAAGGCATTATCGGTAGAAATATTTTAAGTTTAGTATGGAATTGGGTCTCAATTTCATTGTAGAAATTTGAAAGAATACGAGGTAACTTCAGTCACGATCTTTTAACAAATACGCCCGCGTCATTCGTGAATAATCATCGACAAATACCACAAAGTAAAAAACCAGGCAAACTTTTATTTCTTGCGGGACCCCAAATGTCAGTATGGACTACATCAAATGGACACAACGACGGATTTATCAATCCTATCGGTGAAGCGTTACTACGGTGATGTTTTCCCAATTGACACGCTTCACACTCTAAAGCGGACATAGGACTCAAATTGGAATTAAGCGGCGTAATTTAACAAGAGATGGATGACCAAGGCGACAATGCCCTTTGAAGTGGCGACAGATGCACTCGGTCACGAGGCCTTGAGACCTAGACTCCTCAACATCGACACATATAATCCATCGGCGCTCATATCCCAGAACCAATCATCATCTTCGTCTGGAGGTCTGAAAAACACATGACGATGGCGTGAAAGTTATAGAAGCGGTTTAGAGCTTTAGTAAGAGCACTAAACGAAACAAGGTTAAATGAAAGATTTGAGGCCGATTTCAACTCTAAAGATTGAGTTGGATGGAGGAGTTCACTACCTAAGCTGGGCCAGAAGAACCATCATTCGGCTAAACGTATTAGACTTAGTAGGAACAAAGTTGGAAAGAAGAGAGAATTACCGGTCATATGGGCACTAGCTCTGAATCAATGATCAAGATGAAGAAGGCATTGCCAAATTAGCGGTTTTACGAACTATAGCGGTAGCAGTGGGCATACCAGAAGATGTAGACAATGAATTTAGGCGACTTCGAGAATCGATCCAAAATAAGCTGAGTCGTGTTATCAAAGGATGTGGCGAGCGCCACATCGGATGCCTCGGTGATCAACAAACATGATTGGCATTTGGCGGCTTCATATTTATCCCGACAAAATGGTTGATATGTCCTTCCAAACCACAATGTGTACATTTCCTTTACGTCATTACGCCATTCTTTCCACCACGACCCACGATTACCTCTACCACCACGTGAACTCCTACCATTAAATTTCCACGACCTCCGCGACCATAAGAACCTCGACCACCACTCGATCCTCCTCGTCCACCAATACTAGAAGCGACGATGTAGCAGGATGACTCCTTTGAAGGATAACGAGAATCACCACTCTGGCGTGCGCCTTTTAAGACGAAAGCTTTGTCTGTTGTAAGGCTGTTTCACTAGCTAGAAGGCTGATCTTTATTACCGCTATATTGAATTGAGCCCATGCAAAAGCGCTACACGGTATTCTCGAGCTTGTCGTTGTTGCTCAAAGATCCGCGTCAGCGGTTGATAAAAGCGAAGTTCTTCCCACAGTCCCTTCATAGTCTTTGTAATACTCATCAATAGTTCTCTCACCTTGTTTGGTCTTAAGCAGGGGACTCATACAGATCATAAATCGTGAGATATTGTTCTCTTGAGAATACATTTCCTTGAGGATGACCAAACTGTTTAGGCTGTTGGTAAAAGCGCACATTAGTAAGAACTTTGGGTTCCATGCTCTTCCATAACCATGTTAGAACCATCGGTTAGAGGATTCCCACTCCTCATATTACGGATCAGTACTACTTGGAGGATCATCCTTAAGAAATTTGATTTTCCTTTTAGCTTACGAATAGAAGTGCTCAGCGACATAACTCGAGCAGATAATTATTCCCATTCAGGCAGAATGTTGGTAATCGACTTGCCAAGGTCATCATTAACATAATACAAAGGTGACTTCTTTGCGGCCTTGGCGGTTGATCACGGCTTTCACGCAGTCTCATCTCCCATTATTCGCCGGATCAAGCCAAATAGAGCTGGAGCGGGTCGGTTCGAGCCCGACCCCAAACCCGACCGAAAAAATCGGTTTGGAAAACCCAAGCGAAAGCGAGCCAGTCGATTCGGTGGCAAACCGACCGAACCGACTCGGGTCGGTTCGATTAGTCGATACCGCAAAAATAATAATAATAATAAAAAAAAAATTTTTTTTTTTTTTTGAAGCTGTCGGTTTCGGGTTGGATTTTTCCAACCCGAAACCACGACTCCAATCGGACCTGACCCGACTTCGGGTCGGTTCGGGTTAAGCTTATTTAGTGGTTTGGATGCCCGACCTAAAGCGAACAACGGAGACAAAAAGCGAATTTGAGCTTTTCACACCAAAACAACCAACCTATATATCTTTGTAGCAATCACTTTGGCGAGATTCTTTGTAGCATCAATTACTATAGCGGTATCATGCGGCGTCATGGCGAGATGCGTAGCGGCGATTCTGTACCGGCTATTCTTATGCTTGACATCAGCAGCGAGATTACCGTAGCACGATTCTTGTAGCCGAGGTGTTCTTTGGCGCGGTTCTTGTGGCGGCGATTTGTAGCTTTCGATAGAAATAGTGCACAAATTGAGCTGATAACAAGCGTAGATTTGATCGATGTAGACTTGATTTCAACAACTCACAACACATGCACCGGCAACACTACAAGCCCACACCGGTCGAGACCACGGCACAAACCCACAACTTTACCAACTTTAATACATTAGAGATGCAACACACTTGACACAAGGGTTTAAAAACCCCAAGAACACTTCAATTATGGGAAAACAAGGGGAAGAAAAGAGGAGCGAAAGGTGTTTGAAGAGGAAAAGGAGAAGGATTTGGCTCGATACAAAGTTGAATTCAAAGTTATGAAAGAATAGAAAAGGAATCGCTCACCACGAGCTTAACAGATCTCATATATATATACTAATGTCATAACTCTAACAATACACCATAAGCCGTCATATAATACTAGAAGAACAAAAAAAACCCTACACACTTAACCTAGCATGGGCCGGGGGAGATAGGCCCACGAGAAGCCCACGGCTTTCTTAACAGTAGTCATATGATATTATTTCATGTCTGAAAAAGAAGTGAGTAGTGAGTACATTAGGCAGTAGTTCAGTCCATTTAACTCAATCGAGTAATAAATTATCAGGCTCATAAAGGTTCCTTGACCGGCCGCCCCTCATCTACATGGGAATTTTTCCCCGTTTACTTCGTTCTCTCTCTTTTCCACCTTCTAATTTCACTCTTTTAAGGTTTTAGTCGTTTACAACAATGGCATGAGGAGTGAAACAGACTATTTTTATAATAGTTTCTTGCTCAAGAGTGAAATATACAATTTTTATATTATTTTACAATTTTGTTGCTAATATTTCAGTAGGTTGTGAGGCATACGCCTCACATGACGATCAAAATTTGCTTCAACCCCTATATCACCCCTATATCCGCCTTTTGAAACACTGCCAGGGTATGTGTGATTTCTTCCTACTACAGTATAAATATCCTTTTTGCAGTTAGGTATATCTTGAACAAAAGAGAGAGATCTACATCAGCAACCTACCCAAACCATATGATGTTTAAGATTCTAGAAAAAGAAAAGAGACGGTAAAGCTTCAAGGGCACTGACCTTTTTGTTCAAGTAATTCTCAAATATGGGAAACAGCAACGCCACATTATCCCTTCCATGCTTGTCAATAATGGTAATACCTGCATCAAGCATCCTTCCTCGAACATCAGCATTACCATCAGCCTGCAGTTTGAAGGCATCAAAACATGCATCACTTCAGTTAAAAAAGAAAAGTGGAAAAAGAGAGTAAGAAAATAAAGATGAAGTTAGTGGCAATCCACAGACAAGATGAAAAGAGAATATTGCTTCAGCCCAACAGAAATTGCAGATACTTCGGCTCAGTTTGTGATGTAGATTCATGTCTACAACTCACAAGAACACACTCAAAAAAGCCCTTGGATTGCAATCTCAAAGAGAAGGCTTAAGTTTTTCGAAGTCAATCGAACTGTTCAATAAAATCACAAAAATAAATAGGAAACATAAAGAACTACCGGGATAAGTGGAAATATATATACTAAAATTGATCTAAAGACTCCAACTGAACGGCTAATTTTGTAAGACTCCTTATTGGACAGGAATTATTAAATAACTAAAAAGAACTTGAATGGATACTAAATGCATTTTTGATAAGGTTAAAGACCATGTTAGCATACAATTCAAAATGCATTCTAATTCATTCTTTTTAAATTCAAATTTGGTCAAACAAATCACATCCATATATCTCTCCACTCATTAAATCTCCACCGCTTAACTCCACTTATTCTCTCTCTTCCTACTCATAAAAATACATTAAAATTTATCCGCTAACACCCCGTTTCTCTAATGGCTAAAATCCATCATAGGCAAGGCAAAGCTACTAGTTTCGTCCGTCTCATCGAGTTGCTATCTGAAAACATATTATAACTGCATGTGAATTCTATTACCTCTTTAAACGAATACCCCTTAACGTCAAATATTTCGCTCCTAATAACCTAGAAAGGCCAAAGTCGTACACCGTCCTCCATCATCACCACCGGCGTCATCGCAGTCGTCAGCAAGTGGCACTAAATGCTTCACATTAATCAAATACTCCTTAATGTCGAGTATTTCACATTGATCAAATACCCCTTTTTGAAAAGGTTAAAATCTCTGATGGCAAAAATCCATCATAGGCAAAGGCAAAGCTACTAGTTTCGTCTGTCTCATTGAATTGCTATCTGAAAACATATTATAAATGCATGTGAATTCTATACCTGTTTAAACGAATACCCCTTAACGTCAAGTATTTAGCTCCTAATAACCAGAGAGGTCAAGTCTTACACTTTACTCCATCATCATCTCCGGCGTCATCGCAGTCATCAGGAAATCGCACTAAATGCTTCACATGAATCAAATACCCCTTAATGTCGAGTATTTCGCTCCTAATGCCTAAAAATGCAAAAGTCTTACACCATACTCCATCATCACCACCGGTGTCATCGCAATCGTCAGCAAATGGCACAAAATGCTTCACATTAAACACGTCAACCTTAGAACTTGACTAGGTGCGTTTAGGTGGATCATCCCCTAATATGCGCTTAGGTCGATCATCTCAATAATCTCCATACGACAAATTTTCTTGGAAGCTAACTTGCAATAATCATAAGTGGTGAAACATTCTATGGGGAATAATGCCCAAACAAAATCTCACTTCTCGAATTCCAAGTGACAATATTCGAGATTAGCCTGTAAGTTGCAGTAGACTCCAGGAGCTTGGACCTGATCTGCTGATAGACCTGCTTGAGAATGTCCCGTAAAGTTAGCAGCACACTGAGAGCACGTTTTGCTAGGCAGGGTATTCAAATCACCGGATCGTGAGGAAGCAGGATGTAAACTACCTAAAATGGACTAAAATGATTGTGTGAATGTGTGCAAACTCAGCCTGGCTAAATAACAGCCCACAAATGAATTTCCTCTCCCACGACTGTTTATTAGATCCCCAAGAGAACATATTACCCAGTGTTGGAAAGTATTTTAGGATTTATTTTATGCCTTGTTTATTTACTTTTCTTGTTTATTTAGTTTCCTAGTTTAGATAGTTTCCTAGTTTAGATAGGTTTCTTCTCCTATATAAAAGAGTGATTGTAACCTAATTATATATACCAATATATTACTTAATTTAACTTCCGCATTATATTTCTACATGGTATCAGAGCCAAATCTAGTCTTGGAGTAAATCTCGACTAGATCCCGACCTCCGGCGAGCGGCCTTGTGCCGCTCGTCCGGCCACCTAATTCTCGTTCGTTTTTATCTAATTCTCATTCGTTTTTCTGTGTTGATTAGATCTCCCAATAGCATGAAAAACCCTAGCTCTAGTTACTGTAGCACATGTCTTGCGATAATCCAGAGGGCTTCCAGTGATGTTTCCGACCAGCCCAGGCGACGGCGACCACTTGCTGACCTTCCCCAAGCTCCGGCGACCTCTCCAGTGGTGGCGCAACCCCTAGGCGACATCACCAGTCTGTTTCGCAGCCTCGCAGCCATTTGTCTTTCGGTTTTTACGGCACCGGTGTTGGTGGCTGCGGCTGCGGGCTGCTGCTTGGCTGATTTGTTTTGGTCGACAGATTTTAGGGTTTGAGTTGTGGTGTTGGGCTATATAGTCATTTGGGCTTTTGTGGGATTGTGAAATGGTTTGGGTTGCTAGTTTTACGTTTGGGCTGCAGATCGGGTTGTGTCTTATAGGCTGCAGATATTAGGATATTATATTTGTCTTTGGGTTAGTCTCCTGTTGTGGCCTTTTCTTAAACTGGTTTGTGGTCTCTTTTGTTGGCCTATAATGGGGCTTTGTAGTTACCGATGGGATGAATTAATTAAACAGCGAGAAGATGGTCAAAATCAGATTTGTCCGGGAGAGCTTTGAGTTATTTGCAGATTTGGTCCTTGGAGGTTTGAGCTTCTTTATGTTGGCCATCTAAATTTCTGAAATCTACAAGATGATCCCTCAACTTTTAAACTTTTGAATATTCAGTACTGACCTCTTTCAAATTTATATTTTAGTCCTCTTATCTTTTAGGAATTACATTTCACTCCTATTCTGTCTTTGTTAGCGCTATCTGATCCCTAAACTTTCAGCTTCTGTCGTTGTTGAGTCTTGTCTTGGAGTTTGGTTGTTTCAGTCTTTGTTCGTAAATTCAATATTTGTCGACCTTGGTGATGAGGCGATTCTTGTACCTATTGGGTTTGCGATATTTGGTATTGACTGAACGTTTGTGTCCGGCGCAAGGATTTTGTTGACCATGTATGGTCATTTGGGGCTGTGGATTAAATATCCATTTGTCCTTGGTCGAGGACATTTTCCAAGAAGACTTTTGGAAGTGGAAGAAAGGAGGAGCACTTGGCGAGCTACTTGGAATTACGATTCAAGGGTTTCTTTGTATCATTTCCAAGTTGATGCTGTGTGGATGCATCAACTTGAGGGGGAGTGTTGGAAAGTATTTTAGGATTTATTTTATGCCTTGTTTATTAACTTTCCTTGTTTATTTAGTTTCCTAATTTAGATAGTTTCCTAGTTTAAATAGGTTTCTTCTCCTATATAAAGGAGTGATTGTAACCTAGTTTTATATACCAATATATTATTAATTTTGCTTCCGCATTATATTTCTACACCCAGCAACACGATCAAACTGATCGATGAAGTTGGTATCCACATGACCACGACCTCGTCAAGAAACCATTCTGCTATCAGAGTTTCTCAGAACCTCTCTCTTTCTCCGATGCTGACTTCAGTAGATCTACGTGTATGACTCAAGCTAACACACTAAAAAAGGACTTACATTGCACTCTCGAAGAAAAGACTCATTTTATTCGAAGTCAACCGAGTTATTTTGTACAATCTCGAAAATAAATAAGCAAAGACTCAGTACAAGAACGAGCAGAAACAATTTCTAATTAGTCTAAAAGACTCTTCATTGAACTACTAATTGATCCAAGAAACTCCTAGTTTAACGGGAATTGTTAAATAAAATAACCAAAACAGACTCTTAATGGATAAACTGAATGATGCAAAAAGCCACTGATATCATACGCCTCCTTGAATTGCTATCCTGAAACATAATATAAAGTCGATTCCAAGACTGATGCAAAATTCTATGACCATTTTAACCCAACACCGCATAACATCAAGCATTTCGGGATTATTATATAACTAAATCGGACTCTAATGGATAAACTACAAATGATAAAAGTGAAGCCACTGATGTTATGCCCCTCGTCAAATTGTTATCCTGAAACATAATATAAAGTTGATTCTTAAACTGACATAAATTCTATGACCATTTTAACCAAACACCCCATAAGGCCTAGTATTTCGCCCCCAGTGATCTGAAAAGGTCAAAGCCTTACCTTTTATTCCAGCAGTTTGAATGTTAATGTTTAGCAAAAACGTTTTTGAGCACTTTTTACTGACCACTTTCTCACCGATCATTTCATGGGGCTTATGTGCACTACTCATTCTTTCAAAATTCATTTGTATATGCTTTTGAAAAGAAAAAAAAATGTAAAGACAACCAAAACAAGCACTTAATATTATTTAAAACTAGGACTTCTTACCATCATGTTGAAAAATGAACCCAAAACTCCAGTTTCAATGGGAGATTGAAAGTGCATGTTTGGAAAAAGTTTTATGTGCTTATAAGCTCATCAAAGTTTGATTTCATCCACGTTAGGACTCACAACCTTAAACAACATTCTTAGACACATTCCTTGGCACATGCTATTCATAATCATTTAAAAGCTAAGCCAAGCTAACCTAAAATTCTTTGCAATATTGGTAGGGAAATCAAAATGGGAAAAAACATTACACCTTCAGTGTTAAGTCGATCAGCAGGAACCTGAAATAAACATCACTTCATGATTCAACTAGTATTTGTCTAGGATAAATTATACAGAAATGATTTTTAGATGTGTAGATGGGAAGTAAGACAAGTCTTAAGAAACATCGAAAAGTCATGACATGCATAGTGGATTGTTGAAAATGATGTTCGAGAAAAATGATTTGTGAAAAAAGTTGTGGCAAACAAGTCCTTATACTACATTCATCACAGTCATTAATTATCAATTAATCATGAATGTCACTTCCGCATCATTTAACTGGACTAGTTCATCTCCATAAATGCACAGTAAAAACATGATACCACATGTAAAGCAGCAGGGTTTTCGACACATTTATATAAACTAAATTAAGGTAAACATTACCAAGTTAAACGCGGAACAGAATGATTACCAGAGCCCGTGACGGTTTTTGACACATTTATATAAATTAAATTAATGTAAACATTATAAAGTCAAACACGGAACAGAATGATTACCAGAGCCCGTGATATCAGGAATGTCATCACAACAGGGAGGTCTTTGGTTCGAAGTACATCTGCAGCACAAAGTAAAGCCAAAGAAATCCCTTGTCTACCAAGCCAAGTAGCATCAATGTCATCGTCACCAAATCCAGCGTCACGAATATACAGAGAAAACAATGATGACAGGGCTTCCTGAAGCCATTCACCAACTGTAAGGCCAATTACATCTATCAATTTATTAGAGTGAAGAAATGTATTTGTGTGTACCTGAATGGTACCAGGGTTTTCATCTAACGCAGCAGCTAATGCCTCAGCAGCAGCCACTCGTACATTATAGTTATCATGAGAAAGTGCTTTGTAAAGCCCAGAATAATCTGTTCCAAAGTCACATCTATAACAATCCCATACGTGCTCTGCAGCTTCAGCAACTGACTGAACATCGCAGATCGAGAAGTTACAGTATCAGTCAGATTTGATATTTTTATGTAGTATAATATGGATCAGGAAAGACTAGAACGAAAAATCTGATAACAAGAGGAAGCTATTTGGAGAATCAACAAGTAATGTTCATTGCATGATTATCATACATTCACCATGTCAAACCTCTGGGTCATGAAGCCAATGGTTCGACCGATTCTTAATCTGTTTTAGACAAATATAAGTAAATAAAATTTTTTTAAAAAAATGCTTAGACAAATTATTAATATAATAATTATTATTATTATTATTCTCCAAGATTGCAAAAAAAGCTGTAAGGCATCAGTGTTTTAAGCATTCAACTATGCAACCGAGCAACGTGGATCCGACCTCCCTGTCCCTGAACGACAATTGCATTTTGTTTAGGGGTTTAGCATTAAAATGGTTCAATCAAAACAGCATTACTAAAAACCCACTGCCGTTTCCACCGGTTATAACCTGTTCGTGTGGAACTGAACTAGTTGGAGTGCTAAACGGTTCAATTATGAAATCCAGTTCAACTCACTGGCCATGGAACGTGATCAGCCGGTCGAGTCCTGGTTTAATAACTGTTACCTGTAAGTCTGTAACACCTCAGATTAAAGAACCTGTGGGGAGAAAAATATCTGGGTTCTGCAAAATTGTAGTTCCCACACACTGAGGATTATCAGAGCACCAATATTTTATCTAAATGCCACATGTAGAACACTAAATTACAAGGACACTATGCAATTTTTTTAAAAAATTAAACAGTTTTTATTACTGTGTTGATAAAGTTACAAAAAAAAAAAAAAAAAGTTTTCTCATTACAAGTCACTGAGAAAGCAATTGTAAAAAGTCTATCGAACTAGTTACAAAAATTCCTCCATTCTCTACTAAGCTCCAAAAAGAATAATCCTTCAAACTCTCTAGTGCTAAATATCCAAGTTGCAACCCAGAAGTTGACCTTTTCCCATACCCTTGCTACTAGTTCTTCTACTCCTTCAAAAATTCTCTTGTTTCTCTCTTAACCAAAGTCCCAACATTCCTACTCAATATTTCCTTGATACTTTTTCTTCTTGCCTCAAATATATTAGCTAAATATGGAAATCTGTCAAGGCAATGTCTCCAATCCATACATCTTCCCAAAACTTGATTCTATCTCCCCTTCCCACTTTTTTTTTTTTTGAAACAGAAACAACTTCATTGATGTAAAAATGAATTACAATCGAGTATACAGCATTACAAGAGAGCAGTGAGGTCCCAATTTCTAGTTATTAACTACAAAAATTACTCCACTCTCTACTAAGATCTTGAAAGGAAAGTCCTTTGAACTCTTTAGTGTTAAAAATCCAACTTGCAACCCAGTACTTGATCTTTCCCCAAATATTATCCACTGATTCTTCAATTTCTTCAAAAATCCTTCGATTTCTTTCTAACCACACTGCCCAACCGATAGCTAGGATTGCTGTTGTCCATAGTTCTGAGCTCCTCTTTCCTCCTTTCACTTTGCATACCAGAATCTGCTTGAACGAACAAGGCATGCACCATTAAATGCCAAACTCATGAAGTAACTTGGACCATAATTTCTGAACCATTGTGCACTCTAAAAACAGATGAGAGGTATTCTCCCCTTTAGTTTTACAGCAAACACACCATCCTGGGGATAGCACTTGATATGGATGCTTTCTTTGTAGGGTCTCATGGACATTTAGTTTTCCCAACACCAACAGCCAACTAAACACTTTAACTCTTGATGGAGCAAGGCTTTTCCAAAGAGTTTTCGCCCATTTCTCCTCTGGGTCAGAATTGACAAAACTTAGGGCAGAATAAGCTGATTTGCAAGAGAAAATTCCATTCTTTGCAGGAGTCCATATTCTACTATCTTCCATCATTTCGCATAGTGAAATATGTTCCAGTAAGTTTACCAAACTTAAGCAGTTAGAGATCTCCCTATCGAATAAATTTCTTCTCAAGAAGAGGTTCCATCCTTGTTCAGCTGCCCCATTCTCATCATTTCCCCTCCACAACTCCTTGATGCATTTTTTTTGCCAAAGATACATCCGCTAGATCTGGAAATCTGTCCCTCAAGGCTGTATCACCCTCCCAAATATCTTCCCAAAATCTGATTTTATCACCTCTTCCAAGCTTTAATTTAACCAAGCTTAGGAATTCATCATATAGCGCTGCAATTCCTTTCCAAGGGCTTCTAAATGTCAATCTCTCCCCCTTCTTAGTGTCCCAAAGATTTCCAGCACTTCCAAAACGACTCTTAATGACTTTATGCCACAATGAACTGCTTTCCAAGGGAAATCTCCACAGCCATTTCATTAGAAATGCCTTGTTTCTATTTTTATGTTGCCTATGCCTAATCCCCCATGAAATTTGGGCTTACAAACTGTATTCCAAGCCAATAGATGATCAGAACCTGAAAGTTCACCCCCTTCCCAAAGGAAATCACGCATTCTTTTTTCTAGTAGAGCTGAAACTGATTTGGGAGCTCTAAATATTGAGAGAAAATAGGTGGGTAAAGCTGCTAAAACAGATTGAATTAGTGTCAATCTACCGCCTCTAGATAGAAAGGAACACTTCCAGCTGTCTAGGCGTTTTGCACATTTAGTTAAACAGGCATCCAAAAGATAGTGTTTTAGGATTTCCTCCTAAAGGCAATCCCAAATATGTCATGGGCCACTCCCCGACTTCACATCCAATTTCCTTTGCATTATCCGCAATCACAGTTTCAACCATGTTTAATCTTAAAAGTTGGCTTTTCATCAGATTGATTTTCATTCCAGATATAGCACAAAAAGTCTGCAAAATGTCCATCAAGGTGCGCAGTGAGTTGTTGTCATTCACAAAGAAGATTGTGTCATCAGCAAACTGCAAATGGCTGACTTCAATTTTGTCCCTGCCGATACAAAAGCCTTTGAAAAGCGATGAATTGCAAGCTTTGTCTACCATCCTTCCCATTACATCTGCCACTATGGTAAACAAAAACGGGGATAGGGGGTCTCCTTGTCTTAAACCTCTAGATCCTCTAAATTTTCCTCTAGGTTTACCATTGATAAATACAGAGTATGAAACTGAAGAGATGCAGCCTTTGATCCAGTTCCTCCATTTCATCCCCAAACCTTTCTTTTCCATCACAAAGTCCAAGAAATCCCACTCTACAAGGTCATATGCCTTTGCAAAATCAATTTTGAACACCATCCCGCTCTTCCCTTGCTCTTATAATCATCAACCACTTCATTCCCACCAAAACAGTGTCGACAATTTGTCTACCCTCCACAAAAGCCCCTTGAGTCTCGGAGATGGTTTCTGGAAGGACTTCCTTCAATCGTTGGGATAGCACTTTAGCAATAATTTTGTAATGACTTGTAACTAGGCTTATTGGCCTAAAATCCTTGACATTGCAGCTATTTAATTTTTTCGGTATGAGACAAATATAAGTCTCATTTGTGTTTCCATTTATGATTCCATCCTTTGCAAAACAGCTGAATACCTCCATCAGATCATCCTTTATCACATCCAGTTCTTTTGGAATCTGCCATTGTGAAGCCATCCGGACCTGGTGCTTTGTCCCCATCACTCTCAAAAACAGCCCTCCTTACCTCATCTTCCTCAAACGGCCTTTCAATATGTTGTGCCATGAAGTCAGGAACTCTTTTCCAGTCGATGCCCACCAAAAATCTCTCCTGTGACTTATACAAATTTGAGAAAAAGCTAACAACTTCAGCTTCAATATCTGCATCCCTACACAAAATGGACCCATCTTCCTTTTCAATTCTTGAAATAAAATTTTTCGCTTTCCTTGCATTCAACAGACTGTGAAACAACCTCGTGTTAGCATCTCCTTCCCTAACCCACTTGCATTTTGATTTCAGCCACACGCCTCTTTCCTCTTCAAATACTATTTGATTCCATTCCTTTCTGATGTTTGCCCTCTTTTCTTTGAGCTGATAGTTCCAGTTCCCACTTTCCTCCAATCTGTCCAAAGCAGTCAATTTCCTCTCAAGTGCCTGTTTTAGTATGCGTTTAGTGCCATACACCTGTTGACTCCACTGCTTAATGTTCTCTTTTATCGACTTCAGCTTGCTCATAAATTTGTAACCTGGCCAACCCACAACTCTTGCTTGACGCCACCAATTTCCGAACTCAACTTTGAACAAGTTATGCTCTAACCATATATTGTCAAAACGGAAAGGGCAAGGGCCCCAAGGAGGAGGATTAGAATCCAATACAATAGGGCTATGGTCGGACACAACTCTGACAAAAACCTCTTGCCTGACATAAGGATATAGCACCGTCCACTTATCTGTAAAAAGAAATATGTCTAGCCTGCAACAAATGGGTTGTTCTCTGAAGTTTGACCCGTGAATTTCCCGTTGTTCAAGCTGGGATCAATGAGCTTCAGTTCCCTGATTAATTCATCAAACATCTTCATGCTTTTCGTGTTTGAATAGCTGTTCATTTTTTCTTGGACCCTTCTAACCACATTAAAATCGCCTCCCAAGCACCATCTATCTCCCCTTCCCACTTTGAATTTAACCAAATTAAGAAATTCATCATACAACAATACAATCCCTTTCCAAGGGCTTCTATAAGTCATCCTCTCTCCCTTTTTGGTATCCCAAAGGTTCGCCTCTCCATAACGACTTTTAATAACTTTGTTCCATAATGATTGGCTTTCCAATGGAAATCTCTATTGCCAGTTCATGAGGAAAGCCTTATTATTGAGGTAAGCGTTCCTTTCCTGAATGAGGTTAAATTCATGGTCAAGTAGACTTCCTAAAAGGTTTGTTTATTATTATTATTATTTTTTTGGGTAAACGATGGTATTGCCCCCCTCCACCCCCAAAACTAATCCACGAGGTCCTGGCGCTTCGACTGGGAGACGCCCTAGTGGCCCCAAGAGACATTATTTTTACACCACAAGGAATCGAACCTGACAAATGCACCAGGTTAGAAGTTGGAAAATGTGATAAGACATTATTTTTACTCTACTCTCCGGGGCACCATGGAAGTCCATTGCAAAAGTTTGGGATGAAGTCATTGAATGCACCAGGTTAGTAGTTGGAAAATGTGATAAGATTCAATTTTGGCATGACAAATGGGTGGGTAATCAAACTCTTCAAGAGCTGTTTCCTCGCCTATTCGGCCTATCAAGTAATAAAAACTCTGATCTAGCTCCTCATCCATTTCCAATCCAATTTGGAACCTTGAATTTCGTAGGAATTTTAATGACAGAGATTTTGATGACTTCACTTCTCTCTTGAACATGCTCGAAACCACAAAAATTGATCCCTCTATCCCAGATAAAAGAATTTGGAAGGGTCATCCCTTGGGTTCTTTCTCATCCAAATCTTTCTTGAATGCCCTTTGCCAAACATCAAGTAAGCCCAATTTTCCCCAATTCAAATTTATTTGGAAGGGGGTGTTGCCTTCAAAAGTGAAAGCATTTACTTGGTTGGTGTCCTTGGGGAAGGCTAACACCTATGATTTGCTACAACTGAGAAAGCCTTTTTTGTGCATTGTCCCATCTTTTTGCATTATGTGTAGGAAGGAAGATGAAAACACCGATCATATCTTAATCCATTGTGAGTTTGCTAAGGGAATATGGAGTAGGATCTTGCACTTATTTGAGGCATTGGGTGCTCTACCAAGAAAGTGGTCAGATTTGATCCTTATCAAATGGTCTTTTGGAGGTAATAGGAAACAAAAAAAAAAAGAGCTTTGGAAACTGCTTGTAACGGCAGCAGCTTAGGTGTTATGGACGGAGAGAAATAGAAGAATTTTCGACAATGTGGATCGATCTCTAGACGACATCTGGGATAGTATATTATATTTCTTGGGACTATCGGCTAAAGCAACAGGGATTTTTTGTGTTTAGAAAATTTTTTGTTCCGTTTAGACCCCTTTAGTTCTCTTTGTACCGTTGTACCTAGTACAAATATAGACTTTGGTTATTGTTTTTTTTGGTGGATAGCTTGCCCACCTCTTTTTGTAACTCATTGTTTTCTTTGGCAATAATATATCTGGTTTTTTATCAAAAAAAAAAATTTAATAGTTACAAAGGATCAAGATCAAGGACGATTTTAGAAAATAGGAGCAAGAAGACAGCATTCTAGTGCAAAGTACAAACTCATTTTTTTTTTTTTTTGGGGGGGAAAAATAAACATACTATATATTAATAGAAAGGTGAGTTACACTAGAGCATGCTCAGATAAGAGAGCATGAGAAGAACAGTATGCCATTACAAACTACTAGATTCTAAGTACAAAAAATTGCTCCAATCTCTACTAAGGCCTACGAAAGATGGTCCCTCAAAGACTTTAGGGTTGTACACCCACGTTGCAACCCAGAACTTGATTTTTTCCCACATCCTGTCCACTGTTTCTTCCTTTTCTTCAAATATCCTTCTGTTCCTCTCTAAACGCACTGCCCAAAAAACTGCCAAAATCGCAGCAGTCCACATTTTAGATACTCTCCTTTCTCCATTCAATCTGCATGCTACATACACCACTGAATACCAAATTCTCTGAACAGCTTAAACCACAATTTGTGGACCAATGTGTATTCCATGAGTGACAGTCTCCCCATTTGTCCTACAGCGTACAGACTACAGACCATCCCGGAGACAGCGATTGGTAAGCACGCCTGATTTGTACATTCTCATCACTCATGAACACTCAACTTCTCCAAGGCCAATAACCAACCAAACACTTTAATTCTTGATTGAGCAAGACTTTTCCATAATGTTTTAGCCCATTTCTCCTCAGAAAGCAGGCTGAGCTGAGGTTTGTGTAAGCTGATTTACATGAAAAAATCCCACTCTCATCGGAGTTCCACACTCTACTATCCTCCAATAGGTCACACGGTGAAAAGTGTCTCAGCATTTGCATTAGCACCATGCAGCTGGAAACCTCCCTAGCAAACAAATTCCTTCTAAAAAGGTTCCAACCAATTTCAGAACTTAAAACCCCATAAGCCCCAACCTAATGGTCTTTAACACACTTATTCTTGGCCAAAGAAACTGTAGCTAAGTCAGAAACATATCTTTAAGAGCAGCGTCCCCTATCAAATGTCTTCCCAGAATCTATCCCTATCTCCCCGTCCAACCTTGAATTTGACCAGACCTAAAAATTCCAAACTATTTGTATAATTTAAGTGATGAAAAAATAAAAACAAGGATACCTAAATTTTTTAACATCACAATTTACTGTTCGATTCACTTCCATTGATTTATGATTTCTCCATCACAATACACTAACATTAGGTGCATTGCAGAATCAATCTGCTTCCCTACTTATTGATATTCTCCTCACGTTTTCCATGAATATTACTAACCAAACCCTATCCTATTCCTGCTCAGGCCCAATGGCAATCCTAGTAACTCAGAACACCTCCATTTCGCAGCAAGCAAGTTAGATGGAGGAAAGAAGATTTCAAGAATATGGACAGCATCAATTCTTGCAATATGCTGCACAGTTTGGCTAGAAAGAAATAAGAGAATCTTCGAAGAAATAGAAGAACCAGTTGAAAGGATATGAGAAAAGGTCAAGTTTTGGGTTGCAACCTCGATATTTAACACTAGAGAGTTTCAAGGATTATCCTTTTTGGAGATTAGTACAGAATGGAGGAATTTTTGTAACTAGTTTGATAGGCTTTTTACCATTGCTTTCTCAGGAACTTGTAATGAGATAGCATTTTTTGTAACTTCATCAAAATAGTAATAAAGTTGTTTCTTTTTCAAAAAAAGAAAAAAAGGAAAAAGAAAACGCTAAATCTTATCCTTCACTTCAAATTTACAATCGCCACCCCAGTAATGCCATGACTTGGAGCTTCTGTAGTCCAACGCAGGAAATTTCATTCCCTGGTCTGTAATTTAGCAAAGCAGACTAATCGGCTAGGCCTGTCTGCCTTGTCACCAAAATCTCTCCTCAATCTATTTCCCTTCATTAGATTGTGGTCAGCTGGAAGCATCATAACCTCCTACCCAAAAGGACTTCTTCATTCTCTACCCCGATGGCTCTTACAACTCCCTGTCCCTTCTTGGGTATCTAACTAAGAAGTTAAAAATGATTATGCAACCCCCACATAAAGATCTGAAATATCCGAAGTTCATCTAGAAAGCTCACAACTCTCACCTCAAAAAAGAGATCTAAGAGGAAAATACCATCATATACTATACCTAAGAGTTCAGATATATCTGACATTAGTTATGAGGTTGCAGCTCAAATATCAATATAATACTTAAAAACAACATCAAGCCTATAGAACAGAAGAATTAGGAAAAATACTACACCTTTTCTGGATCGTGTAAAGCAAGCCAAAGGCTGCTTGCCACCTCGACATTTCGAGGATTGAACAGTTGGATACAGCAGGAATGCATTTCACAGCATTCAAGCAAGCCAGTCTGACATGAACACCCTTGGCATAAACACCATGAAGAGCCTGTCAAAAGCACATAAATAAAAATATAATTAGAGATTGCTGAAAATCGTTTTGATGACGTGAATTACTGAAATAAAATACAGACAGGCGCCACTTCATCAGGTTGCAAACCCAGACACAATTCATTCAATGCCGGCCCAATGGATGATTGATATGCAGGAACAACACCAAGAACATGGTACAACACCTGCAACATTAAACATGAGCAACATGGAACAAAAGAGCAACTGGAAACAACACTAATGTAATATGCATATTCATAACGTACTGATAGCATTCGTATCCTTGGCAAGGGTAGAATAGGATCCATGTGCAAGAACAGTATCTGAAGTACATCATCATGAAGGCCAGTCTTCCTCGGAGATAGCAGTATCCGTTCCATTATCTATATGGAAAATAGAGATAGCAGAGCAAATAATCAGTAAGTTCATAGAAGCACCGATAAATTAATCCCGCAAAAAATTATCAAAAATAGGTTAAATAATTTACCGGAAAGATGAACTTAAATGAATCAACTGGAAGCGGTCCAGATTTGCAGGAAAATGATAAACCATTAACTACTCGCTCAAAGAGACCCAAGGCTGGGCTCGCATCAACTTCTGCTTCACCGACAGGTGGAAATAACTTCCATAAAACATTAACTTCTTCAGTCATAGTTAGCTGGAGTGCAGTTGCAATCTCAAGAGCCCAATTACAAAGAGGATCGGCTGTACATTTTGAAAGTTTCACCATGGTCTCGAATGCCATATCACCAACAATGGTTGAATGGAGTAAAGGATTGATAAACTTAACCTGAACTTTCACGAAATCAACAAAACACGCCACATTCCTCAAAAGTTGCAGAAAATGAAGGACAACATACATTACTCATGTGGCTATAATTGAGTAGAAGCAAAAGGAAACTATGTTACAAGTTTTAAAAAAATACTCCTCAGAAAGCTAAGCCACATTAGATAATTGGAAAGTACTAAAATAATCAATGATGTGTTATATTTTGCAGGTTAAAGCGCAGAGCCGGCTGCTAGAGTTGCGCTCACCGTCATTGTGTTCCTAGTTCAAGTACTTTAGATAGAGACGCAAAATGTATAAGTTGTTTTTGGAGGGCACTCTAGAACAACTCTGACATTTCTTTATAAATTATAGCACCAATCATCCGAAAAAATGTCTAAACTGGAGTGACAAATCACACACCTGGTAACATGATTCTATATGTTTGTGGAAATAAGCCAAGACCATGGGATTACAACAAATTACATGTTCCTTCGACAATGTGTCAAATCGTTCAACTAAATGATCGCCATTTGAGATAGGGTACACAAAAGCACCTAATCATACCATGGTTTTAATCTGCTCACCTTCACTTTTTTATTTTCAATCCTACAGCTGAGGAGTTCCTAACAATATTTAAACTATTCATTGGGAGGTGAAAATTTTGGAAGACGCTAACTCCAAGTACAAAGCAATAGCTGACCAATACTGCAGACTATGTAGCACCGACACGGACACGAGTGTCCGACACGACACGTGTCGGACACGCCACACGTGATTTTTGAAAAAAGTTGGGACACGACACGTTAATTTTTATTTTTTATTTTTTTTATAATTGAAAAAAAAAAAGAAGAAATGTATGTTGCTTTTGTTTTTAAAGCTTAAAATTCCAATTAAGGGCAAATTTGTAAATATGATGATTTGTTCTCCCATTCATTATTCAATTTATTAATAATATAATATATTCCCATATCTCACACGTATACCATTCCACTTTCCCACAAACAAAAGTACAGTATAATACTATTATTAATACATTCTTAAGTCTTCTTAAGTCAAATCTGGTCGGCCATTAGAAAAAAAGAAAAAGACAGGAGACTTCATTCAGAAACAAAGAGAGAGAAACGCGTCCGATGTTCTTCGTGCTCTTCGTCTTCTTGTCCGGCGACCTCTGCAACTTCCGGCGCTGTTTCTTCGCGCTTCCTCATGGTCGTCTCCCCTTTCTCATGTATCGATGGCACCCAACAACAGAAGAATAAGGTTTTTTTTTTTTTTTTGAAGAGCTAGGGCTTTTTGAAGAATTAGGGCTTTTCAAATAAGGGGTTTTCTTCCACAATACTCGTCGTCACCGGCTGTTACACAGGGCAGATATTCTTTTTCTATGTTTTTCTTCTTTTTATCGCTTTTAACCGTGTCCGACACGCTAAAAAATCACCTCCGACTTCTGGACACGCTAGGGGACGTGTCCGACGCGTGTCTCCGGCGTGTCGGAGAGTGTCCGTGTCCGATACGTGTCGGACACGGACACGCCGACCTCCTGAGCGTGTCGGTGCTACATAGACTGCAGACTTAGTGTAGGTTTGGGAGATGTTTTGGTGAATATGATTTTTTTTTTCCTGATTGGAAACTGAATTTTATTAAGAATAGATGCTACTAGAGGTTACAAAAAGGAGAGGATAAGCCATCCGCCCAAAAAGACCAACAGAAGATCGGTAAAAACGTAAAAAACCAACCGCGGACTTCTAAGGGATACAAGAAACAATAGAACATTTCAACCACTGACTTCTAATGTGAAAACGATTTTTATTGTGCTTAAAAGCAAAGAAAAGTTCTAAAAGATACGGAAAAGTTGTGGGGTAAATGAGCAGCTGGAAATGATGTACAAGAAAAATGATTTTTAAAACAAAGTTGTGGAAAAGCAGCTCTAAAATTGTTCCATATAAAGGAGATTTGGTTATGGGACATCCCAAAAAATAGGCTTCTAGTTGGAACTTACAGCAAGCTAAAGGATAAAATCATCGGTTCATTCCATGTTCTCAAGAAGATTAATGACAAGGTTACACAAGCAATCTACCAGCAATTTTTTTTTATCACCAAAGGTATCGGGGGCCCCACCCCCCACTAATCCCACGAGGTCCTGGCGCTTCGACTGGGAGGCGCACTAGGATTAAACCAATTTAAACTTAAATCTCTATTTTTTTTTTATGTTTTTTTTTTGTCGATAGTAAACTATGAATTTTATTAAAACAAAAACAAAGAGATGCACAACCAAAAAAAGTGGATGAGTCAACCACTCAAGCTATGAAAAAAACATGAGAAAGAAGCGAAAACAAGCAAGACTATAAGGACTACACAGCCAATCTTACGTAAAGAACTAATGGGGTCAAGTTGAAACAAAAATGACTCTACTTCACTAAAGATCCCAGCCGCTCTTGCCTATAAATTTGAGAAGAAAATGATGCTATCCCAAATATCCTCTTGTGGCCGCTCCAAATTATTGAAAATCCGCCTATTCCTCTCCATCCATAGTACCCAAACTGTTGCCATTACAAATAATTTCCGAAGTCTCTTTTTTGGCTTTTAATCACCTCGAAAGGACCATTTGATCAGTATCAAATCTGTTCATCGACTCGGTAGTGCACATGAAACCTCAAACGTCTCTAAGATTCTGTCCCAAATGCCTTTGGCCAACTCACAATGAATAAGGATATGATCAATGGTTTCATTTGACTTCCTACACATTATGCAATATGAGGGATCAATGGTTTCATTTGACTTCCTACACATTATGCAATATGAGGGATCAATGGTTTCATTTGACTTCCTACACATTATGCAATATGAGGGACATATACACAAAAAGAGCCTCATCAATTATAACAAGTCACAAGTATTAACCTTTCCTAAGGATACCAATCAAGCAAAAACTTTAACTTTAGAAGGCACCACACCTTTCCAAATGAAATTGAACTGGGGAAATTGGCAATCACTATGAGAATGAAGAAGGGTATTCAAGAATGACTTACAAGAGAAACAACCCCAAGAATGAACTGGGGGAAATTGCAATCACTATAAGAATGAAGAAGGCTATTCAAGAATGATTTACAAGAGAAACAACCCCAAGAATGACAATTCTAGATTCTTCTATCCGGGGAAAGGGGGTCAATGTTGATGGTATTAAGGATATGTAAAAGAGACATGAAATCATCAAAATCTCTATCATTGAAGTTTTTGGTGAATTCAAGGTTCCAACTCGGGTTTGGGGGATGTGGGAAGGATAAAACATCGTAGACAACCAAATTTTTATTATTCCATAACCCATATAGGCGAGGGAACAGCTCTATAAGAGGTTGTTCACCCACCCACTTATCATGCCAAAAGGGATTTTATCACCCTTACCTACAACAAAATTGGTGTTTTCCACAAACATAGTCCAAACTCTAGCAATAAACTTCCATGGTGCTCGAAGGGAAGAGTTAAAATCAAAATTTGCATCCCATCCGTTGGAATGAAGACCCCATCGGCTAAAAATAATGGAGTGCCAAAGTGAATCCGATTCATTGTGGAAACGCCACAACCATTTCCCAAGTGGCACCAAATTTTTCAGATGAAGATTAGCCATCCCCAAACCCCCCTGTTGTTTTGGTTTCGTAACAATTTCCCATTTGACTATGCATTCACTAGAACTCTCACCTTTCCCTTCTCATAAAAAATCTCTCATCATTTTTTCAATCAACTTCACCACTTTCACAAGCATTTTGAATATTGACATGAAGTACGTGGGAATACTTCCCAAAATTGCTTGCAAAAGCACTAATCTCCCTCCTTTTGATAGGCACCCTTTGTGCCACCCATCTAATCTCCTATCTATTCTTTCGATCACCGGATTCCAGAACGAGAAGGCACTTGGATTTCCCCCCAACGGTAGTCCAAGATAATTCAGTGGCCACTCTCCCTTAACGCATCCCAATCTTGTTACGATGTTTTCCATCCTTACCTCTTCTAAGTTAATACCCACAACTGTACTCGTTGCCATATTCATTTTCAGCCCCGAAACTTTTGAGAAAATGTCTAAAATATCCAAGAGATTTCCAATGCTTTCATCCTTGTTTTCTAAGAAAAAGATGTTGCCGTTTGCGAATTGAAGATGTGACACCCTCACCTTGTTCTTACCGATCTTAAAACCTTGAATCATCTCCTTGTCACATGCCTTATTCACCAACGTACTTAACACATCACTTACTAAAGTGAATAAAAACGGTGATAATGGATCCCCTTGTCTCAGACCTCTTGAAGCACCAAATTTCCCCTCAGCTTGCCATAGACCATAACTGAGAAGTTTGCCGATGACAAGCAGCCCCTGATCCATTTCCTCCATCTCTCTCCAAATCCCTTCTTATCTAACACAAAATCAAGGAATTCCCAACTTACATGATCATAGGCTTTTTCAAAATCAATCTTAAACACCACTCCTTTCTTCTTCATCCTGTACTCCTCTAGCATCTCATTTGCTATTCAGGCCACGTCCAAAATTTGCCGTCCTTTCATGAAAGAGCATTGGGCTACATTGATTGTATCCTTTAAGACTTCCTTTAGTCTTGATGAACGGACTTTGGCCACTATTTTGTACAAAGAAGAGACCAAGCTAATAGGCCTAAAGTCTCTCATGGAGACTGAATTCAACTTTTTTGGTATGAGGCAAACAAGGGTTTCATTGACTTTTGCATTCACTATTCCATCCCGGTGAAATTCTAAAAACACCTCCATCAAATTCTCTTTGATAACCTTCCACCCTTCTTGTAATGCTGCCATTGAAAAGCCATCTAGTCCCGGTGCTTTGTCTCCTTCACAACCAAAAAGGGCATTTTTCACCTCCTCTTCTTGAAACGGCTCTTCCAATTTCATTCTACAACATACATCAATTACTGCCCATTCTAATCCTTCAATGCCTAGAGGTGCAACATCCTTCTTATTAAAGAGGTTCTCAAAGAAATCAATGATCTAACTCTCAATTTCCTCTTCTCTATTCAAGATTTTCCCATCTCTACTCTCCAGCTTATTGATCAAGTTGTTTGTCTTTTTTCCACTTGCAATCCTATGAAACATTTTTGTATTATTGTCCAATTCCTTAATCCCTTTTATCTTACCCTTTTGGTTCCAAGATTGTTCTTCTCTGATGATCAATTCCTCCCATTTTCTCCTCAACTTTCTTTCAATTCTTTCCCCTTCCCCTATAGTCCGTCTCATGTCCTTTGTATCAATTTCCTCAATTCTATTTCTTCAGTTCTTCCTTCATCATTTTCAATTTGCCCAGAAACTTAAAACCTGCCCACCCCTCCACATAGCAATTTTCCCACCATTTCTTCCAATTCTTTTTGAAGTCCTTGTGCCTAAGCCACATATCCTCAAACCGAAATGGGGTAGGACCCCAACTTAAAGTTTATCTCCTAACACACTAGGATTAAAGTTTATCCCCTAACACAGTAGGGGTTTTAGTGCCTTTAAAAGTTTAATTCCTCATAAGAGCAAAAGTAGATGACATTGTGCATATATGAAGGGAGGTAATGTAAACCCAACTCCTTTTTTTTTTTTTTTTTTGGGATAGGAAACTCAAGTTTTATTAAGAACAAAAGCACAAAAAGATTACAACAAATGGGTCAACAAGACATCCACCCAAAAGGAAAAAGAAACAAGAAGAATCTGTCCCAAAAAAAAGCCGAAAAACACAAACAACGGCTTATAGGTTGGTAGGTACTGCAACGAATAATGAGCTAATAGGATCAAGACGAAACAAGAAATTTTCCAAGTCACTAAAAATCCTAGCTGTTCTGGCCCACAGGCCGGTGAAGAAAATAATGCTGTCCCAACTTTAGAAACATCACATATTAGAATCTTCAATATCATAAAAGAGCCGCAAGCAGGATTGGAAGATGAAGATGTTTAGGTTCTTTGATAAGTGGCGTCTATTCAGGAACAATCTGAAAGACATCTGCTGTTAATCATAAAAATAATGGAGCATTAGTAGTATGGAAGAAGTAACCTCAATAGCCTAGTAAACTAAAAGCTGTCCTCACCAATTATATATATATACACTCACCAATGACATATCACCTTTACAATGAACCAATGACAAAGCTTATTATCAAGATAAGCATATGACGAATCATATAAAAACACCAGTCATGGTTCCCAAGAAATGAACTAGAAAGGAACTAACCAAGGATGGTAGCTGACTGTGTGTGAAAATGGGATTAGCTAATGCCATTTCTCCCAAGGCTTTGAGCATCAAAGAAAGATTCTTCTGTATGCTCATGACCCTTTCACGAATGCATGCCTCCTCCCGAAGCTGCAAATCACGTGCTTCTTCTTTTGCAGTCTTTGCTTTCTCTGAAAATGAAAAAGAAAGACAGGATAAATACATTATTTGTACTCAGACTATCGTAATCTTAAAGTAATTCCAAATCCTTGAATACATGCCAGTTTTCTTGGTTGATTTTGCGCCATCTCGTTTCCCTACACCAGCAACTTCCTTACTGGAAGGATCCCGTCTTCCTGAACGGTTTGATTTGACTTGGTCCTGAACAAACAAAAATCTGAGTAAGGAAAAACATTATATAACATTTATGTATTGCTTGCTGAAAAGTTCACAAATCATCACCACGTTGTCATCATTATCGTAAGTTCGAAAACGTCCTTTTGCTTGTTTGACATTCCTTGCAGCAACAGATTCTGCAACATAAACACCCTGCTCACTTGAAAGCATTCCTTCAGGAGTGCGAAAAACCTGAAAATAAACAGAAATGACAACATATGTGAGAATTCATCACTAAACAATGACACTGCAATAAAAGACTTCGCATCTAACACCAGTCTAACACCAACTCCTGAATTACGAACATTCCAAGAACAACGTGATTAAGAAAGTTATTCAAAGATACCTCCATCACTCCCTCTGGTACAAATGGTGTTGTACATTTCAACAATCTTATTATCAAAATACAACCCCTCCCTCCCTCCCTTTCAGTACTAATGTTATTGAATAAACCTTATGGCATTTGACAATATTATTATCACAATAAACATAACAAAGTACTAATAGTTTTGAAAGAGACAAAACTTTAATGTAAGAATAGAAAATTTGATGTACAGCAGATCCATCACCTTTGGCTAAGGAACAAAGGTTCCTAACTGGGATTCCAACAACCAATACGACAATAAGTCCGAAGTTTTATGTGAATATGCTAAATGTGAAAATAATTCTTCCAAAGAATAGTCACACAAACCAAGGCCTCTTTCAATGAAGGATCAGTAGCAGACTGCTTAATCAAAACTTCACCTGAATATCATGTTCTGAGAGGGCATCATGTGCAGAACGATCCGGAAGATCAATTAAATGCTGAAAAAAACAAGAACAGAGTTACAGCTCACACTAAGAAACCCCATCAGCAAAACGAAAAACAGAAAACAGAAACATGCACTGAACCTTTTCAAACTGTGCATAGATATCTCCAGGTATTATAGACATCAAGGTTGACAGAGCATTTATGGCTCCTCCTTGTTCATAGTGATTAGGACTCATCAATCCTTTCACACCTAACAAACTCTTCAAGACCAAAAGTAATGGAAGATCAGCTAGTGAAACAAGCATGACTGATGTAAATTGTAATGCATTCTTGCAAGTAAAACATTGATATTCCCTTCATCACTTGCTAAGAAGGAAAGGTTTGAATTTGCCACTATTCTCCTCTCTCTCTGTTCTAACAACCTAGAATGTGTTGAGCCTTGTCAAACTATAAAGGTCTGTTCAATTAAATTGCAACCGAACACTAACAAACAATGCCTAGAAATAGAATAGCAGAGTAAGAGCTATATACACTCAACAGCAATTCCAACTTATTTCTGGGAAATAAATTGCATCTAAATTGCTTAGGTATTATAGTTCAAAAACTGAACAAGCGAAATAATATTGAAGGTGCAAACGGAAGGACCAGAAGAGCACATAAATATCTGTACCCTAATTCTGATAAGTACACATAAAAAGGAGGGAATGATAGTGAAGACACTGCAACAAGTAACAAGAAAAATGATAATGGATTCACCTTGCACAAATTACCGACATTAGCTGTAAGTAGACCAACAGGATCAAAACCCAGCTTTTGCAAACATTTTTGCAATCTCTGACAAAGAAGCAAGGAGATAAGTAGAAACAAAATAAAGAACATATAGCGAATGCCCATTTTTTATGCTTAAATGTTGCAAGCTCCCAAATATTTACAGAAAAATTAGTCTATGCTACTACAATAAAGGAGGAAACAGAGAGCGAAAAGAAACCACATCGTAGCCTAGATTCATCCCACGTACAATGAACAAGACGCAGCAGATAAAAAATTAGTGAAAAAATTACAGTGCAACTCCACTAAATGAAAAACAAATTCTGCCTCAATCAAAAGGAAAATGCAACTCTTTACTGAGCAACAAACCAAATTTTTCTCAATTATTTATAATCTCATTATCAAAAGAATATCGAAAACCATGCCATTACTACAGCTATCAGGAAGACATCTATCGATTTGGAAAATGGGAATCCACAGTAGGTTGCCAGAGTGAGGAAGTACGAAATAATTGCAACTGTTTACATATTCTGACTTGGTAAATTCCAATCTTTCAAGTGTGATGGTGAGTGAAATATTCTCCTGTTTATACATATAAAATCTAATTTCTATTAAGTTGGTAGAATTTCGAGCTTTCACAAAGCATGATCACATTCAAGGTAAGCAATAGAAACAGCCCATTATTCAGAAAATACAGAGTCAATGAAATAGCAGAAATTTCTTTTAAAAAGAAAGTAACCTGAGTTATCTAAAAAGGGAAAATTCATAACATCATTTACAGCATCCACATATAAGGAATTTAAAAGTTTTCCATTTTGTATTTAATGTTCAATTGCACAAAAGATACTTCTGTTTTCATTATTAGCATAAATTGGTAGAGAATTCTTTGTCATCGATGATTAGAAATAGGGTAGTTTGACACACAAAACCACATTAGATTGTCGAAAAAGTATGCAGTTTTGGTAGAACAAAACAAGGCCAAAGGCAGCAGAGTTGTTATAAATCTTTGAAAGAAAGGGAAGGTACCCTCCACACTGTATTTCTTTTTGCAGAACCAACAAGATATGGGTGGTGTGAGCAAAACAGAATCTGCACACAAGTATTTGGACTAGCAGCCAATACTGTAGGTGATATTACAACCAACGACTTCACCAAAACTTCAACAGATGGAAGGAAGGGAACTTGAGAATCCACCGAATTTTCTGCATCACTGGAAACCCATTGGTAAGTTATTACTAGCTGTGAAGAGAATTGATGAAGGAGAACAGGGCAGAAAGTTTTAAATAAAGAGATGACCAACTAATTATAATAATGAAGCAAAGACAGCTAATCATACGACAATAGAGATTGCAAATAATCGATGGGCCTTTGGAAACCACCAAAGACATGTTAACAGATAGATAAGATTAAAAAACAGCAAACGACACAATTGCTTCCATATATTTCACACTCATCAAGCAGAGAGGAGATATATGAACATCACATACCGAAGTATCATTTTGTCCCTTAAATTTCTCAGTAACTTGTGTTATAAAAGAACTATAATATGAGTGTCAAATTTTATTTTTTTTTTTTGGGAATATAAATAATAGTTTTGATATTAAAGAAAACATCTTCTCTGCCTTCCTGAACATCATTTCCATATCGCATTGAATTGTCAACTTCATAGGAAAAGTTTTTACTTGCCTGCAGTGCACAGATAAAAAGATTGGTCTATTTGACTAGCACTGCTTCTTAAGACACTCAGCTTCAGTGTCCACTCTCGACTCCAGCAACAAAAGTAACACATAAAAATAATAAGCACATTTCTCAAAAATCCTATTCTTTTCACCAACTTAATATGGTGGAAAAATACAACATGGGGCCCCCATCATAAATGACCAAACACCCATTTTCAAAAACTGTCCACAATAATTGTCACAATTCCAGGTTTCCACACTAAGGGTGTGTTTGATTACAGCCAATTTGCCTCGAAAAGGAAAAAAATAGCCAATTGCCTGGAAAAAGGCTGTTTGGTGAGCAAAATTTTTCCAGGAATTATGCACCCCTTTTTCCCTCACGTGACTTGTTTTCCATGATTTCAAGGAATTCACTTTCCCACCTAAATGCTGGATTTGGTTTTCCAGGTGAAAATTTGTGCTTTTTTTTGTGGAATGGACAATTTGTTTTAACCATAATAACAAGAAAAATGATCAAATTTCATGAAAAAATACAAAAATAAGAAAAACAACACCATTTTCCAACTCGCAAATTAATGCAATCAAACACCTACAACTACCATTTTCCCTGGAAAACCTTTTCCCGGAATTCATTTACCTAGAAAACGTTTTCATTCCAACCATTTTCCGGCTTTGCAATCAAACACACCCTAATTGTTAACTCTTTTCGAGCACTGAAACCAGGGCTGAATTTGAAGGAGAACCAAAAAGTTTAATTTGAATGGATTTATTATGATGTATAATACAATAAACAGAAAATTG
This sequence comes from Jasminum sambac, assembly GCA_018223645.1. Lineage (NCBI taxonomy): Eukaryota > Viridiplantae > Streptophyta > Magnoliopsida > Lamiales > Oleaceae > Jasminum > Jasminum sambac. The sequence goes on along the minus strand of CP073645.1, from coordinate 37,359,880 downwards.
TGATCAAGGAAATTGAATAGAAATAAGCTAACATTTAAATGCCGCCTATCCTAACATTACCATCAAATATATTGTGATTTGAATAAGTCTGATTTTTTTTTTTGAATAAATAAGTTTGATTATTAAATAATATAAATTGGTGCTTTTGGATCATTGAAGAAGAGGAAAGTTCACAAATTGAGTCGCTTAACTAGGGATAGCAAGGGGCCAGGCCAGCTGTTTCCATGGCCAACCTGCGGGCTAAATTCTAACCCATTTCCGGCCCGTGACCCTCCAACAATCAGGTTTGGGTCGCTGTTGACCCGAAATTTTTTTTTCTTTTTAATTTAAGAATTGAAAAAATGAAGTGCTTAATGAAGTCGTCTAGCAGTTGGCTCTTGGCTTGGCTGCCACTATGCACGGAATTGAATTGCTGAAGATATGAATCAGGGATTTAGCCATTGTCATTTGTCCATTGAATTGAAATATCTAATTGGGCTATTAAGTATTAGACTATTGGGCTTAGGATTAGACTTGTTTTGGGATAATGGATAAATAGAATTGGGTTGGTAGTTTAGAAACTTTGCAAATATAATAAATTTAAAAAATATATACACATTGTTAGATTATATTGTGATAATTAGGGTTTAATGTGGGCCTAACCCAATATGTGACAACTCTAAATATTATATATACGTCTTTTCTAATGAATGAAGTTAACCTTTTCAGAAATCTCTTTGTACTCTCACATGGTATCAGAGCATTAGTGAGGCAAAGAGAAAAAGCAGTAGGGTTTCTTCTTGGTTGTGTTTCATTCCAGCCACAGCCGCACCTTTGGTTGTGTTTCATTCCAACCCCGAACCGCACTGCCTTTTTCGATTTGGACCACCTCCCACGAGTCGATCACGAAATTGACACTCTTCTTTGGACTCGGCAGGAAGATCGCCTTACCGCCAGCGAATTTCATCTCGGAGAAGTTCATCCACGCGCCAATCGCCACCGCGGCAGCCTAATCTGCCCGCCAGCGTCACCGGCTGGCGTCTTGAAGATCGCCGGCGATACTCAGTCGACCATCGGTCGACTTCGTCCTCCCCTTCTTTGGACCTTCCCGCCGGTGTTAGTTTGGCGTATCTCTGTCGTTTGGTTCTATCTCAGATTGCTCTCGGTTTGGGTGTTGTTTTGGCTGATTTAGCAGATTTTGTCAGATTGCTCTTGGATTTGTCATTTGGTGACTATCTATCATGGCTACTCCATCGATCCCACCAAGGAGCTTTCTACACTCACCTTTTCTTCCACACCCGCAATTTGGCGTGAGAAAAATTAACTTAGGATCAGCCAATTATATGACTTGGTCCTCTCTTTGTGGAATTGTGGTTCATTGGTCAAGGTCTCGAGAATCATTTGGTGAAACAACTCAAAGATATCCCTAGTAAAGATCAACCTAAGTGGAAAGCAGTTGTTGACGCTTTCCTTGTAATCTTCGTGTGATCCATTGATCGCCACTTGTTGCTGTCTCAGACATATCGTTCTTGTTTTGATGTGTGGCGAGCAAAGAAGCTTTATTCGAATGATGTCAATCGTTTTATCTGATGGTTTCGGATATGAAGAGAGTTATGCAACCTTGAGACCAAGATATGTAGACTTATACGGGAGCAAATCGAGACTCTTCAACATGAATTTAATGAGATGATGCCCTTTTAAGGGGATGTTGCAAAGCAAGAAGAAGCGGCGTGGGACTTTCTTTATAGTTACGGCATTAGCTGGTCTTCGTCACGGGTGGAATACATTCGTAATCAAATTACGCTAGTCACGGGTTCCAACCATGGATCACGATGTCGGGGCGATCGCTCAGTCTCTCTGCAAACATTTCCAATGGTTCTCTTGTTACCCTGTTGATTACGTTATTCTTGCCTCTCGGGTTTCCCAATCGAAGCGGGTAAAGGGGTCGTGGAGGTCGTGGTCGCTATCGATGCTCTCATTGCAACAAACTTGGCCATCTGATGAGATCGATGTTATCGGCTTCACGGTCGACCTCTAAGGTCGCCAATGTTACCTGATATGGTCGTCCCGTCTGGTGCCTAGCAAAGTGTGTCTATTTCGCCCAGTATGCCGAACTCTTGAAACTCCGGGAGAGCAAGCAATCATTTTCTGCCACATCGGGTAATCCCACCGAAAACTCTGTTGCCTGCATCACACAGTCATCGTCTCTCGGCCCTTGGGTGCTTGACTCTGGTGCCTCGAATCACATGTATGGTAATAGAAATCTATTTTCCACTATTACTTATTCGGCGTCCTATCTGTCACTTAGCCGATGGTTCCCAAACTAAGGTTAAAGGCATTGGTCGAGTCAAGTTCTTTGAGTCATTATTCCTGGATTCTATTCTCTTTGTACCAGACTGTCCCTTTAATCTTATCTCTATTAGCAAACTATGCCAGAATCACTATAATCAAGCCCGTAAATCTGAGTGTATCCCTTTGCAACAAGACGGGCTTTCAACCGATCAATATGGCCATTAGGACCAGGTTGCTAAAATGTCATCAGTTCGTCTTCTCCTCTCTATTCTTTGCCATCGTCATTGGCCTCTCTATCAGTTGGATGTTAAGAGCATTTCTTCATGGTGATCTCACGTGAAGAGGTCTATATGGAGCAACCACACAGGTTTGTTGCTCGGGAGTGCAGGCTGGATCTGTCATCTTCGTCGCTCTCTCTATGGATGAAACAATCTCATGGAGGAGCTTGGTTTGGACGTTTTTAGTTCAGCTCTTCAATTGATTCGGCATGGCTCAGAGTGAAGTTGATCATTGGTATTTTATTATCACTCTTCTTCCGACCGCTGCATCTACTTGGTTGTTTATGTGGATGCGGTGTTATTACGGAAATGACCAAGAAGGCATACAAAGGCTAAAGCACCATTTGCTTCATCACTTTGAGACCAAAGACATGGGAAAACTTCAAATACTTCTTGGGAATAGAAGTTGCTCAATCTGACATGGTGTTTTTATTTCTCAAAGGAAGTATGCCCTTGATATCTTGGAAGAGACAGGTATGTTAAAGCGCAAACACCGTAGAAACCAGATGGATTCGAATGTCAGCGCGCTTCCTTGTCGTGGAGCCCTTATCGACCCTGAGTCGATATCGGAGGCTTATTGGAAACTTCGGCTACCTGTTGTGACTCGTCGAGATATTTCATTCGTCATGAGTGTTTTGAGCGAGTTCCTAAGTGCTCCGTATGATAATCATGCGATGCCGCTTCATTAGTGTTTGCGCTATATTAAGCGCCAGGTAAAGGTTTACTTTATGAAGATAAGGACATGCCAAGTAATTGGATATTCGATCTTTCGATTAGGCGAGTAGCCCTCATGATGAACACTCGACCCTTTGGATATTGTATCTTTGTTGGGGAAATTTGGTGTCTTGGAGGAGCAAGAAGCGGTCGATGGTTGCTTTGTCCCTAGGCGAAATCTGAGCTATGGCTAAGGCTACTGCGGAGCTTTGTATGGTTGAAACAATTGCTTGAGGAGCTAAGGTTCATGGAGTGTTGGCAAATGAAGTTGATATGTGATAACCCAGACTCTTCATATCGCTTCCAACCCCAGTATTTCATGAGAGGACCGAGCACATTGAAATTGGATGTGTCATTTTATTAAGTGAGAAAATTCTTCAGGGGATATCGTCACTAGCCATGTCGGATCAAATGACCAACTAGCCGATATATTTACTAAGTCGCTGGGGTCCTCGGGTCAATTACATTTGTAACAAGCTTGGAACCTACAATTTGTACGCTTCAGCTTGAGGGGGAGTGTTAGATTATATTGTGATAATTAGGGTTTAATGTGGGTCTAACCCAATATGTGACAACTGTAAATATTATATATACGTCTTTTCTAATGAATGAAGTTAACCTTTTCAGAAATCTCTTTGTACTCTCACACACATAAATATATATTTTCCAGCAGCTCGGGTCGGGTCACCACCGACCAGCCACCCGCAGCAGGTCACGGAATCCAACCCGAACCTGACCCGCCGATCCGCGGGTTACCGGCGGGTTCGGGACGGGTCCGATTAAATCAATAAAACCTTCCAACGTTGCAACAAGTGGAGATCGAAACTTCATTAAACTTCATCAGTTTCATTACTCAAATGGAGACAAAACATGAATTCATGAACTGCATAGAGTATCGAAAGGAGGCAATGTTTCAGAGAGGAAACAATTGGTCCAAACTCAAGTATAGAAGTATCGAGACAAGGTACATAATGGTCGATAAAAAATTTTAATGAGACCTAAAAAATAAAATAACCGTTGATAAATAGAAATTCAACCACAAGTTCCATTTCAACCACTTTCTGACAATAGAAAGTGGCCAAAGCTAAAAGGCAGAAAACAGAGATATTAACAACATAATTTCACCTCATATTAACAAGTGCTTTGGCTCCAACAACAGAAAGATAGTCTGAAAACTCAAGCATCATAGCTTCAGATAATTGTGGAGAACCAACGAGAATCTTTCCAATTGCATCATAGGCTACTTTCCGGATATCCCAGATTTGATGGCACACAAAAAACAGAACCAGCTGAAACATATCAAAAATATATTAGCATCCAAAGATTATCCTTAAAGAATTACCACCGACAATAACGATCACCTGCAGTAGTGGTCTCAGTGGAAAAATCTCCAATACTCTGCACGGAAGACAAAAGTCAAATAATCACATCATTAATCTTCACATGCTGTAGTAAACATCTTTCCTTCCTACGTTACACTCTCAAACAACTTTCCAACGGCACACAACAAAGATGAATTTTCTCATTACTAGATGAGGAAGACATTTGTTAATCGTGTGTGTGAAAACTGGTTCACAGCTAACGCAACATGCTTCAGAAGATCGACCAAATGTACATGGACAATTTCTCAAAAGTGATCTTCAAAGAAAAAACATGCAGAGATTAGACATGCTTGCATCGCTATTTAAACAAAAAATCCATCATAAGGACATTCTAAATAAAAATTAGGACTCCAAATTTGAAGTCAAAAGAGTAAGAATTCGACAGTTCAGCAAATCAAATACAAATAGGGGCTTGTTCTATAGAAGATGTTGCTGATTTTTGTTGATCTACTCAAATGAGGTGTTAATGTGTAGTTGAAAATTTGGGAAAATACATTAAAATTAAAAAATGTAAAGTAATTGCCTGAGTGGTTGCAAATGATGAGAGAGAAAAAGTTAATGGAAGTTAGCTAAAAAAGATTGTGTATAGAACAAGCCCTAAGATTTTGTTTTCTTCAATAAGAAAACATACCAATGCTATCAGACATAAAATGCGACAAACCTTTGAGGATAATCAACAAGCAAAACCTCAAAAAGATTGAGACAAGTCATGCAGTCCTCAGCTGACATTTTTGATGCCTGCAAGGCACAACAAACAATTTTAGGATTTATGAGAAGGTCAAGAAAATGAGAACAGAAATAAGATTGTCAATTCTCATGTCTGCATCAAATACCATTTTAAGCAATGTCTATACGTATGCGTGTTATTATTCTCTTTTCCTCTTTCTGCATCATATACCTATCTAAGAAATTTTAACTTATTTATGCACCATATAGACACAAGCAACCATAGCATGATCTAGCAATATAGCAATTCAGATGATGATGACTGTCAACTCATCATACACTTTTTCTTTTGATAAGAAACGAAATATGTTATTGAAATAATAACTCCATGTGGATAATACACCGAAAAGGGGTGGACGTCTGACTTCCACCAACAGATGCATTTTCATTTAATCATAAGAGTCATCCTACTACATCCTATGTAAGAAGGCAACAAATATAAACATGCTAATTATCAAAAATTCTTCGTTTGAGGGATCGTGTATCAAGTTTGCTGTTTGTTAATCAGTGTCTAGAAATGCTAATGCATCAGGTAAAGATATCAGAGAAAATCACCACAATAAGCATAAACACAAGTGAGAACACTGATATTACTAATGGATCTTGTATGTTTTTAGTTTACGTGGCTGAGTTCCTAGATCCTGAAATTTAACTGAATAAGAGATGCTGAATAACTTACCATTGAAATTGGAACAATTGAAGGTTCATTTTGCAGTATCAACTGCCAAATCTTTTCCTTCGATACAGTTTCATCTTCCAAAAAGGAGCATCAAACAAACAAGAATATCACAGGTTAGAATACCAGAGTAATCCTTTATGTATGAATATAATAGCCAAAACTTTGGCAGAATGATTTGTGTACAAAGCTGAAGCAAAGCAAGTAAAAACACCTGCTTTAACATCAAAAGCAGCGATTTTCACGACACAGAGCAATGCATAAATCCCATCCAGTCGCTGAGCTGCTTTGGTGAAACCAGTTTTAACGAGTTGGAGAAGAGGGAGCAGCAAAGATGATATCTGAACCACAAAAACGTTAAACCTTCTGGGTTGACAAGTATACTGAATCCCCAGGGAAAACACTGTAAATTATAAACCACATATCTCCTAACCTGCATAACTGCATCAGTGTTTCTGCATAGTATTCGGAGACAACGAAGGTGACCCCTCCTCAGTACTTCCTTCTCCTTGAGCCCAGAAGCAAAGAAGGTTATCATATCTGGGCGTATGGCATCAGGGGACTTTACTGCCCAAGCCACTAAACAGGATAAACTTGCAAGTTTTACCTCTTCATTTCCTGGATACCACCACAATTAACATGGAGAAAAAAAAAAATCATAAACCACCAGAATGATGATAGCAGAATACTATGCTAAAAAGCAAGTATATAAAATGCAAATAAACCTATAAACACACAGAGATCCAAAGGCAAAAGCCTACCATCATCCTTGTAAAAGGATAAAAGAAATCCACATATAGTTGGTGACAAGCTGTTCAGGTACTTCCCTTCAGGGGCATGGGAAATTTCTTGCAGTGCACTGACCATACCAACTCTCTGATAGGGGAATGTAAGTCTTCCCTCTGAACCTGTATACATCCTAACCTTTTAAAAAGATTATCCAAATTTATGAATTTGAAAATGAAGTATTTGAGTGAACAAGACCATAACGGCATAAAATGTTTAGGGAAAATATGCATATACTAAGATCTCTAACCTCCAATCACAGATCTGACAGCATTAAACATTGCTTCTACAGCATCTGGACTGCTAGACTTTTGGCTCAAGCAACTTATAATAGAAAAGGCCGCAACTCTTCTCCCTTCATCTGCATGTCTAGCCTGAGATAATACCGCTGAAAGAATTTCGACAGCATATTTACTCAAATCAATTTTCACAGTTCTCAAAAGAACTCCAACTGATTCCAACACAAGCTCTGGATTCCGTTTCAACATCTTGATCGATGATGAGAGGACAACATTCTTAAAATCTTCATGCAACAAATTAGTGAGCAATGGAGAAAAAGCTTCACTGAGGCCATTTGTGGGCTTCTCCTTTGCATTTAGAACTGCCTTAACGTACAAATCGAGAAACGTTTGCTGTCCAACAGGAGCAAAACAAAAATGTTAGGTGAACACTAGAGAGCATAAAACTTGCAAACTAAAAACTCCAAAATCTCGGTATCAAAAACAACAGCAGTGTTAAGATGAATATGAAAAATGCAAAGGCACAATTTTTACCTTCCATTTCTCAAATAATGAGGGAGTTGAAATAGAAAATTCAAGCATCAGATTAATTAACTCGGGACAGTCCTTATATGGGATCCTCGCATCTCTGAGTTCTTCCATGTAAGTTTGGTACAGATCAGGTGACTGAACAGAATAAACACCATTAAAAATATATAAACGTCATGAAACCTAATGCAAGACAGCATTGACAATCTAGTCTATCAAAAGCCCTAAAGTAGCAGAGGTAGATTAGACCTTTTTGAACAAATGAAAAAAGATTTGCTTGCAACGCCTCCTGACACGGCATGGTCCTTGCATAGCAACATGGATCACTGATGCCTGGCCCTGTAATACTCTGCATAATGCATTCTTTGACAACGAAGCGAACTGACTTTCAGTTAATAGTAGAACAGACCACTTCAGTACCCTGTAACAGCCTATGGATGTCTGGAATTTTGACTGCTTTTCCATAACCTGTACAAGAGATGCTGCAAAAACTTTCACGAATAGAGCTTCAGCGAAAGCTCTTACGATCAAGTCATCCACCGGTTTCCTTGACCGATTGTCGTCGTATATAGATAGCGTTTGGAAAATTAAATCGACCAATAGCGATGCAAACTCGGTACTCATCTGCGCAGAGTCTGAAGAATTGTGTCAACGAGTTTGAATAATAGTTGCAGACAAACATTTTACAAAACAAAAAGCGCAGAAAAGTTATGCATCATTCATCCTATGTGAGCTACTTTTTGGTCATTTCTACCGAATGAACGTCTAGGAGCAGGTGCATAGTGCATCCTATGCACAAAAAGAATTAAGACACCCACATCAACAAGCATCAAAGAGCTACTAACAGTAATAACATAAGATCCAAAACACTATCCTTCAAGAACTACAGAAATGTTTATAAACAGTCAACTTCCACCAAAAAGGCCAGCCGCCCTTTATTTCTTCAAAACATGAATGAGGGAAAAGAAATCACATCATCTATCTCTAATTGCCCCCAAATCAAGACTTCTACAGTTCAATGAAAAATTAAAAATAAGAAGAAGAAGAACACTAAATGGCAGGGAATTCCCCACAAATAAGAAAAAGGAAAAGAAAATCTGCCCTCCACCATCAATTAACTTCTTCTGAATAATATCAGTGCAGAAAAGAAGTGCACCAGATGGTGACAAAAGCAAATAATAAATGCTAAGAAAATCCTTCTGAAATATGATCCTATTGAAGGCACAGTCGCATGAGGCCCTCATTAGATGCTTCTAAGTTTATGCATCAAAAGGCATATGTCCAAGCTTATCCTCAACTTATGAAGACTTACCACAAAGCAAAAGCCTCAAGACAGTTAAGATGTTCCCATTGCCACTAGGCTTTAGTGATGTCAACTTGTTGGCTTGGTTAACTGATTCATGGAATCATGTAAAAGTTTACAGTTTTCAACTTCAGATGCAAGAAATTCAAACAGATCAGGAACTCTAGAAAAGCTTCGAAAAGATAGCTTGTGTTGGTTTTAACTTTTTCCAAACTAAAAATTGACTCACTACACAGCCAAAGTGAAACTTTAATTTCGGCCATACATTCAAAACTACTAACTAAAATCCACACAATCTGTTGTCACATCACTATTAGAAACCAAAAAGTAATTGTTTAGCAAAAGAACACTTTACTCAAGCAGACCAAAAAAATGAAATTTTCCTGATTTTCTTTTTTTTTCTTTTTTTTTTCTTTTTTTTTTTTCCTTTCTAACACAACTGCTAACATTTTTGGAACTTGTAGTCATGGAGCTAAGAAACTGGTATAGGTACTGTGAAAATACGTTTTACTCCAAGTAAAATTATAAGCACCCACTCTATTTATTTGACAACTTTCTCTACACATTTTTAGAACTCTTATCTACTTTAAAATCACATGTTCAGAAATTAGTTTTTCAAGTATCTCTACCAAACAAAGACTTATATTAGAAATGATATTGTTGGCTTCACCTAGAAATGACACTTAGTATTTTTTTTTTTTCCTAGAAATGACACTTGACCGTCAGCTTCAGCCTTCCACTAAATAAATACTAAACAGTGATCAAGGTTTCTGCATGATTTAAAATATAGAAACTCTAAAATGTGGGCTGAGGTTGTAGAGGAATAACGAATTTAGCTCTTCAGCCTTCTACCGATACGAAGCTCATAGTATCCTGTCGAACAAACTATAATTTGGGGTACAGTTGGAGATGAATTTAAATCTTTCAAAATATAAGGATGCTTTCTCTTTATGGACGAGAGTCAAAGGTCATGATATTTGCTCATGGTTTTCAGTGATATAGATATCAATGATGCTAAGAAAATTAGGACAACTAATTTGAGAACTTGAAATCAAATTTTTTTCCTGCCAGCTTAATAAATGTAAGTTTCATGGAGAAAATAAATAAAAAAAATTAGAATTACATTTATGCATCAAATAAAAAGATGTTTGACATTGTGTTAATATCAAGCTAGCTGTAAAATTGAGTGCTAAACAATTGTATTTTTATGAATATAAACTTGTCTGTTTCATAAAATATTCTGCCATGTCTTTCGTCCAATTCTTTCTAATAACATCTGCCAATGCGAAACTAGCTAGGTTCCATGGTGTAGAAAAGTTTATGCGTCTTTTTGCTATAAAAACATTGTGCATTTTTCAAATCCATGTCAACTACACATTGGATGGGACCTAAAAGCCCACAACTCATTACATTCTTCAACAACCTTTCAAGCACAAATTCTTCCACCTACTTGAGGTGACTAGGCCAAATAAGCACTTGTGCTTGTAAATAGAGATTTCTTTGCAACGGAACAGACAACCAAAAGAGAAAAATGATTGTCACACTACAGATAAAGAGCCCCACCTAAAAGTAGCACTTCCAATGAACAGAATCTTTTAATATAGACACTCAATAATTCAGATACACTTTCTTTGGCAAAACAAAAAAGATGCTAAGTGGCTTAAGGCTTCTCTATCCTGGACAGCACCTTTATCCTCCGACTTCTATACAAGTGTGCATTCTGAATACTTATTTTCGTAAACAGATGTTTCTTGGCTTGGGCACAGAAAGTCAAAAACAATCGCCAAGATACAGCTGAAGTGTCCACCTAAAAGTAGCTTCCCGAATTCTTTTTATGTAGGCATTCAACACTTCAAAAATAATTTCTTAGGCGAAACCAAAAACATGCAAGAAAGCTTCTGTCCGGGGCCTCCAGGTGCCAGCTTTATCCTCCGACTTTTATAGAAGCTACCAAATTCTAGATGCAGTGTCTATGAAATCCACACAAACATTTCCAACTATTCAATAAATGGGCTTCTGTTATTTTGTCATTTCCACAATGGAGAAGCGAGCTTTTACACCAGAGTTGATGTTTAACCAAAACAACCTCTAAGGGACGGACCAATGCTAAAAAACCTCAAGCAAATCATGAATTTCATTTCAAAATGAATTTTAATAGGAAATATAACTCAATTAGAACCTAGATTTTCACAGGACAGTAAAGAGAGCCAAAACCTTAAAGAAAGTTCTATCAAGGCAAAGCCCATCAAAATGCTGTTTACGAAGACCTATTGTGGCTCATATCATCTGCTCATAGTTAACAATGCCTGACTTCGAGATAATATTTAACCCTACTAAAACACCAGCCCCCTACTTTGTATCTGGCACACAAACTTTTTATGGAAGATGTTTTGATTTTTTCTAGGTACAACTTCTTCAAGCACATTTTAAGTCAAATTACTGGTAAAATAATCTCATGGGAGGGTCTAGGAGAATGTTTTCCATCTTTCAAGGGCCTGGAAAAGGAAAATTGGAAAACATTTTCCTTCTCCAGATCCATGTTGTATCAAGCACACCCTCATAGAATGTATAGCTGAAAATGAGTATCATTTCCTCACATTTGATTGAGATCATTTTCTAGCTATATATGTTGAGTAAATATCAAGCTCACTTAACTAAGGCCACACAAACTACACTTTTTTATGTATCCCTTTGCAGTTATGCTGCATGATATTACCATAAAGAAATCATGACCATTAAATAACAAGAAAGATTTTACACTCAAACTTAAGAGGTAGTTAACATTCTTCAGTGACCATCATCAACGTAATTTAGTGGTACATCTATCCACCAGCTATTGACAATCTTTTGGAAAATAATTTGAATATTACCTCTCAATGCGCACCATAGGAGCCATTTGTGAGGCTAACACCTGAAGCTGACTACAGTGTTTACACACCTACTTTGCGTTTTCCAGACAAGTAATTACCGGTCTTAGCTATATTTCTTTATAACCTAAGATGTATTGGGGCTTTTATTTCTTTCAAAAAGGGGAAAAATAATGGACCATTGCAAGTGGAGGAAGACTAGAAGTCTAGAACAAATTAGAATAAATGTATAGTTACGAGAAGACAATATTGAAGATGCCCTTACTTATGATATATGTATCCGAGATTTCTAAGTTTCTGACAGATTAGTTGCATAATAACTAATCTGAGAACTTATTATTTCTTATATAGTTATATATGGAGATATATCATCTTTGATCTCTGAAATTCCTTATTTTGTTGATAGTTCTGTGGAGGATCTTCTAACATGATATAAATGGTTTATTGTGAGTATATTCTAGCGTTCTGTTTATATTCCTTCGAATAGTTATGATGGTTGGGCTTAAGGCTTGCCCGTTGTCAGTCAGCAGTAAAAAGGTTAGGTACCTAATTAAGTGTTCTTATACATTGCTCTCACTGCAGAAGGGATAGAATTTTTGACAATACATGACAGAAGTGAAGGATAAAAATAAACTTCCATTAAATTCTAAAAAGCCTTTGATGTAGACAAGGCACTCTTGCAGTGGTGGGCACAACGAGGTAAAAGATGCATATACCTAGACATAAGTTAGTGTCCAAAGAAGTTTATGCTAGAGCCACTGAAGGACGTGTGAGCATGTTTTGGTTAGCTCAGAGGTTTAAGAAAGAAGCAAAAAATTGATTATTTCCAGAGTATGACCCCTCATATTGCCAAGAAAAGCCAAATTGACTTCTCCTTCGGCTATTAAGGTAAGCCAAACATACTAAAAACAACATACAAGAAAATCGGCAATTTAATGAAAATTCCTCCGCATAGCAAATGGTACCATTGTTTCAAACTTATTGAGTAACATTTCATCACTACACAAATTCTTAAATTACAACTGCATATATCCCCGTGCAAGTATAGGTTGACATATTTTACAGGGTGCAACGAGAATTGTACCTAAACTGTTTAGAATAGAAGGTATTTGATGGCAGAAGATCTGAATGCGCATTTTCGTGGACGACGTCGTAATCAACGGAGAAATAGACTTCAGCACCTCCACTGGACTGTTATTGCTCGACCCCATTGCATAAAGTATATAGATACAGATGTAAACTTTAAATTTAGTTAGGAGTTTAGATGGAGTCAAAAACGAGGGTGGAGACACCGGAGAGCGTTCCGATTAGGGTTTTAGAAGGCATCCACAGTCACAGATGCAAACGGATGAATCAGAAAAATGTGCCTTTTAAAGGAGATCAAAGGATCAAATTATTGAAGTGATTGTGTCCGGCCTTGTCCTACTCAACATAATTCAACACAAATTTTATTAATTTTTTTCTCTCATCATTTACAATTACTGATTTAATTATTTAATATATTTTTTCAAATTTCAACCACACATTTAATACAAATATAAAAAAAATTAACTTTATTACCAATCAAATATACCTTTATTATTTTATAAAAAATTATAAATAAAGAGTAATTTTGACATCAAGTATACACTTCTCTATTTATTATAACTAGTACTAGTACTAGCACGGCCCCAATATATTACAAGAAATTATTTAGATAATATTAATAAGAAGTATACTAAAAATATTATATATTGAAAAATTATTAATAGAAGATAAATAAATAGTTATATATGATACTTCTATGGATGTTCATTTGTAAATGTGTAAAACAACCTCTCTTTTTTTTTATAACCGAGAGTATCGGGGGCCCCACCCCTATTAATCCCATGAGATCCCGGCGCTTCGATCAAGAGATACCCCAGTGGCGATAAGGAAATACAAACGAGTTTGAAGCAACAAAGAATCGAACATGGAATGTGCACCTAATCACATTTCATAGGCCACCCTAACCGCTACGCCTCTCTTGGAGTTGTGTAAAGCGACCTCTCTTACTTCAATGATTTTTAGAAAACTTATTTTTAAATAAATTGTGGATGTTCATTTGTAAATGTAATTCGACTGTTCTAATATATTATATTTAGTACTAAAACGATATATTACGGTGCATTTTTTAATCTTTTACTTGCTCCAACATGCACAAATCGAGATTAGTGCTAACTTTTTTAGCATCGTTCTTACGTAACAAGGATTAGTGCTAAAAGAATTATAACAAAAACGTAGGAAATTTTGATGAGGTGAATAATCTTTAAATTAACAAGGTGTAAGAGAATATTTTTAAAAGGAAAGTTATGTGTATGAGAATAAGGAAAAAAGCTTCAGATTAACAAAATTACATGGTTAGATGAAAAATAAAAAAATTATATAACATAGCTTAAAAGGCATATTCTTAATTTCTCACTCAGCTCATCCGCAATCCACGGCTTTTCGTCTGCCAAACTTCGATTGCCATTCTACAAGCAATAATTTACAATTTTTCATCACACACTGTAAATTCTAATATGTAATTTCAATAAATAATTACTTCTTAATTCATAAAGCATTATCCAGTTAAACAATTTGTATTGCAGCATACCATTGTGATTATGGATGCTGTATGCAGAAGCAATACCATCTACAATGCTTGATCTAACAGCATTAGAAGCATCGAATGCGTTCATCAATGGAGTATAAAAATGTATCACATTTTAGCAACATTACAATCATAAGGAAAGATAAATTATGCAAAATGCAAATATTTTTACCTTCACGATTGAAGTTGATGCTACTTGATATGGATCGAATGGACAAAATTTTTACGGCTCCAAAATTCAATTTCAATTTTTGGGCCACTAGGAAAAAAATTTATTGAATGGAAAAGCGGTTAGAGTGTCTCTAAATGCCCTTTGCTGAAATTTTATGAATAACTAAATGAAAGAATAACTAATCGAGATAATGGCCAAATTACATATGTGATTTGTCACCAAAAAAATCAAAATTCATGATTTTTTGCATTAGTTACGCAATAAGGGTTCGATTCGTATTAGACAAATAATGTAAATTAGTTATTAACTATTTTAATTGATTAGTTATTATCTAATTGAAATCAATTCATCTCTTCGGTATATATCTAGCCGATTTGTCTAATGCAATATGGGAAACAATTATATCAGCATTTGGATTCGAACTCAAATTTTTTATTTTTATCCTAGATCATTGTTTATCATCAGGTTAATAATTTTAAAAGATAATAACAATTTTAATAGGCGGGAAAAGAGACTTGTTGACCAGTAACTACTTTTACCAATATATATAATAAATAAGATTAATATTAAGATATAAAAAAAAGGAAAATGAAAAAAAGTAAACTAGTACATCACTTCTCTACAGTGAAATCGGATCGTAGGAAATTATGTAATGCAAAATGGTAGATCTGACTGAAAAATTGGGAAATTCGATGGAGTTTTTGGAAGAATTTTGGAAACGAAAATGAATTGTGATATTTGGTGACTACAAGCATAAATAAAACTTGGGTGAGTAATACAGAAAACCTCCCTTCAAGTAATAAAATAATTTTAAAAATATATTGTCTAATTAATATAGCGATTAAAAACAATATAACAAATAATACTATGTCTTCAGCTCGAGAAGTTGAAAAATATGTAAACTCTCTCCAAACACGGTCTTTGTTCTATTTTGCGATCGTCCATTTTCTCTTGCGATGACTTTCGCCTTGCGACGAAGGGTAAGACAATGCAAGCGACAAGAAGAAAGCAGGCAACAACGACTTCCAACAGTGCAACCACAACGAATTCAAGAAACATTACATAAGAAGACCAGACAAGGTGACAGGCCTTCTGATAATGTCAGGTATAAAAAAGAAGGCCGAAAGAGATGGCAACGAGTTATGACGTGGAAAGACGAGGAAGCGGAAATTTCAACATTAATCTTAATTTTTCTTTTTTTGGTTAATTAGTATTGGTGGTGGTCTTGGTGGAATTGGGTTTCTGTTGGTGTGCATTGTCGGAGGCTTGTGCTGGATGATGAATTTAACTAACTAGTCACATTTGTCAATTTTTTTCATGTCTCACATTTTAAAATTTTGAGCTTTTATTTTATTTTTTGTTACTTTTTAAAATTTTCATCACTTTTCAATGTCTTTGTTTGCACTTTTAATTTTTATTACTTTTTATATAATCACAGACAATCTCGAAAAGTTATAAACATGTTCGAAAAAAAGATTTTCTATCACATAAAATAGATTATTTGAAAATTTGAAATATATTATAGATATGTTGTTGAGCGAATTGTCGATGAATGCATGTGTTTGCTAAGTGCACGTGTTTTGTTGTATATTGGATGTGCGTGCATGTGTATTGTGCATGTGTTTACAATTTTATGACATATTTCATGTCTTGTTTTAAACTTTTTGGGTAGCTAAATGTACATTTATGTATGGGAGTCTCTACTTTGATGCCCCCATAAGTACATAGGTCATATTTCATGTCCCGATGTTGTTTTACTTTTTCAATCTAAATAAAATTTGACATACATTTGTGGACTGTGTAGACATGTAGAGCATTTGAGTCGGTGACTTTCGGTGTTTATGTGGAACGTTCTTCACCATCTTCTATCACTACTCTTAGTTCGTCGAGTGTTTGTATGGTCTTTTCTTGTT
This sequence comes from Jasminum sambac, assembly GCA_018223645.1. Lineage (NCBI taxonomy): Eukaryota > Viridiplantae > Streptophyta > Magnoliopsida > Lamiales > Oleaceae > Jasminum > Jasminum sambac. Next base: position 37,343,414 of record CP073645.1, on the reverse strand, counting down.
TCTCTTAATCAGCTCTCAACTGATGCACATTTAGCCTACAATTCATAGAATTACATTTACTGGTTAAGAGGGTGTTTGCATATAAATTTTAATATATTTTTATGAATATGAAGACAAAGAATGGGTGGAGTTGGATGGTAGAGATTTAATCATATAAGTGGACCCTATGAGATATGTGGGTATGATTTATTTGATCAACTTTGATTTGAAAAAATAGGAGAAAAAATGTATTTATAGGAGTATGCAAACATACTAAGTTACATGGTTTTCTTATGTGGAGTTCCTATCTTGTAAGATTTGTCTCCCAGCAACACGTTGGTATGGTTTCTGTTTCTTTTGTTCGTCGTTCGAAACCCAAAGTAAACTTACAAATACATTAGGGTGTGTTTGATCGTATGGAATTGGGTGGAAAATAAAATTATTTTCCATGAAATTTTTCCTACTTTGTGTTTGATGCAAATATGGAAATGGAATTCAAATTCCATAGTACAATCATTTAAAGCTACATTTTGTCTAATTCTATGGAAAATGAATTCTCATGAGCAGGTGGTTTTTGTTTTTCATTTTACATGGAATTCAAATTTATTATTTATTATTATTCTTATTATTATTTTGCAATTAAACACACCCTTAGTTTTTGTTGGTAGCCTACAAAAGAACCCAAATTTGAATCACGTATATCATTTTAAATGAGGAATCTTTGCAATTCTACAAAGTTTTAAGTTTAATAATTAAAAAATATGCAAAATGGCCATATTTAGAAAAATAATTACATCCGGTGCTGCACGATTCTACTAGGCGATCACGTAGAAGAAATTTGGGTGATTGTCTAGTTCAAAACTGAGCGACACCCATATTTATAATGGGCAAATCTAGGCAATCACCCAGGAAAAAAGTATTCCCTCCATCCCATATATATAGTTCACTTTCTTTTTTGGGTTGTCCCACATATCTAATTTCCTTTCTATACTTAGTAGTATTTTTATATTCATTTATTATTATACCCCACCTATATTCTTGAAAATATAAAATCTTTAATGACTTATATTCGTTTAAATAAAGACATTATAGGAAAGTTAGTTGTAAAATTTTCTTTTTCAATATTATTCTTAATTATTGTGAATGAAACAAAGGGCTTGTTCTTTGCACTATCTGGGGTGAAAATAAACATTTACTCGAATGACGTGTTAGACTATGGTTGAAAATTGGAAAAAATATATTAAAAATTTAAAATAATTGTATGAGTAGTTGAAAATGATGAGAGAGAAAAAGTTAGTCGATTGTGGAAGAACAAGCTGAAAGTGAATTATATATGTAGGATGAAGGGAGTATATTTTTAAAATTTTTAAAAATTGTGGATAAGTAACAAATGGAAACTAAAATGTGGAAAAAAGCCATATTTGTAGCGGTGAAGCAACTAGTTGTATCCGATTCGTCGAGAAATGCAAAAAGCATATATTATGGGTCTAAAATAGACTATATGCAAATTTTGTGCCCAAACACTAAAAATTCAATTTCAATAATTACACAATATGTAACACTTTGTGTGTAATCCACTACACAACAATTACACACCACATGCAATTCGTTACACAACCATTGCACACTTTATGTAGTCAATTTCATAGTCATATATTACACATTCTTTGAAATCAATCACATACTCTGTGCAACGAGTTCAAAATTATGAAATTACATTACAAAACAAAATCTTTAAAAAAAGATGAGCTAGCCGATCACCTAGCAAAAAATCTGGCCCACACCCATATTAAACCTGTTCAATTGCCAAGATTGTCATGGGTGACAACACATACCCAATTTCCTTAGAAATATGTGCGAAAAGGCAACATTCTTATAAATATTTTGAATTTGTGCAATTATTGAAATACCAAACTCAAATGCAAAGTTCTCCCTGATTTCCTCTTTATTATAAATTGAGATTAGAGCATATCGTGGCTTTTGGGAACATTTCGAACATTGTTATTTGATTTTTTTACGAAAATATCTAATTACAAATATTCAATACCAACAAATCTCAAAATAATATTAAATATCAAATTGTCTAAATTTAATGTATTTGGACCATAATACCCTTCACTCCATCTCTCACCTTATTAATTATTCCTAATATACTATCAACATCAAGATATTTATTGATTGTACTTGTTGTCTCACAAAATATTGAATTTATCCTCCCAATTCATTTACAAGAGATTGATGTTCTCATTTTTCCTTTTTATTCATTCTTCATTTTTCTTCTCTCTTCTACCCATTTCTACCATTAATACTAGTTCTACACCATTAAATGTAAAATTTAATACAACAAATTTTCTCATCAACCAATCATTTATTACCATAAAGACATCCATTCTGTATAGTTGAACTGTGAAAATCATATCTAGATAATTCATCTACGAACTATAGATAATTTGTAATTCTCGATAGTTGAACTGTCTAGAACCTAAAGCTATCTAGATAGTTAAGTAGTTGAATTTTCTAGATCATAGAATGCAAACTATGTAGATTTTTTTATATCCTCGATGATTATCAAATAACATGATCATAGTCACAATGTTGTAAACTTAAACAGCTAGCTATAGTGGTATTGTCAAAGGTATCGACTATATAGAATAAATTGTCGAATAAAATTCATTTTTGGAATAGAAAACCTTCTGCGTAGTTGAATTCTCAAATTTGTGTCTAGATAACTTATCTGGGAACTGTAGATAATTTGCAATTCTCGATAGTTAAATTGTCTAGAACTTAAAGTTGTCTAGATAGTTAGGTAGTTGAATTATATAGATCGTAGATGTTGATCGCATAAATATGTAGAATGTAAACTATATATGTAGATAGTTTTCTATTTTCGACGGTTTTCAAATGTATATTATTGTAATTGTGTGATGACATTTATGTACATTTTTATTCAACAAACGTGACCATTCTCATATTGTTCTAAATTCAGGCATATACCTATAGTCGTAGTGCTGGAGATATCAACCACGAAATAAATGAATTTAACGTCCTAAACAACTATGAAACCTTTTGCATAGTTGAACTATTTAGTAAATGTATACCATCTAAATATTTCATGTATAGAACATATGGATTTTTTAGATAGTATACTCCAAATACACAAATCTAGATAGTTTGTGATTCTCTACAATTCTCACATAGATAAGCAGCATCTCATTGATGTTCTATTTTACTCTCATTTTAATATATAATTGTATTGATGGATACACTTAGACATAGATTTGTCTAGACAAATAGGTTTATCTACACAGATTAACTATTTAAAAATGCAATTGTCTACATAGATTATTTGTTTGGAAAGTTTCATATTGTTTTTATTAAATTCATACACGAATCTTATTTAATTAGAAAATATGTATGTTATCGCTAAAAGACTCATAATTTACGATTGGTTGTGGCTCGCAGAGGTGACTTCAAAAAAGTAAATGATGAATTGAAATGGTAAGGAACAAGTACAACATCAGTTCAAGTTCCCAACAACATGAATAGAGAACAACTTGTTCATAGAATTACTGAGAAACTCAACGTAAACTTGAATGAGTATGATATGCATATGAAGTTTCTAGTTCCAATTGTTCAACATAATCTATCGCCCGTTAAAATTGTTTAAGGTGATGATTTAGTATGGTACATTTCTGTTCACGACTATGCGGTACTATATATTGTGTTGTACAGGAAAAATATCGTTGGAGCATATTCTCACTTCATGAACACTTATGGGACAGCAAGCACTTATCTATACAGATAGATTTAGCTTTTGTCATTTGTTTAGATAACCAGGCAGGCATGTAATAACAATAGATAAAGGCACATCCTTTATCTAGACGACTTATTTAAGAGCTCTCGACACTATATTTATTCATAATAATCTACGATAAAAAATACGTAATGAAAATGTCATAGTCTTCCAATTGAATATCAAATTATGGTTCTACAAAGATTGTAATAAGTTTGAATATTAGGATAACACATAAATCAAACCAATTAACACTAAACTCAAACATATGGTACACAAAAACATTGGTGTTGATGTTAATCAACTATTACAAACGAAATACGATTAAAACTAATAAAAATATATGGTCCTATGACCAAAAGGTGTTGATTGAGATTGACATTGATTTGATATCAATTAAGTTGTGGGACATGAGGAAATTTGGCAAATTAAAACATGATTCAAAGTAATATAATCTCTTGGGGAAATAGATCAAGTGGTCGGAGTTAAGTAGAAGAAAGAAAGTGATTAGTTTTGATGTGAAATTGAATGAAATAGTAGAACTAGAAAACGAGTGTGAAACCAAACACACATTACGGAAAAATTTGCATCCCAAACGAGTCGAGAAACTTCTACAATTTTACTCATTTATTTTACAAGAGTTGGCCTTATATGTATTTGTCAAAATACATTAAAACATATTGTGATTATTTCATTACTTAAATCCAACATCAAAACTTCATATTTTTAGATATTTTTCTTCAAATATATTATTAATTAATTAATTAATTTATTTTATAGAAAAACAGAAAAACAATTCTTATCGCAATTGAAATTGATAATTAAATTGGTTCAAAGAGATATATTGAGATTGTACACTAATTCGATAACTAAAATATAATCTGAAATAGTGTAATACAGTAATACCCTAAATATGTAAATCTTAAGTGCAATACCTTAAAAGGCGCAAATTGTTTGAATGCCCGAAAAAAATTGTTTATCCACACAATCTAGATAGTTCAATATGTCTAGATCGATCCATCTATCTAGTATAGATAGAATACCCTCAACCCTAAACGCAATGACCTAAATTGTGCAAAATGTTTGAATATGGTTAAGGTGAAGATTATTTATCTACGCGGATTAGACAATTCAATCTATCTAGACAAATCTATCTATGTTGTCTAGACTCTAGATAGAAGAATTTATGTCAATGTTTGCCTTGCTAACTTAAAAACGTATGGCCTACTGGAAAATAGGCATGTTTGAATTACGAAGACTAAAACTAATAACTATGTGTTTGAAAAGGTGTGTCTTGTGAGGTTAAAAAATTCAGAAAAGATTTTCTACCACCTAACAAAAGATCCTCATTTAAGTACAAAAAATGTATATTTTAGTCCTGCTATATTAATTTTAAACAATCTGATAATTTTTTTTGAGACATATTTGGTTTAATAGGTTTTATTTTGGATATTTTGGTTAATCCCTCAATGAATTTATCTTCTCCAATTGTACTCGATATATAATTGTCCTCCCCAATTGTACTAGATAATTGAACTATTTAGTAAAAATATACCATATGGACATTTCATATATCGAACATATAGACTATCTAGATATTATTCTCTTAATACACAAATATAATAGTTTGCAATTCTTGACTATCCATATAAGGATCATCTCATTGATGGTTCTCTTCTATCCTTATTTTTAACACATAATTGTGTAAATTGATATATTTAGAGATAAATATATCTAGACAGATAGACTCATCTACACAGATGAACTGTTTAGAAAATGTACCTATTTGTATAGTGATGGCAGAAAAATCCGATCCGATCCAAATCCGATTGATACCCGATCCGAATGGAGCAATTTTTTGCCGATCCGAAGATCCGTGGATCATTGATCCGTGGATCGGCCGATCCGAGATGGATTTGGATTTGGATTTGGATTAGCCTGATCCGATCCGATCCGAATTGATTTTTATTTTTTATTTTTTATTTATTTTATTTTATTTTTATTATTTTTTATTTTTTTATAAAAACCTATACCAATATGGATCATATTTGGATTTTTTTTCTTGATCCGATCCGAATCCGATCCGAGGAATTTGGATTTGGATTTGGATTTGTATTTGGATCGGGGTCATTGATTTTGATTTGGATTTGGATTAGGCTGAATCCGATCCAACCCGATCCATTGCCAACACTATATTTGTATAGATGATCTGTCTGAAAAGTTCACAAATCTCGAAGCATATTTATTGAGATGATCAGAATTCAAAAATTCAGTTATACTTGGCCTGACAAAAAAATATTCTAAATTTAATAGAAAAAGAGAAAAGGGTATTTTAGTTAGATTAGAAAAGCTTTAGACATTCTGATAAATATTTTTTGTTTGAAACATATTTGGGCCAATAGGTTTTATTTTAGACACTTTGGTAAATCCCTTCGGTTATTTTACTTAGCTCCAGTATGTATAGTGTGGGCTTAAGCATACCTAATTCATAGACCCTCTTGCATTAAAACTTGATACGACTCCATCGGAGAAGACTAGTGACTTTAAAATTTACGTGTCCTTACACAAGTGTATTAGTCTCTCAAGCTTAGGACACTTGAAAACTCTTGATTCTTGGATGGTTTACAAATAAAATTAATCACTCATTTACACTTTCATCGCTTTTAAGTGAAGAGTAGAGAACGATTTAAAAATAATGACGTATATTGTCTGATTGAAATTCTCCACAAAATTATTTATGCAACACTGGATTAGCATTGTGACTATGCCTAATATTTTCATTTCTAATTGAAAGCTGAGCAATACCTATACATATAACCGTTCTTACATGTCCAAACCACTACATGATTCTTACACCTTAGATAAATGTAAAAGACAAAGCTTCTTTTCTACATAATTGTGTGTCCACACAATATCCATACCCTAATAGGGTGTGAATTTGTACCGTTCTACCCCTGAAAATGGGGCCCACACCCCATTTTAGGGTGTGAAAATTGTGTGGAAACCTTTGTGTGGAAGCCAAACACTGTCCAAATGTAAAAGTGGATATACATGTAGGCATTTTTTTCTTGAGTGCTACATGTTAAAAATTAAGAATAAATCAATAATATTAATTTTGTCAAACTCTCTGAGTTGACTAGGAAAACCTACGACCCGAACTAAAAATTGGGTTGGGTGACATATAAACCTAACCAGTAATCGCACCCTTGGGTTGTACGGGCATCTCTCATTGAAAATGTAGTTTCTTATTTTGTTAATAGTAACAAAGTTAAGATTCGCGGCTGTTATTGTATGTGTAAAAATGGATTTTTATAGATTTTAATGTGATATATGAGTAGAGTTGACGATAGAGATTTATATAGTACATGTACGTCCCACGAGATACGTGGATGTAAAATAGAAGAGAAAATGGGTAGAGTTGAAAAAATATATAAAAATATGTAAAAATTTTAAAAATGAGTATGCTAACATGCGCTTAATATCTTTAAAGAAAAATATAATATCATTATTTTTTATTATAAAAATATCACAAATTTTAAAATATCTTTTTATGTATAACAAATGTAGTTGTATTTTTTAGGTTCTTATTCTTATCATATATCAATATTTTCAACCCATCGCAAGTCGTGAATCCTGATACTACAACATAATAATTGTACATGACTTAATATTAGCCTCTTCAAGAAACTGTCAACATGCTATAACAATTGATATTGCAAAAATCACTAACATAGGAAAATCTTGCAGTACAACACCTGTATTTGAATTGATTTGTGCATTATTATCATTACAAATCGCGATTTTAAATCTTATAGTATGATCATGAACTTTTTAATTTATTTAGTATTATAAAATTTCAATTTTTCATGTTTGCATTCTAGTGTGTCGCATCAAAATCCACCAACATTAACAAAATTTTTTTACGTTTTGGCTAGTTAAATTATTGAAATAGCGTACACTAAGTTCATGTAAAAAAACATAGAACATAAGTATCATGTAAAACCACCAATGTTTTTAAACCTCATCCAAATTCGACTCGACCGATGGACTGGGTCAATAGAGAGTCGATTCGAAGTTGACTCTAGGTCGACCCAATGATTAAAATAACATTAAATAAGTAAAATAAAATAAAAAAAAATATCATCAAATTTGAAAAATTAAAGAAAACACAAAAACCCAGGTCAAACCCGATCCCAGGTCCCACGGGTCCACCGGATTTGACCAAACAGAGTTTTAGGCATCACTTGGCCCTATTTTTTGGATGAATTGCCGGTTTTCCGATCCAACCGGCCAGGTCGGGTCGGGTTTCAAAACAATGAAAAATACAATACTTATGATATTGAAGAAAGGAACAACAAACATCGTAAACAAAGCATGTGTAGTATTTGAATTCCAGTTTTTTACCCTGCATTGCTTTACATTTTCAATCACTTTAGTCATTTGGTACTTTTAGTGTAATTTGTGTGGACTTGCGCTCTTTGTGGACATCTTTGCATATTCTGAAGTTAATTTCAATAGAGAATACATCCCTCATTGAGACTTTGATTTGTTCCAAGACATCTTTTGATTCTCTAACGTCGCCTGATTTCAATTTAATTGTTTGACTGTATACCCTGGAGGAGCAAACATGTACCTTCAAATGTAAAAAGTAGTACAAAAAGGCCACATTGATTTAAACACTTTTCGACTTGGAAAGTCATTTTCATTACTTGTTAAATACTTCAAGTGAAATACCATTATTAACTTTACATCTCTAATCATTATTCATTGTTATTCTATTTAACTTAAAATTTTAATTTTAGTGAAAATAAAAATTTTCCCGAACACACCAAAAATGCCAAAACTCTCTTGTTTAAAAAATAACTTGCCAAACAAGCAAGAGCCATGAAACAATTATCAGTTAAACTTTATTAGTAGGCCATAAATGTTGTTACGTTCGGTTGGTGAATGCACTACATTATATCATGTGTCTATTTCCAACCTCCAGCACCCAACTATATCCGGCCACAACTATTAGCCCATGCAATACGCCGTTTTGTGTGTTAAACATGTGGCTTCCAAATCCCAAGTGTCAATAGAGGTTGCACATAGACAACATGCACATAATCCAAGTGCACGATTCGATGAAACTTAGAGCATGTTTGCGTACTTCTATTAATATATTCTTTCTCTTACTTTTTAAAATTTAAATTTGATTAAATAAATTACATTTACATATCTCGTGGGACTTGCATGTGCTACACAAATCCACACCATTTAACTCTACTAATTCTCTCATTTTTACATAAAAATCCATAAAAAATCATAAATAAATCAAATTCTCTCACCCCCTTAATTATGCACACTACTTGGTAAAAGAAATATTATCGTCTCTAAATATTAGCTCACTTCGATCATCAAGCCTCGCCGCAAATCTGTCTTTATCCTTTCATAACTTCTAATGTAATAAGAATAATGTCCAGTATCATTTTTATTAGATAGAATTGATCGAGATTCAAATGTCAAAATAAGTAAGATTTAAATTGATTGGCTTTTATAAAGTAGAGATATTAATTTTGAAAATAAAAATTCAAGTAAATTTTAGGGACTAAATTGATAAATCAAAAATATAATTTGGATTTAATTGAACCAAGTGTAGGAGATTGGATCTTTGATTGAGAATATAAAACATAAAAATTAAAAAGCTTTCACCTGCAATCTTTGAGACCTACAACAAACTATATGTTTATAATTAGCTATTAAAAGTACATTCGTATTAAACTTTAAATTGAGACCTTTGATTTAGCACCCATATTGCATATTTTCGTACTTAAATATAATATCAATTTTCTTAAAAAAATGTGAGCAAGAGTTGAAAACAAAAACAAAATAAAAGGAAAAATGACGAGTTTTTTTTCCAATTTAATGAGTTAAATGAAGAATTAAGAATGAAAAAACATAGGCAAGGGCAAAATAGGAAAAGGAAAACATTTCCAAGTCATTCACCCTTTGATATATTAGTGATAATAGTGATAGTGATTAGTGATCTAATCAAACGAACTAATATACTAAACCAAATGTATTAATTTAATGATGTGAACTATTTTGATTGGATGAAATGTTTGAGCACGAAACTGGTTAATAATAATTTAAGTTTATAAATTGAATGGATAAGTAGATCAAAATGTATAAATAACAATCAGCAGTTATCTAAAATGATATATGAAAATATTGAATTTCAACTTTGACTAGTTAGTGAGTTAAGTTTTAACTTTAATTTAAGAAAAGATTTACAATAAACACATGCTAAACACACATAGCAAAGTTAATTAAAACCATGTTGGAGGATGACATAAAAGTTGTATATTACTGTTACTTACTACTTTGAACAACAAAGTATCATCTAATGACAATACATATCTAGTCTAGTGTAAATAAAAGTCTTATTTTGTTATCTTGCATTGTTGGCCAATTCACCTCCTCTTGGGCTGAGCCACAATGCACAAACAAACTAAAATTATCCAAAGATAGTGGCAAGTTTGTGATTTAAAATTTCTAGCGCTCTTAGATAATCAAAGCCTATCTAGTGTTGGTTTTTCTAATTGATCCAATTCCGTTGCAAGTCAAGTGTCTCCGATAATTGAATGTCCTGAAATACAACAAAAGCAAGAGGCGGGGCCATTCCCTTGTTGTATCTCTGGGCTCCGCGCGTGTGTGCTCGGCTAATCTTCTGTAAAAGAGGAAAGGAAGCCATATATTCTGAATGGTCAAAGAAAAAGTATCATCTATCCATCGTAAAGTTTGAGCTTATATATAGAGTTTCTTTAGCAATAATCGCTCTTAACTACGATGATGTATGAGTGATGCGTGTGGCCTCATCATGGGGTCAGTCATAACTACACCCCCATTGTGGGTTGGTACACATTTAATTTGGAACCGCGGTCCGTCCAATTGGTACTCATTCGCATTCTTGCTGGGACTCGTAGTGACACCACTGGCACTCATACTTGAACGTGAGCTATATGTCGAATTCAGTATCACTGAAAAAAGAGTTATTCAAGATGGGGAACGAATGAGCTCTCTCATTGAAGTTGAAGTTTGATATGTTAGAAGAAATTATGCTATTTGTTTATATAATTTGTACAAAAAGGATAATAGAGACGTATTTAATAAGATTGTGTTATTTGACTTATTTCACATATTAAATTATTTATACAGTCAACACTCAAAAAATTATATAGTCTAATATTTGTAAATTCATGCGACTATGTAATCTGCATTTCACATGTAAATGATGTTAGTTTGTTTGACCAATATTATTCAAAAGATTATTTTTATCCAATATTATGTTCTTATAGCCTGTTAGGGAACATTTTAAAAAACTTTTTACCACTTTTTACCACTTTTTTATCCATTCTTTCTTTACCCTAAATCAATCACATCCACATATTATATCATATCAACAAATCTCTACCATTCAACTCCACTCATTCTCTCTCATCTTTTACATTAAAAACCTTTAAAACCCATAAAAAACCAATCCCTATCACCCATTTAATGTAACGATTTTTCAAAAATTTTAATTTTAATATTTTTTCTTTAAATTTCAACTATACATTAATAATCGATTTTTTCAAAAATATCTCACTGTTCAAAGTTGATTGGATGTACTATACGATGCATCCTAGCACAATATGATACATCAATAGAGGCGTCACATCAACTATATCAGAGTGCCATCAATAAGTCGGGGTGCACTAGGGATGGAAAACAAGCCGAGTCGAGCAGCTCGACTCGGTTAGGCTCGTGTTCAAATTCAACCGCTCAAGTTCGGCTCGAGCTCGTCCGGCTCACGAGCCGAACCCAAGTAGCTCACAAACATCTCGTGGATTTTTCTTTTTCTTTTTACAATTTTAAATATTCAATTACTTAAGTAATTTTCTTTTTTTAATAATTGCTTAAGTAATTTAAATTAATTAACATGACTTGCTTATATTGGTTAAAAGTAGATATTGATTAATTACAAGTGAATACGAAAAAATTAGAAAAGAATCGAAATGCAAATAGTTTTTCAATTAAAAAAATTTAAAATTACAACGTATTAAAATTTGACGAGCCAACGAGCTTATCCATGAACTTTACGAGCTGAATACGAACTGTTCATTTCCCAATTTTTCGGCTCGGACCAACTCTAAGTCATTATTTTGACAAGTCGAACTAAGCCAAATATACAAACTCACGAATTGTTCAGTTCGATTGGCACCCCTACTGAACACGCCATACTGTGCACTCCATGGACTGCCGATCAGTGTCACTGAATTTACATGTTGTTCACCTTCAAAGTACTCACGGTAAAAATGATACCAACAACGAGATGTGCACTGAAATACAGAGCCGCAGATAGAATCTTGAGGAATCAAGGGGCGGCTGATTGACAGCCTTATTGCTTCTTCCATCGCCACCTGTCACTTTTCACATTGACAATGTCACACATGTCCACTAATCTCCCCTCTATAAATCCAAATATAGTCCCCCAACTTCATTCGAGCATTAACACAAACACTGACACTTGGAACGCCTCCCAATCAACAAATTAACACGCCCTCGGACCGTTAGTACTCAAAAATTCAAATCCACCCACCATGGAAACTGCAGAGACTGTTCGATCAGGTCCACGAACCGGATCCGGAAAGGACAAAAAGGAGGAGGCGAAAGCTCCGACGACGAAGAAATCCACTGTGGGGAGATGGAGGAAAGGGTGCATGAGGGGCAAAGGCGGTCCCGATAACGCCTTCTGCACATACAGAGGGGTGAGGCAGAGGACATGGGGAAAATGGGTGGCAGAGATCCGCGAGCCGAATCGGGGTGCCAGAGTCTGGCTCGGCACCTTCAACACATCGATCGAGGCGGCGCGTGCTTACGACGATGCGGCTAAGCGGCTGTACGGTAATTGTGCGAAATTGAATTTACCAGATGAGAATGGAAGCCAGAATTCGTCTTCACCTCCGATGGGCAGCGATTTTGTTCCCAGTGATTTCTCTGTACCGGATGTGAATGAACAGGAGAATTCTGTGCTCGATGAAGCTTGTATATTTAAGGATGTGAATGGAGAGTATATGCCGTGGGATACTCCGGCGCCGACTCTGCTTGATGAGAAGCAGAATCTGAATTGGCCGGAGTTTCCCGTGGACAATGATCTGTACTGCCCCTACGGTGGGGATTTCAATCTTAGCTATAACGATTGTCGAGTTCCATGGACGTTCTAGATACCAAACTGTACAGTACGCAATTCTTCTTCTCCCTTTCTTTTGCATATAATTTTTATTTTCGATTTCTTGGTTTTTTGATTATTTTTTTTCTTTAATTTTCTGCAGGCGTTTTTAGAGCTGAAGGGTTTACCACTGCTACTAGGGTTTAATGACTTCATAAATATAAATATTTTGGTTTTTCCTTTTTTACTGTTTTACCGCTCCCCTTGTTTTTTGGAGGAGAGGGCTGTAATAAGGCCTTGTTTGTTTGATGATAACTTTAATCTTCACCACTAGTCATGGTGGGTCCACCGATTGACAAGTCAAATATATTATGCGTCAAAGACTAGTCTTCCGCTGGTGAATCTTGTTTTGGATGGGAGGTGGGAACCTGAATAGTAGGTAATTTCATAAATCTGGCACCGAACAGGGTCTAAATATATAAATTATAGTCTATGAGTCGTAGTGACTTACGCATGGAATAATGGATATATAGATTAGTAACCTTATACAGCCACAAGAAACGAAAATTACTAATATATTATTATTAACTCCTTGCAAGTTTGTAAAGTAATTAATGATAATGAAATATATACTTCATATTGAATCTTTTAGGCCATGATAGATGTCACTACAAAAGAATTTCCTTTTGAATATTTAAAAAAATTGAAGTCGCTTTCGATGACCAAATAGTAATAAAAATGACTTTTAACTAAAATTTTTTTACTCAAAAAAAAAAAAACAACTAAAATTTTAACTGTTCAAGATAAAATTTCTCGTAATTAATAAAGATAATAGGGAATAAATTATAATAATTTTTAAAAATTTTTAATATAAGAGAAGAGAGAATGAGTGGAGTTGAATGGTGGAGATTTGTAGATATGATAAGATATGTGAATATAATTGATTTAGGGTAAAGAAAAATGGATAAAAAGTAATAAAAAGTTGTAAAAATGACTGTCTAACGAGTTAAATGTATGTAAAAAGGGTGACGGAAGCTCATTTGTCCATGTTCAAGAAAATATTGGAAAATGTATACTGGTGACATTATTTAGTACTCTTCAAACAGGCTACTAGCACCATTTCTAGAACAGACGAGATATGAGAATCAATCAAGAATGACGCATAAAAAGGCAATCCTACATATATAAGCCTTGTTTATTGTCAAGTGTACGTGTTATGTGTTTTTTCACAATTAAAAGATGATAAGATAATCATTTTATTTCTTATATTTTTTTAGTGTCATACATTTTGAGATAAATGGGTGTGTATATAATTTTTGGTAAAAACAACCAATTGATTCAAACGTACAAAGATAAAAATTTTGCAGCTTTATTAAAGCCCTAACCTACAAATTGTGAGTAAAGCATATAATTGATTTTCTAGAAATATCTATCAAAAAGTTAAAACTTATTTATATGTTGTGGAGAAAAAAAATTACTTTGCAAATGGTAACTTTTTTTTAATTGAGATACATGCACGCTTATGATGAACATGAGATATTTACGTGTTATGCAGGAATTTTATTTATTCCCATAAATTGTCAAACTAAAGAAATCAGTTTTCAATTTGTGTGTTTGATAAACAAAAATTTCTCTAGATAGAAGTAAGAGTTGACAAAGTATTATCCCAAACTTCATAGAAAATTGAAATTAGCCAAGAATTTATTTTCCATGAAAAAATTTTTGCCTCCAATTCTATATGCAATCAAATACAATTTCATTTAAAAAAAATTTTCCACATGCAATCAAACACAAACTAATTTCATTTCCTAATAATTAGATCGTTTGCGTATGTTCGTATTGCTTCTAATTTTTTGGGGGCAAAATCAGAGGAATAACGATTTTTGTACAAAGTTATCTTAGTTAAATATTATTTTAGTCCATTTTTTTTGAAGAAGATTTTAGTCCATATTTAATTAATATTAACAATTTAATTCACATTAAAATTATTTACAAACCCATTTCTTGTACTACGGATTGTACATTTCTCACGTAAAAATGGTAGAGAATAAAAAGCATATATAATGCATTGAATAGTTTATCGTTGATTATGCAAATATTAATGCATCTTCGACTAGCAAGAAACATTTCGAATTATATTTCATATATAGCATCCGATTCGGCCATGACTTCGTTGAATGAAGATGCTCTAAAATACGCAAGGGTGGCTAAGGCACGCATAAAAGATGAAATAAGCTATTTTAAGGGCTTTTTCTATTCAAAGTAAATTAATTTGGTAAAAGATTTGTCATTGAAAATTAAAGAAGATGTATTAAAATATATAAAGTAATTATTAAATCAAGGTATGATGAATGATTGAAAATGATGAGAGAGAAAAATAAATTTAATTTGATAAAATTTAATGCAACTGGAACAAACCCAAATTACGGTCTGTGCAGATTTTTTTTTTACCACGTAAAACTCAAACGTTATCATCTTCTTCAAAACCTTAACCTAATTTCCTGCATATGAAGTAATTTCGGGGCCAATGAAGGACGAAATAAATATATTTCAAATTGAATGTTATGTTTCCATTGCACTATATCTCTTTATATTTTAATAGATTGCCGTTGTTCTAGACTTCTAGTGAATCATGGTGTCACATTTTGATATATCAACAATTTTTTTCTTTTTTCTTTTTTTGGGTAATAAACTAAAATTAAATGGGCAACATAAGTTGCTTTTGGGGATCGAAATTCTATCTATTATTTAAACAATAATATTCATTATTATTGTTTACTGATATGTGATAATTGATTTATTTATTGTCATAAATTTAATTACCATCTTAAATATACTTAAAAAAAAAAAAAGGATATCATGAAGCTAAGAAGGTAGGTGAAGCAATTTAATACCATCATATACCATATGATCAGGAAATCAAGATAGAGTACTGCAACAATGTCTGTCCTAATTATGTGCCTTTATTCACGAGGATGGATTTGATTGGATTACTTTTCTGGAAAATGTTATACGCACATTCTTGTTTACTATGTGGTGTATTATATTAGACACAACAAAATATAAAGTGATTATTTTCTAACCTCATATTGTAAGAGGAAGATGCGTATTACCACGTATTAAAATTGGAGCATATGGATAAACATTGCCCTAATTTTATACCCAGATTCAGAAACAAATAAATTTAAATTGGAGAAAATATGACTTCAAATCGACCTTTGGTAGATTTTATTTTATCTTTTTTTCTTTTAGATAAATAATAAAGAATGATTACATTAATTTTAGGGTCCTAACCATGACGAATAGCCTCATTCATTGGTATTTATTTATAGCATTAACATAATAACAAACAATCATATGCTCAAATACTTATTCTTCAAATTAAATGCATGAATTTGTCAAATATGATTTTCTTTCTGCAACTGATAATGAAAGAATGTGTCGAGACTATCACTATCGAGTAAAAGATTGCAAAAATCAGGCTAATAATTAATGTACACACGTGAGGAGTGTTATTTGTTTTGTAGCTAAGCCCTAATATAATAAAAACTCCACAGTATTTAAATATATATATATATACATACATATATATATATATATATATAATTTGTAATTTTTTTAATAGTATCTATGTTGGGTCGGATGAATCACACATACTCCTTAATACTGGAGAGCCCATAAAATTTTTTCCGCGTGGGTACAAACCCACGTGAGGAATGGATAATTACTCTTAGGGTGTATTTGATTAACAAACGATTTTGAGGAAAATGTTAAATCAAAGAATCCGTTTTCCAACTTTGTTGTATGATTGCAAGTTGGAAAAGAAGCGGATTTTCCATGGTACAATTATTTTTAACACATTTTAAACACTTTTTTTAGGAAAACAGATTCTTTGGGGAATAAGAGATTATTTTTTCTGGAAAAATATTTTTTAGGTTTTGTTTTCTATCATTACCAATCAAACACAGCCTTAGAGATAGTATCTACATAGTATCAAAGACATGAACTTCAAAACAACAGAAGTCAATAGGTCGCTGTAACACTCGACTAAATAGAAATACTAAATACGTATGTTAAACAATCTTATACCCAAAATGGAACTTAATTTTTTTTTTTGGGGGGGGGGGGGGGGACATGGGTCAATATTTTAAAAGTTATTTCATAGGTAATTTTCTTTTTAATAGAAGGTAAATTTCAAATTTTTGTTTAAATTATATACATGTAATGGAATTTACCACCAAAATAGTTTTCTTGCCCTGCTAATTAAATTTGCCAACTCCGTCAATCCCACGGCCAAAGACAACTCCAG
Organism: Jasminum sambac; assembly: GCA_018223645.1. NCBI lineage: Eukaryota > Viridiplantae > Streptophyta > Magnoliopsida > Lamiales > Oleaceae > Jasminum > Jasminum sambac. Next base: position 37,326,143 of record CP073645.1, on the reverse strand, counting down.
TGAATGGCACAGAAATTTCAGTATATAAGGGCATAAGGCTATACATAATACACAAAACTTTCAAGCCCCAATAAGCCTCATATATAGAAGAGAAACTTAATTTCATGTTTGTGTGCCCTTATTAACACAGATTTCTCATCCGTTAGGCCTTGATATTGAGCCACTAATCATGGCTGCAGCCTTCAACTCATTCTCTTTCACTGCATGGATGTTGTTCACATTTTCTTGTATATATCTTAATGTTACTCCACAGGCAGAGGCTCGAGCATTCTTCGTGTTTGGCGATTCACTCGTTGATAACGGCAATAATAACTACTTATTCACCAGTGCTCGAGCTGACTCGCCCCCTTATGGAATAGACTATCCAACTCATCGCCCGACTGGCCGATTCTCTAATGGCCTCAACATTCCAGATCTCATTTGTAGGGTCTGAAACTATTGTACTTATCTCGTCTAAAAGTTTAAACTGAAATCAAATATATAATTTATCATGTTTAATTTGGAATTCATATTTTAAAAGATCGTTTCTCCGAAACTCATTTTCAATTGCACATATGACAGAACTACTAATGACACCAACTATACATGGTGTACGCGTTTTCAGGTGAGCAATTGGGGTTGGAATCACCATTGCCATATTTAAGCACATTGCTCACTGGAGAAAAGCTTCTTACTGGGGCTAACTTTGCTTCTGCTGGTGTTGGAATCCTCAATGATACCGGACTTCAGTTCGTAAGTTTGTTTTATTTTTTCGACGTTCTGAATTAACTTTTTAATCACATATTCTCTCATTTTTCCCTAAAAATTTGATCAAGATATTTTGATTTGCAGCTAAACATTATCCGAATTGGGATACAATTGACCTACTTTGAACAATACCAAAGCCGAGTTATTGGCCTAATTGGAGATGAGCAAACTCAAAGACTAGTAAATGAAGCTCTTGTGCTCATTAGCCTTGGTGGTAATGACTTTGTTAACAACTACTATTTGGTGCCTTATTCTGCAAGATCTCGACAATTTGCACTTCCCGACTACGTTAATTATCTCATCGTCGAGTATCGCAAGATTTTGCAGGTATGTTTTCTCAATTCTTTCTACTCAACTCGAATAGTGAACTCCGAAACATGTAGAAAGTATTAATGAATAATTATTTTCAATATATATATATGGTCGAATTAGAAGTTTGACCTTGACTAAGAAGTTTGGTCAAGAAAGATAAGTCTATATACAATATAATTGCATGAGGTTATCGATCTTAGGAACAAAAAATATCGCCACTAAAAGTTGAACCTTCATTTTTTGTTACTATGAATATTAGAACAATTAATTTCATTATTTTGTTAATCAATAGTTTTAGAATTATCGTCAACTACGTACAACAATTATTTTGTCATTCGTTAAATTAGATATATTTAGAATGGATTGAGCTGTGTGCTAAAAATATTTGATCTAAAAGTTTAAACTAATCCCTAGATCGATTACAATTTAAATTATTTAATATATCTTCAAGAGTGTGGACAAGAAAATCATGGTTGGTTGGTCAGCTAGGCAATATCTCGCTGATCTTTTCACATGATCATTAAATTTTTGTAAGCTTTTGTGAATTTATTACGAGATAGAATGGTACAGTAGCAGCTAGTTGCAGAAACGGTAAATCCCAAGAATTGCCATAAAGTGAAAACTATTTGAACCATTTGTCCCCAAATTTACCATGCCCTGTTGGTTGAGCGAAATTGAAAACTATTTTTGATTGACATGACTACATGACATGTCACATTCATGTCAACTGCGCTTTTAGTTATTATGTTCAAGTAACATCAATAGATAAAAATAATTGTGTTCATTTGAAAATGTAACCCTAATAAAGTTTCATTATGACAGAACTTGTACAATTTGGGAGCTAGAAGGGTCCTCGTCTTAGGTACGGGTCCAATGGGATGCGTCCCCGCCGAATTGGGTCAACGGAGCAGAAACGGCGAATGTGCAGAGGAATTGCAAAGAGCAGCTTCATTGTATAATCCTCAGCTCACTTCAATGCTGGCTAGCCTCAATGGTGACCTTGGAGCTGATGTTTTCATAGCTGCAAACACTTTCCAAATGCACATGAACTTTATTTCTGATCCTCAAGCCTATGGTACGTTATGATAAAAATGCTATATTAACACTTTTGTGTACTGCGGTGGTGTGTCACACTGGGCGCAAACAGTGAAATGGCCATTTTGTCCTTTTTGACTATGAGGGAGCTATACACCCTGCAGTACATGAGGCTATCTGTACTTACCAATTTGACCAATGAGCTAGCGAGTGGCGACTTTGCAACTTTAGCTAGTCAATGTCTGGATCGAGTCTGAAATGTACTTTCTTATTTCTGACTAAGAAAATTGTTTGAATTTTGGCAGGATTTATTACATCAAAAATAGCGTGTTGTGGACAAGGACCATACAATGGGATTGGGCTGTGCACGCCAATATCCAATTTATGTCCAAACAGAGATGCGTATGCCTTTTGGGATGCTTTCCATCCATCTGAAAGGGGCAACCGGATTATTGTGCAACAAATACTTACCGGTTCGTCTGAGTTCATGAACCCAATGAACCTCAGCACCATAATGGCTTTGGATTCCCTGACCCAAAAAGGAAAGGGGAAATAAAAGAAATTGAAATCAGTTTGAATTATTACATGTGTATTTTTAATTGAATTATTTTTCTATTTGTAGTTTTATATCATAAGTTGCTTTGTTCGATTTAAATGAATAAGTTCTGTTCTAAAAAAAATATACTGTAAGTAACAAATGCTTTGCACCTCTCCACAGTTTGCTATGCCTATGGGACGAAGAAAGAAACAACAACAAATTTGTGATTATATAACTATGTTCCCACAGTAAACGTGATTGCGTACCAAATTAAATCAATGTCAAGATCCATGAATAGAGCCATAGAGGATACTTGGACAAGGCCCAAGTAGTGAACACAAATGAATACATATATACCATTTGTTAATTATTTGTTAGAATGTGATCACATTCTAGACGTTTACAAATTTTGCAAACCAGCCAAACAAACCTCTAATGGCTTTCGGTCCATTAAAGTGGGTAAAATATGAAAGATAAGAACACCACTACAAACAACCGAAGGAAGTAAATGCAAAATTGATTTTTCACCTAATGGATTAGCAAGACATTAATTATTTGAATTTTGAACATGCCACGTTTTACTGATATGTAATTAGTTTCATATCATTCCATATTGAAATAACGTATATTTTGTGACACAATAAATATGCATCCACTACGCGAGAATTAGATACATCACTAATGTCATCAAATAATGTTGATATAGATTTCAGTGACTATGCGACTTTTAAAATTGATAGTGCCGAATGCCGATAACACACCAATATATGTGCATCAAAGTATTTATAAATATCAAAGTGTTACATCACTGCCCACCTCAGTAACACTGATGTAAATGGAACATTTTTCATTGAATCATGAAAAAAATAAAATAATTAACAATATAATGAATTAACTGCATGCTAAGAAAAATAAACTCGACTTAACAACTGCAAAATTCAATATTCTTGACTTCTTGTCATGAACCATTAATTACGTATAGAGGCGATCAGTTACATGCATACGTAATTCATTCGTCCATATATCTATTTATACATCCTTCTCATTCGAAGCCAAAGCACATATTACATGTATATTAACTCCCTGCATTTGCCTGCAAATATATTTGTTCAAACCAATATCATAAAAATTAAAACAAGTGCTAAATCTACAACTGATCAAATGGCTGCAGGTTTTGTAATAATTTTGGTGCTAATTTTGGCAATGGGAAATGGTACATTTTGTGAAGGAGCTGGAACTAAACATCCAGCATTCTTTGTGCTTGGAGACTCACTAGTCGACATCGGAAATAACAACTACCTAGCCACCAGTGCGAGGGCTGATTCGCCTCCTTACGGCCTTGATTACCCTACCCACCGCCCCACCGGACGTTTTTCCAATGGCCTCAACATCCCTGACATAATCAGTAACATTTTTATCCTTTGTTTTTTCGGTTGTCACACTTGTATGATAAATGATTGTGATGTTTTTACATTCTAGATCAATATAGAAATAGATTGACTGTGAGACAAGATTACGATGCTAAACAATTAACGGGTTGTGATATTGTGTTTTTATTAATTATTTTATTATATGTTCAGGTGAAGAGATGGGGTGGGAACCTATCTTGCCATACTTGAGTCCAGAGCTCACAGGGAACAAATTACTTCTTGGTGCCAATTTTGCATCTGCTGGTGTTGGTATACTTAATGACACTGGAATCCAATTTGTATGTTACCAAGCTAATCATGGTTTAATTATATCATTCTATTAATTCTAACACTAATAAGTGACATCATTTCATTGACACATATAGTTTGAAAAACTATCAGGACTTTTAATGATCATCTGCTATGTGATAAATACTAATTTCTTGATTCGTTACTCATGTTGACCGATTTAGGTGAACATCATTCGAGTGCCCCAACAACTAGATTATTTCGAGCAGTACAAGGAAAGAGTGAAGGCACTTATAGGAGAAGAGGAGACCAACAAAATTTTAAAGGAAGCACTTGTTTTGGTAACTTTGGGTGGCAATGATTTTGTTAACAACTATTTTTTACTGCCTATCTCTGCGAGGGCAACCCAATTTGCCCTCACAGCTTTCGTCCCTTTCCTCATTTCAGAATACAAAAAGGTTCTCATGGTAAATACCTCTCTGTCACTGATCACGACCAGTTAATTAAAATAATAAGTTTTTTTCAGAACGAGCTCAAATCTATTATCCCGAATCATTTCACATTGACTGTCAATGGTATTAATTCAATGATCTGATATGTTTTCACTTAACATGACAGTCAATAGCATAAGATTTGGAACAATGGATTTGAGCTAGTACACGTACATGCATGCAATTGAATAATATTAATATATGTATACACGATATTTTTTTGTAGAGACTATATGAGATTGGAGTTGGGAAGGTTCTAGTGACAGGACTAGGACCAATAGGGTGTGCGCCTGCAGAAATGGCGACACGGAGCATAAATGGAGAATGTGCAGAGGACTTGCAACTTGCTTCTTCACTCTTTGATTCTCACCTGGTTCAAATGCTTGATGCTCTCAACAAAGACTTGTCCACTCACGTCTTCATTGGAGCCAACACGAATAGTATTAACTTGGAATTCATTACCAAGCCCAAAGGGTTTGGTATGCCCCATCCTCCTCTCGTTATGTTCTTTGAGTACAAATCTGCTGATCCACTCAAAACAACTCACATATAATTAGATGAAACGAACAGCTCATGTACTAATGAGACACGCGTCACCTCGTTATTGGATTAGCTAGGATCATCCAATATAAGGAGCCGTGTGTTCCGTATGTATCAAAATTTGGAAAACTAAAATTCATAAGTATAAACATTTAGGATCTGGTGATCATGGTTGAACAATGATTCTTTTCTTCACCGACATAAGAGAAACTGATTGATGCCTACTAAAATTCTATTTACGCAGGATTTACAACAGCAAAGATGGCTTGTTGTGGCCAAGGACCATATAATGGACTGGGGCTTTGCACACCAGTATCAAACTTGTGCCCAAATAGAGATGAGTACGTGTTTTGGGATGCATATCATCCATCTGAAAAGGCCAATAGACTTATTGTGAAACAAATCTTGAAGGGCTCAAGCAAGTACATGCACCCTATGAATCTTAGCACTTTTATGGCTTTGGAGACTCAAAAGACCATGACCTAACCTCTCCCTATTCCTTTATGTTAGGGTTATTTTGTATGTATATGCTTGTTTTGGGTATGGAATTGATCAAGTTTGGAAGATGTGGACTTAAATAATCTATTCTAAAGCTGTAATGATAAAGATGTAAGATCTTCTTATTATTTCATCTTAATAAATGAAATTCATCATCGCCACTTATTAGCCACTGTTGATATTAAAGTTTGTTTGTTTGTTACAATTAATTCATCAAGTTACTGATTACCTTCAATGTAAGACTTAAAATTATAAATCAATTAACGTGACATTACTGATGATTAAGCATTATTAAGCATTACTAATGAAAGCATTGTCCATTGTGATATTTTATAGTTCTTAAAATATTTGATAATGTCGATTGAAAGAATGAAAAACAGTTCTAGCAGAAAATTCGATAGATTCCCCGGGACTGAAACAACAACTTCTACAAATGAAGCAGTAAAATAACTTCTCTTTATAGTTATGGGGCCAGACTGAAAATTGAATCCCTAGCAAAAGGGACGAAACAACACATGTTTATACATTAGGTGGTGAAACAACGTTTTTCCCATAGTTGAAGGCTAGAAACAGAAAATTGAAAAGTGCGCTTCTCACCTGGCCTGCAACTGCAGACAGCACCTAACTTCGACGGAGTGTAATCAAGCAGTCGTAGCATGTCATATGTTCCGCCTCACATGCGGAAGGGCGGCGGCCCGTCGTCTGCACCATCACCGTCGCCGCCTCCGGAATCTGTGAACCCTAATTTCACGAGGAAAAGGAATTTCAATACAAAAGAAAGCGCCGATAACGGCCGGGCAAAGAGCATCGTCTATGCTGAAAATGCGATTTCGAAGTGGTTCGCGGCTGGTTTAGCGGATGTTAGTCTCCTTTCCAGCGTTGCGCGGCTGGAGCAGGTGGCTTTGGAATCCTATGAACAAAAATCGGGTGAAAAGCCGCTCACTTTAGTACTCAGCGATCATCATCAGAAAGGTCTGGTAATTTTTCCCCTTTTCTGGCTTTTTGGTACTAGAAAGTTTCAAGTTTTGAAGCACAGATTACTCGTACGAGTGATTTTCATTTTCCTCATTCCTGTGTGAAGTTTCTTGCTGTTCCCTTCTAGAAAATAACAGTAAAGCTGTCCAGAAGGTACAAGTGTTGTTGCAGAACGTACAAACAGTTGAAGTTTGTAATATTTTTTTGTTTGTTTTTTGGGAGTTTTGCTGGTTTTGATCTGTTAAAAAGACCATGCTGCTGGCAGCTTACCTTTCTTATGAGGAAACGACGTTGCAGCCATAGACTACAGAAACCAGTTAGTACAATGTGCCTGAGAAGTTGTACTCACTAATGAATTTTACTTGCAAAATGTGGCACTTCTGCTTAGAATTTCCAACGCATTTGAAAGTTTTGATTTTGTTTGTGTATCACCAATCACCTGAAGATGTCATGTTTGACCCCTTTTTGAAAAAGCACACCATTCTTATCTTTCTTTAGTTTCTTGCAGTTGGCAGTTCATCTCCTATATCTGAATTACCTGTGGTATATTAAACACTTTATAAAACTTTTCCTTGTAGAGAACTATGAGGACAGGAGCATCTTTTCGCCAAACCCATGGGACTCTATAGCTGAAATGTTGAGGCAAGACTTGCTCAATTCGTGTCTGCAAGTCAAAGAAAACATGCAGTGCGAGTTTGAAGAAGTCAAGCCGAGCCTCGTTGCACGATTCGGAAGAATTCTTTTCCACGGGTTAGTAAACTTAAGCTTAACCAAACATGTTTGACTCTTCAAATTTACTTAACGTAGTTTTTATTCCAAACGTGTTTCCTTTTCGATGCCTAAGTTGACCTTTTTTTATTTATTTATTTTTTTGTTTTTTTCCTACCCAGAAAGTGTTTAGTCAGTTTTTAAGAAAAGTAGGCTTAGTTTTTTATAGACCTCATCTCTTATGCTATAGCTGTTTCATCTGGTTAGTGGCTTCAAAGCTTTCATGTAGGAGTTGTTTCCTTTTGGAAATTGCAAATGCAAATGCACTTGCACTTGGAAAGCAAGGATTAAACCAAGATTTGAGAAAATTTGTTTTGGAATAAAATGAAGTAATATACACGATATTTACTTGAAAAGGTTGCATGTATGGAAGAAGTACGGGGCATTGTTGATCTATCTTCGATTCTCCAATTTATGACTAACTATTTGACTATGTAGTGCATTCCTTGTGCTGTTCAATTGATTGTTAGGCATTGATCTCTTTACTAGGCCCAAATTCTCTACTCTATATAAAAGAATTTGACGAACTATTCTTCTAAAAGATTAAATGGAGAGAGATGTGAAGAAAAACAGTTGCCAATGGACAGAAATATCAATGGCAAAATTTTTTTCAAGTTTGAGATGACCCCTGTTGTCGCCAACATGGTTAAAGAGTTGAAATGAAAACAATCTCATGAATAGTGAGCAGTGTTTTAGACAGCGCAAAATGTGTGGCTTAATGACAAGGCTAAGTTTCAAACTTTTATGAGCCTTGAAGTCTAACCATGAAATTGTGAAGCTTGTTAAGGGGGTAAGGCTAAGTATTAGGAGGCTTAGGCGAGCATCTTAGAATTGCAATAATGAGGAAATGTAAGTAATAGCGGTAGTTAGATGTGTACAACTATATCATAAAACTTAAAAGAGAAAGATTCTATAGTTTTGCTTCTATTGCTAACCCTATGAGTGCATGTTTATGTAAACCATTCCATATTTAGTGAGAAATAAGTGCTTATTATTCTTTATTCCCCACATCATATTATCATGTCACTAAATAAGTGAAGAATCTAGCTTTTAGCTATTAACTGTGTTGCAGTGTTTAGCCAATTGTTGAAAGGGAAATTGTATGTTAAGTATACATGTCTTATTGTCTGCAATTGTTACATACCTGCTATAACCGAAGAAGCTTTGAACCTTTTTGATATTTCTGATGCAGGAACCGTTCATTTAATTCAGACTCCATCAGCGGAAAGTCTGTGCCAGAAAGCACTTTGAAGCAATTGAAGAAATCTTTTTACACTAATGTTCCTCCCTCATACATGGAATACATAACAATCAAAGTCGTCCCAAAAGTTAGATTTGTTTTGGAAAGCGAACAGGAGCTATACCATGTAAAGGTAATTTCTAGGGTATTCACATTACTTCTGCTTTTATTTGCATTATTCAGATCAACATCCATTTTCTTTAATCCGGTGCTTATTTTTCTAGCTATCTGACAAGATGCGGCCTGATTCAACTCTCTCCTGCAAGTGCACCTTGACAAAAGACAGTAAGAGTAAGAAGCTTGAACTCTGCAAGGCAAGTTTGTACAAAATCATTTTTAGAAAAAAAAATCTCTCCCAAAACGAACACTTAAACACTGATTCAAATTGGCAGTTTGTTCTTGTTATTAATTTACCTGTCGTAGGTTGAGTCGAATCAAGTGCGCCACATGGTTGCTGATGTATCTTGTCTTGGCAAGAATCTAGATTTGAGGCTGATGCTACGCACCAAGAGAATTTTGGTGGCTCTAAAAGTAAGTTTATTTTATTTTCTTTTCTTTTTATTTACTTTCGTGTTTTGTAACTCTGTTGACTTGCTAAAAAATTGTACTTTTTCCAGGATGAAGAGATTGAGAACATTAAAACCCTGATCAGCTCTGCCACTTTAGATTCAGAAGTGAAGGGTGGATTGAGGTGGCCCTTGGGTAAACAGTCTTCAGGGGATCAATACACTGTTGTTGGAGTTTGGCATACAAATGGGAAGACTTTTAAGACTGCGTCTGTGAGGCTTAAAGTTCGACATGCAGATCGATTTGATTTTAGATCTTCAACTGGAGAGGTCACCAGAGAGGTCATTCTCAAAATGCCTGGAATTGTACCAAAACTGCCGGTAAGCACAGTTAAACTTGTTCAATACCTTGCTTGAATAAATTGCTAGAAGTTTTGTGAGTTTGACTAAACTTCAGAATTTACACGTAATTCTTTCTGTTATCCCAACTGCAGGAACAGACTTTTGAAACTGAGCACGCAATGGAAATGCTCAAGGAAAATTTAGAACTGATATGGACATACTTCCTATCCTATGATTCAGTTACCTAAAAAGAGTTGTTGGTCCTTAGGTTTGTGATGTAATTCATGTATACCAAAACTGCTTCTCTTGCAACATGCAACATGAGGCTGTGTACAACTGTTTCATTGCAGTATCCTTTCAATAAAAATTAAGTTTGTGTGTATTAAGCGTGGTTGGGTAAACTTTTATTTTGCTAACTATTAGTACATCTTAATGCATGTATTGTATGATATACATTTCTTGTTTTTTTTCTTTTTTTTTCTTTTTTATTTTAAATGTGTTTGGAACCCGAAATTTGACAGAAAATTGGGAAATTTTGCAAAAATGAGATAAAATTGCCACATGGTGACCCAGATTTAACAGGGAAAATTAAGTTTCAAACTGTTTATAATTATCTCAATTGCACTCATTATCTTATGGCAATTTTTCATCTAATAATTATGATATTTGTCATTATCATTATCATTACACACCAATTAGTTAAAGCCGGTGCCTTAATCTGAGTACAAGAAACGCGTCCCAATCACTTTTGTTCGCTTCTGTGCTAATGAGGCCGCAAATCAGAACATTTTTGTAAAAACTGCTTATTTTTCAAATACAACGTTGATTTTGAGGCTGCAAAAATCACTAATTACTAAGAATTCTTATCTTGTTTACCTATAAACTTATCACCTTCTTGTTATAATCCCATCTCGTTTAAAACTTCTTCTCTTTGGTAGCACTGTCATCATGCTGTTAAATTGTATGATCAAGAAACGTAAGTATACGAAAAAGCTTGTTCGCTACGAACATAATGGTATTACATGTTCTGGAATTTACAGATTCACTAAAGATGAGATTAAGAATGTGGTCAACTTACCCGATGGCAGGAAGAGCCTCGATCGAGGTAGAAATTGGGAGGTTTTTATTGGAATGCTACCTAGTGGACAATTAGTGACAGTTACGGAGATATATGCATGGAATACCCTAAATTGTTTTGCTCGTGTTATCGAAGATGTCTCAAAAGTTAGACATCCTAATCTTGTGTCTCTATTAGGTTGCTTGTTTGAAGATGGTCCACAATACTTGGTCTATGATTATTTTCCAACTGGAAATCTTGCTCAATATCTTCTCAGTATGGATCTTTGATCTCTCTTTTATGCATTTCAATTGATACATCCATTCGTTTGCTTTGTGTGATGAGTAGCACCTTATATGTTGCCCTATTTAGGGAAAGACATGGTTTTAACGTGGGGCAAAAAGAGTCAAAATTCTGAGGGACTGTGCCTTAGCACTCAGAACTCTCCATACTCATGAAGATGGTTGCTTAATTCACGAAGATATTAAGGTAAGTACACATTGCTAAATTTATATAGAGTTTAATAATATTGTGTAGCGTGCAAACGAGTGTTGAAGGGCCATTTTTAATGTGATTTTAAATTTCTTTCATAATTTTTTACGTCTTGTAGCTCAGTAACATTCTTTTGACTGCCGATTTGGAACCTAAGCTGTCGGGATTTGGACTAGCGAAATTGAGAAAATGGAAGGAAGAGGAGTCGGTAATACGTGTAGATCTGAGTAGCACGGGTTACATCGACCCTAAGTACATGGTTAATGGCTAGTTTACTAGTACCAGTGACATCTACAGTTATGGCATGGTTATTTTGCATGTCTTATATGGACGAAGAGTGATTGAATTTGATATAGAGGCAAGAGAAGAACTCACAAGAAAGGTTATGCACCTTTTGTTACACAAATATGTGATTTGTTTAGTGCAAAGTTCATGCCATATGTTCGAAATCCGCTCTACTGAAAGTTTTATCTTCAATACATATTCACTAAAACCAATAACTTTTTTTTTTTTTTTGGTACTTTCTAACTAAATCACGCAGGCAAACGATGTGATCAAAGGAAACCGTCCATTGACAGATTTTCAGGACCCGAGACTGGGTGGGAATGTGAACGATGCCGACTTTAAATCCATATTGCAAATTACAGTTAAATGTGTCGCTAGTTTGAGCAGCAAGCGACCAACAATACATTTAGGCCTTGTTCTATTTGGTATATAACTTTTTCGCACGCAATTCCGTATACCTCATACTCATTTTCAACCACACACATTTCCCAAAATAATATTAACCACACATTTTTACACGGAATACCGCGCACATTAACTTTATACCCAATCAAACAACCCCTTAATTTGCAATGAGTTGGAGAAGGCTTGGCAAAACGCCAAGGCTGAAATGGATGCTACTTTTCCATAAACCTTTATCAGAATTTTTGTTATTTCAATACATACAAATCTCATAATTTTACTTTATGAGCTTTAATTCCATCGCTTACGATTTCATATACTCCCTCCGTCCCACTAAGATAGGTTTGTATTCCATTTTCGTTTGTTCCAAATTATAGTCCACTTTCTTAATTGAGAATGTGATTTATTTTTTAGTTGACTAAAGTACCCTTATTTAATATTATTGGAATATCAAAAATCAACTAGCCATTCTATCTCCCAAAGATATTAACAATGTTTACACTACTTTTTTATTAATTAATGTAAAGGTAAAATAGAAATAATATAGAAATATTTTATAATTTCAATAATATTTAAGATTTTTTTTAATATGTGTAAAAAATGATGGGTGCCTATCTTAATGGGACGAAGGATTACGAAACAAGAAAATGAAACGGAACATATATTCATAGAAATAAACAATTGAAAGTAAATGGATCAGAAACTACAAATTGAGGGCATGGTGCCATTAAGAAGAATTCGCCCCATCATTGTTTGTGCTACAAGATCAATGATAATTAAGGAGATTGCCACAAATAGCCCCCAATCTATGAGTTTCTACACAAATGGCCTAGAACCTTCACGTCTTGACACAAATGTCTTTGACTTTCACTTGATGTACAAATTAGGCCTGAAAGTTATAAGTTGTCTGATTTACGGATTACTTATACGTATCTGGATGGTGGTCAGTTACAGACGCAGTTTATTCGCAGTTTACTGGATCGAGATATATCTGCGTTATGTTTCGATTGAAGCCTAAATATATCTAGCATAGGATACACAGCAGAAACGTAAACAACCAGTTGACACACGGATTTTAACATGGAAAACCCCTCAAGGTAAAAAACCATGTGCCTGCACCCTGCAGACAAACAGATCCACTAGTTGCCAGGAAATTAAACCAGTTACAAAGAATTAAAGGATTGAATTACGCATAAAACAATCAAACAACTAAGATACTAGCGAAATCACTCCCTGATTTCTTTCTTAGTCTGTACTGTGAGCCAACGTCCCGTTGCTCTTCATTAATTCTTTGAAAACTCCGCAATCCAGCCTGGACTTGCGCGGTCCTCTCACCGATCGTCACCTCCCGTGAAGATCTTCTCTTGGTCGAGGCTCCTGTGTAGTGGATTCTGACTTCTCCCGAAGATTTAACTTGATAAGATCAAGTAGTGGACTTGTAGAGCTCAATACACTATGATATCACGTTAGGCACGATCACACTCTTCAACTCTAAGTGCATGATGAAGCAAGTACGAACGATAGGCAATGCATGCATGTAGGTCATGCGTCTCTCTTCTTTTCCTCTCGGCTTGCATGCCCGTTTCGTCCTCCACCCTTTGTATTTAATAACATGCAACCTCATAGTCTTGCCACCAGAGACTCCTTAGTTTACACGTCAATTCCTATCAAGTTAGGATAAGATAACTCAAAGATAAAATGATAGACCTAAAAAATTTGAACTGAAGTTATCTTAAAAATGATAAGCTCAGGAGTTTGAACTCAAGTGATCTTATCTAAAGTTCTTATCTGAAAATCGTGCAAATGAAATGCACGGATTCAAACACATAGCAAAGATAAATAATAGATACCCAAACAAGATAAGACTCAAGTTGAAGTATATTAAGGATAATCACAAATATTAGATATGATAGAAGATAAAACTCAAGTTGAAGTATATCAAGGATAATCACAAAATATTTTATAAGATAATCCTTTTAGTTAATTTAATTAATTTAACTACTAAAAATGGATTAACAATTAAATTGATTATTTCATGCATGACAAAAATGATTAATCATTAAAAAGCACGTGCATTAGAAAAATAGAAATGCCAATAAAATAATAACTTATAAAATAAGTTAACAAGGGCTTTTGTTGACCTGTCAAAAATGTCAACTTGCTAATAAAAATGCTAAAATACTTTTTCTTTAGTTAATAAATGAAACACAAAAATAAATTAAGCTTTGTTTATGTTTCGACCATTCTTCCAAAAATCAAATTTATTCTAAATAATTTTATCAAACCAACTCTACAATATTTCCTATTCAGTGCTATCGTGTGGTCTTTTCGTCTTATATATTTTTCATTGATTTTGTTTTATTTTATTCCTCTGAAGTAGGTAGCTTTCATCCTTGTGTGGAGAGTCTAAGCTACGAAATGAAAATGAAAATCACATTTATGGAAGTCAATGTTGGCACTTCCGAGCTGAGGTTGGAGCTGAACTTTGAAAATTAAAAATTTCGCTCTCTTTTTCTAGCTCCTTTTTTCCCATTTTTGTGGGTCCGATTTTTAAAATTTCAACCTAAAATTTTAAAATTTGCACCATGTTTCTCTTCATCTTGAAAATATTTTTTTTTTAGCACCTGAGGCACCGAACTCATCTACCCTGCAGTAGGACCAGGTCTGCATTTATGCATGTAACACTTGTAAATTTCTCAGAAACCGCAAGGTGGGCAGGTGGTGTTATTTCCTACATTTCACCTACCGTGGTCGTCACGTTACTTCAAATGTCTTTGGCTAGCTATTCATTAGATGATAAAATATATTTCTGTTTTTATATGTCTGAACTAATGGAACAAGGAGTCTTGATCTGGTACCCACTGTGGGTACTTTACGGTACCCACAGTAGGGGAAAAAAATCATAGAGGTCGGGTGAGATCCCCCCACCATCAGGGGGCAGTTATGTATTATTCGTCTAACTTAACGTAGATACCAAAAAAAATTCGAAAAAAAAAATAAAATAAAAAATTTTTCGGTGTGATGACGTGGCGCCTGGTGGCCTCACGTGCCCACTGTGGGTACCATACGGTACCCACAGTGGGTACTTGAACAAATCTGATGGAACAAGAAAATTTCGCAAATTGGAAAATTTTTAGGAATGAGAGAAAATTGTCATATATTGAATCTGATTTAAAGGAAAAAAAAAAATGTTTTTCAAACGGTGCTTATGTCAAACGCAGTCATTATCTTACGTCAATTTTTAAGCTAGTGATTACCATCATTGTGATTATCATTACGTGCACGACAATTAATTAATCCAGTGCCTTAATCCTACTGGTACATTATTGCAAAAACTGTTTATGTTTCAAATACAACACTGATTTTGAGGCCGCAAAAATCACTACTCACTAATTAGAATACTTATTTTCTTTAATTAACTAGTATAAACTTATCACCTTCTTGTTATCATTATATCTCGTTTAAAATTTCATCTCTTCAGAAGCACTGTCATCATGCTGTTAAATTGTGTATTCAAGAAACCTAAGCATATGAAAAGGCTTATTGGCTGCCAACAGAGTGATGTTACGTATTCTGGTGTTTACAGATTCACTAAAGATGAGATTAAGAATGCAGTCAACTTCGACGGTGGTAGGAAGAGACGACTCGGACGGGGTAGAAACTGGGAGGTTTTCATGGGAATGCTACCGAGTGGACAGTTTGTGGCAATTAAGGAGATACATGTTTTGAATACCCTAAATTGTTTCACTCGTGTTATCGAAGACGTCTCGAAAGTTAGACATCCTAATCTTGTGTCTCTAATAGGTTACTTCTTTGAAGATGGTACACAATACTTGGTGTATGATTATTGTTCAGCTGGAAATCTTGCTCAATATTTTCTCAGTATGCATCCTTCTCTTTTACTCCCGATTTGGCGCAAGCTACTTGCACTAGCTAGATCTTGTATAATTAAGCAGGTGATGTGGTGGATATCTAAACCATATTATAAGTCGGGAAGCAGCTGATGTGATGAGTTGCTTGCATAAGATCTAGTGCAAACAGCTTGCATCAGATTGGGAATGTTTTCTCTTTTGTGTATTTCATATGCCTATTTGTTGTTTGCTTAATTTGTGTGATGAGCAGTACTTTGTGTGTGTGTGTGTGTGTGTTTAGGGGAAGACACGGTTTTAACGTGGGATAAAAGAGTCAAGATTATGAGGGACTGTGCATTTGCACTCAAATATCTCCACTCTCATGTAGACGGTTCCTTAGTTCATGAAGATATTAAGGTAAGTATTTGTTGTTGTTAGACTGTACAGAGCTTAGTCATGTTGTATATTACTATGTATATCGATCAACTACGCGAGTCTTTTTACTAGGTTGCTTGCTGAAATTGCTATAATGTGTAGATGAGTCTTGAAGGGCAGTTGTTATGTGAGTTTATATGCATTTGATAATTTTTTGCTTCATGTAGCTCAGCAACATTCTTTTGACTGCGGATTTGAGACCAAAGCTATCGGATTTTGGACTAGCAAAATTGACAGAGCGGACGTGGGAGGAGGTAGTAATACGTGGAGATTGTCAGAGTGATACAAGTTATATTGACCCTGAGTACATGGTTCATGGCAAGTTTACTTGTGCTAGTGACATCTACAGCTATGGCATAGTCATTTTGCAACTCTTATCCAGACCAAGTGTGATTGAATTTGATCTAGATGCACGATGTCAACTCACAAGAAAGGTTAGGTATCTCTTGTTACACAAACTTGTAATTTGTTTCACAATTGACATGATTTTAGCTTATTTCTCTTCTTTAGCGCATGTTTGAAACCCATTCTATTGGAAACTCATTTTCCATACGCATCATTAATGTGACCCATAACTCCTTTTTTTTTTTTTTTTTGGGTCTTACCGTCTAATTAAATCATGCAGGCAAACGATGTGATAAAGGGAAACTGTCCATTGACAGATTTTCAGGACTCAAGATTGAATGGAAATGTGAACGACATCGACTTTGAATCCATATTGCAAATTGCAGTTAAGTGTGTGGCTAGTTCGAGCAACAAGCGACCAACAATAGATTTAATTTGCGAAGAGTTGGAGAAGGCTTGGCAAAACACCGAGACTGAAATGGTTGCTACATTTCCCTAAACTATCCTGTAAGGTATGGATAAACAGTAGACTTAACAATCTGTAGTGTTACCATCTTCATCTGTCGACTCACCTCCGGAGATCATATTAATGATACTCTTAGTGGCCTGGCTGACAGCATGAGAAGTCTTCTTTGCAGCCCCGACGACAGCTGGTTTCAGTGAGATAGTTGGCAAGTTTGCTCTCTCTTCAATCATTGCTGTTACAGAAATCAGTTATAGTTCATTCGGTGCATTAGGAAAAAGGGATATTTGGGTAATTAAAAATACGAGAGAAATATTTCGTACTCATGGTCCGTTGACGAGCAACAGAGCCTATTTTTCGAATCCCAGCTTCCGCTGCTTGCACTGCTTGAGCAGATTTGTTGACCCCATCTGCTATTTCTTGGCTGATAATAAATGTTAACTAGTATCAATCACAAGCAATGTAAGATGATAACTTCTGTGTCACAAGAACTGCACACTTGAACCATGTAAATAAATGATTAACCAAAGCAACAGCATGAATTGATGCCAAAATTTGGGCATCGCTGGATTAAGTCTTGGATATGATTCTACAAGATAGAAAAGTTGAAAGACATCCAATAATATATATGAAGCAACAAATCCACTACACTGTAGTCGCTGCTGCTAAATTTGAGTTGACTTGTATTTGAGCCTTTGTGCCTTGCTTCATATTTCATATTCTAAGTCCATACAGTATCTGCCTAGAGAGTTAATCAGTCCACCAGCAGTTAATGCATTTCCAACAGGCACATACTGAAAAAGAAAAGCTGTTCAAGGTGCAGAGATCATTTGTTAACCATGCATTCATCTTCATCTTTTGCACACAAGTAAAACGCCTACGTATTTTTCAATTCAAATTTGTTTATATTCCAACAGGTAACTTTGACCCCTTAAAAGCACTCCCCAGTCCTAAATGACTGTGAAAATGATGGCCCAAAACTTTCCCCATAATGTCCATATGCTAAGATGAAAATAACATGTTACCTTAAGTCACTCAATTCTAGAGTGAGATCACTTATTTCCATGCCAGAAAGCCTAACCGCAGCCATTGTGCTGGGAAGCTCCTCACGAGCAGTATCGGCCAACTTTGAAAGAGATATTGCTGCCCTTCCCATTGCCTGAGCCACAAAGAACGTACATAAAGATACAAGATCCAATGATCCATACGGTTCATATTTGCCTCTTCTTTAAGGAGAGGAAAGACGTGAGAAAAACGAGCATATACAAGCTGGGAGATTGCAACCTAATGAGAAATCAAGTTTGTCTTTCGTTTTTTGTTCATTTTTCCGGTTCTAGTCCATCTAAATATGTGTATCCACATGGATTCCTCGAGGAAAAATAAGCAAAAAGTATGTCGTTTACTGTTTAATCCAGTCCCACATTATGTGTGTTTTCATTCATCAATGGAAACCACAAATTTCATTAAGGCACTTCAATCCAACAGCATATTAATAAATGCATTCTATAAGACAAGATTTAATTTGAGGATTATGCATAATTCAGAAACATATTCTTCACTTCATGGACACATTAGATCATATTCAAAGAGAGTGACAATGATAGAAAAAGAAAAACACAGAAAATCTTACAAATAGAGTCGGCACAGCTGCAACGACTAAGGTTGTGAATGCAACTGAAGTCTGCAAGTGATTAATATATTGTCATTCATCAACAAATCTAATGAACCCATTTCCCAGAAAAATTATCAAAAATATGAAGAAGTTTTCGAATTTTTCAAAATGAATATTTTTTAAAAATATGATGAGTAAATTTTACCGTGCAAGCAATAAATGCCAGTAGAAAGAAAGCTTGGTCACTCAAGCTCAATTTGGGAGCCGGCAATAAACTCGCTTGGATACTGGGACCTCTCTGTTCGAAATTCAGAGAGTCATTTTGCGACTCCGATTCCGACGAAACGGCGACGTTTTGCAAGGAATTGCTAAACACTGCCGTTTTTCCATCGGAATTCTCTGACGGAGAATTTAATGAACATGAAACTTTGGAGAAGGAACGGTGTAAAGGGGACTTGATTCGGACGACGAGATGGAGGGAGTTCGATTGAAACGTCGCCGTTCTGTGGTTTCCGTTTGTCCGGTGGAGAAATGGTTTGAGGGTGTGTTGCAGACAACTCATGACTCGTCACTCACTGAGCTGACGCCACCTCGAAAACACAGAAATTATGCCGGAAGCAACGAACAAGTCTCGCTGCAGATAGTACAACCCTTCGTTGTGCTGTGTAAAGGCCTTGATGTTTCCACCATCTTTCACCTTAAAATTCAAAAATTTTTTCTCTCTTCATTTTTAACCATACACATAATTATTTTATATTTTTTAATATACAATCTCTCATTTTCAATCACATAATCTACACATACTTGAAATAACTTCTAGGAATATTAATTTTATTGTGAATAGAACAAAACCTAATTTGGTGGGGCCAAATCCACCTCTAATTTTACTCAGTGCACCACCCCAAACAAACCCTCTCAAATTTTACTCCTTCCATCCATTACCATTGTTTCTTGATAAATTCTGGGGGATAAAATTTTCAACTAATAACATTATTGATAGATGTTAATAATATTAATATAAAATCTAAAAAATATAATTAAAATAAAGAATGAGTTACAATAATAAACTTAAAAATTTAACTTGAAACAATTACATAAAAATTTAGATAAATTTCATATATTTCATACTTAATCCATCGTGACAAATATGCGAGGAAGCAACTCACGAAAATCCACACAACTTAATTTCTTATTCTCCATAGAAGAGTAAGCTTAATTAACATTCGTGCTTTGCATGAGATTATAATTAAGTGGCGATAATTGTCATAATAGATTACATTTTTCTCATTGTAAGATTAATCTACTTATGTAAACCCAAAATAAAATGACATTAAATGTTATAGTTATTAAATAACCATACTAAAATAACTCTATTATTCATAATTTTCTTTACAATTCTTTTACATTTTATTATATGCAATTATAAATTTTGAGAGATATTAATTATTATACATCAGTATGATGTATGTTATTAATAATTAATATGTAAATAATGATTTTTAAATGTTAATTATGAAATATAATCGAGTATAAAGATATATTATAAACAACAATGTAGTCGATGCAGTCAAACATACCCTAAAGCATTAACTTTGTTGGGAAACACTTATCTTCGTTAGACCCATCCTCATTTACTGCAAAATTTGACGCGGATGATATAAAATTACAAACTTCCATGCCGAGTCTAGTCCCGCCCTAGAAAATTCTCATCCGTGTCAATACGCCATCGTGACAGTTTAATCCAAAACTTTTGTTTCGACATTTTATTTCTTTAATAAATACATTCTAAATATATTAAACACATATATTTACATATTATGTATAAACTTACTAATTTAACATATTCGACATATTAAATATTGAATGATTTGATATAACATTTAAATTAATTTGGATAAGATAAATAAATTGAAATATATGTGATTAATACTTAAAATATACAATCTAACTGATTAAAAAATAAAATAAAACATCAACAGGGAAAATTCAGTATAAAAAAAATAATTAAAGTAAGTAGGATTCTTAATATTTATTTAGAAGACAGAAATTTAGATAAATATTTAATATAGTTGAAAGCTAATTAAAATATTCTAATTGAGTCTTATAATTTCAATAATTAATTGAGATGATAGCCAATTATTTAATAAGAATTCTTAGATTTATTCCCCAGCGAAAGCGATACATTGAACAAAAAATTATTATATAATTGTTGGTTCGAGTAGTATCAAAATAAAAAATCATTACCATTTGAATACCTATTTTTGGAGCTTATTACTTAAAAAAAAGAAAAAAAAATGGAGTAGATCCTTTGAAACACCCGTAATTATCCAAAAAAAATATTAATATTTTGTCGTCAACTGTAACTCAAAAGAAATATCATAGAAAATACAAAAACATATGAGAATAAAAAAAGCATAGTTTCAAAAAAAATGATACTGAAAAAGTAAATAAAGTTAATTAGGGACTAATGATAACTCGAATTACTTTACAATAAGATATAATACCCAAATTGTAAGAATCCAAAATCTTATATGTGTTAACTTAACTTTATTTTAAAATGCATAAAAAGGTGAATTAATTTCGTAAGCACATTTTTCTTTCCGGTAACAATCTAATTAATTTTAATTATTTTTCATTTTTTGAAATAATTATGTTTCCCCATTTTTAGCAATTTAATTAATTTTGATTAATTTTCGTCTAATAAAACTATCTCAATTTTTATCCAATGAAAATATGTCCAATAAAATCTGAGAAATATAATTAATTGTAATTAATTGTAGTATAATTAATTCTAATAAAATCTTGTTTTTAGCTAATTCTTTATAGAAATAATTTATTATTTCTAAATAATTAGTATTTTAACCGCAATTTTAAGAATTGTATGAATATAATTTTAAAGATATTTTACAATTAAAACGATGTCTTGCATGTAAAAAAATGTCTTTCATTTTTTAGGAAAAATCTAGCAAACCATGGAAATGTAACTAATTATAATTATTATTTATCTTTTCATTATTGTTACCATGGAAATGTAACTAATTATAATTATTATTTATCTTTTCATTATTGCTATATTTCTGTTTTAGCAATATAATTAATTTTGATTAATTTTTTTCCAACGAAATTGTGTCAGTTTTTGCCAATTGAAACCAGAACCAATTAAATTGTAACAATATTATTAATTTTAATTAATCGTAATATAATTATTTCTAATTAATTTTTATTTTTAGCTAATTATTTATGAAAAGAATTCATTATTTTAAAGTGATAATCATTTTAATATCGGGACTTACTTTACAATAAGATGTAATACCCCAATTCTAAGAATAAAAATCTTATAGGTGTTAACTTAATTTTATGTTAAAATACATAAAAAGATCAATTAATTTAAGTAAGCATATTTTTCTTTCATGTAGCAATGTAATTAATTTTAATTATTTTTCATTTTTGAAATAAAGTTATGTTTCTATTTTAGGAAAATTAGGAAAAATCTAGTCTACAATGGTAGTCTAATTAATTTTAATCGTTATTTATTTTTAATTAATGTCATTTTTCAGTTTTGGAAATATAATTAATTTTTATTAATTTTCGTCCAACGAAACTATGTCAATTTGCGCCTACTAAAACGAAGTCCAATTAAATCTTAACAGTAGTATTATTTTTAATTAATTGTAATAGAATTCGTTTTAACTAATTATTATTTTTAGCTAATTATTTATGAAAGGAATTAATTATTTATAAAATAAATATTTTAATATCATCACTTTTAAGAATTGTACGAATTTAATTTTAAAGAAATCTTGTAATTTAAAAAATATATTATAATTTAAAGGTTTTTTTTTCATTTTTTAGGGAAAACCCCCAGCAATTTAATAATTTCTTGCATTTTTTAAATTACTTATATTTTTGCTTTTAACAATGTAATTAATTTTTATCAATCTTTGCCTACTAAACCCATGTCTAGCTAAATATTGGCAATAGAATTTATTGTTTTAATTAATAATAGTTTAAATAATCATAGTTAATTTTTGTATTTAATTTAATTATTTCTAAGAAATAATTAGTTCCAAAATAATTGGCTTGATAGCCATAATTTTAAGAATTATATGAATCCAATTTAAAAAATATCTTACAATTGAAAAAATATATTGAAATTTAAAAGATATAAATATATATTCAATAAATTGATCTTATACATTTATTTTAATATTTTATTTAAAAATTAAATAAATTATAATTTTTTATCCCATCAAAATTAAATTTTAGTGAAATCAGTAATTTTTATTAATTTTCATGCATTGGCTAATTATTATTTTTAAAAATAATAAATTCTTTCTAAAATTAATGAAAGGTCCAAGCTAAGTTTTTAATTTCATGTTATATATGTATTTTAATTTTTATGTAAAAATTTAATGAATTTTAATTTTTTATCACACAAAAAATTAAATTTTATAGAAATCGCTAATTTTAATTAACTTTTATTCTTTAGCTTATTATTTATAAAAATAATTGATTGTTTCTAAAATTAATTATTGGATCCAACCTAATTTTTAAATTTTTTAGTACCTATTGGGGATCATAGTAGTGAATTTTGTCTCAAACTTGAGCCAGCTGCTGGCAAGTTTTTTTTTAAAATTTTTGTGTAAAACTTTAATGAATCGTAATTTTATAGTGTAAAAAAATTGAATCTTAGTAGGATTGTTAATTTTAGTTATTTTTTGTTTCTTAGTTAATTATTTACAAAAATAATTAATTATTTCTGATTTTATTTTTTAATTTTAATGTTAAACCTTTATTTGAATTTTTATGCAAAAATTTAATCAATGGTAATTTTTTATGGCATAAAAATTAAATCTTAATAAAAACTGTTATTTTTAAATAATTTTATTTTTTAAATACCAAAATTATGAAAAAACAATCAGTTAAAAATTCATTCCTATTCTCGGAACACCCTTATATTGTTCGACACATAAATATATATTAATTGAAGATTTGATAGAAAAAATAGAAAAAAATTTGAAATTTGAAATTTGTAATATTTTAAAGAAAAATATATAATACTTTTCCCAATAAACTAAATTACAACTAATAATAACAGAAGCTAATGAGGTAACAAAATTAAATTTGTAATTTGTTATTGAAGTTTGGATGTTAAAGTGCAAAATAATGAAATATCTTATTATATTTGAATTTTACGCACAAACATCAATTAAGTGTCGTAACAAATTATCAAAATTTTTAAATCTTATTACATCAGTAGTCATTAATCTATATTAATATCAATTTATATTTAAGTTGGGTACTAATTTATATATTTGGGGTAAATTTTAATTTTTTTAAAAAATAAAAATTTATATATTGATAGTATACTTGTTTTAAAGCTCTCATCAAGTCGAGCAAAATAGAATCACAAATTATTATGTTTTATACGTAGAAAAAAAAAGAGAGAATATTTAGATATTATGAGATGGGGTAAAGTAGGGTAGAAATAATTAAATAAAATCTCGATACATTAATATTAATATATTAGGGAAAAAATAAAATAGAGTTGGATATAGATTAGGAAAGAAAAAATAAAAAGAGAGTTTATTTTAAGCGGGAAAACGGATTTACGACAATAAAAAATATAATAAGAAAAAAGCCTCATTTTCTATATATATAAAATATAAAATATAAAATAAATATAAATTATTCTATATATAGATAGAAGTTTATATTAGGCCAAATTAATAGGCGAGAAAAATTAGGAATGTATTTTGGAGGGAAAAAAGACTGCTTTTATATATATATAGATAATAAAAAATAAAAAATAAAATAAAATAAAAAAGTGGAGAAGAATGAGCAGTTTGGCGGCCCCCTCTTTTTGGCTACAACTTTGTAGCAAAAAAGAGAGGGTCTTCCCCCCGAACCCTCCCCTTCTGGCTCCCATTTCCAACTATCGGAGATAGCAGTAAAGGTTGTAAGAATTTTTTTTTTGTTATTATTTTATTTGGCACAAAAAGGAGGGTAAAATTAAAATGATGCTTTTGATGGGTGTATTGAGCAAAATGAGGGGTGCATTTAGTCCCACCCTTTCCAATTTTTGTTTTTCTCCATAATTGACCATCCTTGAAATTGGCTCCAATATTACGTCATACTAAAAAGGCAATGTATGAAAGTGCCCTTGGGAATGTTCACATTTTTTGAATTTCCCTTATAAATCATCTCCAAGAAACTCTTTAATACAATTACATAAGATACTTTCGATTTTAGAGAATAAATATTTAAAAATAGGAATTGTATATTGGGGGAAATTAATTTAAAATATTAATTAAATATTAATGAATTTAAAATAGAACCATAATAAATATTTTTGTAAAAAATAAAATAAAGAGTCACAGATAAAAGAATTTGTTGGAGAAAGTTAAAATTTTTGTTCTGTAAATTTAAAGATAGCCTCTAAAGCATGAAATATTCTCATTTAAAATAGAGAGGTCATTGAACAAGACTCGAAGGAAAATGAAACTATCATTTAGAGCCCAAAATCAAATGGCTTGATCTTCATCCCATATGAGTTTAACATAGACACGGAGACAATAGTACATTAGTACTCGTTAAATATTGGCTCTAAACCTCTAACCGAGTTTCCGTGGATTAAAATTTTATTGTTTATCAGCTTATGAATGATTGATTACATCTCTCCAAGTCTTGGCGATAAATATGTTACTTTGCTTCATAATCTCGTATGTTGATTTGTTGTTTTGATGAATCTTAAAATACTAGTATTAGTGTTTAAAGAAAATTCATAATCTCATATGTTGATTTATTGTTTTGATGAATCTTAAAATATTAGTATTTGTGTTTAAAGAAAATGTTATGTTGCCCGCGCTAGGAGAATTTTTTTCTCACAGCGCAGGCCACACCCACACTTAACCCCCCTCGGCGAAAGCGGAGGCTGCGGGATTGCCAAAATGCCTTGTGCTGGGAGATAAAATCTCCCAGCGTTGGGAACATAACACGGCCGTGGTGTTTAAAACATGACAACCAGCAGTAATGGCATCCAAGTATCCAGATTGAAAAATGTTCCACAGGAAATTGCTGGCACATTGAGCAAATCTTCTAGGCTGTCATTGAAAAAAAAAAAAACCCCAACAGAGACATCAATATTATAACAATAATTTTTTTTTTTTACTAGATTACATTGGAGCAGTGATGAGATTCGAATCCGGGTGTTCCCAGTAAGCGGTTGAACCTTTAATCTCTATAAAAAATTTATTTGGCGAGTGTTTATAATAATATAAATTAAATCAATCAATAGTCAATAGTTATAACTAATCTAGAAAAATTTTCAAAATAAAAGATAAATCTAAAAATATACAAAACATTTAATTATATATAAAAATGCATTGACTCATGTACAATTGTCTATATTCCATTAAGATAGACTTACTTACATAATTCATCAATCTAAAACATATACTGCTTCTTTTTGTCTTTTTCTTTTTTCCCCCTTAATAAAGTAAAAATGTGCCTCTTTAATTGTTGGTGTGTATTAATTTCCCAATTTGCCGAAATTTGATGTACATTGTTGTTAATAAAATTAAATTATCATCTTAATCTACATGAAAGTTAGCGCAAATTTATTTTGGCAAGACAAAACAAAGTATACAACTTATTTTTAACATCGAAGCTATTAGTTATGTATCACAGTCGAAACATATTACTATTATTATACCATCATTATATAAGATTGTGACATATAACCTTAATGGCAACCATGACTTGCATGTAATATTAGGCCTTGTTTGTTTGATGTGTTCGCGTATTTTTGTGTAAAATGTGTGATTAATATTGTATTGAAAAATATATATATGATTGAAAATATGTGTAGGTTCACGTGAAAATACGTGAACACATCAAAAGAACAAACCTTATTCTAAATCTTAATCCAGTAATTTTAATATACGTTCATCGATTTAACGCGTTGGCAAACATGCTCACTTGTGATCATAGCAACACGTCATGATAATTGATTGATTATGGATATGATCAGGGTTGTTGCCCTGTTGGCAAATGGGATCCCTCGTTGTAATTGCATGAAGTTGGAGAAGAAAAAACAAGAAAAAGAAAAGTACTGTCCATTGAAATCTCCCCCTTTTTCTCCGGAGTGGATGGATTGAGAGAAAATTGAATGAAGAAATTCCCTTTTTCACAATAAACATGGCGTCTATCTTCTTCTACAAATGAATCTCTTCACCAGATTTTCTTACTTTGTTGCCATTTTCATTCGGGTCCTTCAATTTTTCCTGGAGGACCCATCCTCCCATTGCATTTTCTGCAACTCCCTTGCCTCTGCGTATTAATTATGGGATTTTTTCATTAATTTTGTATTTTCTCTTTTTTTTTCAATATATTTCTCTCTCTCTCTCTCTCTCTCTCTCTCTCTCTCTCTTTATTATTATTACATATATATATTTTCAAAAATTGAGATTTTCAACTATAATATGAGATGCTTCCCGTTTCATTACAAAATGAGATGCTTCCCCTGTTTTCGGTTTAAGAAACTTTGCAGGAGAAAAAAGCATCTTCCGACAGCTCAGGCTAAAGAGATCATTCCGACCACATCCCCGTCGACAGCCGGTGGTACATTTCTTGAATTTTCCCCCTCCTTTTTAACTTTTACATCTATGTACCAAACATGTCGTACACACATAGAAAATAATACGTGTAACTGTAAACGAAAGCCCTTAAAAGGACATGCTTAGCTAGGTCATTAGGAGAATATAATAAATCGAGGACCAACCTTGCAATTTAGGAACAACTGTCATCAACAACCTTAAAAGTGTCTTGTATCTTGATCAAGGAAAACTTTCTATTATTATGGTATTTTACTAAATGCTTGTCATCTATTCATATATAAATAGTTATGATAAACTAAATAATGTGGCTTGTACGTATTGTTGATCAGTAGTTACACGCTAATACTGCTTAACTAAGAATATGGTACAGTGGAAGTAATAGAAACCTTTTTTAATTGATTATCATTACTCTCTTTGAGTAACCAACATTGAGTCATTAATAGGGTAACTTGTCCTAATGTAAATCCTCTTTCTCCAGCAACCAGTAAAGTTCCATCACCAGAGCCAACCAACAACAAAGTTGGACCTGAGGTTAATGATGTACCGGTAGAAGATGGAAATAGCGCGGCCAAGACGTTCACTTTCCGTGAACTTGCCACCGCGACTAAGAATTTCCGTCAAGAATGTTTGTTGAGTGAAGGTGGATTCGGACGAATATTCAAGGGAACACTTCAACCGAGCGGACAGGTTAATATTAGAATGATATACATTTGATCCGATGTAACAAACAATACAACTTTACTTTCTGCTAATCTTAAATGAATAGGTTGTGGCCGTGAGGCAGCTCGACCGGAGTGGGACACTGGCAACTAAAGAATTTCTAGTCGAGGTTTTAGTGTTGAGTCTCCTTCGACACCCGAATTTGGTTACTCTACTTGGATATTGTGCTGATGGAGATCAGAGGCTTTTGGTTTATGAATACATGCCATTGGGATCTCTAGATGATCACCTATTCGGTATTTTCTTCGACTGTCACATTTTTTTTGTTTACGATACTTGAATAATAATAATAATAATAAGTAATAACAAACATCATGGGATGTTTATTCTATTTTCTTGATTCATCTTTGTAGGCACTTCGACCGAGAGAAAAAAGTTAGATTGGTCAGCTAGAATGAAAATCGCATCCGGCGTGGCGGAAGGACTCGAGTATCTAAATGAGAAAGCCAATCCCACAATCATATATCGTGATTTGAAATCTTCGAATATCTTGTTGGATGAAGAGTCGAACCCTAGACTCTCACATTTCGGGCTCGACAAGCTTGTACAGAGTGGAAATAAGATGCACGTAACGCCTAGGGTCATGGCAGCTTATGGTTACTCTGCGCCAGAGTACGAGAGACGGGGTGAATTATCACTCAAATCAGATGTGTACAGTTTTGGAGTTGTCTTGTTAGAGCTTATCACTGGACGGAGAGCCTTTGACAATTCTAGGCCATTAGACGAGCAAAATTTAGTCACTTGGGTACGTACACTCATGCATATTTTTAATTATGTGACGCTGTGTGTGTGATCAGCTTTTTCACTTGCAAGAAATATCAAATCTTGACACTGAAAGTTTGTATGTCATTCTTTAACTTTCAGTGTTGTATGTCATTCTTTAACTCAGTGAGTGTTGATATGATCGAACAGGCACAACCCTTTTTCAAAGATCCGACGAGCTTTCCAGAAATGGTGGATCCAAGCCTGGGTCGAGATTTCCCCGTGACAAGCTTAAATCAAGCGGTCGGGGTTGCAGCCATGTGTCTTCAGGAGGATCCGTCAGTCCGTCCATTCATAGGTGATGTGGTAGCTGCTCTTAGTTTCTTAATGATGGCTCCGCCAGGTGGCGCTCTACCTAAGCTTCTTTCGTCTCGTATCCCATCCAACGACGATGACGATGATTGTAGTTCGAGTTCAAGCAGCAGCAGCAAGTACATTGAATTTTCTGGTCGAAGGGACTGTTCAGATTCAACGGGGGTCGAATCTCAAGACGGAGATGGCAGTTCAGGGGGTTGTGACAATTCAAAAGTCAGGGTGAGATTTAAGGATGAAAATGGTAATATATATTCTGCAGATGAAATAGAACAAGACCTTCACTAGTATTTCATTGCATTTCACATCTATCTATATATTTAGGAATTGTTTCATTGGACTACAATGTTCCTTAGAATTTCTTGTTCCTATTTTGGTAAATTTCTCCCTTGAATTTGCTGTAACCCCTATTCAAATCAAGAACTGAAATGGTTTTGGCACTGCGCAACCAAACTGTTACTCCATATTCCATCTAATATATTTTTCTTTCAATGGCAATATATGGACAAAACGGAAATTGAAACCTTAAAGCAAACAAAATTGCCATTCAAAAAAAATCAGGAACAACGAAAACAGTTTCTTAGCGAAAACACCTTAGACGGCCGATGAAACTTTTTGGACTCCGACCTGAGGCTTTCCAGCGGGAAGTGTCTATGGAAAGAATGAACTGCACCAGCGACTCCATCTTCATTCTCCATGGCTTTTGACAATTCTAAAGCACGTTCTTTCACCTGCATGCAATTCTAGGTTAAATTCATATGAACGTCTCGAGATCTTTGCAAGACACACGGGCCCCACCCATTTATCCCTCATTGTTGAAACTTGAAACCTAGTGTGCACATACGTTTTATGATACGCCCCGGGTGACACGAAGAAGTTGGTACTAGACTACTAGGTTGTCCGTAATCAGTGTCCTAGTTATTATGCCTGCTTAACTAGAGTTATACTTGTAGATTCTACAAAACACGTGGATAAAAAGTCACACTTGTCACATTTGTGTGAACTGTGAACATGATTGTAAAAGATTTTATAGACTTGCCAAAAACACACTGTATTTTAGCTTTAACATCAACAAAATTGAATGTTAGAGGAAGATAAATAATGTACCGTAGGGTCGAGCATGAACCGTATTGCATCAACCAAAATTTCGAGGGAGAATTCATCAACAGGGATGGGCGCAGGGCCTACTCCCCTGGCGTGGACCCGCTCTCCCCAAAACGGCTGGTCCCCAAAGAAGGGTACAACAGTTGTGGGGCACTACCATAAGCAGAGATCGTTAGGCAAGCAAAATTATCATAAAGTACAAGTTGTAAAACAACTTTAAAAAATAAATAAATAAATAAATGGCTATTAAACAAGCGTGATAATCACCGCAGCTTTAAGGCCAGCAGCTGTCGTTCCAGCACCTCCATGATGCACCTAGAGGAATATAATATTTTTTTCACAATTAGTTTTACTTAGTCATAAGTAAGCTTTTTAAGATTGGCTATAAGAAAGCTTTTCAAGATTGGCTATAAGTAAGCTTTTCAAGATTGGCCAAACAATTGTACATATTCATCTTTAGTTAGTAAGAAGTGATTTACCACAGCAACACATCGAGCAAACAACCAATCATGAGGGACATTATCCAATAGATAGATGAAATCTTTTTCCTCCGCCACTGAAGATGAAAAAAAAGGAAGGAATAGGTTTCATTGAACTTCACTACTGTCAAGCAATATGTCGAAAAATCCAACGTGCAATTAATATGGTTCCAGATTTTTTAATATAGAAGTGTTGAGACGTACTGTTTCCAAGGCCACCCCAGCCTTTGTTAATGATGCCTCTCTGTCCAGTAATTTCAAGAGCCTTAACAATTATCTGAGTCATCTTTTCTGGCTCTGCAACAGGCTGCAAAAAATAAATAAATAAATAATCAGTAAAATTTGAAAAGATGAAAATTATGGGCGTCATTTAACATAAACCAAGAAGTAATGGAAGCATGAGACTTACGAGGCTGCCAAAACCAATGTAAATAGGATCTTTACCACCTTCAAGCCATTTTACAAGTGAATCTGGAGGTTCATAATTTGAAGCGAGGTCTAGGAAGCAAAACCCCACAACATCGATTTTCGGTCCCCAATCTGCAGCCACGAACATAGACCATGTAAGTATGTAACATTAAAAATTTGCCTAAATTAAGGTTTCTTTCATCCTAGTTTTCCATGTAACATACCTTTTGGTTTGGGGACAAGGTGTGGACTCCAAATATAGCCGTATGGTGTGTTTGAAGAGTTATGGGACCCACTCAAATATGTCACAGGCCTTAGCTTAAGTTTTTTCTTCCTGAACTCATTTATCATGTCCCGTATTCCCAGCCAGATAAGGGAATCAACAATTTGATATGATAGCTGAAAAATGCAATTAACTTCTTAGAACATACATATAATACATGCCAAATGAAAGGATATAGGAAGTATTAAGATGTCCTCACTCTGTATCCAACTTGTTGCTTAACACGAGAAAGTGGATGCGGGAATTCACTGGTTGGGCTACAGGTGAAGAAGATAAGAAGATGAGAAAAAGGAATTAAAAACCTGAGAGCCTATTCTAGAGTTTTTAAAAACAAATGAACCCAATCAATTAAGAAAATTCATAACACTTACGTCCAAGGCATTGTGAAAAATATGTGTATCGGTACTTTCAGAGCCTCAGCAACATGTGTATGTCCTAAAAAAGCAGGTCGAACGAACATTAAGATTCCATGAATATAGGCAAGAGTTAAGGATCCATCTACTATTAAGTGTTTGTTTGGTAGAGAGTTTTGAAAACATAATTTTTGTATGCATCGTTAGACAGTAGATTAAAAGTTTTAAATTGTTTTCTGAAAAAGTTATCACATCAAGCATGACACTGTTGGAAAATGATTTTTACAGAAAGCTACAGCAAACAAGCTCTGAAATTCCAACACTTGAGACTACAAGTGAAAAAGAAGATATCTGAGTGCCTTGAGTACAAGATTGCATAAAATTTTACATTGCGTGTCTTGAAAAAGGAATACATCTCACCATATGCAGGCGGATTGGCGATTATTGCATCTACATTGAATTCAACATTTGTAATGGGATCTGGTTTTACACATGCAGGAAACAAAGAAAATATAATGTCTTTCATCTGATGACGTTGAATATTTATTTCAGAAGGTCCAGATGGCAAGAAGCCTTTATTCTTGACCATGTCTGCAAAAACCGATATTCTTATATCAACATATAAGAAATCAGGGTAATCTTGTTATAGACAAAATTAAATATTCAAAGACAAATATTTGCATTTTGGCTGAAAACTTACATGCAGCTAGGACCTTTGGGTCTCCACCAAGTGGGTAGAATTCAAGCCCAGCTGACAAAACAAATTCTTTGAAATTTGAATGAGTAGCTAGTCTTACCCTATGGCCATATTCCTGCCAAAAACCTTCATTAATAATTCAATATTAAAATTAACAAGTATGTAAAAGCGCACACACAAGTAGACGAAGTTCTTCGTCCATCCCCCAAAACACGCATGTATCACCTGCAAGCGCTTCCCGATAGCAACAAATGGTTGAACATCACCCCTTGTGCCAACAATAAGCATAACAATCTGAAGAGGAGGTAATGATGAAGCATCTTCTGTTACACTTTCTTCTTTAGCAGTATGTCCATTAGTACCGAAATCAAGCCTTTGTGGTTCAACATCTCCGGGAACTTCAAATTGCACAGTTCCATCATCTTGAATTGTGGCATATCTTTTTAACAGTTTGAGCTGAAAAAAGAAGGAAAAAAAGGGTAGGTAAAGTTTCGATCATGTGCATTATCTTGAATATTGGAGCTTGAACTGTAATTCTGAAATTGGAGTTAACCTTCTTTTTGTGAGGGATTTTGTCATCAAGAAACACTTTTCCAAGCACTGCTTGATTGTGAGTTCCTTTGTCCACCTGAATTCTGGTAAGCTCATTAGAGGCGGCATCTGATTTATCTTCTGTTGATTTTTCCGAATGACTGGAACTCTGCCCTGGCAAACTCCTGTTAAAAGATCCTAAGCAGTGCAAATCAGATTAAACATCATATGAGTTCACAAAATAGCTTACAAAAAGTGGTCCGACTCAATGGATAAGCAAAAGAACACAAATTACAAGGTTAGAGGTTAGGAGAATTTTAATTTAAATGTTATTTAAAATAAAACAATTCGAATTGCGAATCATTTTAACCTCAAAGAATGCCATGATCCAATAATTGCGTAGTTATTTACAATCTAGGCTTTGAGAGAACCACTTGATCTAAAAGGTTAAGTTGATAAATCGATCCAAATATATACCATTTAACTATTATCTTCAACACACACCCTCCCGTGGAATTTATCTTTTTCATGTCGAAGCCTAATACGTGGATAATTCATTTTAAATGGGTAGTGACG
This sequence comes from Jasminum sambac, assembly GCA_018223645.1. Classification (NCBI taxonomy): domain Eukaryota; kingdom Viridiplantae; phylum Streptophyta; class Magnoliopsida; order Lamiales; family Oleaceae; genus Jasminum; species Jasminum sambac. Next base: position 37,292,708 of record CP073645.1, on the reverse strand, counting down.
AGATTCAAACTCTTTAGCGTTTGGCTGCTTTGGTACCATTTTGATCCCCTTGATCAAGTAGTTCAACAAGAAACAGCCTGTTAATAAATGATGCATGCACGTTCTACTAAGCCTAAAAAGAAGAAAATCCCACTCACTTAAAAAACCTCCGTCAAGTGAAATATTCATAATACTTTCTTCCATCAATCTTTAATCGATAATTAACTAAAAGGAGGGGAAAAAAACCTAAGGATGCGAAATATTCCCAGTGTAAAATTTTAACTTTTAATACAGGATTATAGCCTTAAGTAACTGGAAGTTGAATTGAACTACATTAGCTATACATCAAAGAGTACAACAACTAAAGCATGACGAACCACTTGACGATTGCAGTTTGGCAACCTAATTCCCAAATCGATTACCTAATGGAAATTTCTGAACCTTTTACCAGAAAAAACCATGTCGATAAAAAAAAATCTGCGCTATTTTCATTCGTCAGTAAATGAAGAAATGAAAGTACCTGGGAAACTGGAACTGGGATTTGAATGTGAAATCCCCAGAACACCCTCATTAGCCTTGGTGTCCCCGTTTTCTCCCTCTATTTCCACCTCGAAATCCACAGGCACCTCCGCCATTAAACTCGGTGCAGTGAATCTAAGCAACCCCAAATATAATGACTGTAATGGCCAGCTTTTTCACTTGTTTTGTGGCTTTAATGAACAAAAGAAAAGGAAAACAGAGGGCTACTTTGGAATATTCTCTTTCATGCCATTGCGATGTGATTCATCGTGCATATATGAATGTAATAGTCTGAAAGTAAAAGAGAAGTGGGGTGGAAAGATGATATTCTCTTCTCTTTTTGAAGAAGAAGAACAACAACAAATTGCACGAGAAATTTGAAGGCGGTTTCGCTATGGAGAGAAGCTGATTCTCCAATATTCCTTGCTTATTTTGATGATGATTCCCGGAGACGGAGAAAGGAACATCCGAAATACACGTGGGAGAGGATACCTGTGTTGGTAGGCCACCTGCAATTGCCAGCTCGGCTGGCTTTTCCGTCTTGTAACATTTTTGTTTGAAAAAATCGCAATTTGGATGATGATAATAAAAATAGCATACTTTCAAAAAGGCTGTGGCTAAATGCACTCCGGACAATTACTAAATACACCCAATTTATCTTATATTTCAATTTTACCCCCTCTTAACTTAAAAAAAAAAAAAAAAAAGTTCGTCGTTAACGGGGACGAACACCCCTGACGAGTGTTCGTCCCACAAGGGGCGAACTCCCACAATTGGGAGTTCGCCCCATGTGGGGAATGGGGAGTTCCCCCCCACCATGGGGCGAACCCCCCTTGTGGGGCGAACCATTCCAAAAAAAAATTTTTTTAAAAAAATAATTACAGATGAAAAAAAATTTTATTATTATATTTTGTTAAAATTTTTTATAACTACTCAATTTTTTTTTAATAATTGTATTCGATACTAATCGGATAAAGCTAATTATTGTATTATTAAAAAAATTTTGAAACTTATTTCAAAGTGATCACAAAAAAATTTTTAAAAATTTTGAAATTAGTTGTTAAAGTGGTAACAAAAAATTTGAATTTTTTAATAATTATATTCAATACTAATCGGATAAAATTAACTATTTTATCATTAAAAAATTTTAAAATTTATCATTAAAGTGGTTGCAAAAAACTTAAAAAGAAATTTCAAAATTACTCGTTAAAGTGATTGCAAAAAATTATAGCAAAAATTACATCCACAAATAAAAAATCAGATAAAATTACTATTTTTTTCTTCCAATTTTTTTAGCCTTGTTCGCTACATTCACAGTGAACAAGCAAAAGCTTGTTCGCGCTGAACGCAGCGAACCAGCTTTTGCTTTGTTCGCTGTGTTGACTGTTGACAGTGAACAAGCTTAAGCTTGTTCGTTGTCAAACGAGAGCGAACAAAGCCAAAAAAAAAAAGAAAGAGGAGAAGGATATATTAGTCTTTTAACTCTTTTTTTTATGAGAGAGGTAGGTGCACCTAGCAATTGACTGGGTGCATTTAGCCGCAGCCTTTCAAAAATCTATCATTCTAACTATATATGTCAATAATAATAATAATAATAATAATAATAATAATAATAATAAAACTATATGTTATCAAACCAATTTAATTTGGTCAAACTAATCATACTTATATATTTGATGAGATTTATACAAATCCCTCCCATTCATTTCAAAAATTCAAATTTTATTCTAGAGTGAAATTGAATTCGCATATAATGACTAAATATTGGTCGCAAGAATACACAATTTATTTCATCAAAATTTTTAATCATTTTTCCAATTTTTGTTTATTTTCTGTTCTATTTTAATGATGGAAATAGTATTGTTCAATTAAGGTTTTCAGTATGAAAGTTACTAATTGACTTTTTTTAAACATAAAGATTACATCAAATGATACACATCTACATAATTTTGTTATCTTTCTCAATGGGGAGCATAAGATTTCCCTCCAACTAATGTGGTAACTAAGACTTTTAAGAGGAGTACGTTATATGGATGTCTTTCTAAAAAAAAGTTTTATGAAGATGAAGGGTGTGTTTGATTGAACATTATTTGCGCGGAAAAGTGAGTTTTTCCATTTTTTTTTTCCACTTTGGTGTTGTTTGATAGTATTTTTTTCTCCGGAAAACGTTTTCCAACTTTTCTCGAAATCTGCACTTTTCCTTTTCTTTTTTTTGCTTGGGGGGAGGTGGTTTTTGTTTTCCGGGAAAAGTTTGGTATTTTTTTTCTTTTTTTTTAATAGACAATTTAATTTAACCATAAAGATAAGGAAAATGATCAAATTTCATTAAAAAAAACTCAAAAATAAGGAAAATAATATTAATTTCCAACTTTCAAATTAACCAAATCAAACACCTACAACTATAATTTCCCTGGAAAACCTTTTCCTGGAATTCATTTACCCGGAAAACGTTTTCCTTCTAACAATTTTCCGGTTTTACAATCAAACACACCCGAAATTTTATAGTGAAATTAAAGTAGTTTAGATGTGTGGTAAAAAAATAGAGAAAATTTGTATAACAAATTAAAATAACTGTCAAATCAATAAAAATAGTTGTTGAAAATAAAAGTTGAAAATGTGTTTGAGATTTAACGAAATTAAATCTTTATAGAACATGCCCTAATGTTTGGTTCGGGTATCAGAAGGATCAAAACAGAATACACTTTTTCCTTGGGCTTGGTTTAATTTGTTCAAAGAACGAAATAGTTATGGTTATAATTTGGTTCTTGTTCCGTTTTTAAAACATTATATTTGTAAGAGCAAGACGGGCAAGTAGTAAAGGGGGAAAGATAAAGAAAAAATTAAGGGAAGAGGTCGTTTTGAAATGATCTACAAGGGAAAATTTAGAGGAAAAAATCTAAATTTGTCGAAGTAGCATTGAATTGTTAGTTGATTATAAAGTATCTAAGCCATGTTGGGATAGACTATTTTCTAAATTTGGTTTCAAATTTGAAAATTAGGGTAATTTCTTTGGGATATAAATTTGATTTTTTTCTATTTATGTGTTGAATGTATTGTTGAAATTTAAGAAAAATATATTAAATAATTTAATAAGTGATTATAAATGAAGATAAAGAAAAAGTTGATAAAAAATTTGTATTGTATGGAACAAGCTCTTAGTCCCCCAACTTTAGATTTACTCCTCATAAATTAGTAAATTATTTGGCATTAATAAAAATACTCAAATATCAATTTATTCCCCGACATCAAATTTTGTTTTAATAGTGAATAAAAACAATGAGGGACAAAAGTTCATTTTCCATAAATCAAAAAATCATTGACGCTTCTTGTGAAAATTAGATAAACTTTGTGTTGAGTGTATGCAGATGTTTCTATGATAACTAATTTATTTATTTATAAAAAGGCATCTAGTTAAATTTTTTATCCAGAATACATGGTTTTTGTTATAAAAGTATATAAACAATAGAGAGAATTTAGAGAGAATGAATTCTAAGGAATTCACAGGAATGAATTTTATTAATAACTGAAGGCCTATTTATAGGGAAATTTCAAATGGTATAATCGTAATTACATAATTTCATCAGGGACGTAATAGTCATTCACACCATTAAAATATATATAAATTCTTTCCTCGTGGCTCGCGAGTTCATAACACTCCCCTTTGAATGACTATTAATACAAATGTCTTCTAAATTTGTTTGGAGAAAAATCCAATGGGAAAAAAAATTCCAAACTGATTGTAGAAAAGTCTGGAGTGGTTATATATTACTTCATCAAAATATTGCTCATCCTGATGTCTATCAGCGGTATATGAGTATTCATGTGCTGCCTCATTAAAACCTTGTCAAGAAAACCCAATGGGAAAAAGCTTGATCGAAAGAAAAAGAGTACAGCTACTCTATCTGATTTCATATCTTGAGGACTGATATCCTTACTTCTGGTAAAGGATTTCAATATCATCATTATTTGGATCTAAATCATTGTCTCTATTATAACTTTATCCAATAGATACACTGTGTCGATTTCTCTTGTCGTCCTCAATATACCATGAATATGCCTCGTTAAAACCTTATTAGGAAAAACTCAGTGGGAAAAATTCTAATGAAGGAAAAAGAGTACATTATTCATGTGAATACGCCTTTAGTGTTGCCTCATTAAAAACCTTACTAGGAAAACCCAATGGGATAAAACCTCAGTTAAGGGAAAAAGAGTGCAACGCGTATTTTATACAAGTATGCTACAAGCATTTCAAAATCTTTCATAGATTTGTATGAGTATCATATACATTGGTTGATACTCTTCATTCATCTCTACGTGAATGAAATTTTAGATGTTATACAATATCATCTTATATTCAGTGCATATATGCAATCAACAGCTTCGATCTCATTTTCTCACTATATCGAGATATATACCTAAATCTCTTCTGGAGATTTCATATTAGTTGAGATTTGGCTGCCTCATTAAAAACCTTGTTTGAGAAAAACCCTTTTGGGACAAAAACATCAATCAAGGAAAAGAGTACATCATATGAATTTCTCAACAATATCAATGTAGATATTTTGAGCCGTTGCATGCACTGATACAATAATACATTTGAAACTTCTTCAAGAGTTTCATTCTCATTTCTCATTAAACCCGTGCATGAACACCTTAATCATAAAGGCATATATTTCAGCATTGGCATTTTCGATGGATTTTAATATCTTCACTATTATTGATAGTATGTAGCGCTATCTTTTCATATTGTGTCGACACTCTCAATCTTATTTCTTTCCCCATATCAACATAACTTATCGAGATATCTCATTATCAATCCTCTTGTAGGATTACACAATATACTTATGTCTATATACTCTTCAAGAGTATATGCCTCCGTTATTAAAACCATCTTTTATAATTTGCTTTGATATATATGATTGAGGAACTCTTATAATATCAACATTTCTAGCAATATTAACTTATCAAAGCATCATAGCTGATATATGTGATTGTTCATAGTCTTTCATGCATCTTTGAACTTCAAGTTCATATTTCAATTGTGAGGATATCGTATGATGCATTTCACATATCATTTTCAGCCTTTAATACTCCCCCTCATGCTAAGAAAATTTAGAACACTAAAACTCATATATGTTCTCATCATTCAACCTTAATATGAGAATTTATATAGTTTGCATTCTATTCTCGATATTGGCAATTTATTGGAGGACTTTAAATAATTTGCCACATAATATCCCACTTGTATGGCGCATACTCAACTCTTCTTCGTGATTTATTCAAGTATTGGGATATACATTTACTAACTTTATCATTAAATCTGAAAATCATGCTCATACCGTGAGCAAATATTTCGTAAATTTCAAATTACGAATCATATACACATGTGACTATCTAGTGGATCCATATCATAATATCTAGTAGTCCACATGGAGGATGAGTGGGCCCATATTTCTCGTCCTTTATTCCATATATATTTGGGATTTATTCCAAATATTGGCTAGTAATGATTTCATCATTTATCGAGAACAATCATTGAAGAATTCTTTTAATTCTTCACTTGAAATATTGATTTCAATAATTATTTAAATCGGGATGGTCAGTCCGGTTCTGCAAACGAATATTATTGAACTTTTAGTTCAGTAAATTCTTATATCGATTTCACTAGTATCTGTATAGTGCTCAACATGATTTATTACTTTCATCATATGTATAGCTCATGAGCATATTCCATCATGTTTCGGTAGCATTATTACACATCACTGTTCAAGCGTGGAATTTTAGCACATACGCTTTATGTTTCGATACTGTTCCAACGCGGAGCCTTACCTCATACGCGTTTATAAATTATCCGGGCACTTACACTATTCACCATAATAATGGTCCATATATAATAATGGATAATTTGCTCTCAAATCTTCGAAAATACTATCCATCACTACCGATCAAAATCCTAAAAAGGATTTATCGAAGTAAGCTTGAAAGGTTGAGGATGCTAATGAATAAGGGGATCCCACAAGATATCCGATGGTTGATTGAAGTAAAGGTTCGATTATCTGGTGAGGTTTCAATTCCTTCTAAATACATGCCTGGTATGGATAAAAGTAGTTTTTTAAAGAAACGGAGAGCAAAAAGATTAAGATGATGCTACAAGTGTGCTCGGTGGACATGTGATACTCGATGTAAATCTGTGGGGTATTTGTCCAGAAACCGATAAGATAAAATAGCATTCATTAAGAATGGATTGAGTAAGGAGCCTTTGGATGATATTCAACAGGCTCTTGAGACACATCCTAGTGGGCATGTACAAGGTGAACTGATGGCCTTATGGGCCAAATTTAAAGATGAACAATCACGTTATAGTCTTGAAAAACTTACTTTAGAAGATCCTGTTTGTAAATTTAGTAGAAAAACTTAGTATAATAATTTTCTCATGTTAATATAAGGAAGCTCGGTGTAATAACGAAGATCAATGTTTTTCTTGTAATTGTAAATATTATTTTTCAATTTTTAAGATATATATTTATATATATATTATTTTTCAATCACCGACAGGTATATGTCATTTCACTAAAATTTTTCTGCCTTTTTCTCTTTCATATTTGTCAAAAATTAAATAGTACAATCAATTATTGGTTTGAAAATTTTTCTTTAAATAGAGGGATTCATATATCTCTCATGTTCATACATTAAAAGTATAGTGCAAAAAGAGAGATAGGAGTAGAGATGGATATGGAGATTTTAGAATCATCTCATACAAGTCAGCCTTTACCTCGCCAGATTAAAACCGTATGTATTCTTGATGGATCTAAATTGGTAGGTCATATCCAATATGTGGATATGGCAAACCGACTCGTAAAAGAGTTAGGGAGATAAGAAATCAATATACTATATGGAGGAACCAACAACAAACTTTTAACTAGACTTATAATGGCCGCACCATCATGGGGAATAAGAGTTTTGAGTGTAATACTTTTCCATTTAGTTGGATCTAATACTCGAATTGGAGCAGCTTCTACCATGGGTCCAGCAGGTTGGTGCTACAAGCGCAATTCATCCACATTGCATGATGTATATGATGAATAATAATGATGCTTTCATTGTCCTTCCAGCGCTACAACACCTTTGGAGGAAATATTCAATATAGCCTCGTTGTACTCGTAGAACTTTCATGTCAAACCAATAGGTTTGTTGAATATTAACAATTTCTTTGATGGCTTACTAGCGTTCCTAGATCAGAGTGTAGATAATAAGTTTATCTCTCATTTAGCGAGAAAAATACTTATTTCTGCTAGTACTGTTGATGAACTACTTATCAAATTTCATGCATATGTTCAAGAATGCGGAAGGCTCAGGTCAGTCGGTCTGACCACTTTGGTGTCAAGTAAAAAAGAAATTCGGATCCTTTAAATATCTCATTATGAACCCTGATGTTGAGGGTGGCAGAGTTACGGAGTATTTATACTCTCGAAACGCACCCTTCATTTATGGGTTCAATATGTATTTTCTTTTCGCATTTCTATATTTTCGAGTGTTTATTGCCATCTTTGATATTCTCAATATGTTCCACTTCGGCTGTTTTGTACTTCTTCTGGAATAATAATAATAATATCATATTGGCTTTATTCAAATACAGAAATCTAGTGATTATACTTCTTCAAGAGCATTTTATTCTTATATAAATATAGTCTCATATCATTAATGAGATTATTTCGAATGATCTCGTCATATCCATGAGATTACTTCATATAATCACTCCATATGATATGTTCCTTTTATCAATATGGGATCTATTGAGCATTTTACTTTCATATATTTATCCAATGGTAACTTCAAGTACCACTTGCTCAATTTTCTCCATTAATATTCGGTATATATGGAGAAGTAATTTTATTCTCATCGTCTACTTCTTCGAGAGTAGGATTAGAATATTTGATTAACTACTTCTTCTGGAGTAGGATTAGTTATAACCAATCGTATAGTATTACCCACCACATTGGAAATATGCACACCAATCGTGTGGTATTACCCACCACATTGGAAATATACTCAAACTATAAAGTGCATAAATTTAAATTGTAGATATTAAATTCTCCCCAATAGGTGGTTGAACCTACCACATGGAAATTATCGCAATAAATATAAATTTACTGAATTTAAATTGCGAGAATTAAAATACATAATGATTAACTATTTCTTCAAGAGTATGGTCTGCTTAGTAGAAGGTATTACCCATCACTTAGCATATAAATTGCATAAATATATAAAACCTTCTGTTTAGTGATGGTTGAACCCATCATCAGGTAGGAGGAGTTGCAGTATTTAAATTGCAGTAAATAAAGTACGAGAATTAAATATTAAACTGCTTCTACGGGAGCAGATTTGTTCTTCTAGAACAAATACTCATTACTTCTATAAGAGCACACTTATCCTTTTAGAATAAGTATATTATATAATTAAACTCTTCGGGAGTTAAAATAATATTCCGATCTTTTAACTCAAATGGACTTCAGTCGTAATTAATGGATTTAGAATTTCTTCTGAATATTCTATCCATTTTTGTTCTTGTCGTCAAAAGTAACGGCTTAAATCGAAATATCTGCTATCAATCGCTGCTGTCTCTTGTGTGGCAGCGCTGGCAGTGCGTGACGCTACACATATTTCTTTATAAAACATTAATACATACTTCACGCCGCTAATCAAGCTACTTGATTCTTAGCGTAAGCGCAATTGCGTGTGCGCACATATCTCTTTATAAAGTTTTGACATTATAAGCATTAATACGTAAATATTCACAAGTCCAAGGACCCTTTTGTAACTTTTTCAAAAGTTGGAGTCTTGATTTGTAAATTTTTTAAAGTTTACCTTATCAATATTGGTGTCAAATCGAAGATCTCGTTAAATCGAGTATAATGGAGTCGAGAAAATTTGATTTCGATAATGTATGTTCCTTATATCTCGATAAAACGAATGTTATAATTTAATATATTATTATATTATAAAATAATAATATAATATATATAATATATACCGTCTGTCCTCTTTTACTTCCATTTTGTCACTTAATTTTTGAAACTAGTATTAAATCGTGTTTGGCTTGGAAAATTCCACTAATTGACATTGGTATTGTGATCGCTCTGTAGGAGTAGGTATTTTATAACGGAGGCGTGGTGTCTTGTCATGCAACTTTAGAGAGAATGGGAATGAGAGAGAGATTTTATAGAAAATTGAGTATTTCAAATTGTAATAATCAGGTTCGATACAAAGATTATCTATAAGATCTGTTGTAGAAGCATACTTCTTTCATATTACTCAGGGTTAGAGGCCGTCTTGATAACGATGTTATAAAAGTATAGAAACAATAGAAGAATTTAGAGAATGAATTAAGGAATTCAGGAATGAATTTCATTAATAAGCAAGACTATTTATAGGAAACTTGAATGACATGATCGTAATTACATAATTTAAATCGAGGGACATAATAGTCGTTCACATTATTAAAATATATATAAATTATTTCCTCGTGGCTCGCGAGTTCATAACAGTTTTTAGAATTGCTTGGTTTTTCAGTTCCCCATTTTAAAAAATGAACCAAATGATTTCAAAATGTTCAAATTGATCTCAGTTCACTACGTTCCATTCCAAATTTTTTGTCCATCCTTACTTGTAATCCATCGTTTAATGATTTTTAGAAGTGACCTTGTATAAAATAAGTAAATTGAATAATTGCAGGAAAATGGTGGGGTTTTTTTTTTCTTTTTTGGTTTTGTTTTGTGTTTTTTGAGTGGTGTGTAGGAAAATGTTTAATTCAATAGAAAAGGGGCAAATTTAGTCCACAACGTTTAAATTTATTTACAATCCTATATTTATATATACATATTAGTTGGCAGGACTTTAATATTTGAAACCATAGCAAAATTCATTTAAAACTCACTTTTCTAACAGTTAGATAAAATTTTTCAAATTTTTCTACTTAATAAATGAAGGATATATTTGTAATTTAACTTATTCCCCAACCTATATGCTCATTTGTACGCTCGTTCCCAATCTATTTCTTGAAATAGTAAGCCTCAATATTTGGAAATGTTGGGAACGTTCATCTAAAACCCACTATTCCATTAATTTGTCTTTAATTCAAATGTTTAATATTTTATTTAATAAATGAATGGTATTTTGATAATTTAACATTTTTTGCTCATTAAATAAAAAATAGAGACGATGTCCTTCTTATGCAATTTAAGTAGTAGTATGAAAATTACACTCAAATACCTTAATTCATTAAACTGTTACAAAAAAAATCCATATTTATACAAGCCGTTTATTATTAATTGTAAATTTTTTAAATGGTACTACATGTTTACCTTGAATTTTCTACCTATTTTTATTTTGATGCATAATTTTATTAAAATAATTTCGTTATAATTAAAATAGTTTTCATCAAAATTATTTAATAATTAATATATATCCGGGCTACTATTGTAAATTTAAAAATTATATTTTGTTATTATATATCTTTATTAATTAATTTGTAGTTTAATATAAAAAATAATTTTTGAGCAAAAATTAAACAAAAAACTTAAAATAATAATACTAATATATACACACAAAATGATTAAAGCCCTAAATTAAAGTCGCGTTAGATCCAACACGACTACTGGGTTCCTGCTTGAGCTGTACTCGTCGGAATTTCAAGGGAAACATAAAACCAGGCGCATCACAGCGTAAAATCTGCAAGTGCACATTCTCTCCATCGATTCATTCATTTGTTCCTAGGCCAGATCTCTTGACTTTTCTTCGTTTTCAAAATTTCCGCACTTGTGAAGAAGAAAAAGGTAATTGTAATTCATTAATTTTCTCCACACTTTAGGTAAATTCATATCCAAGAATCCAAGATCTTGAATCAGTGTTCACATTTCGGTCTGATCTAATCTGATCCTAGTATTTATTCGCCCCACAACTTTGGCAGCCTATTCCATTGAATTGAGGAAGAAAGGGCTGTAAAATGTCAGGGGGTGCAGCAGGTGGGTTTGTGACGCGGGCATTTGAGTCGATGCTCAAAGAGTGTGCCAGCAGAAAGTACACCAATCTCCAGAGTGCAATCCAGACGTATTTAGGTACACGTGCCTAGATCAATTTCTCAAATTCGGCATTCATGCATGCAATTGTTATTCTTCTAAAGTTTATTTCAGTCAGTTTTAACCAAGTTAATTACCCAATGATAACCAAAGGAATGCTTACCAAAGCAAGCATTGAGGCGACTCTTATCCGAACGATTTTTCCCGGTCTTATTAAAACTTATTTGACCTTAACTGGATGTCATTTTGTGTACGGGTTCAAGGAGGACATTTTAAGAATTTTTAGTGTTAGTTTGAGGTCTCTGATTATAATTTTCACGTGTCAACTAACTGAGCTCTGTAGTCATTCTATGTGCTATATGTGTCTAGAAATAATTATACCTGGTAGCTGGACTAAGGATATGCGATAGCAGAGATGTAACTACTAGGCATGTCATATCTCTATATCAAGTTATATTGGCAGGTGGACTAGATGCTCTTTTTAGTACATCCAGTATACGCAGTTGTTGGACTAAGTAGGCTCATTTTCTTCAGTGATGGTCTTCCTTGTGGTGTTAGTTAATCCCGTTTAACGGTGCAGCTTGTTCAGTTTCATTTTTTCCTTTTCTTTCGTTCCGTTCTTTTTTTTTTTTTGGCCCTATAAAAATAATGGTGACATACATGACATACATATGTTTTCTAATTTTGAACAAGATAACATTTAGGTGCATAGAATGAAGCTCAATCTGGGCACCATTCAAGTCCACTGGTTTCCGTTGATCTCATTTGCAATTAGTTTTTTCATGTATTAAATGATATTTTAAAGGGTGCAAACATGGATTAGTCATTTTGGAAAGCTCGGAAAAGAACTTTTGCAAGTGTGATCTTTTTACTTATCTGTATTGAATTCAGAGTTTTTCAAGGTAAGGTAGGGCAACTATGACATGGAGTCTGTTACTTGGAATGATGGAGTTTTTTGAAGTTCTGAAAGTATTTTTGTTTTATAGACTACATCCAAAGGGGCAATTTATGAACCTATTCCAATAAAGTATTCATCTGTTACCAGTTACCCTTTCATGTGCTACTCTTTCAGTGAATTGTTACTGTCAGAAGTATACATTTCGTATTTCCCTGAAGAATGTGGAAGTCACATCTAGGTTTACGAACCCTGTGTATTATCTAAAGATATAGATGTGTCACCTATCATAGTGATGTGGACTGAGTCGATTCACTTCTTACTGTATTTACACCATTTTTACTATACTTTATGAAGTTTTGGCCGATGCTGGCGGCATCTTTACGCTGTTTCCATCTCTTAGGTAGTGTTTCCTGGGTTTGGAGTTATTTCCTAGTTTCATGTTGCAGTAGAATTAGAGGTTCCTGAGGAGGTCTTGGATTTGTTTTCATTTCCGGGGGAATGGGGGATGGATAAATGATAATAGTTAACAGTTATTAAGATCGGAATAAATGATGTCTGCTCTTAACCAGGACAATTTTGGTTGCCTTTCTGGTAATGAGACTTGTGCTCAATATTACACAACAAAGCCAAGTTCACTGTCCATTGTCTTCAGCTGCCTAAATACTGCTAGAAGGAAGTTTCAAAACAATCTCAATCTTTCCTTTACAATTAGGGTGGTAACTTCATATCTCAATGCATCTTAAAGAGCGATCCTAATTTCATAGAGGTTTTAGAACAATTCATTCTTGCCAAAAGTGGGTCTCTTGTGTCAGGGTAGGAAAATTTATGATTTTTTCCAGAAAGCATCCAAGCTTATCTGCAATGAGATGAGCATTTTGATTTGACGTTAAGATGCATCTTTGTTCAACATCGCGGATTTCTTTCGAAATGCTTTTGAATGAGATGCATCAAATAATGCACAGAAAAAATCGACTTGACTACAACTTAAATGTTATAGGATACAAGTACAATTGTATTAAATGAACTGTGGCTGGGGCAGTTCCATTCCTTCTGCTGGATAGTGGCAACAATTTGGAAGTTACCAATTAATGGTTTCACGATCAGATAGATAACAGAGGATGTAAAATTCAATGTCAAGAACTTGAGCACGTCAATGAGCAATCCATGGTGGAACATATGATATCAAATTAGATGGCAGAGGGACATGCAAGAGCATACAGTATGGAACTCGAGACGAGGAGTTGACAATGAAGATCTCATAGTCAGGCTCGATTACTTTTCTACCGAGGAAAAAGCATTTTGAGAATGAGGAATAAAATTTCACAGTTACCAATAGGACCTGATATTAAACGGCGGAGGAGTTTGTAGCATTATTGTTGAAGTTTGTCGAAATGCTGAAGAGTAGAAATTGAAGAGGTTGTTCATGAATTATTTGGCGAGAAACATGAACAGGACTGTCAAAGAGAACGATAACTAAAAGTGCACAGTTGTAGTTAGATACACTTAAAGACATAGGGTTCCATGATCTGAAAGGAAGTGCAAGTGCGTTGGATGTAGGGATGTAAATGGATCAGAGTGACCAAATCCAAGATCAGAAAAATTAATAGATCCATCGGATTCGGATACTCCAACGTATATTTGATTGATAAATCTATATCTGGATCCATTACAACAGACCTCAAAGTATTTATGATTAAGTCATTTAAAAGGATAGTCATGCACAATTACTTGTTTGAAATAGAATGTTCCTGAAGTTAGAGGCAATGTGTTTTCTTTAGTTGTTTTCGAATCTCATTTAAAACTTTATCATGATATATATTAATGCTATATTAGAATTTGATTGGTTTGAAAATTCTTTAATAACGTAGTATTAAGTAACAATTAGGTTTGTATGCTCGTTTGTTTTAGTGCTCGTCTTTGGGAGGGTTTTGGTGGATATCTTATCCACTCTCTTGTTGTTTTGTAATTCATTCTATGATAATAAAATTTTATGTTTACTATCAAAAAAAAAAAAATTCTTTAATAAAAGTTGTGAAATATAATATTAGGGCTTGTTCTTTCCACAATTTTACAACAAAAAAATTTTCTCTTTCCTCTTTTCAACCACACACACATTCTCCAATACAATATTAACCACACATTTTGTACGGAATATTGTGCATAGCAAACTACTTCCCAATTGAACAAGGTCTTAATTTCAAGATGGAAAAATTATGTAATATTGTTTCAAGCAGCCCTTAGTCCCTGTTTTGTATTTCTTGTACTTTTCATTTTAATAAAATATGTGGTTTCTTATCCAAAAAAAAAAAAAAAAAGAAAAAGATGAAAAAAATTATGTGTACTACAAAATATTTTATATTATTTAAACGAATCGGATCAGGTTGTTATCAGATTGGATTGACACTATATTTGATCGTTTGATCTCATTTATTTAACGGATTATTGGATTCAAGTCTTTATCGGATTGAAACCTTAAATCCATTTTCTGCCCTCGGATTCAAATTAAAATCCAAGCTATTGATAGTCCTAGTTGGATGTTGGTGGAGATCATACATATGGGAAAGTAGGGGAAGTGAGAATCCTTTCCTTTTCGCTCGTTTTGATTTTCTTCTCTTGCGGGAGGTGCTTTCTTAAAGTTGGATTGAGGCAGGTCTATAGTCTTATGTATTCTATTGCTGGAAGTGTATATTCTATTGGAGGTAGACCTGGAGGGGTGTCTTTTTTTCTTTTCCAATTCTTTTATTTATTTATTTTTCAGGGGTGGTGGGACGTACATTGGAATATCTGTTCTCGCTTTGATTTAGTTGTTTGCCTTTAAGTGAATCCTAGTTTTGCTTCTTATTTTTCAAATTGTCATCGCTGGACTTAACATACGCAGTTGTTTGTTCTCTCTTCCCCTTCAGACAGTGCAAAGGACGTCAACCAGCAATCTCAATCTAATTGTGGAGAATCCAACCAAGCAGGATCCGCAGTTGAAGTGACAAGGTGCGTACTTTAACGGGAACCCTGGCAGGTTTCCAACTAACTCTCTCTCTCTCTCTAAGTGATTAGATCTCCACATTTTCTTCAAATTACTTTTTATCCACACATTTTTCCCCGAACCAGTTCTCTATCACTAAGTTACCTGTGTATAAACACTTCTGTATATAAATACTTGCCATATAATTTTGATCCCCACTTTGAGAGTCTCCTTGTTTGCAGTATTCCAGTACTTTCCAGACTATTTTTTTTTTGAAAAAGAAACACTCTTTATTAATAACGAGAAAAGGGAAATTACAAAGTCATGCAAGCTTCAATTACAGACGAGAATGTTTATGAAAGGAACTCTACTACTATCTAGTATCCTGTTACAAAAAGGAAGTCCATTCTGTACTAAGTTCAAGAAAAGATAGTCCCTCAAATCCTTTGGTCTTGTAAACCCAGGTCGCGACCCAAAACTTGATCTTCTCCCATATCTTATCTGTTGTTTCTTCTCTTTCTTCAAAGATTCTTCTATTCCTTTCGAGCCACACAGCCCAAAACACTGCTAGAACCGTTGCCGTCCATATCTTATTCTTTCTTTTATCACCAATAATCTTGCAAACGAGTAGCTGTTTGCAATTTTGAGGCATACACCATTGAATTCCAAATTCACAAAGCATCTTAGACCACAAGTTCTGAACCATGGAACATTCCAAAAATAGATGAGATGCAGTCTCCGCATTATTCCTACAACAAACACACCATCCTGGAGAAATAGCTATGTAAGAATGTCTTTTTTGCAGGTTCTCTTGTACATTCAGTCTCTCCACCACTAATAACCATCCAAAAACTTTAATTCTAGAAGGAACAAGGCTTTTCCAAAGAGATTTAGTCCACTTCTCCTCTGGTGTTAAGTTGTCTGATCTAAGGGCATCATAGGCTGATTTACAGGAGAAGGCTCCGCTTTTATTAGGCTTCCAAATTCTGCTATCTTCCAACAGTTCGCAAGCTGAAAAATTTTCTATCATACTCATCAGATTTACCCAGCTAACAACCTCGTTATCGTGCAGATTTCTTCCGAAAGAGAAATTCCATCCTTGCCCTGTATTTGTTACACCTTCATTCTCCACCATCATGTCCCTAATACTTCTGGTTTTGGCCAAGGATATTGCAGCCAAATCTGAAAATCTGTCTTTCAATGCATTATTCCCAATCCAAATATCCTCCCAAAATCTAATTTTGTCTCCTTTCCCGATCTTATATTTGATGAAGTTCAGGAATTCATCATACAACTCAGAAATTCCTTTCCATGGGCTTCTAAATGTCTTTCTCTCTCCTTTTTTGGTGTCCCAAAAATTTTCAGCATTACCAAATCTACTTCTAATAACTTTGTGCCATAATGATCCACTCTCCAATGGGAATCTCCAAAGCCATTTCATAAGAAAGGCCTTGTTTCTGACTTCAATCTTTCCAATCCCCAACCCTCCTCGAGATCTTACTTTCCAGACTATTTTGATCTCTTCTATGAGTCTCCTTGCTTGCAGTATTCCGGTACGTTCACGTTCAATTTTGGTAGCTTAATATTTTGCCATTTTGGAATCTCTTTCTCTCAGTGATGTATCTGCAAGTGATGCTGGAGCTGAAAAATTTGAGATGGTATCAGATCAATCAAACACTGCTGGAGCTGTTGTCGAGGAGGCAAAATCTGATAGCAGACAGGCAGATAGCAGTGAATCTATCACGACAGCCTTAGCAAGTGCAGGGCATACTTTAGGAGGAGCTCAGGCTGAGCTTGTCTTGAATCCGCTTCGAATTGCATTTGAGACCAAGAATATTAAAGTCGTCGAGCTTTCATTGGATTGCCTTCATGTAGGTGCTTGTTTTGGTTCCTGATATTCAGCTTTAAAGATTATTTGTATGCAGAATGTGTTTTTCTGTTCTGTTTAGCACCTGGCATCACAAAGTTGATACTTTGTGATTCATACAGTTGTTTCTTGCGACTACGTATTATTATTATTATTATTATTATTATTATTGTATTTTTATTTTTATCTGTTTGTTGCTCTCTATTCTTTCGTGTATGATTGGTCCTTCATGCGTGTCCTGTGCATTTTGCCTATCTAATGGAATGTGGGGGAAAAACTGATTATGCTTTTCAATTCCAATAAGTAGAAACATTCATGGTCATGAGGTCAGAATTACATAATATACTGAATTTGAAACGTTTTAAAGGTGATGTAACTGCTTGTACCGGGCTAGATGTTCATTTAAAGGACATAGGATCTTCCACTGCATGGATGTTAAACACTTCATAACCTTTTCTAATGTGTTTATATTTCCTAAACAGAAACTCATTGGATACAATCACCTTGAGGGTGATCCTGGGCTAGATGGTGGTAAAAATGCGCAACTATTTACTGATATTCTCAACATGGTCTGCAGTTGCGTGGATAATTCATCACCTGACAGGTACACCTTGATGATGATACTTTCTTTATGTTTGTTTGGTGTTTGATGAATGTTTACTCTGAGAAAATGAAATGCAGCACCACTCTTCAAGTTTTAAAAGTGCTGCTGACTGCTGTGTCGTCGACAAAGTTCAGGGGTATGTCATCATTTGAAAATTCTGGTTTGCGGAATTATTCGTCATTACTTTTTTTTCCTTCTCTTTCTTTCTCAAGAAAAATGTTATAGTCATTATTCGGCAAACACAACATTGGGAAGAAAGAAAATTTGTTCTATTAGACATGTGCTTTGAACTCTGTGAGTCATGTTTTATGTTAGTCCTCTTTTAAGTTTTAGCTCTAATATTGTGCTGCTATTTCTATCAACTGATTTTTCTCCCGTTCAACTGGGGCGTGAATTTTTTTGATAGGACTAGTTTTGTAAGCCTCTCTAATTGTAGATAATCAAGAAGTCAACAAAAGTTAGAAATAAGCAGGGACGGATCCTCGATTTCACATGGGATCTAACTGAATTTATGAAGGAGTTGGGGTTTAAAAGGGGTTGGAGCTCCGTTCCTGGGGTTTCAGAGACAGTGTCTCCCTTTTTTTAAATAAAACTTATTTACAAAATATTATTGAAAATCGTGATCCGTTAGATTGATTTTATAAAATTCAAGCAAATAGCGTGAAATAACAATTTTTTTTTTGAAAAAGAAACGAATATATTAATATATGATAAAGTTACAACAATGCTATCTCAACACAAGTAGAAACTTGTGTTCTCCCAATAAAGTTACAACAATGCTATTTCGTTAATGAAAATTGGTTTTGTTTCCTACACTGTATTGTTAGGTTTAAGAAAAAATTGGACTAACTACTGGAATAAGCCCAATTTTATAAATGATAGCGAATAAAATAAAATAATATATATATATATTCCAAAAGAAGAAAAAAGTAACGTCATATCATTCATCGAAATATAATCGGTTGAGTTTTAAATCACAAAAACTATTAGAAAGTAGTTTTTACCATCTTCCTTTAATGAATAAACGGTGTGAAACAACAATGTAACATATATTGTATCAATTCTATATCTACATATATACTCATAATTAGAGTAAATCATACAAACTTATATAAATAATTTTTTTCAAAATGAAAAGTATCTAAAGTCTTTGAAAATGCACAATTAGATAAAACAAAAAAATTGTTTAAAATGGAAAATACATAAGGTCTTTTGAAGTACACAATTAAAAAAAATTAAATTATTTAAAATGAAAATTAAAAAAAAGGAAACGAAAAGCTAAAATACGTTATGTTCTGAAATGTATAATGCATAATTATTTTATTGAAGAAAAGAAAAAAGAAACAAAAGGTGGCAATGCTCCGAAGCTCGAACCCTAGACCTTTGCCAGATAAGTGCATCCCATTACCATCGCACTTAGCTACAGTTTGGGAATGTCTTCTAAACACTGTTATACTAATATTTTAGCACCTAACTACAGCATAACTGAGTTGACCAATATATCCATCCCAGGAAATAAGCAAAATATTGATGCATATGGAGGCATAATATATGTTGCTCAAGGAAGACCATACTTTTATGGCGAAATATATGTTTTCTTTTGAAGTTCGCACCAGAGAACTATTAAGAGTTATGGTTATCTTTCGAAGTTCGCACCAAAGAACTAATAAGAGTTATGGTCAGTTATTGGTCACTTCCCTAGGATATAATTCCACCATAATTATTTTATAAAATTAGTCAACTTGAAAGACTGAAACCTGTTTGTAGAGCTTGCTATCCTCTTTAAGTCCCTCACACTTGGCTTTCTCTCTGGACCGAGAAACCAAAAAATTGATTTTGGGTGTTGCATTGGTCGATTCCTTACCATCTGGCAGTCTTTTACATGGGACTGTCCACAGATCCTCTAACTGCAAAATGTTGGCACTTTTAGTCAACAAAATTTTGCAGAACTACAGATACGCTGTGTTGTTTTATATCAGAATATGTGTTTTAGAGGCAGTAGCTCTGCACTGAAGTCTTCACTTTGTTTTATAGCTTCAAGTATTCTATCACTACCTGTGAACAAATTTTGTTTATGTTTGATAGGGACACTATTCAACCACCTAAGTTTTTCATATTTAAAATGTTTTAGTTAATTAGATGTGTTGTCTTGCCTTGTTCAAATGCAGTTCATGGTGAACCGTTGCTTGGAGTCATTAGGGTGTGTTACAATATTGCTCTTAACAGGTAATGGTTGATAGTTTGTCAAGGTTGGATTGATTTTGACTTCACACAAAGCTAATAGCTTCTGTTTTGGATATGAAGTAAGAGTCCTATAAACCAAGCAACTTCCAAGGCCATGTTGACTCAGATGCTCAGTATCATAGTCAGACGGATGGAAACTGATTCGGTATGTAATAGAAATTACATTTGTGGAATTGTTTGATTCTTGCCATTTAGTTGATTGATATCCTGTCCAATGCTCAATCATCATCCCTTGGTGATTCAGAACGCATTTGCTTCCGGTTTTGACACAAAGGTTGATCAAGTGTCATCCAGTGACCAGAAAGAGCAAGGAATGAATCTGGGTGATGAACTTCAAAACTTCGTTGGTGGCACTGATATCAAGGTGCTTTTCTGCTTTTATATCTTTGTTGTGCACTTTTTCCAGATTCTTCCGATTATTTATTTCTTTATTGAGTGGTAGAAAAATCGTTATTCTGATATCTGAAAATTATGAGAGGGAAACTGATCTTTTACAGGGCTTAGAAGCAGTTTTAGAGAAGGCTTTGCATGAAGATGGTGAAAATGTTACAAGGTATTTTTACCATATAAGGTTGAAATCATTTTTTTTTTTGATAAAAAACTGCACATTTTATATATCAAAATAATTTTAGAAAATAGTTACAAAATAATAGAGTGGATGAGTCATCCACAGTGCGGACCATTGACATCTGACAAGAATCAAAAACCCAAAAAATACAACAGCTGCTAGTCATTTAATAAACTATGCGGATCTATACAAAACAAAAAATTATCCAAAACGTTGAACTTTCCAGCTGCTCTTGCCCATATAAGGTTGAAATCATTATACTTTGGTGAAAAGAATGTTCAATCACATGATTTATGCACTCCATGTTTCGTAGCAGACATGAAGTGCAGATATCAAGTGTTAAAAGTACATTAATCATACATCTTGAAATATATGAGCTTGAGAGTCCTGTTACGTGCATATATAATAACCAACTTGTGGGTTGCTTACACCTTCAACTTGTGAAATCTGCCAGGGAAAGGACTTAGAGAGCATGAATATCGGAGAACGTGATGCTTTACTTCTTTTCCGCACCCTCTGTAAGGTTTGTATTCAGCATCTTGTTTATATGCTATTCCAGATCCTAATTTGTGACTGTTTCATATAATATTTTATGATGTGTTTGTAGATGGGTATGAAAGAAGATAAGGACGAACTCACTAGCAAGACCCGTATTCTCTCCCTTGAGCTTCTGCAGGTTAGCTGTGAATTTATCTCCAACTATCAAGCTTGCACGTGGTGGTTTGATGCTTAAGGATACGTTTTTAATTCAATGTCACTTTCTTATAAATTATATATGATTTGTACGAATGATTAACAAGTGAGTGATGGTCAGTGGAAGTTCAAAGCCTAGAGAATGTATATTCTCGACGTTCTGCTTAAGGATATGCTTTTAAATTAATGTCACTTTCTTATAAATTATGTATGATTTGTACGAATGATTAATAAATGAGTGATGGTCAATGGAAGTTCACAGCCTAGAGAATGTATATTCTGGACATCTGGCCTATCACCTATATTCTTGTTTGGTTATGTATCAAGGGTCATTTCTTTGATCATATGGAGACAATGATAGTTCGGCAGTCCATGGTTTCTAATTCCTTACCTCCTTTTAGAGTTTAGACAGACTGAAAAGTATGGACTTTTTAACTCCAAAAAAAAGAAAAAAGAAAAAAAGAAAAAAAGAAAAGAAAAGCATGGGCTTTAGGCATAATGAATCTGCTTTACCTTTTAAATTTATTTTTTATTTTTTATTTTTTATTTTTAAGTGTTGGGTTTCGGCATGATGCATCTGCCTCTCCTTTATCATCCGTTTTTTTACCTGCTTTACTGTTCAAGTTTCTTCCATTTTCTCCTTCCGTGATCCCCATGCTCTTCCACTAGAAGTCCAGTGTCCTCCTATATCACATTACTTGCTGGCAAATGAGTTCCAATTTGACTGTGCATCGAATTCTTGGACTTTTATTCTCGAGCCTTCTTTTGATCACAATTATTTGAAAAATGATTTTATTTCATTTTGTTGTTCCTTTTCTGAGAAGGTGTAAAAGTACGGAAAAGTAAAGGGGAAGAGTTACCCTTTCTTTGTTTATGGTGTGTACGGGTGAGTTACCCTCTATTTGTTCATGGTGTGTACAAGTAAACTTTTAGTTAGATAAAAACTAACATTTTCGGTTGTATAGTGGTGGGATCACGAGAGGTGCGGATAATAATGAGTGATGATAGGAGATGTGTGGTTGATATTGATATTTGACTTTAACTGCTAATACTATTTTAGGTGGAACAGAGTTAAAATGAACAAACGCTTAAACTTTTTTCTACCTAAACGTTAACTACTATTACTCGTCAAAGACTCAAAGTCAAACATTAATATTAACCTCACATCTCACATCATCACTCATTATTATCTGCACATCTTGTGGTCCCCTCCACTATTCAATATAAAAAGTTAGTTTCTAGTAAAAAAACTTTACCTGAACGCATTATTAAACTGCGTTTTTTTGGGAGAAAGTTTTTCTAACTGTCCAGTGCTTTACGCATTAACAAGGAAGTGTCTAGTCTAGGTGGTAGATGTTCACAAACTACAATGAATGCGTCCCACATCGGTTGCTTAATCCTGAGGGAGTTACCGGGCAGTTTATAAGGTGTGGATCAAACCTCCACTCTTGAGTTGGCTTTTGTGGTTGAGTTAGGATTCATCATCTTTGGGTTGGTATCAAAGCATGTACGATGTGAACTTGGGCAGATTGCCGACTGAGGCAGCACGAGGACGTGCAGTCTAAGTGGGGTGGGAATGATGTGTCCCGCATCGGTTCCTGAGGGAGTTACTGGACAGTTTATCAGGTGTGGTTCAAACATCCACTCTTGAGCTAGCTTTTGCGGTGGAGTTAGGGTTCATCGTCTTTGGGTTCATGTTCAACTTTATAAATCAATTCTGATTTGCAATATAAAGGTATTTAAAACAATTGGAACACGAAAGAGAAATGTTCATTGTTCATTTTAAGATGAATTTGGGCTTGATATGTGGTTTACAGATGAAATTATTATTGTCATTTGATGCAATATTATTGATTCTCTTAATAACATTCTAGATGCTGTTCACCTGCTTTTGCAAATTGTATTAGTAAAACGTATTTGATGAAAGCAATGGATATGCACATTTTGTGAATGGTGGAAAAATAAACCAAGTGGATGTTGGATGCTACTAACATCTGTATTTTTTCTTTTTGCGTGCTTATATTATGCATGTAGCACTCTAATACTTTAAGTAATTAGTAGCTTTACCAACTAGGTTTTATAGCTTCCTGGTAATTTTTTTTTTTCCTGCACAGTGGATGGCTCATCCACTCTACTATTTTGTAATCTTTTGGGAGATATCATGGTCAATAAAATGCCCAGTTTCTTATAATATATATATATGTATTATGCATGCTGTAGACTCGTCAAACATTACATATGATGTGGAATTTACAGGGTTTACTGGAAGGTGTTAGTGACTCATTCACAAAGAACTTCCAGTTTGTTGACTCAACGAAAGCTCACCTTTCGTATACATTATTGAGGGCGTCGGTTTCTCAATCTCCTAGCATCTTTCAGGTTTTGTCAGTTTCGTGTTTTTGCTTGTTTTTATGATTTCCATTCTGCAAATTTGTGCCATTATATTGATAATTATTTTATTTTCACATGTTTGCAGTATGCATCAGGAATTTTCACGGTGCTTTTGTTGCGGTTCAGAGAAGGTCTTAAAGTATGAGAAACTTTGAAGAGTTGGTGTAATAATTTCTTATAAGTAGTGAAGTAGTGAAGCATGGTTGTACTTGTATCCATTTCCAGGTTTAAACATATCATTACTCTTTGCAGGGTGAAATTGGAGTCTTCTTTCCTTTGGTTGTTCTACGATCTTTGGATGGATCTGATCTTAGCCAAAAAATAAGCGTTCTTCGGTATAGTATTTTCCTCAGAAATGGCTTTCATGTGTAATAGAACCTTTTTTTTCTTCAGTTTGTTTGAGAGTGCTTAATTCACTTATGATATAGAGAATTTTCACTTCTATATATATATATATATATATATATATAGGTTTTTTTGTCTTTTGTGTATGTTGTTTCTTAACATCACCTTATCTAAACTTGACAGGATGCTCGAGAAGGTCTGCAAAGATCCTCAGATGCTTGTTGATCTCTTTGTGAACTACGATTGTGATCTTGAAGCACCCAACTTGTTTGAACGCATGGTATGATTCAGGCGCATTGTTTTTCTCTGAGTTCCCTGTTAGATGTGTAACTACTCA
Organism: Jasminum sambac; assembly: GCA_018223645.1. Lineage (NCBI taxonomy): Eukaryota > Viridiplantae > Streptophyta > Magnoliopsida > Lamiales > Oleaceae > Jasminum > Jasminum sambac. Next base: position 37,268,229 of record CP073645.1, on the reverse strand, counting down.
TCTATGTCTCTCTCCTATTGTTCAGGTTACCACATTATCTAGAATTGCTCAGGGTACTCAAAGTGTGGATCCAAAGTCCGTTACTGCTTCTCAAATGGGAACAATTAAAGGATCTTCACTTCAGGTATTCAATCTGGCTTTATATTTTTCATTTGGCAACTGATACTGTTATTGTTCTTGCAACTTCCTTCCCATTTCACCTTGGTTAAAATTGATTGATTGAGACCTCTTTCATTACATTAGTGTCTTGTGAACGCTTTAAAATCACTAGTCGATTGGGAGAGCTCTCAAAGAGAATCACAAAAGCAGAATAAACCTAAGCAGTCTGGTCAAGAAACTTCGGCTGGAGAATTTAGTGAATCAAAAATCAGGGAAGATTCCCCAAGTAATTTTGAGAGGTTGAAGGCTCACAAATCTACCATTGAAGCTGTTGTCTCTGAGGTGTGTGGGTCTGTGCACATTCTGTTGTTGATAACCCCTACTTTCCTGAAACCAATTTTGTGGCCATTTTGTCTCTCAAGTATGTAGATCATTTATACAAGTTCTTATCTTATCTTTCAATTATGTGACAGTTCAACCGTCAATCTGGGAAGGGCATAGCACATCTGATGTCCAGTGGGTTGGTGGAAAGTACACCAGCTGCAGTTGCTTATTTTTTGAAAAACACTCCCAATTTGGACAAGGTAGACTCCGCTTCTGTTATGCTTCATAATTTCTTTGTTTAAAAGAGCTACAATTGACTGATTTATCTTTCCAGGCAATGATTGGAGATTACTTAGGGCAGCACGAGGAGTTTCCCCTTGCTGTCATGCGTGCTTATGTAGATTCTATGAACTTTTCTGGGATGAAATTTGATGTTGCAATTCGTGAGTTCGTTAAGGGATTCAGACTTCCAGGGGAAGCTCAGAAGATAGATCGTATAATGGAGAAATTTGCAGAGCGGTGGGTATTTTTTGTTCAACCTGTGAGATGAGGGATATACAGAAAAGGAATTATAGTAACTCGAGCTACTTTGTGAAGGATGAGCAGGGAGTTGAAGTAAAACCTTGTAAATAACAATGGTGTAGTGTGAGCCTTGATCCAGTTTTTCTCGAACTTGAATGAAGTAATGATCATAATAATAAATCACCTGTCGAAGAATTTTTGAAACCCCCTTTTGGTCATTCTTTAGAGAGAGGCCATTTGACAGATTGGCAATTAAATTGAGGTGCTTTTGCAGCCTGCCGATATTTGTTTCAAACACCTGGAGAAGAACTGTACACACTGCGATCACATTAACATGGAAAGTTGTACAAAATATGGTCAACAAATGATGATGGCATGACGAGTTAATGTACTTTTACACCTACAAAAATCTTTTTATATGTGCTATGTAACTGTACAAGCAGCATACATTTTTTAAACACATCAAGTAATGAAAAAAGAACAAATTGTCTTAAAATTCAACAGTTACCTAAGGAACGTGATTTTTCTTTCTCTTTCCTTAATTACATAAATGTTCATTGTTTGTTAAATGTACTTTTATATGGATGCTACTCAAAAAGAGAATGTGCCTTACAAACCAAGGTCCTCCTGCATTTTATAGAATTCTGGTGATTTGATTTCGGTAATTCTGACTATAAAACAATGTTGTATTCTTTTGGCAGTTATTGTGCAGATAATCCTGGTCTTTTTAAGAATGCGGATACCGCTTATGTTCTTGCATATGCAGTTATAATGTTGAATACTGATGCTCATAATCCAATGGTGTGGCCAAAAATGTCCAAAAGTGAATTTGTACGAATGAATACTAGGGATGATCCTGAAGAATGTGCTCCTCAGGAACTCTTAGAAGAAATCTATGATTCTATTGTTAAAGAAGAGATAAAAATGGAAGCTGATTCTGCTGGCATTTCAAAAAATAGTAAGCATAAATTGGAGGAAAAGAGCCGACTTGTTAGTATTCTTAATTTAGCTCTACCGAAAAGGAATTCTTCAATTGATTCAAGGTCTGAGAGTGAGGCAATCATTAAGCAAACACAAGCAATTTTCCGGAACCAAGGAGGCAAAAGAGGTGTCTTTTATACTTCACATCGCATTGAACTTATCCGTCCCATGGTGGAAGCTGTTGGTTGGCCATTGCTTGCTACTTTTGCTGTTACTATGGAGGAAGGAGATAACAAACCAAGGGTTGTTCTTTGTATGGAAGGATTCAGAGCAGGTATACGCATAACGCATATTCTTGGAATGGATACCATGCGCTACGCATTCTTAACATCTTTGATCAGGTACTCTGACTTCTCTTTTGTATAGTTTTCACTGTCCATTGTCTAATAAGTGTTTCCTTGTTGCACCTCTCTGAATTTCCCCGCTGTTTTTTGCTTTTGTTCCATTATTGTAGGTCACTTTAGATTTCATTTTTTCTTAAAGAAGTGCTTGAACAGGATGATAAAATACTTTCTCACACAAATTCGGTTACTCTTTTTGTATCACCACAGAAAATTTTGTTGGGTATGACAAATATTCTCACCAAAATGCATTGCAGATTTAATTTCTTGCATGCACCAAGGGATATGCGTAGTAAGAATGTAGAAGCACTGCGCACGCTACTGGCGTTATGCGACACCGACACTGATGCTCTTCAAGACACATGGAATGCAGTCCTGGAATGCATTTCTCGCCTTGAATATATAACTTCGTCGCCGGCTGTGGCTGCCACTGTCATGCAAGGATCAAATCAGATATCTCGAGATGCTGTTGTGCAATCTCTGAGAGAGTTGGCTGGAAAACCTGCTGAACAAGTCTTTGTGAATAGCATCAAATTACCCAGTGAATCTGTGGTTGAGTTCTTTAATGCTTTATGTGGTGTCTCAGCTGAGGAATTAAAACAAAATCCAGCACGTGTGTTCAGTTTGCAGAAGCTTGTCGAGATCAGCTATTACAATATGGCTCGTATACGCATGGTAATCTCTGTCTTACAGAGTTCCTTATCTACCTTATTGACTGTAAATAGATTTCTGTCAGGCTTGGACAATGTGGTTTACATATTGGTTTGCTGAGCACAGCATGCACGCCTTTCACACTTTGGATAGTGCTTTCATCGGTTTGATCATAGCTTCAAAAGCTGTTCGTAAGAGTATTTGTGACATACTTAGAAAAAACATGTTCAAATTTTACATGGTTTATTGACCAAATGGCATTAGGCTTGACACGAGTGACAACACGCTTTTATACCATATAACCTGATAACCCATTTGACAATTTTTTAGGCTAACTCTGTGACACAGTAGTTAATCAAACCAATAGTAGAGTAATAGATTAATAGGGGAGGGAAGAGAAGAAAGGAGGACTTGATAGAGAGAATTTAGTGGGATAAAATTAAGTTATCGATAAGATTTACCTCACACTTCTTCCTTATCCAGCAAGGAAACAAGCTTTGCCTAGGGCTATTCTTTGCATCCCAAGAAATATTGCGAGATGTGCCTATGCTTGACGCATACTCTGCTCTATAAGACTTGGCAAGAAGAGAAATAGAAACCCAAAATCTACGGAACATTTCTTTTTTTTTTTTTTTTTTTTTTTTGATAAGAAACTGAATCTTGTATTGCCAAAAAAAAGTCAAAAGGTTACAACACAGCAGTGGACAAGACGTCCACCCCAAAAAAACAGCTCGGGAAGCAACTTCGCTCTAGTTGCTACCCGCTACAATGGTACTCAATGAGCTAAAAGGGTCCAAAGAAAACAGAAAATTATCTAAAATACTAAAAATTCCAGCTGCTCTTGCCCAAAGTCCTACTAAGAATAATATGTTGTCCCAAATGTCGTCTAAAGAACTTTCCAAGCCATCGAATATCCTTCTGTTCCTCTCCTTCCATAATACCCAAGTTGTTGCCAAGACGCTTAGTTTCCAAAGCTCCTTTTTTTCCTTTCCATTGCCACCGAATGACCATTTAATGAGAATCAAATCTGTCCATTTCCTTGGAAGAGCACTCGATACTTCAAATATTTGCATAATTCTACTCCAAATTCCTTCGGCAATCTCGCAATGGATGAAAACATGATCAATGGTTTCATTTTCCTTTCTACACATGATACAAAAGGATGGGGATATGCACAAAAAGGGTCTTCTCAATTGTAGCAAGTCACAAGTGTTTACCTTCCCCAACGACACTAACCAAGCAAAAACTTTCACTTTTGAAGGCACTACACCCTTCCAAATGAATTTGAATTGGGGGAACAACGAATTATACAAAGGTTGACAAAGGCTGTTGAAGAAAGATTTGCACGAGAAAGAACCCGAGGGATGATTGTTCCAAATTCTTTTGTCCGGAGCAAGGGGGTCAAGTTTTGTTGTTTCAAGTATGTTTAGGAGGGAAATGAAGTCTTCAAAAACTCTATCATTAAAGTTGTTGGAGAATTCAAGATTCCATATTGGATTGGAAGTGGATGGGAGTGAGATAATGTCAGTGATCAAAGAATTTTTATTGGTCGATAACCGAAATAGGCGAGGAAACAACTCTCGAAGAGTTTGATTTCCCGTCCATTCGTCTAGCCAAAATCGGATTTTATCTCCCTTTCCAACCACTAATTTGGTGTACTCAATGAATTTATCCCAGACTTTTGCAATGGATTTCCACGGTGCTCGAAGAGTGGAATTAATGTCAATGTTTGTGTCCCAACCATTGGAGTGTAAGCCATACCTACTAAGGATAATGGAATGCCATAGTGAATTCGATTCAATTGGGAACCGCCAAAGCCACTTACCAAGAAGAGCCAAATTCTTCAATTTTAAGTTACCTATCCCCAAACCACCATTTTGCTTTGGTTGTGTGACAATCTCCCATCTGACCAAATGATCACTGTGGCCTTCCCCTCTACCTTCCCAGAAGAAATCTCTCATCATTTTCTCAATCGCCTTGACCACTTTCATAGGCATTTTGAAGATTGACATGAAATATGTTGGGATACTCCCTAAAACTGACTGCAAAAGTACCATTCTCCCTCCTCTTGACAAACAACCTCTATGCCATCCTTGCAATCTTCTGGCAACTCTTTCAACTACCGGTTCCCAAAAAGAGGAATTATTAGGATTCCCCCCCAAAGGTAATCCAAGGTAATTAAGAGGCCACATGCCCTTTCCACATCGTAGCCATATGGCGATGTCGTCGATCCTTTCCCCCTCTAGATTGATGCCTACGACTGTACTCTTAGCCATGTTAAGTTTCAAACCTGTGGTTTTGCAGAATATGTCCAAGATTCCCATGAGATTTCTTATGCTTTCGTCCTTATTGTCCAAGAAAAATATACTATCGTCCGCAAATTGAAGATGAGAAACCCTCACCTTGTTCCTACCTATCTTGAATCCCTCTATAAGCTCTTTGTCACACGCTTTATTAATCAGTCTACTCAAAACATCCCCACTAGAATAAATAGAAGCAGAGAGAGGATCCCTTGCCTAAGTCCCCTAGAAGCTCGAAATTTACCCCTCGGTTTACCATTGATCATCACCGAAATTAGCCGATGATAAGCATCCCCAAATCCATTTTCTCCACTTCTCGCCAAACCCTTTCTTTTCAAGAACAAAGTCTAAGAATTCCCAACTCACATGATCATACGCTTTCTCAAAATCAATCTTAAACACAACTCCTTCTTTCTTCTTTGTTCTATATTCCTCTACAATCTCATTTGCAATCAATGCCAAGTCCAAGATTTGTCTCCCCTTAACAAAAGCACTTTGAGCCATGTCTATTGTATCTTCCAGGACTTCTTTTAATCTCAACGATAGCACCTTTGCCACAATTTTGTACAAAGATGAGACCAAGCTTATGGGGCGAAAATCTTTAATGGACACCGAACTCAGCTTCTTAGGGATAAGGCAAATAAATGTTTCATTCACCCTTGCATTCACAATACCATTTCCATAAAACTCCTTGAACACCTCCATTAAGTCCTCTTTGATTACTTCCCAACTAGGGGTGAACACGGTTCGGTTTGGGCGGTTTCCGATAAATTTTCAAACCAAACCACTTAAAGCGGATTGGAAAAATCTCAAACCAAACCAAACCACTTCACTTTCCAAACCAAACCAAACCAAACCACCTTTTTTCGGTTTGGTTCGGTTTAAAACCACGGTTTAAGAAACGTAAAGCAAAACAAGCAAATACTATTCCAGTTAAAAATAAATATTAACTTAAAATTTATCAATATAACATAAGCATCAATATAAATAAAAATCAAGAAATGTAAAACCAAATATATATTACAACAAAAATTCTACAATATTAGTCTAAAATTTCACCATAACATGTAGACATCAAAATCAGTGTTGATCAAATATTTTATAGGAATAGACTACATCAAAATACACTTAACCAAAGTTCAATTACATTAGTACAAAATAACATCTCAATCAATGTCAATCGGCCTTACATCTTCAGTTGTAACACATGATTCATTATCTGCACAAACATAAAAATATTGTAAATTTATCCATTAATTGTAATTAAATGATATAAAGTAATCATCAATAAAAGAAAATGAGTAGCAAACCAAATATTATAATACCTTCTGTAGCTTTCTCGGAATCATCTAATGCCTTTACTTCTTCCAAGTATTGGCGAATCACTATAGGCTCCTTACTACTATGCAACCAATTTTTAGAGCAAATCACTGCTTCGACCATTTTTCCACTCAATGAACTCCTAAATGAATCAAGAATCCGACCACTAGTAGAGAATGCCGACTCGGAGGCAACTGTGGATATTTGAATAGCCAACACATCTTTTGCAATTTGAGAGACAATCTTATACCTACTTGCATTTAATTTCCACCAAAGTAGTATATCAAAAGATTCATCAGTCAAATCTTTACAACGATTATTTAAGTAATCCAACAATTCATTCTTCTCCACTTGAGCTTCTCGTACAAGTCTAGCAGCTTTAAAAATTGAGGGAACGGGCTTGGAAATGCCCAAATGAGGTTTTGAAGCATGTGAGCAACTAGATTGAGTAGCATCCTTTGGTGGAACTAATAGTGGATCCATCATTTCCTTGTAGCAACCATATAGTCTATGAAGTGTGCCTTCAACATTCCTCAACAACATATTAACAACTTGGGCATCATAAATGAGCTCAAACCCAACTTTAAGCAATTCCAATTTGCACCTAGGATCAAGAACTGTTGCAATGAACAATAATGGATTAATCTTTTCGGGATTTCCCCAATACTTATCATATTTCTTTTTCATGTTAGTTGCCATAGATTCCATCAAGATACTTGGCTCTTTAGCCAATTCTTTCAACTTTCCATGGACTTCACATAGTTCTTGAAAGAAAGTATTAGCCGTTACATATAAAGAACCACCAATTTTCAAAGTCATATCATAGAAAGTTTTCAAAAATCTAACAAACACCTTAGCTTGCTCCCAATCGGCATCTTTCGGTGGTCCAACTACACTTTTCATTGTGCGTCTTTCTTCAACAAAGTATGTTGTGTAGTTTGCATCACTTCTCATAACATCAAATCCTTTCTTAAAATTCAATGATGCTTGTAACATCATGTAGGTGGAATTCCATCTAGTTGACACATCTAAGCATAGCACACTTCGAGACTCAATATTTGCAACTTTGCAATTCTCTCGAAATGTTTTGAGTCTTGCCGGAGAAGATCTAACATATCGCACAGCATTACGGATGGAAGAAATAGCATCACCAATTTCTTTTAAACCATCACAAACTATAAGATTAAGAATGTGACCACAACACCTCATATGAAACATTTCTCCACCAAGAACTAGAGCATTTTTCTTCTCCAACAAACTACTTTTCAGTGTCAATATTGCTACGTCGTTAGATGAGGCATTATCAACTGTCATACAAGAAATCTTACTAATTCCCCAATCATTAAGACAGGAAATCAACTCTTGTCCTATCATATCACCCTTGTGGCTAGGAACTTGGATGAAATTGATTATTCGTTTTTGAAGTCTCCAATCATCATCAATCCAATGAGCTGTCAAACACAGGTAACTAACATTTTGTATTGATGTCCAACAGTCAGTAGTCAAAGCCACCCTATGTTTACTCAATTCTTTCCTCAATTTCTTCTTTTCATCAAGAAACAAACGATATATATCCCTAGCAACTGTTATCCTTGAAGGAAAAACAAAAGTCGGAAAAAAGTACCTTGTGTAACCTTGAAAACCTTCATCTTCCACGTGCCGAAAAGGTAGTTCGGATAGTACGAAGTACCTAGTAACCTGTTCTCTTACCTCTTTCTGAGTAAACTTGACTAGTTGTCCACCACTACCTCCACCACTATCTAAAATAGAACCCTTTTTAGAGCCACCAAAAGCCAACGTCTTTTGCCTTTTGTCTTGAAGCCTATATGGATACTTCTTGCATAAATCCTCAATATGATTTCGCAATGAACTTGTCCCACCTTTAGAATGATGCTTGTACACCTTTCCACAATAAATACATTCTACATTTCCATCATTCTTCTCATTAAAGTGAGCCCATACATCTGACCTTTTATGTCCCTTCCCACGTTGTTGCATCTCCACAGTCTCATTTTGGATTGAAATTTCATCATGTACTGAAAGTGGGTCCATTTTTAATAATCTGTAACCAACAAATTAAACAACTTTAATAATTTGAAACCAGTGTATTGTGCTTAATTTAATAATCTATTGAAATGTGATACTGATAACAAGCATGTATAAAGATTCATCGTGATGAAAAGCTACAATTTGTTCACGATTTACTTAGCATTCAGAATACATGCACTAATAACTTTCAAACTAGAACGTGTTCACTCAACTCAAAATCTCATTGCAGAATCATTAATGTTCAATCTTTACTAGACTATACCTAGGCTTGGGGCAAAGGAAGAAGCCTAAATACTAGTTTCGTCTAGCTACTTGTCACTCTGCTTTCCTCTAAACTCAGACTTAATCTATCACACTTCAAACACTTTTTCTTTTCAATGAAAATGCTTCAACAGCAACAATGCCACAATTCTGCAATCATCAATCTCCCTAAATGAATCAACCCGACTTTAATTATAGAAAGAATAACTACTGCCTAAGGCATCATTTAAAATGTCCTCATTACTCATCAAGATATTGAGTTTCTACCCAAAAAGTGCATTTGCATTAACACAGTATACTCATTAACAGAAGCAGTTACAACAGTTAAATTGCTATGCTGTTTTAGCTTCAAAACACGCTCCCTGCGGTAAAAATTTAAATTTGACTTCAAATAAATCCCCCTCTTTCAACATTAATAGTTTCGCTCGAGGTCATCCCGTATTTCATCTCCAACCAAGAATATACGGTCGTTGAAGAAAACAAAGAACAATAAATATATAAGGGAAAAATATCGATCCATTATCATCGTCAAGTAACTTGAAAGAACTTACAACCATATACACAAAACACAACATAGATCATCATTTATACATAAAAATACACATAATTTCTCATAGGAATCAAACAAAAATCTATGATGCACCGACACGTCACACAACGCGTGTCGAGAGTGCCACGTGGCGTGTCGCGATATTCACCCAATATTTGGCTTGACGACAGGCCGGGGACACGCCGGAGACACGTATTCATGCCATGTCCGACACGCAGATGAGGGAAAAGGTCAAGAAAAAATAAAAATTGAAGCCATAAAACTAACCTTCTAGTTTCGAATCGACAAAGAATGTTCTAGTTCCCTAGGTTTGAGACACGCCACTGAGAGAAGACGAGCAATTGAAAATTTTTTGATACAAATTGTAGAGGCACTGTTGAACGAAAAAGCCCTAGCAACGTAATTGAAGAAAATGGAACAGCAACTGCAGCGTAGTTCAAGTCTTCAAGATAGTTTGTTTCGAGTATTAAGACTATTACCTATAATTATTTATTGGGCTTAACCATGAATGGGCTCAAAAAAAATTTGGGCTTTTAAAATTAAAAGTTGAGCTGAAAAGAAACGGTTTGCTCTTTTTTTTTTAATTATTATTATTATTTTTTTTTTTTTTGCGGTTTGGCGGTTTGAAACGGTTTTGAAATTTTCAAACCTAAACCAAACCATTTTTCGGCGGTTCGGTTCGGTTCAAAACCAAATCGTTGACCGGATCCACGTGGATCCAAACCACGGATTCGAAAAAGCAGTTTCGATTCGGATTTGCGGTTTTACGGTTTGGTTGTTCAGCCCTATTCCCAACCTTCTTTCAAAGCCTCCATCGAGAAGCCGTCCGGTCCCGGTGCTTTATCTCCATCGCACTCAAACAAAGCCTTCTTGATCTCATCTTCTTCAAACGGTGCCTCCAACTTCAGTTTGAAATCCTCCTTAATGGTTGCCCATTCTAAGCCTTCAATCCCAAAATTATTGCTTTCTTGCTTTTTGAACAAATTCTCAAAGAAGTCAATGATTTCCTCTTCTATCTCCTTCTCCATATACAATATCTTACCATCTCTTCTTTCAAGTTTGTTTATCAAATTGTTTGTTTTTCTTCCGCTTGCAATCCTATGGAACATCCTCGTATTATTATCCCATTCTTTGACTCCTTTGATTCTTGCTTTTTGATTCCAAGATACTTCTTCCCTAGTTATCAACTCCTCTAACTTTCTTCTCAACATCCTTCTTTCAACTCTTTCCTCTTCACCTATGTTATTTCTCGCTTCCTCTTTATCGATCTCTTCAATTCTCTTCATTACTGCCTTTTTCTCCAATCTCACTTCTCCAAATTCCTCTTTATTCCACTTCCTCAAATCTTCCTTTATCATCCTTAATTTTGCCATGAATTTGAATCCTGCCCACCCCTCCATATCATACTTATCCCACCATTGTTTCCAATTCCTTTTGAAATCCTTGTGCCTTAACCACATATTCTCAAATCGGAATGGAGTAGGTCCCCACTTAAACCTGTTAGTATCCAACACAATTGGGCAATGATCGACGTTGCCCTAACAAGGGCCTCTTGTCTAACTTCCTCAACCATATTTTCCCACCCTCCAGTAAAGAGAAATCTATCTATTCTAGAGCACACCAATCTCTCTCTCATGTTAGACCATGTATAATCTGAGTTGAAGAGCCTTATATCCCTCAAGTTTGCGTCTTTTATAAATTCATCAAATTTCCTCATGCTTTGTGTGAATCTGCCCCCATTTAGTTTCTCGATGGATATCTCGACCACGTTAAAGTCACCTCCCACGCACCATCTCTCGCCACATAATCCATATAACCCTGCCAATTCTTCCCAAAAATCATCCCTTTCTTTTGGACTACATGGTCCATATATTCCGGAGAACCACCAATCTTCCCCCCCCTCCAATTGCTTCTAATAGAATTGTTCTGAGAAATTTCCCAAAATTACTTGCTTTCCCTAACACTCTAGAATCCCGGATCAACAATATGCCTGACTTTCCCATTGATGGTAAGTAAGCCCATTCTTTGAACCTAGTGCCCCACACACTTCCTATCATATCCTTTTCAATTTTGCCCTTCTTAGTTTCTTGCAATGTGACTACATCCGGTTTTTCCTTACATAACAACTCCTTCACCAATTTCCTTTTGCCTCTCCCTCCTAATCCTCTGACATTCCAACTAATAATCTTCATTTGATACTCTCCATCTCCCTAGAAGTCATCACTCTTGATTTTCTCCCCTCATAATTGATGTCGCTATGGAGATTCTTAAGTTCCCTAGCCCCCTTTTTTGCACTATTCCTAGAATAGACTGAATTATCACCTTTGTTCAGAGGTTTTATGAAGTCTTTTTCCCTTTTATTTTGCAAAGGAACAAGGGTTAAATTTAGTCTATCTAGAATTGGTGCCAATTTCTTGATCTCCTCCAACTTCGGATCCTCCCCATTAATAAGTGACGATAGTGGCTTTTCCAGAGAATCGAATTCACGGGCCTTCTCATATCCATTCGAAACAGATGTTGACACACATGACATTAATCCCTCCTCAGTCGAGACACAAGTTTTGCCATTACTTGAGAACGAGAAAAAATCAGAATTCACCAAATTAGAGCAATAAGGAAGAATATTACCTGATTTAGCAGCCAAATGAAGGTTGAAACTTGAATCTGAGGTGTCAGAAGGCTTTGTGGGAGAATTTACTGAAGCTGAAGCAATTTTTTCAGAATGATTACTGGGCGTATTTGTGTTTGAGTTGTGCCTTGTAGGTGTAGTTTCTGGTAGTGTCAGTAGTTTAGGTATTTCTTGATCGTCACTATCTTGATAAGACTCTTTTGTTTCATCTGAGAATATATCCCCAAGATCCAGTTGTTCGTCCTCTGCCTCTGTTTCAGTTTCAAAATTATCACTCTCGCCATGCTCAAAACCATCTCTGCATTCGGAAAAAGTCCACTGCTGTTCCAACACTTCCTCGTCTTCTTCATTCTGCCCTACCTCAAGATTTTCTTCTGCAGCACTGTCCTCAATGATTTCTTCCAACCTTGTCTTCCATTGCATCATATATTTGTCCAGCTGCTTTCCCGTTTCCTCTTCTGTTCCGATTTCTTCTTGATCATCAAAACATAGGACTGTTTTCTTGATGTTTTCCTTGTTGCTTTCCTTAGTGGCGCATCTTCCCTCACTGTTGACACTTACCTGGCATTTTGGGTCGACAGCTACTATGTCATCTCTGAACACTGCATAACAGCCGAAAGGCTGGTTCTAAGGAAGAGTTAACTTATTGCCAATCACACTAGTAAATAGTGGTCTGACTCTGACAAAAGAGAGCAAGAGCCGTAGTAACCCAAAGGTTTTAGAACTTATTTATTCGTGATCTTTTTCTTTAACTTATTATTATCATCATCATCATCATGTACCCTAGCTCGAAAATCAGAGTCTAGTGTCGAAAAAGATATGTACATGTACCCCAGCTCGAAAATCAGAGTCTAATGTCGAAAAAGATATGTATTTATACATATATATCCTAAAGCTATGTATGATGCTTTATACAATATGACTCGCTTGACTTTTTTTTTAATTAAATCTGTGACGCAGGAGACAATCAAACTAATAGTAGAATAACAGAATAAGAGGGAAGACAAGGGGGAAGAAAGGGGGACATTATAGAGAGAATTCGGTTGGATAAAATTAATTTATTCACAATAAGTCTTGTCAATGCATGGGAATAAACCCTTTTTATATGGAGTCTAAAACCCTGCCCTTAGAACGGAAAATGATGAAATAACCTAATTTAAATGAAACTAGGAAACATATAAAATACAATCATAATGTAATGAACTATCATTACTCCTAATTTAGCCTTGATCTACGCACGTTAAATTTCATCAAATTTAATTTACTTTTTCTCTCCCATTCTTTTCAACTCCTCATACATTGATTTGACAATTACTTAATATTTTTTTAATACCTTTTCCCCAATTCTCAACCACACATACGAATCCAAAATAAATTTGACCAAATTTAATTTGGAATTCATTTTGGACTGAACAAGGCTGTAATAAGAATTCCTGATATTATATTATCTTATTCTTCCATTGCTTTGTCAATGATCTCTTACAACATTATTGCAAACACGGCAACACAATTATACAAATGGAAATTTCTGGATTGACCTTTTGTCCATCTATTGTTCGCATGTTGTCTAGTATCCTGAACAGCAATATCCTTGACATGGGTTGCGCATGAACCCGCAATTGATGTAGATCACTTATCCCTTGAAACAAATTCCACAGGAAGTTACTCAAGGGCTTGTTTGATCCACATTAAATCTCATCAAATTAAATTTAGTTTTTCTCCTTCACCATTTTCAACCACTCATAAATTTTATAATTTGACAATATATATATATATATATATATATTTTAATTCCTCTTCTCTAATTGTCAACCTCACATAAAAAAGTAAATTTAGTTTCTTGAAATTTAATGTAAATCAAAAAGCCCCAACTGGTTTTCAGAATGTTCGGAAGTCAACTGGTTTGAGTATGCTAAAACTCTTTTATCTTTTATGTTCACTGAGACATGAGGATGTATATGTCTTTTCATGTGCAAAACATGATGAATTTTATAAATTTACATGCACATCGGATGCTAATAGGCCGTGAAATCTATTTTTAGGTTTGGGCCAGAATATGGTCTGTCCTGGCGAATCATTTTATCTCTGCTGGGAGTCATCGTGATGAAAAAGTTGCCATGTATGCCATCGATTCTCTAAGGCAACTTGGAATGAAATATTTGGAGCGTGCTGAACTTGCGAACTTCACTTTCCAGAATGATATTTTGAAACCATTTGTCGTTCTTATAAGAAGCAGTCGAAGTGAATCTATACGAAGGCTTATAGTGGATTGCATCGTTCAAGTATGTATATGTGATGATATGGCCTTTCAGTTTGTTGGTATTTATGTGTTTTTGGATGTTAATAGACTTTATTAGGGATAACAGATGATAAAATCTAAAGTTGGAAGCATAAAGTCTGGCTGGCGAAGTGTATTCATGATTTTCACTGCTGCTGCGGACGACGACTTGGAACCAATCGTTGAAAGTGCATTTGAGAATGTAGAACAGGGTCTGAGCCATCTTTTCTTTTTCTTTCTCATTAAGTATGTTTTATACAGTTATTGGAGGAATTGTTTAAATTTTATCTGACATGGTAGAGGGTTGCAGTTATCCTGGAACATTTCGATCAGGTTGTTGGTGACTGCTTCATGGATTGTGTCAACTGCCTGATTGGATTTGCCAATAATAAGAGTTCTCACCGGATAAGTTTGAAGGCTATTGCACTCCTCCGCATATGTGAGGATCGTCTTGCAGAGGTTTGTTTCAACTTTTGAGAATCCATTTTTATTTCTGATCTTGACTCCTGATTCTATGCAGTTCTCTTTCCATCATTTCGCATCCTCAGTTGTCTTTGAGATTATAAAATTGGCTGATTTTATGGCAGTGGTTCTCAATTTCACTTGCCGGATTCTCCTTCTTTTTTGAGTAATACGGATGTAGGTTCCGTTTGTCAATGCCTCAACGGGTTTCTCACCTTCCCAACTAATTGATCACATCTTTCCCAGGAGAAAATTTGCAATGCTTGTTGGATAATCGTAATCTGAAGACTATTATTTGCAGTTCATGGCTGGAGAACTTGTTCATACTTCCCACCCTCTAGTAGAAAAACAGAGAGAACAAATAGCTAACAACAAAAATGGAATGAACCTAGAAAACAATACGTAACATACAGTTTTCTTGGTCTAGTGAGGGTGGCTGATAGATTAGGCACACAGCCACAATTAGAGATACTGTGTCTACTGTGTTAAATTCAGTTTTCAAGATTTTGTAGAATCAAACATTAAGCTACCATACTTGTTTTCCATACTAAATAATTAAAGTGGGAAGATGCATAAACTAATCCGGTATTCATTTTGTTTTCAAGTCTCTAGTTAGGATGCGGACAATACTTTTTTGTTGTCATCTGCAGGGCCTTGTACCAGGTGGTGCTCTGAAACCAATTGATACTCAGGTGGATGAAACTTGTGATGTTACTGAGCACTATTGGTTCCCAATGCTGGCTGGTCTATCTGATCTGACTTCTGATCCGAGACCAGAAGTGAGAAACTGTGCACTTGAGGTTTTGTTTGATTTGCTAAACGAGAGAGGTAGCAAATTCTCCTCTTCATTTTGGGCGAACATTTTCCAGCGGGTCCTGTTTCCCATCTTTGATCACGTTAGACATGCTGGAAAAGATAATTTTCTCTCTTCTGGTGATGGGCAGCTTCGGGAAAGCAGTGTTCATTCACTGCAGTTGTTATGCAACCTTTTCAACACATTTTACAAGGTATTACAAGTTGATCTTAATCATGATTTACTTCTTTCCTACTAGTGAACCTTTCTTTGACCTCTGTGTTCTAGTTCTGTATGCATTTAGAGGGCTTATCAATTTTATCATTCATGGTTGTACGGTTTACTGTTTGTTGGTGCTACTTAGCTGTTCTCTCACTGTATTTTACCTTATTATATGCTTGTTTGTTCTAGCTATTTGGACGAAAAAATTTATTTTTGGAAGAATTTGTGGTTGAAAATTTTGAGTCCATAGAAGATGCATTTGAAAATGAAATTGAGGAAAGATTAAATTGTTGAAATAGCAAGCTTATAGTCTCTCAGAGTATCATCTTTTTGTGGTTAAATGTGCTGCTGCAAATATAAATTTATCTTTTCACTGTTTTCTCTTGTGAGCAATCCAGTAATTCTAGAACTTTGGAAATCGTGATTCCTGACTGTTTAAAATGATCTCCTGATTTATTACTCATTGTATATAGGACGTGTGTTTTATGCTGCCTCCACTGCTCAGTTTGCTGTTAGATTGTGCCAAAAAATCAGATCAATCAGTTGTTTCCATTTCTTTGGGTGCATTGGTGCATCTTATTGAAGTTGGGGGACATCAGTTCAGTGATAACGACTGGGATACTCTGTTGAATAGCATAAGGTGCCTGCTCCTTGTTTTTTATGAACTGTAAGGAGCTTATATTTTACATTCCAATTGCAGTGTATTTAATGTTGCAAAGATTTGGTCATTTTCTCCAGGGATGCTTCATATGCAACACAGCCCCTCGAGGTGCTCAATGATTTGGGTTTCAACAATTCAAAGAATCATAAAATATTTGCAACAGTTCCAGATCCTGCTTCTGGTGTCAGCCCTTCAGTATCCGGTGGCAGTAACATGTCAGATAATCATCATAATAATGCATATGAAAATGGGAATACATCGTCCATGATGTCCCCAAATGCCAGTACTGATGGCGATGTAGTGGATCATAATCAAGAAATGGGCCTTCGTGCAGAAATGGAAGGATCTGAAGGTTAGTGATAGACTCCTGGGCAATCATTACTTAGATTTGACTACACTAATGACATCGAAGTAGAAAAATAAGCAAAAAAAATTGTATTGTACTATCCAGTCCTTCCTAGTACCATGTACCCTACCACTTAAAGTAAGTTCTAGAAGAGTTTTAAAAAGAAAATAATTTTAAGAAAATAATTTAATGCAACGTTGAATGATAAATGTCTTTTCTGTAGGCATGCCGTCGCCTTCTGGAAGATCAACAAAACCTACTGACGGTGGAGGCCTACAACGCAGTCAAACAATAGGGCAAAAGATCATGGGAAATATGATGGAAAACATTTTTGTGAGAACTTTTACCTCAAAACAGAAATCCCGTACTTCTGATGTTATGTTACCATCTTCTCCATCCAAGGTTGGCATATGAGTTTTTGTTTTGTTGACGTGTTTTTAAGTTTGTTCTTGTTCTAAATGCAACAACTAATTATTATTTCACCCCCACCCCCACCTTTTTCCGGTGGCTGTGTTGACCATATCCTCAATACTTATTTCTGAAATCTTTGTTGTATCCCTTTGCTTGGTCTCTGAGAACATTTCTGGTTTTGACTCACAAGTTAGTGTTTGTGCGGTGAGATTTTTTAAAAAATGATTTTGAATGTATGGCTATGAAGTAGAGAAAATTTTAAAAGGTACAAAATAGTTGTCACATTCATGGAAATGATTTTTTAAAAATCTTAACTAAACAAGGTCCAATTTGAAGGAAGATTCAAAACTCCCATTTCTTCACTAACATAACTCTTTGTTTTTCCCCTACGGGACAAACATCTTGAAAAGATGACAATTAATGTAATAATTTATGCACGTGAACTGTAGGAGAGTACAGGAAAAGGAAAGAACAAGCTGCGAATTTGTTGAACATTCTGGTGCTCATGTAAAGTCTGGATACAATTTTATCCTTACTCTCAGAAGTGTAACTCTAATTTACTGCATCAGCTTGTCCTAATTAGACTTCCCTATTTTCTACTTGACCCTTTTTGCTTTCTGGAGTTTCAATATATGAAAACTGGAGTTGACTTTTTCTCCCTCCTTCTCTAGTTACCTGAAACTCCAGAACCTGATGCTAGAGACGAGGAGGAGAGTCCAATTCTGGGAACCATTAGGAGCAAATGCATCACGCAGTTGTTACTATTGGGTGCCATTGATAGCATTCAGGTTTGAATCAGTTTCTTCTGCAGTATGATCTTCAAATTGATTTCTTTTACGAGAAGTTTGTTATATTATGATACATTTATGTTAACTTCTTAATTCTTATCTCCTATACATTTCTGTTATAGCATCTCCATTGGTAATGTCTCAATTTCTGCTAAAAAATATGATATGTTTATCTCTCTCTTACCCATTTTTCAGCATTCACAGTAATCACTGCAAGTTCAGGATATAGTGAAATGAAGTCCGTTCTTTTAGCAATAGCTGCGAATATGTGTTACACATTATTTTGTAATATCTTTATTTATTTATTATATATACATATATGTATATATATTTTGAAAGTTAGATCAGTTCTAATTAATGCATATATGCTTATATATGAAGCTCTTATTTGTATATCAATTTTAAACAACTTAAAATGAATATTTTAATCTTTATTAGATAATTTACTTATCACTTTTACTGGGGGAAAGACCTCAAAGGGCATAAAAGAAAAAGAGGAATTTTTGGAAGAAGCTTTAATAGATGCTATTTAGAACGTATATAAAGGTTTTTGTTAGTTAAATATGTAAAATGTTCATTTGAATCTTCGAAGCCAATTTTTGTGATATAATTAGGTTGAAAACTTTGGTAAATTTTGGATTTATTTGTACAATTTGATTTGGAGATAATTAAATTTCATCAACAATCTCTCTCTTAAAGAAAGGGTCTGTTTTAATTGACTGGGCCCGAATATTCCTGAAAACAGCTATAACATGCACTCTATTCAATATATTGTTTTCTGATTCTCAGTACTGTCATTTTTTTGGTCGAAATTTGAAATAGATACAATTGACCTAGGTATTCCAAAATCCTAAATATGATTGGTGTTAGGGAATATGGATGCATTTTGCTATGACGCTCTGTCAATAGAAGCATAGATACAATTTTTTAGTTTATATGCTCTGAACTTGCAGAAGAAATACTGGAACAAGTTGAATGCATCACAGAAGATCACCATGATGAACATTTTGTTATCTGTTTTAGAGTTTGCCTCATCATACAACTCATATACCAACCTCAGACTGCGAATGCACCAAATTCCTGCCGAAAGGTTTGTCTGAAAATTTGTGATTATTTTTCCCCCTTGATTTTGAGTTAGTTATTTCCAAGCCACGTTTCTTTAATAAATGATCGGTTTTTTATTGGACAGACCACCACCGAATCTTCTTCGCCAGGAGTTGGTTGGAACATGCATCTATCTGGATATCTTACACAAGACGACGGTGGCTGATAATCAAAAAGAGGAACTTGTCAAAGAAGAGAAACTTCAAGGAGTAGCTGAAGAAAAGCTCGTGTCTTTCTGTGAACAGGTCCTTCGGGAGGCATCTGATTTCCAATCTAGCATGGAGGATACAACAAATATGGATATTCATCGAGTTCTAGAACTAAGATCTCCAATTATTGTCCAGGTATGAAATGTTGCATGTTTTCCCTTTCTGTCAACACCTGGAAAATTGTGGTTCAAGGGGATACCTTTACAGAGTATGCTGGCCATCCTCTATTCTGGAAAAATACAAAGTTCATTTGAAGCATATCTGCATAATGGCAGTCTGGTAAAGAAATGAAGTGTGGCCATCCTTCTATTTCATATCGTTTTCTGATCATAAACACGTGTACTTTTTGAAAAATGTAAATGCAAGGATTGATTGGTTTATTTGTGCTTCTCAGCAGAAAATCTATTCGTTCTTGTTGATATTGTAATTGAGCTGGCAACTTACTAGAATATCTCATGATTTTTCAGGTTCTTAAAGGCATGTCCGATATGAACTCCCAAATATTCCGGAATCACCTCAGAGATTTCTATCCATTTATTACAAAGCTCGTGTGCTGTGAACAGGTAAGCTCATCACCGAGAATGTCTATATATTAAGTGAAACTCTTAGTTCCAATAGTGATTTTCTTTTATGAATCCACACTTTTTTGGCCATTGACAATTAAGATCTTATAAATGACTGATTTCTCATAAGCCGTCGTCCTCAATTCTAGGTAAACATTCGTGGAGCACTTGCAGATCTTTTTAGCCGGCAATTGAATTCATTGTTGGTGGCATCATAATTTGGGGGAATACATTTCATGGAAGCCTCGATTGGTCGCATAATTCTAGCTTCGCGATTTTTCGTCATGCCTTTTCACGGTTGGGTATAATTTATATGAATGCCGCTTTGGATTTTGGTCGACGCTGTATATGGATGCCTCATGTACTATGCCATCCATATATTGTGTTCTTTTGGATGCTTCATATACGATGGCATCTCTCGTGTAGTGTGTTCTACTGGGTTTAAATTTTGGATAGGTATATGATATGATTTTGGAAGCTACTACATAGACTTTTATCCTGATATATGCTATGGATGGAACCAAACGCCTGAATTTTCTCTTCTATATTGTTCGCTGTTATCACTCGATGTGAATACGTTTAAGTGAACGTTGTTAATTGACGTTATCATTCCGTGTCACCGATTTGTCATTTCTTGAGTTATTAATGTGCCTTGTTCATAATAAAGATGTGTGATGTCAACTGTATTACTTAAAATGACAAATTTAAATGTTTTATAATTGCTCGATGCGCATCGCTACTCATTAAACTGTTTCCAAGAAATTAAAATTTGTTCGAATCTTATTGAACTCGTCGGTCTCTATCAACCAATTCAATTTTATGGAAAATGACGTGTCTATATAAATATGTATAAACAAACTTCTACACACTAATAGAAGGTGGAATGGAATTAGAGCATCTCCAACAGTCTCTTCATTTTTAAAGAGTATATTCCATTAAATAAGGAGCATCTTTAAATTTAAAGTATGAAAATTTTTAAATGCTTCAACAAGCTCTCCAATTTTAACTCTTTATTTTACTCTTTCCAAAAAAAATTATTATTTTATCTCAACTTTAATTAGTAATAATATGTTTAAATATTAATGACCAATAAAATTAATTGTGGATTACATTATCTCAAGTAGAACTTCAAACTTGTAATCATTTAATTATAAAGAATGAGTTTGGCTCCAAATTTGGAGAGTCAAACTCACTCTAAATTAAATTGTTAAGGGATTTTAGTGTGAAATAGTCAAAAATTAGTATTCTTGATTTAGTCAAAATAATAAAGGTAGCCCAAATGGTAAAAAAAACTTTGGTGCATAAATGGTCCATTTACATTTCTACTACCTAAATCGATTTCTTTATTTGTCATTTTGTGCAGGATATTTTGGTCAAAAACATTAGAAAAAATTACACAAATGGTCCTCAGCCTGCGGGTTATTAAAATCGAGTCCTAAAGTTTTTAATTTTGTTGCATTAGTCCAAATTTTAATTAAATTATATAATTTTATATTTTACCTTTGTAGATGGGAATTTGGTTCACAAATAATTTTATCGAATTAATTTGACACTAATTAGATAATTTATACGAAAATCTTCAACGTAATAACATTTATTT
The DNA here is from genome assembly GCA_018223645.1 of Jasminum sambac. NCBI lineage: Eukaryota > Viridiplantae > Streptophyta > Magnoliopsida > Lamiales > Oleaceae > Jasminum > Jasminum sambac. The sequence goes on along the minus strand of CP073645.1, from coordinate 37,246,765 downwards.
ATGTTTTCTTTTGCATTAGATATGCGTATATTTTGATTTTAATCAATCGTTAACAAGAAATATAATTATTGTATCTTCTTAAAATTTTAGTATACGTGTACTCTTGTAAAAATAAAAATATAATCGAATATAAAATAAAATAAAATACATACGTGCACATTTTGATTTGAAACAGATATAAATGAATTGTTGTCACCAAATAAAATTTTATTAGAAATATATCTATGTAAAGAAAAATATACCTGATACAAACAATTAATTAAATCAAATAAAAATAAAAAATAAAAAACCCAAATCCCACTCACTACTCACTCACCCCAACCCCCACCCCCATCCCAAAACCACCACCGCCACTGGTGGTGGTGGTGGTGCCACCACCGGTTGGTGGTAGGCAAAGCCACCACCAACAGATCCGGTGGTGACCACGGATCTGTTGGTGGTGGCCGCCACCACCACCAACAATCGATGCATGCGGGTGGTTTTGGGATGGGGGTGGGGGTTGAGTGGGGTGGGTGGATTTGGGTTTTTATTTTTATTTGATTTAATTAATTGTTTGTATCCAAGATATTTTTCATACATGATATATTTCTAATAAAATTTTATTTATGACAACAATTCATTTATATCTGTTTTTCAAATCAAAATATGCACGTGTGTATTTTATTTTATTTTTTATATTCATTATATTTTTATTTTTACAAAGAATACACGATACTAAAATTTTAAGAAGATACAATAATTATATTTATCATAACAATTGATTAAAATCAAAATATACGCATATCTAATGCAAAAGAAAAGATAAATAAATGTTATTACGTTGAAGATTTTCAGAAATTATCTAATTAGTGTCAAATTAATTCGATAAAATTATTTGTGGACCAAATTGCATCTACGAAAAAGGTAAAATATAAAATTATATAATTTAATTAAAATTTGACTAATGCAACAAAATTAAAAACTTTAGGACTGATTTTAATAACCCGCAAAGGTGAGGACCATTTGTGTAATTTTTTCTAATGTTTTTGACCAAAATATCCTGACAAAAGGACAAAATAAGAAAATCGATGAAGGCTACAGAATTCCAAATGACCATTTGCCCACCAAAGTTTTTTTTTAATTATCTTACCTTTATTATTTTGACTAAATCAAGAATACGCAGCTTTTTTAATTATTTGCGCCAAAATCCCAATTGTTAATTTAAAGAGCTTGTTGGAGTAAAATTTTAGGATTTAACTCTTTAAATTATAAAGAAACTTATGTTTAAAGAGTTTGTTGGAGATGCTCTTACCACTCTACTAAATATAATATGATACTTCATGCTATTTAGTGTGTGGATATTTATATGGGTGGTGCTATTCACACCCCAATTCTTTTTAAACACACCCTCCAAAAAATCCCACATCTCCAAAGTACCATCACTTTCATTAAAAAACAATAATAATAATTATCAACCCACCCGTTTTTTTTTCGATCATCTTCTCCGACCCTCGGGGGCCACCAACGACCACTATTTCTTCCATCAATGACCACCAACGCCACCAAATCTGGTGGTTTTTGGACCACCAGATTGTGGGGGTGGTAGTTTTTTCTTTTCTTTTCTTTTTAATAAAAGCAATGGTATTTAGGGGAGATGGTTTTTTTTTTTTTTTTTTTTTGGTGTTTAAGAAGGATTGGGGTGTGAATAGTCCAACCCTATTTATGTATACATCATCCGGGTGCATGTAGCACCTCATTTTGATCATGTCATTGTTTCAATTTTCCTTAGGGCTTTTAAAGAGTTTTACATAATATATGAATTATAAATTAAAACTTTATTGGCTAATGAGCTGATCAATGGTGGCCAAGGCTAGGCGATTGCCTAGGGACTTCCAATCCAAAAATATTTCTGTTAATAAAAAATGGGCCCCAAAAATGATCAAATCCATTGATAAAAAAGCCTTCAAAATTGATTTGATAATTTATTTATATTTTTTAATTTATCTTTTCTTAGTTTTTATCATATATTCAATACAAAATTCAAATAAACCAAATTTAATTCAAAGACAACAACGCCTAGTGTTGTTCATTGATAATAGGATGCACATTTTGCAGCCAAAAACCAATTTAGTTGATGGATCCCACTTTTCAAAGTGACATGTTCTCTTTATAGGACATTTGAGAGTCATCTTGAAATGTACAATTAAAAATTTTAAAAATTATGAAAATAAGACATAAGTACAATAAAAAGTGATTGTAAGAGTAATTTTTATCAAACAAATACTAGATTTTTTTTACTCGTTAGAATATTTGTGCACCAAGATCAATACGCTTAATTACTTATTTATACAATTACAATTAATTAAATTTAATAATATAATCTTTTATATATAAGTGGACACTACAAATTATGATATATCAAGAATACTTCTTTTTCCCTCTGCGTTTACATTATCACATATATCACTTATGCATGCGTGCTTGTGAAGTGAGGTGCAAATCGGTTGGGATATGTTTTAGAACTGAACTATGGTCTTATGTATTATGGAGTTGCAAATTTTATCGTGTAATTTGTTAACAAAATTTAATTGAGCAAATATATTCACGAAAATATGTAATCACTACCGAAGTACACAATGACAAAAATCACGTCTCAGAAGCAAAGTTGTCGATCAATTATTATATCATGAAACATGGACCACTAAAGCACAAAAAGTTAACTTATGGTACAATAGAAATAAACATTTTTGATCGCTCTCTTTTTGTTATTTTCAGTTTCTGATTTTTAAAATATTAAATGTTTGTATACTTTTATAGATTTAAAAAAATTTAAATCCAAAAGAGTTTTTTTTTTCAAATACTTTTATTGAAAACGTATCAAAATATTGAAAACCAAAAGTACCACTTCTTTGAGCAATCTTATATGAAAAAATTGAAGATAAATTTTCAAATCTCAAAACTAAGAACTGAAACGTGGAAAAAACAGTGGCATAAATTTCAAAAGTCAATGGTTTTGTTACAAGATATGCCTGATGCATACGACACTAAATAAATATTCTATGAAATATAGAGATAGTAATAATAACGCTACACTCCAGGCGTTAGTACGCAATATATATATAATTAGTAAAACAATTAATACAATTACCTTTTTTGTTTGTACTATACAATTACCATATTCTTAAACATTCTACTAATGTTTAAAACGGGTTAAAAATAGTTGCAATGGAAGCATGAGTACACAATATATAATTATAAAAATAATCAATAAATTATTATGCCATGTAAGTTGCAATTAATTTTTTTTTAGTAGGAAATATTTTTGGTACTGAGTAGTTCTCTTTTTCTTTCTTTTTTCCCTTTAAACTCCACATGTGTTAATCATTAATCAGCTATTAGTTACTTACGTATGTATAAGTGGTCACGTTATTTATTTATTGATAAACTCTTACGAGTATGTCAGCTACGTTTATCATTACGAAACACCCGGCCTCGGACTTCAAAGACATTAGAAATGTTTTCAGCGTAAACTCATGATAACAGAAGTAAACTAGTATTTCCTTATAGGTACTTTTTTTGTATAATAATTTTTGAAAAATAGAAGTAATTAAAATATCTTAGAAATGTTTATAGAAAGAACTGGCTAGTGTTAGCTTGTGAATTTTGTAAAATACATGAATAAAAAAGTGATTTAATTGTGACAATCAGTCAATTATTAGCAATTCCTTAAAAGTTTACCAAACAACAAGTATCATTCTAATATCTTGGAGGTGTTGTAAAAGTATAGAAACAATAGAGAGAATTTAGAGAGAATGAATTCTAAGGAATTCACATGAATGAATTTCATTAATAACTGAAACCCTATTTATAGGAAAACTTCGAATGGCACAATCGTAATTACATAATTTCATCAAGGGTATAATAGTCATTCACATAAAATAATTATTGACAATTGCGTCATCGCATGTGTCATTATTTTCGCCATCTTTTAATCCTATTATTCTCAATTATTCATAACACTCCCCCTTGAATGACTATTAATACAAATGTCTTCTAAACCTGTTTGGAGAAAAACCCAGTGGAAAAAAAAACTTCCAAACCGATTGTAGGATAGCTTGGAGTGATTATATAATGCTTCATCAAAACATTGCTCCACCTGATGTCTATCAGCGGTATAGGAGTATTCACGTGCTGCCCGTTAAAACCTTGTCAAGAAAACCCAGTGGGAAAAAACTTGATCGAAGGAAAAAGAATACAGCTACTCCATCTTATTTCATATCTTGAGTACGGATATCCTTACTTCTAGTAAAGGATTTCAATATCATCATTGTTTGGATCTAAAGCATTATCTCTATTATAACTTGATCCAATAGATACACTGTGTCGATTTCTCTTGTTGTCCTCAATATACCATGAATATACCTCGTTAAAACCTTATTAGGAAAAACCCAGTGGGAAAAATCCTAATGAAGGAAAAAGAGTACATTATTCATGTGAATACACCTTTAATGTTGCCTCATTAAAAACCTTACTAGGAAAATCCAGTGGGATAAAACCTCAGTCAAGGGAAAAAGAGTGCAACACGTATTTCATACAAGCATGTTTCAAGCATTTCAAAATCTTTCATGAATTTGTATAAGTATCATATACATTAGTTGATACGCTTCATTCATTTCCACATGAATGAAATTTAGATATCATATAATATCATGTTATATTCAGTGCTTATATGCAATCAACAGTTTCGATCTCATTTTCTCACTATATTGAGATATATACCTAAATCTCTCTGAAGATTTGATATTAGTTGAGATTGAGCTGTCTCATTAAAAATCTTGTTTCAGAAAAATCATTTTGGGACAAAAACATCAATCAAGGAAAAGAGTACAGCATATGAATTTCTCAATAATATCAATGTAGATATTTTGAGCTGTTGCATGCACTGATACAATAATACATTTGAAACATCTTCAAGAGTTTCATTCTCATTTCTCATTAAACCCGTGCATAAACACTTTAATCATAAGGGCATATATTTTAGCATCGGTATTTTCCGATGGATTTCAATATCCTCACTATCATATGTAGCGCTACATTTTCATACCGTGTCGACACTTTTCAATTTCATTTCTTTCCCCATATCGACATAACTTATCGAGATATCTCATTATCAATCCTCTTGTAGGATTACACAATATATTTATGTTTATATATACTCTTCAAGAGTATATGCCTCCGTTATTAAGACCATCTTTTATAATTTGCTTTGATATATATGATTGGGGAAATCTCATAATATCAACGCTTCTGGCTTGCTAACTTATCAAAGCATCTTAACTGATATATGTGATTGTTCATAGCATCTTTTATGCATATTTGAACTTCAAGTTCATATTTTAATTTTGAGGATATATCATGATGCATTTCACATATCATTTTCAACCTTTAATACTCTCCCTCATGCTGAGAAAATTTAGAACACCAAAACTCATACAGTTGGTATGATTTTAATCATATATGTTCTCATCATTCAGCTTTAATATGGGAATTTAGACCGTTTGCAACTTTGCATTCTATTCTCGATATCGGCAATTTATTTGAGGATTTTAAATAATTTGTCATATAATATCCCACTTGTATGCGCATACTTAAATCCTTCACGAATTTATTCAAATTATTGGGATATATATATTTACTACCTTTATCATTAAATCTGGAAATCATGCTCATACCGTGAGCAAATATTTCGTAAATTTCAAATTACGAATTATATATACATGTGACTGTCTAGTGGATCCATATCATAATATCTAGTAGTCCACATGGAGGATGAGTGGGCCCATATTTCTCATCCTTTATTTCAGATATATTTGGGATTTATTCCCAATATTGGCTAGTAATGATTTCATCATTTATCGAGAACAATCATTGAAGAATTCTTTTAATTCTTCACTTGAAATATTGATTTTAATAATTATTTAAATTAGGATGGTCAGTCCGGTTTTGCAAACGAGTATTATTGAACTTCTAGTTCAGTAAATTCTTATATCGATTTCACTAGTATCTGTTATACTGCTCAACATGATTTATCATAGAAACAATTCACCGACATATTCCATCATCTTTTGGTGACATTATTGTCTACTACTATTCAAACACGGAGTTACAACTCATACGCATCACATCCGGTTATTATTTAATTCCGAAATCGTAGCTCTTACGCTTCATATTATTTATTTAAAATCGGGAGTCTTATTTCATACGCGTCGTATTATTCTATAAATAAATCATCAAAATTATTGCAAAATTCATCCTAGCAAGGGTCTATACATTATAATGGATCATATGCTCTCAAATCTTCGAAAATACTATCCATCACTACCGATCAAAATCCTAAAAAGGATTTATCGATGTAGGCTGGAAAAATTAAGGGTGCTAATGAATAAGGGTATCCCACAAGATATCCGATGCTTGATTGAAGCAAAGGTTCGATTATCTAGTGAGATTTAAATTCCTTCTAAATACATGTCTGGTATAGATAAAAGTAGTTTTTTAAAGAAATAGAGAGCAAAAAGATTAGGAGGATGCTACAAGTGTGCTCGGTGGACATGTGACACTCGATGTAAATCTGTGGGGTATTTGTCCAGAAACCGAGAAGATAAAATAGCATTCATTAAGGATGGATTGAGTAATGAGCCTTTAGATGATATTCAACAGGCTCTTGAGACACATCTTAGTGGACACGTGCAAGGTGAGCTAATGGCCTTATGTGCCAAATTCAAAGATCAACAAACACTTTATAGTCTTGAAATACTTACTTTAAAAGATCCAGTTTGTAAATTTAGTAGAATAACTTAGTATAATGATTTTCCCATATTTATATAAGAAAGCTCGGTGTAATAACGAAGATCAATATATTTCTTTTATTTGTAAATATCGTTTTTCAATTTTAAGATATATATTATTTTTCAATCACCGACAGGTATATGTCATTTCACTAAAAATTTTCTGTCATTTTCTCTTTCATATTTGTCAAAAAGTAAATAGTACAATCAATTATTAGTTTAAAAATTTATCTTTAAATAGAGGGATTCATATATCTATCATTCATTCATTGAAAGAGAGAGATAGAGGTAGAGATGGAGATGGAGATATCAGAATCATCTCATGTAAGTCAATCTTTACCTCGCCAGGTAAAAACTATATGTGTTCTTGGTGGCTCCAGACTAGTAGGTCATATCCAATATGTAGATATGGTAGACCAACTTGTAAGGGAGTTAGGGAAACAAAATATCAATATACTATATGGAGGGACTAATAACAAACTATTAAGGAGTCTTACGATGGCCGCGACAATCATGGGGATAAGAGTGTCCGAAAGTATAATACATTTTCATCGAATTGGAGGCGAATCTAATTGGAGTTAGAAATGTCATTAGTCCAATCGATTGATGCTACAAACACAATCCATCCACGATCGCTCGATGTACATGATGAGCAATAGTGATGCTTTTTATTGTTCTTCCAAAGCGCTATAACACTGGAGAAATATTTAATATAGCGTCATTTGCACAGTGGAACTTTCATACCAAACCCATAGATTTGTTTAATATTAATTATTTCTTTGATGGTTTGCTAGCATTTCTAGATCAGGGTGTAGAACATAAATTTATTTCTCGTTTAACGAGAAATATACTTGTTTCGGCTAATACAGTTGCTGATCTACTCATCAAGATTCAATCATATGTTCAAAAATCTGTAGAAGTTGAAACCCATCGGTCACAGACCATCGGTGTCAAGCGAAAAAGAGATCATTTGGATCTTTCATTATGAACCCGAATGTTCGGGGTGACAGAGTTATAAAGTATTTATACTCTCGAGACGCATCCCTCATTTATGAGTTCAATATATATTTTCTTTTAGTATTTCTATATTTTCGAGTGTTTACTGACATCTTTGATATTCTCAATATGTTCCACTTCGGCTGTTTTGTACTTCTTATAGAGTAATAATAATAATATCATATTGACTTTATTCAAATACAGAAATCTAGTGATTATGCTTTTTCAAGAGCATTTTATTCTCATATTAATACAATCTCATATCATCGATGAGATTACTTCATATAATCTCTCCATGCGATCTATTTTCTTTGATTTATCAACATGGGATCTATTGAGCATTTTACTTTCATCTATTTATCCAATGGCAACTTCAAGTACCACTTGCTCAATTTTCTCCATTAATATTCGGTATATGTGGAGAAGTAATTTTATTCTCATCGTCTACTTCTTCGAGAGTATGATTAGAATATTTGATCAACTACTTCTTCTGGAGTGAGATTCGTTATAACCAATAGTGTAGTATAACCCACCACATTGGAAATATGCACACCAATCGTGTGGTATTACCCACCACATTGGAAATATATGCAAAATCTAAAGTGCATAAAATTAAATTGCAGATATTAAATTTCCTCCAATAGGTGGTCGAACCTACCTTATGGGGATCATTGCAATAAATATAAATTTACAGAATTTAAATTGCGAGAATTAAAATGCATAATGATTAACTACTTCTTCAGGAGTAGGATCTGCTTAGTAGAAGGGATTACCCATCACTTAACATATAAAGTGCAGAAATATATAAAACCTTCCGATTAGTGACAGTTGAACCCATCATCAATTAGGAGGTATTACAGTAATTAAATTGCAGTAAATAAAGTGCGAGAATTAAATATTGAACTGCTTCTACAGGAGCAGATTTGTTCTTCTAGAACAAATACTCATTACTTCTACAAGAGCACGCTTATCCTTTTAGAACAAGTATATTATGTAATTAAACTCTTCGGGAGTTAAAATAATATTCCGATCTTTTAACTCAAATGGACTTCAAGCCATTTTATATAATCAATGGATTTAGAATTTCTTCATGAATATTCTATCCATTTTTCACTGTCGTCAAAATTAGGTTGGTTTTACCCTAAGGGTAAAATTGTCCATTCCAATTCGCAAAGGTAAAATTATCAAAAATATTTTATCAATGTTTTACGATTGGAAAATTATCTCTTTTCTAATTTTATCAATATCAAAATGTTCAAGGACTATTTTGTAACTTTTTCAAAAGTTGGTGTACTGATTTGTAAATTTTGAAAGTTTACCTTATCAATATTGGTGTCAAATCGGAGATCTCGTTAAATCGAGTATAATGGAGTCGAGAAAATTTGATTTTGATAATGTATGCTCCTTATATCTCGAGAAAACGAATGTTATAATTTAATATATTATTATATTATAAAATAATATATTATAATATACCTTCCGTCCTCGTCATTGTCTTCAATTGAACGGCTTCAGCTTTGGAAAAAAACTTTTGTTTCATGCAGACAATGATCAAATGAATCTGCAGATTTGATTTTGAAGGACTTTTCCTTGGAAATGATCGAAACTCGTTCGATGACGATCATGAAAAGGGATCATCATTGAGAAAATCTTTGAGCATTCTTGGTCTGTACTGCTTGGATCTGGCAATTAGAAAAGTTTAAAGTTCTATGCCTCAACGAGAGAGTGAGGTTCCAATGTATCAAATTCCAGTGAGAGAAGTTGTGATTGAAATCGATCACAGTGTAAACACAACCCGAGAAGTAGAAAACTCAGATCTTTTGGATTCCAAAGTTGGGATGACTATTTCCTCTGAGGTCTGTAATACAGCAGTGAGTTCAAATGGAGTTGTCAAGATTGAAAATGGGGCAAGCTTGATCTACAATGTGAAAAATACAAGCAGTGTCTCTCCAGTTTTAGATAAGAATGTGTGGAAGGAAAAATGAAGGGAAGGTGATGAGAGAATGGAACAGCCTGTGGTGTCTTTGTGTCGGTGAGAGAGAGAGAGAGAAAAGAGAGAGATTTAGGAATAAGAATTTGTAAGAATTTTTTTTAACTCGGTTGGTTGAGCTCGTGCTGATAACGTGTTATAAAAGTATAGAAACAATAGAGAGAATTTAGAGAGAATGAATTCTAAGGAATTCACAGGAATGAATTTCATTAATAACTGAAACCCTATTTATAGGAAAACTTCGAATAGCATAACCGTAATTACATAATTTCATCAAGGGTATAATAGTCATTCACATAAAATAATTATTGATAATTGCGTCATCGCATGTATCATCATTTTCGTTATTTTTTAACCACATTATTCTCAATTATTCATAACAGGAGGATAATAAACATATTATACCATTCGAATTAAAATAAAATCTAATGTTATGAATAATTGAGAATAATTTGGTGGTTATGAATTATGAGGAATAATTTGGTGGAGGAATAATTTGGTAAAAGATGTAATTATTATATGTGAATGACTATTATACCCTTGATGAAATTATGTAATTACGGTTGTACCATTCGAAGTTTTCCTATAAATAGGGCTTCAGTTATTAATGAAATTCATTCCTGAGAATTCATTCGAATTCATTCTCTCTAAATTCTCTCTATTGTTTTCATACTTTTATAACACGTTATCAGCACGAGTCTCTAGCCATTTGAGTAATATGAAGGGAGTATGCTCTACAGCTTGCATCTTATAGATGATCTTCTCAGATCGTAAACCGAATTATTATAAATAACCTAATCCATCTCCAATCAATACTTATCTTTTTTTTCTCTTTTATCTTTTCCCCACTTTCTCACGCCTCACTCTCTCTATCTTCTCAATCACTCACGTAAAACATTTATGCAGAGACAAAGAGTTGTGGGCAATTCAAGAATTGGCAAATGGAGGAAATACGTGCATGCTCAATCGCTTCTCCCTAAGAAAAATGAAAAGGTATATATATTATATTACTTTATACTATAATAATATATTAAACTATAATATTCGTTTTCTCGAGATATAAGGAGCATACATTATCAAAATCAAATTTTCTCGACTCCATTATACTCGATTTAACGAGAGCTTCGATTTGACACCAACATTGATAGGGTAATAACTCGTTGTTTGAAATATGTTATTATCAAACTTTCAAAATTTACAAATTAGTACACCAACTTTTGAAAAAATTACAAAATAGTCCTTGAATATTTTGATATTGATAAATTGAAGTAGAAAGGAGATAATTTTCCAATCGTAGAAACATTGATAAAATATTTTTGACTATTTTACCTTTGCGAATTGAATGGACAATTTTACCCTTAGGGTAAAACCGACCTAATTTTGACGACGGTGAAAAATGGATAGAATATTCATGAAGAAATTCTAAATCCATTGATTATATAAAATGGCTTGAAGTCCATTTGAGTTAAAAGATCGGAATATTATTTTAACTCCCGAAGAGTTCAATTACATAATGTACTTATTCTAGAAGGATAAGTATGCTCTTGTAGAAGTAATGAGTATTTGTTCTAGAAGAACAAATTTGCTCTAGAAGCGATTCAATATTTAATTCTCGCACTTTATTTACTTGCAATTTAATTCTGCAATACCTCCTACTTGATGATGGGTTCAACCGTCACTAAACGGAAGGTTTTATATATTTCTGCACTTTATATGCTAAGTGATGGGTAATACCTTCTACTAAGCAGATCCTACTCCTGAAGAAGTAGTTAAATATTATGCAATTTAATTCTTGCTATTTAAATTCCGTAAATTTATATTTATTGCAATAATTCCCATAAGGTAGGTTCGACCACCTATTGGAGGAAATTTAATTTCTGCAATTTAAATTTATGCACTTTATAGTTTGAGTATATTTCCAATGTGGTGGGTAATACCACACGATTGGTGTGCATATTTCCAATGTGGTGGATTATACTACACGATTGGTTATAACGAATCCTACCTGTAAGAAGTAGTTGATCAAATATTCTAATCATACTCTCAAGAAGTAGACGATGAGAATAAAATTACTTCTTTATATATACCTAATATGAATGGAGAAAATTGAGCAAGTGGTACTTGAAGTTACCATTGGATAAATAGACGAAAGTAAAGTGCTGAATAGATCCCATGTTGATAAATCAAAGAAAATATATCGCATGAAAAGCTTACATGAAGTAATCTTATCGATGATATGAGATTGTATTAATATGAGAATAAAATGCTCTTGAAGAAGCATAATCACTAGATTGTATTTGAATAAAGCCAATATGATATTATTATTACTCCGTAAGAAGTACAAACAAATTAAGTGGAACATATTGAGAATATCAAAAGACGGCATTAAACACTGAAAATATAGAAATGCAAAAGAATATACATACTTGAATCCATAAATGAGGGATGCCTCGAGAGTATAAATACCGTAACTCGCCACCATCAACATTAGGATTCATAATGAAATATTTAAAGGATCCGAATTTCTTTTCGCTGACACCAGTGGTCTGTGACCGACGGACCTGGCTTCCACAGATTCTTGAACATATGCATGAAATTTGATGAGTAGTTCATCAATCTGCACTAGCGTAAATAAGTATTTTTCTCATTGAATGAGAGATAAACTTATTATTTACACTGATCTAGAAACGCTAGTAAGCCATCAAAGAAATTATTAATATTCAACAAACCTATTGGTTTGACATGAAAATTCCACCGTGCCAACGAGGCTATATTGAATATTTCCTCCAAAGTGTTGTAGCCACTGGAAGGACAATGAAAGCATCACTATTATTCATCATATACATCATGCGCTTGTGGATGGATTGCGCTTGTAGCACCAACCCTCAAGTAGACCCATGGTAGAACTGCTCCAATTGAGTATTAGATCCAACTAGATGGAAAGGTATTACGCCAAAACTCTTATTCCCCATGATTGTGCGGCCATTATAAGTCTAGCTAAAAGTTTGTTGTTGGTTCCTCCGTATAATATATTGATTTCTTGTCTCCCTAACTCTTTTACAAGTCGGTTTGCCATATCCACATATTGGATATGGCCTACCGCTTAGATCCACCAAGAATACATACGGTTTTAATCAAGAGGTAAAGGGTCGACTTTGTATGAGATGATTCTAAAATCTCCATATCCATCTCTACTCCTATCTCTCTTTTTGCACTATACTTTTAATATATGAACATGAGAGATATATGAATCCTCTATTTAAAGAAAAATTTTCAAACCAATAATTGAGTGCACTATTTACTTTTTGACAAATATGAAAGAGAAAAAATGCAAAAAAATTTTTAAGTAAAAATGACATATATCCGTTTATGATTGAAAATAATATATATATATACATATATATATCTTAAAATCGAAAAACAATATTTACAATTACAAGAAAAACATTGATCTTCAAGTTATTACACCGAGCTTCCTTATATTAATATGAGAAAATTATTATACTAAAATTTTCTACTAAATTTACAAACAGGATCTTCTAAAGTAAGTTTTTCAAGACTGTAGCGCTTGTTGATCTTTGAATTTGGCCCATAAGGCCATTAACTCACCTTGCAATGCAAGTGTCCACTAGGATGTGTCTCAAGAGCCTGTTGAATATCATCCAAAGGCTCCTTACTCAATCCATCCTTAATGAATGCTATTTTATCTTCTCGGTTTCTGGACAAGTACCCCACAGATTTACATCGAGTGTCACATGTCCATCGAGCACACTTGTAGCATCCTCCTAATCTTTTTGCTCTCCGTTTCTTTGAAAAACTACTTTTACCCATACCAGGCATGTATTTAGAGGGAATTGAAACCTCACCAGATAATCGAACCTTTGCTTCAATCAAGTATCGGATATCTTGTGGGATACCATTATTCATTAGCATCCTCAATCTTTCCAAATTTACCTCGATAAATCCTTTTTAGGATTTTGATCGGTAGTGATGGATAGTATTTTCGAAGATTTGAGAGCTTATGATCCATTATAATGTATAGACCCTTGTTAGGATGAATTTTGCAATAATTTTGATGATTTATTTATAGAATAATACGACGCATATGAAATAAGACTCCGATTTTAAATAAATAATATGAAGCGTAAGAGCTACGATTTCGGAATTAAATAATAGCCGGATGTGATGCGTATGAGTCAGAACTCTGTTTGAACAAAGAGTAGACAATAATGTCACCAAAAGATGATGGAATATGTCGGTGAATTGTTTCTATGATAAATCATATTGAGCACTATACAAATACTAGTGAAATCGATATAAGAATTTATCAACTAGAAGTTCAATAATACTCGCTTGCAAACCTGGACTGACCATCCCGGTTTAAATAATTATTGAAATCAATATTTCAAGTGAAGAATTAAAAGAATTCTTCAATGATTGTTCTCGATAAATGATGAAATCATTACTAGCCAATATTGGGAATAAATCCCAAATATATCCGGGAATAAAGGATGAGAAGTATGGGCCCACTCATCCTCCATGTGGACTACTTAGATATTATGATATGGATCCACTAGATAGTCACATGTGTATATGATTCGTAATTTGAAATTTATTTAAATATTTGCTCACTGTATGAGCATGATTTTCGATTTAATGATAAAGCTAGTAAATGTATATCCCAATACTTGAATAAATCCTAAAGGATTTGAGTATGCCAGATACAAGTGGGATATTATATGGCAAATTATTTAAAGTCCTCAAATAAATTGCCGATATCGAGAATAGAATGCAAAGCGGTCTAAATTCCCATATTAAGGCTGAATGATGAGAACATATATGATTAAAATCATACCAACTGTATGAGTTTTGGTGTTCTAAATTTTCTCAGCATGAGAGGGAGTATTAAAGGTTGAAAATAATATGTGAAATGCATCATGTTATATCGTCGAAATTGAAATACGAACTTGAAGTTCAAAGATGCATGAAAGGCTATGAACAATCACATATATCAGCTACGATGCTTTGATAAGTTAGCACGCTAGAAGCGTTGATATTTCCCCAATCATATATATCAAAGCAAATTATAAAAGATGGTCTTAATAACGGAGGCATATACTCTTGAAGAGTATATAGACATAACTATATTGTATAATCCTACAAGAGGATTGATAATGAGATATCTCGATAAGTTATGTCGATATGGGGAAAGAAATGAAATTGAAAAGTGTCGACACGATATGAAAATGTAGCGCTACATATGATCAATGATAATGAAAATATTGAGATATATTGAAGATGATAAATGGTGAATGTGAAATCCTTAACTTATGAGATGATGAGATGATGATGACTAGTGCTCAAGTTTAAAGATAAGCATGGTGGTCATTATATGTTGCATGCTCATGAAAGTTAAATTACCGATCGTGTGTAGTACCGAAAAGGAAATTAAAGGATCGGATGAGCTAAACCCGTGTTTATGAGTACCCTAAAGGGTGAGCTAAGCCCCTGGGAATGTAATAACCTATTAAGTGAGTATTAAATGTTAAATGATATATTTTAAGTGTTAGTTAGTTATGAAGGTTTACTTATATGTTTACATGTTTTTACTATGAATTTATATGCTTTAAATTGTGTGTTTGGAGACATGTGTTCATGGTGAATGTTTTGTAGTTGTGTAAGAAAATTGATGCGCTCTAAATGAACGAAGAGTATAAAATCAATGTATATGATACTCATACAAATGTATGAAAGATTTTGAAATGCTTAAAAGATACTTGTATAAAATACGCCAGTTGCACTCTTTTTCCCTTAGTCGAGGTTTTATCCCATCGGGTTTTCCTAGCAAGGTTTTTTAATGAGAAGCAACTTTAAAGGCGTATTCACATGAATAATGTACTCTTTTTCCTTCATTAGGGTTTTCCCCACCGGGTTTTTCCTAATAAGGTTTTAACGAGACATATTCATGGTATATTGAGAACGATAGAGAAATTGATACAAACAGATCTATTGGATCAAGTTATAATGGAGCTAATGCTTTAGATCCAAACGATGATGATATTGAAATCATTTACCGTAAGTAAAGATATCATTCTCAAGATATTTAAATCAAACAGAGAATTGTACTCTTTTCCTTCGATCAAGTTTTTCCCACTGGGTTTTCTTGACAAGGTTTTAACGGGCAAAGACATGAATACTCCTATCTGCACTGGAAGACATCGGGGAGCAATGTTTTGATGAGTAAAGATATAACCACTCCAAGCTATCTCGCAATCGTTTTGGAAGTTTTTTTCCCACTGGGTTTTTCTCTCCAAACAAGTTCCGTAAGACATTTGTATTAATAGTATTCAAGGGGAGTGTTATGGAATAATTGAGAATAATTTGGTGGTTATGAATTATGAGGAATAATTTGGTGGAGGAATAATTTGGTAAAAGATGTAATTATTATATGTGAACGACTATTATACTTGATGAAATTATGTAATTACTATTGCATTATCATTCAAGTTTTCCTATAAATGCGCTTCGCTTATTAATGAAATTCATTCCTGAGAATTCATTCGAATTCATTCTCTCTAAATTCTCTCTATTGTTTTCATACTTTTATAACATCTAATTAATTGTTGTGTATTATTTTTCTCAATAATTGTTTGGAATGTCCAAATGTGCATACTGCCAAATGGCATTAACCAGACAACGGACAGGTGGCCCGTGGACCGCCCATGGTAGTTGGCTAAATGGCTAGTTACTTGCCGCATCCATTAACTAAGCCCCTGATGTTTTCATCATTGGTCCCCAAGCCATAGATTTACTTCATATTGATCATTCAATTATTTCTTTATTTCAATTTGACTACACTTATAGCCAGATTTCTTCAATGCACAAGTTAAACAGGTGATGTGAAGTAGTATTATGAGTTTCACAAACTTGTGTGTTCTTGAAATAGGTTCTTTTGGACTTGTGATTTTGTGAGGTTCTTGTAATAGGATTTTTTAGACGTAATTTTGTATGATTCTTGCAATAGGATATCTTAGACATGTGATTTTATAAGATTATTATTCTTTTTTTAATTTAAGAATACATAATTAAAAAGTTCAGAATAATTGCTTTAATGGACAAATGACTGTTATACAAAAATAAGAAAATCTAATCAAACGATCCCGTAATAACAAAAATGTGTTGGTGTTGTGTAGATTATTCAAATAAGAAATATGTTTATTGAAAAGTGTGAGATTCAATAATAATTGGAAAGTTTATAATTTTAGACTATGTAACATGTGATTCAATTTATTACTTTTTCAAAAGAAAAAAAAAAGAAAAAGAAAAGAAAAAGAAAAAGAGGCAGTACCAAACAAGCATATCTTCAATGTGGATGAAGTAAAAATTAGGGTACTGCTACTTACACCCACGGATTTTAATACTTACACCCACATGTTTTACAAATTCCAAATTTACCTTCCCTAATACAGTGTGATATGGTGTGTGGGTGTGGGATTAATTTTGGATGCTCGGCCGCGGTGGCGAAAGATTCAAATGGGGCTCGGCCAGGTTGGTCGAGCCTCATGGTGAGCTTCGGCCAAGGTGGCCGAGGCTCCCATGATCTGACTCGACGGCTGGCTGGAGCTCAGTTTTTGGATGCTTTCGCTGGCTCACCAGAGCATCCAAAAATTTTTTTTTAAAATTACAATATAATTAATTAATATTTTTTTGATTTGGCGAAGGAACATGTGATGTATGAGTTGAATCGAACGGGACGAAATCGCATTTTGCAGTTTTATTATCCGAACTCCGTTTTGGACAAATAATATATCGATTTGTGGTAGTTCGACGCCACGAGTTGAACCGCGTTGCGATGACGTACGATGGATTTTGGCCATCCGAGCGCGTTTAGGTAGCGAAATCAGTGTTTTTCTATTTTTTGAATCATTTAATTTTTTACATTTATTTATTTTTAATTTTATTTCATCACCATTTTCATTTTATTTTTTAAAAAATGCACTTATTTTATTTTATGATAAATTTTAAAAATTTTATTTTAAAAATAAAATTTTTTAACAAATAAAATTAAAAATTCAAATTTAAAATTACTCCAAAAATAGAAAAATGCTAATTTCGCTGCCTAAACGCACTCAAATGCCCAAAATCCATCGTACGTCATTGCAATGCAATGAGTTCAACTTGTGGCATCGAGCTACCCCAAATCGATATATTATTTATCCAAAACGGAGTTCGAATACTAAATCTGCGAAATACTATTTCGTCCCGTTCGATTCAAGTCATACATCACATATTTTTTCCCAAAATTAAAAAAATAATATTAAAAAATTAATTACATTTAAAAAAATTAGAGAAATAAAAAATAAAAAAATTTAAAGAGAACCTCGGCCGGCGATGGCCGAGGCTCTTCAAAGGGGCCTCGGCCACCATTGGCCGAGGCCCCTTTAAGGGGCCTTGGCCATCCCCGGCCGAGGTCTTTTTTCTACTCCGCACACCCACCGCTACCGTATTACACGAGGGCAAAATTGGAAAGCCAAAAAAAGTGGGTGCGAGGGGGTAATTACGTGGGTGTGAATAGTAACACTCTAAAAATTAATGAACTCGTAAATTGGGTGACCACTATTGAAATTTCCCGCACCCAATCAAACCCCACTCCACCCACCCACGCACCCGCGCACCCCGACGCCGACCCCGGTAGGCCCCTAAAACATCAAAAATCCCATTTCGTCCGGCCAACAGTTCTGTGCTGAATTCTCCGTCCCCAAATTACTCAGGAGTTCTAGATTTTCGCGATACTGTGTATAACAATGGACGGTCAAAATGGTGATGATTTATTCCCCACAAAGTCTAACCATAGCCGCAATTTTCACTGTTACTCTGACAAGTTCGTTATCAATTCCGACGACGACGACGAAGATGAACCTAGCACCAACACCAGGAGATTCAGCTTTGATGAAGCCTCATCAAATCACACAAAGACCCCTAAGATTTTCGACCGGTTTTACAACTCCTCCTCTGATGAGGGCGAAGATAATGGAGTCAGCGGATCATCGCAGAATGATTCCGTTCAGAAACGGCTGGATTACATGATCCAATTTCTCGATCGGAAGCTTTCTTCAGCGTCATCACCTGATACAAGTAAAAACCAACCGTTGCTAGAGTTCATTGGGACCGGTGGGGGGACTGGGGTGTTTAAGCCGCCGTTGAGGGCACCCGTGCACCCCGGCCGGCCGCCAAGTCTGGAGATAAGGCCACACCCCTTGAGAGAAAGTCAAGTTGGGTGTTTTTTGAGGAATATTGTTTGTGTGAACGACAGTAATGGGTCGCAGTTATGGGCTGGTTCTGAGTCTGGAATCTGGGCTTGGGATTTGAAGAATGAGATGTATAGTTGTGGGGCTGAGGGAGGGGAGGAGGAAGGGACTGTGAGGTATTGGGAGTCAGGACACTGCCCAGCGACGCTGTGTGTGGTTGGGGATGTGGTGAATAGAGTTGTATGGAGTGGGCATAAAGATGGGAGGATTAGGTGTTGGAAAATGATGAATTTTGAAGGAAATGGGACTGATACTGACTATATGAGTGGCTTCAAAGAGGCACTTTCATGGCAGGCCCATCGTGGGCCGGTTTTCTCCATTGTCATGACATCTCATGGTATGTAACTATCTTGGTTGCTGATCTTTGTTCTTTTTCTTTTAATGTCTCAATTCATTTTGATTTTGTGAAAGATAAAGCACAAAACTGGTGCATCTGGATTCTTGCTGAATACTAGCCCCTGGTTTAGTTATAGGAAGAAAGGTGACAAGGAAAGCTTGCTGCAATGTTTAGGATAATTGTGTGGTTGAATTTTTTATCAGTCTTAATGGTGATGATTTTGTCGTTGTGCATTTGTTTCTGGATTGTGTGTGGGGCTCTGGTAGTTGTTCTGAGTACACATGCCAATTAGTGTTGAAAGGAATGTTAGCTGAAGATTGGTGTCAAGCTTCAGTTAGTTGAGTGAATCTGACTTTGACCTAGTGTTGCTCTGGGAAAATGAGGGGTCCAAATGAAAGTGGGAGACTAAGATTCTGTGTCTACGATCCATTAACATAATTTAATCACGACTCTGTTCTGGGGAATTTGAGAAATAACTTTTTCTTGGGATTATTACTTTCCACTCGTTTATCGTGATTGTTTAGAGTATCTTGTATTTCTAGTGGTAGGGAAATCCAATAAAATTTTGGGGTTGGCTAATATTTATAGATCCATTATGATTATTTTCTCTAAGTTTCTTCTTTGATATAGGGGACTTATGGTCGGGATCCGAGGGTGGTGCAATTAAGATCTGGCCCTGGGAAGCTATTGAAAAATCCCTCTCTCTAACAACTGGAGAAAGGCATATGGCTGCTTTACTAGTAGAGAGGTCATATATTGATCTGAGGAGTCAAGCTGCACAAAATGGTGTCGGTGCCTGTAATAACATGTTCACTTCGATGTTAAGTATATGCTATCAGATCATTGCGGAGCAAAGGTCTGGACTGCTGGTTATGTGTCATTTGGGCTGTGGTAAGCTTTCACGGGGTTGTCCTTTTTTCGATGGAATCTAATGACTAATACCTATGTTTCCGTTGTTCTATTTATTCTCAACAGTGCAACCATAATGTGAAACTTAGTGTATGTTCGGGAGAGTTTATTGAAAAATGGTTTTTCAACATACACAGAAGTTTCAAAAACAAAAAAACCATACACAGAAGTTTCAAAAATAATCAAAACGCTGTCACATCAAATACAAGGGTACATTATGGCTTAGAAGTATCATTTTACAAGCTCAATCTTCGGTGCACTACTCCTGTTTTCTTTGATAGTTTCATTTTGCATCTCGCAAGTTCTTACTTTCATGTCTTTTAGCTTCTTCTTGGCATATGTGAAGCTTATATATTATGAGCATGTATAAGTGGTTTTACTAAATAAAACTAAGGAGTCATTAGAAGGAATTAGGGCCGTTATATGATAATATTGTTACTCCCCTTCCGTTAGTTTCTATATTTTATTGGGCTATCTTTCTAGTCCGTCAGTTATTTCTACTAATGGATTTATCACGATCTTCTACTTCACAGGGATGCTCGAACAAGAGAGTTACTGAAACTGTTCAACATAGATGGTCAGATCGAGAACATGTCATCAGGGCAAGATTCTCTAATGGATGAAGAACTAAGACTGAAGTTTGTATCTGGTTCGAAGGAGAAGCCACAAAACTCATTTAATTTCTTTCAGCGTTCACGTAATGCCCTACTGGGAGCAGCAGATGCAGTTCGCCGAGTTGCGGCTAAAGGAGCTTTTGGAGATGATAATCGACGAACTGAAGCATTCATTTCTACTATTGATGGCATGATTTGGACTGGATGCTCAAATGGATTACTTGTTCAGTGGGATGGAAATGGAAATCGCTTGCAAGAATTTCAATACCTTTCTTCTGCTATTCAGTGCCTTTGTACATTTGGGTCACGAATATGGGTGGGTTATGTGAGTGGCCATGTGCAGGTGGTGGATCTAAACGGTAATTTAATTGGAGGCTGGGTGGGTCATAGTAATCCTCTGATAGATTTGGCTGTTGGAGCTGGTTATGTTTTCACCTTGGCTAATCATGGTGGTATACGTGGATGGAGCATTACGTCCCCTGGACCACTAGATAATATACTGCGCTCAGAGTTGGCTGGGAAGGAGTTTCTGTATACAAGATTGGAGAATCTGAAAATATTGGCGGGAACATGGAACGTTGGACAAGGAAGAGCATCTCCTGATTCCCTTGTATCGTGGCTAGGTTCTGCAGCTGCAGATGTTGATATCGTTGTTGTTGGATTGCAGGAAGTGGAAATGGGTGCTGGTTTTCTAGCGATGTCTGCTGCTAAAGAAACTGTAATATCACCTCTTTTCTTTATTTATTTGAGATGATTAAATTGAACGCTGTCATGTTAATGTAGACATGCATTAATTGCAGATGGGTCTTGAGGGTAGTGCTGCAGGGCAGTGGTGGATAGACATGATAGGGAAAACCTTGGATGAAGGGGCCACTTTTTCACGTGTTGGCTCCAGACAGTTGGCGGGCTTGCTTATCGCTGTCTGGTTAGTATTGGATTACACACGCAGAAATGGTGAAACTTTGATCCTATAATTTAGATGTTGAACATTTTATCTTTGATAAACACATACTATCTTTTAGGGTTAGAGGCAATATGCGAGGCCATGTTGGAGATATTGATGTTGCTGCAGTTCCTTGTGGTCTGGGGCGTGCTATTGGTAATAAGGTAAGATATTTTTTGTCCACTCTAATAGATGACTGAATCAACTAGATTACTTATTTTTCGCACCACATTTTAATTGTGTGAAAGGTCTATAATCTTTATTCAGTGTCACATTTATGTTGTCAACATTTTTCATCACATTCTTATCCAGATCTCTTTAAACAAGGATCAGATTTCTCAATGATGATTTACATCTAATACTTAAAATGACAGAACTATTGCAACTCGCATCTTTTTATAAGCAAAAAGAAAACAACAAATATGCAATTGCTAATAAATATTTATTTTTCATTTCAAGCATGAATATAGAACTTTTGGATAGATGTCTTCGGTAAAGGTAAGGTTTACAATTAATATATTGTTAAGGACAAACTTATTAACTAAAAACAAGCTACAGCTACAAACCTGATTGTGAATAAAGAATAGGAACCTTTAACACAATTAATGTGGTGTGTTTATGATGAATTTATGGTGTGAATACAACCAGCCAATCAACTATAGAAGCTTCAGTATAAATTGTGTTTTTTCTTTTGTATGAGTGGGGGGACTTAAGTTGCAAGCAACAAGTTAAAATCTAATTCATCAACAGCACACCTTTTGGTTTGTGATATTGAGACCGGTTTAGAGCTGGTATGTTGCACCTTATTCCAAAAATCATTTTTCTCACCATCATTTTTAACTACTTGTTACATTGATTTGACAATTTTTTATTTTTTATTTTTTGAAAAAAAATTAGAAGCTTTTTATTTATTTATTTATTATTATTATTTTTAACGTCTCATCCACACATCAAAAATCATTCTTTTAGAAAATCTCCATCAAACAAACACTTAATTTCTAGTATGTCTGCACATAATGCAATAGCAGCTACTGATGTTATATAATGGTTTAATTACAAGGTTTTATGGAAATTTGGAATCTTTTTATAGCTGTAAAATGTGAACCATTTTCACATTGGATATGCAAATGTCCGGAAATTATGTTCAGCACTGCATTGGTTGTTCATTTTATAGGTCTAATTTGGCTAAAGTTCTTCTGAGCAGGGAGCAGTTGGTTTGAGGATGAGAGTGTATGACCGGGTAATGTGCTTCGTGAACTGTCACTTTGCTGCACACTTAGATGCTGTTGGCCGCCGAAATGCTGATTTTGATCACGTATATCAAACAATGGTCTTTAGCCGACCATCTAACCTTTCTAATGCTGCTGCTGGTATGGTGCCATACCTATTGTTATGTTGCTCGCTTGCCTGCTCATTGTATTTATTACCACGTGTTTATGGTTCGTGCTTGCCCTTGGTCCTTTCTGTTGCAGCGGGTGTTTCATCTGCCATTCAAATACTTCGCAGTACAAATGTACGTACATGCTTCAATTGGTACTGCTACTACCTGTTCTCTAGATTTCTTTGTTGCAGTTTCCCTTTTTTATTCTGTGGAAGATAATAGTAAATGATAAAAATTAGAGCCGATTTACGAGCTTCAATCAAGTGTTTCAACATAGTATCAGAGTAGGCAAGAGTCATGAGTTCGAATGTCACTGCCATCCATTTAAAATGAATTGTGCATGTGCTTTGATGGGAAAAATAAATCCCGCCTACCGGCAAGGGGGGCGTGTTGAAAATAATATTAAACAATATAAATTGGATCCAATTTATCAGTAGCGTTTTTAAATCAAATGGTTTAGCAGTTATTAATATTGATGTTTGTACAGGCAATGGCTATTAATCCAATCGAAGGAATGCCTGAGCTTTCTGAAGCGGACATGGTTGTATTCTTGGGGGACTTCAACTATCGACTCGATGGTATATCTTATGATGAAGCAAGGGATTTTGTTTCTCAAAGGTGCTTTGACTGGCTTAGAGAGAAAGATCAGCTACGGGCAGAAATGGAAGCTGGAAACGTTTTTCAAGGGATGCGGGAAGCTATTATCAGATTTCCTCCAACATATAAGTTTGAAAGGCACCAAGCTGGTTTAGCAGGTATGTTGGCCTGAAAAGTTTATAACGATGTTTTCACTTTTCAAAAACACAACACTTAAATTTTGTTTACTTTTATATTTCCAGCAACATATTTTTCAGAACACGAAAAAATTTTGTACAAACTTTTCCCGTATAAAGTGTTTTTTGACAGAACATAGTTAGGATAGTTTTATTTGTTTCTTGCACTGTGTTTTGAGACCTAATTTTTGGATGATTGTTTTAAGGATATGATTCTGGTGAAAAGAAGCGAATTCCTGCCTGGTGTGACAGAATTTTGTATCGTGATAGCCGCTCAGCTTCAGCATCTACGTGCAGCTTGGACTGTCCTGTAGTATCTTCAATTTTGCAGTAAGTTTGTCATAGAAGTTTTGGTTTTTTCACATGCAAGCCAATTCATAATTCATAGTTTTGTTTTGAACATTAAAATAAATGTATACTAATTTTAGCTGTTGATTAGTTGCCGCCATCATCATTGACCTCCTTTTGACAGATATGAAGCTTGCATGGACGTGACAGACAGTGATCACAAGCCTGTTCGTTGCATTTTCAATGTGGAAGTTGCCCGAGTCGATGAGTCAGTGAGAAGGCAAGAGTTTGGAGAAATCATCAGATCAAACAAGAAAATCAAACATCTGCTTGAAGAATTAACTGAAGTACCAGAATCAATTGTTAGCACAAACAACATAATCCTTCAGAATCAGGATACATCTGTACTGCGCATCTCAAATAAATCTTCTAAAGACGTAGCCCTGTTTGAAATAATTTGTGAAGGTCAGTCTACAATTAATGAGGATGGACAAGCATTTGATCATCGTGCAAGAGGGTCTTTTGGCTTCCCAAGGTGGCTCCAGGTAATTTTTGAATTGCTCGTTTTATTACCAAAATAGAGGTTCCTTTTAGTAATCCAAGAAATGATCAACGAATGATTGAGACCTCAATCAAAGGAAAACTTATTGGGTTCAATCATAGTGTACTTGGCACATGAAATGCACCGCGTATATATCAGAATCAAACTTGCCTTATGCTAAATATTCTGTCCCGTCATACAAGGAAAGTATTTAAAGTAAAACTTATGAGGTTTAAAGGCAGTAGTAGCAAAAGAGGTTTTGCATCTTGACATGATTTTTTTTTTTCTTTTGCACTTTAAGTCACAACATTTTTTTTTTTTTTTTTACTTTATCAGATTTACTAGAAGTTAATTTGTTCAGGTAAACCCTTTGTTTTTGTTTTTGTTTTTGTTTTTTTTTTTTTTTTGGTTGGCCCCCTCTTTTTTTTTTTTTTTTATTTTTGGCTGAATAGTTAAAGTTTGGATTGTGATAAGGCCACGAAATATGGATAATGAGCAATGGTAGTGAACGTTTGAGTTGAGTAAAAATGGGCTAGATACAAAGGAAAAAGTTTAAATGCCCATGGTTAGTCTTTGGCCTATTTATATATCTTAACCACCACATTGAAAACGTTTACCTGATCGGGAGAGGAGACTTTTTTTATTTAGTGTGTGTGTGGAAGTGATTTTGGAGAATATAATAATTTTTGAATGTGTGGTTAAAAGGTGAAGAGAAGTTTAAAAAATATGAAAACGTTGACGCATCAATGAAATGGATGGCTGGGCATAACACTTGAGAAAAATGATTTTTGGAAAAGGCATTATAGCTACTTTGGTAATGAAGTGATTTTACGAAAGGTCGTGTGGGTCAAAAGTTGTGAACTCATGGAGACACTTGAAAATAACATTTTGTGCGTGTTGGGGTTCTTTTTTGGTTGGGGGGGGGCGACGAATAGAAAATGAAGTGATTATTATTATACTGATTATGTAGTCTGCTTACCTACTCAGTATATGAAAATTTGTTTGCAATCAACGTTTTGATGATCAATTGTAGAAATAAAATAAAATGAGATCTAGATAACAAGAACCCAGAGTAACTTAACTAAACATTTCTCGATTTTAACCTTAAACAGATAAATCCAGCAACAGGAATAATCAAGCCGGGTTACATTGCTGAGATTTCAGTCAGCCATGATGAATACCAAACACTAGAGGAATATGTCGATGGGGTCCCACAAAGCAGTTGGTGTGAAGATGCCAGAGACAAGGAAGTCATATTAGTGGTAAAAATCCGTGGAAACTTCTCAACGGAGACAATTGACCACCGTGTGCGTGTACGCTACAGCATTTCCGGCAAGCGCATGCCCAAGGATACTAAATCCGACAACTCCAATCGCTACCAAGCCAATCTGCTTCACCGGTCTGATATCCAACGGCTCAGGAGTGACTGCGATGTAGTTGACCATTTAAGGCACTTACACACCCCTTGATTATGAGTTTCTCAGTATATCTAAGTGCTTGGGGGATGAGGGCTACAGACTACAGTTGCATGCTTTTCTTCAGAGATTTTGACCTCTTAAGTGCAGAGGCTTTAATGTTATCTTTCATTGGGGAGGCATAAAAGAATGCCTGAGGTAAGAAATTAGCTGTACTTGTTTGATATAAGTCTATATTTGTATCGAAGTTTTGTGGGTTGAAAGTTGTATAGAACAGTGTGATAATGAGGGAAGAGAAGTGTTTTAGTTTTCTCATGCCCTTCCAGTTTTATTTTCTGTGCGCTGCTAACTGTTTGGTGTAAACTCATATATCTGGTTAGCGCAAAATTCATGCATTTCGGAGTTTTGGTCACCCGAATAATGTCATTTCCAATTTTATTATTATTATTATTATTATTATTATTTTATTTACTGAATTTAACCGTGCAAAATTCAAGGCTTTTTTTTTGGGGGTGGGGTTGTTTAACCGTGTTTTTGCAGGCTCTTTCGCGGCATTGTGCATTTGTTTAGAGCTTCTCATCAGTCATTTCTTTATCACGTTTAAGCACGTTTTATCCATGCTTTTAACACTTAGGAAATTGATATATACACATGAAAAAGGTTATTATCAAAGACAAATCCAATAACTGCTTTTGAACTGTGAAATGAAAGGAAACTTAATTTAAGGCACCTGCATGTTTGGAGGTGTCGACAAAAGTAAGAATTTGTTATCAAAATAAAAAAAAAAAAAAAAAAATTGAACCCAAGGACAACTAGTGGGTTTAATAACAAAATTTTCTTTAAGAATTTTTGAAATGAAACAGATGAATAAATCGATTTTTGTAATTAGAATTGAAACTATTGTTTCACCCACAAGGCATTTAACAAATTTTTTAACTAATAACGATAGTGATAGATGTTGATAATATTAACATAAAATCTAAAAAATAATTAAAATAAAGAATGAGTTACAACAATAAACTTAATTAATTTAACTCGAAACAATTATATAAAAACTTCGATAGGGTTTCCTCCTATATTTTGTACTAATCCATCCTACAAATATGCGAGAAACAACTCATGAAAATCCACACAACTTAATTTATTGCATTCTCCATAGAATAGTTAGCATTTATACTGATTTCGTATATAACAATTGCGCAGATATTGTGATAATATATCACATTTTGCTCATCAGAAATTTAATCTAGTAATGTAAACCCAAAATAAAATGACATTAATCATTATAATTATCAAAATAACTATACTAATGACTCTACTAACATTCATAGAGCTCATGGTTTTTTCTTTAAAATTATTTTACATTCTATTATATGCAAATTATAAATTTTGAGATATTAATTATACATTGGTGTGATGTACGTTATTAACAATTAATATGTAAATAATGATTTTTAAAATTGAATTATGAAATATAATCAACATAGAGACATATTATAAAAATAACAATGTAATAAATACAAACTGACAAACCCTAACACCCCGCTCGCTCCACACTGGAAACACTTATCCTCGTCCGGCCATCCTCATTTACTCTGGTGGTCGAGCAAGAATGATATAAGATTATAATAGGATGGGAACTTTCAATACCCGCCCCATCCCGCTATAAAATTTTCATCCCGTCCACGCCCCATCGTAATGGTTTAATCGAAGATTTTTATTTTTACTTTTTAATATGTGTGTTATCGACGCTTTATTACTTCAATAAATACCTTCTAAATATGCTAAATGGTATATTAATATATTAAGTATAATCTCACTAATTATAATATATTCACCAGATTAAAAATTGAATGATTCGATATAAAATTAAAATTAATTTGGATAAGATAAGTAAATTGAAATATATATATGATTAATGCGTAAAGTATACAATCTAATTGATGACACTTGAAAATTAAATAAAATCTCAACTGCAAAATGCGATATAAAATAAAGACTTCAAAGTAGGTAGAATTCTTAATATTTATTTAGAAAATAGAAACTTAAATAAATATATAACGTAGTAAAGCTTGTTAAAATATTCTAATTGAGTGATAATTACAATAATTAATTAAGTCGATAACCAATTGTTTAGTAAGAATTTTTGGACTTATTCCTTAGCGAAAGCGATAGATTGAACCAAAAAATTATTATATAATTGTTGGTTTGAGTAATGTCAAAATAAAAAAAAATTATTATTATTATTTGAAGACCTATTTGTGGAGCGTTTTACTTAAAAAAAGAGGAACATATCCTTTGAAACACCCTTGATTATACTAAAAGAAATATAAATATTTTGCCACCAACTATAACACAAAAGAAATATTATAAAAAATATAAAAACATATGAGAATTAAAAAGAAAAAGCATATTTTGAAAAAGGAATGATACTGAAAAAGTAAATGAAGTTAATTAAGGATTAATGATCAGTTGATTTACTCTACAATAAGATGTAACACCCTAATTCTAAGAATAAAAAATCTTATAGGTGTTAACTTAACTTTATTTTAAAATATATAAAAAGATAAATTAATTTCGAAAGCATATTTTTCTTCCTCGTAACAATCTAATTAATTTTAATTATTTTTCATTTTTTGAACTAACTATGTTTCCCCTTTTAGCCATTTAATTAAATTTGATTAATTTTCATCTAATAAAACTATCTCAATTTTCATCCATTGAAAATATATCCAATTAAATCAAAGAAATATAATTAACCGTAATATAATTAATTCTTGTTTTAGCTAATTATTTATAAAAATAATTTATCATTTCTAAAATAATTAGTTTTTTCTCACCATTAAGAATTATATGAATCTAATTCTAAATGTATTTTACAATTGAAAAGATATATTGCATGTTCAAAGATATCTTGCATTTTTTAGGAAAAATCTAGTCAACCACGGTATTCTAATTAATTTTAATTATTATTTATTTTTCAATTAATACTATTTTTCTGTTTTACCAATATAATTAATTTTGATTTATTTTTATCCAATGAATCCATGTAATTTTTGTCCATTGAAACCAAGTCCAATTAAAGTGTAACAATATTATTAATTTTAATTAATTGTAATATAATTAATTTTAATTAGTTTTCATTTTTAGCTAATTATTTATGAAATAATTAATTATTTCTTAAATAATTAATTATTTCTTAAATAATTATTTTAATATCTTCACTTTTAAGAATTATATGAATCTAGTTTTGAAGAAATCTTGTAATTTAAAAGATATATTACAATTTAAAAGATTTTTTTTTTCATTTTTTAGGGAACACTTGTAGCAATCTAATGATTTTTTAATTAATTATATTTTCCCTTTTAATGATGCAATTAATTTTGATTAATCTTTGTCCACTAAACTCATATTCAACTAAATATTAGTATTAGAATTTATTATTTTAATGAATCATGATATAAATAATTTTAGTTAATTATTGTGCTTGAGCTAATTATTTCTAAAAAAATTAATTATTTCAAAAATAATTTGCTTAGCAGCCATAATTTTAAGAATTATATGAATTTAATTTTAAAAATATCTTGTAGTTGAAAAATATCTTGAAATTTAAAAGATATAGATATAGATTCAATTAATTAAAAAATTAATTAATATTACAATTGAATGATTAATTAAATAAAATTGATCTTACACGTTTGTTTTAATTTTTATTTAAAAATTAAATGAATTGTAATTTTTTATCACACCAAAATTAAATCTGATCAAAATTGCTAATTTTAACTAATTTTCATTTATTAGATAATTATTATTTTTTAAAATAATTAATTCTTTCAAAAATTAATTAAAGGGTCCAAGCTAAGTTTTAAATTTTCATGCTACATATTTATTTTAATTTTTATGTAAAATTTTAATGAATTGTAATTTTTCATAACACAAAAATTAAATCTTAGAGAAAGTGCTAATTTTAATTAATTTTTGTTTCTTAGTAATTATTTATAAAAATGATTGATTGTTTCTAAAATTAATTAATCGGTCCAACCTAATTTTTTAGTATAAATTGGGAATCATAGTGATGGGATTTTATCTTAAACTCAGGCCAACTGCCGATAAGTTTCTTTTTTATTTTTATGAAAATTTTTAATAAATCGTAATTTTTGATCGAAGAAAAATTGAATCTTGGAGGGATTTTTAATTTTAATTAATTTTTTTCTTAGGTAGTTATTTATAAAAATAATTAAGTGTCATAAAAAATTATCAATTTTTAAAATCTCATTACGTCAGTAGTCATTAATCTGTATTAATATTAATTTATATTTAAGTTAGACACTAATTTATAAATTTGTGGTAAATTTTAATTTTTTAAAAAATAAAATTTTAAATATTGATAAGATACTTGTTATAAAGCTCTAATGTTTCTAACAATATATAATCAATTTTTTTATTTATAGGTAGAAAATGAAAAAAATAGAGAAATTGATAGAGAGAGTATTTAGATTTTATGAGATTGGGTAAAGTAAAGTAGAAATAATCAAATAAAATCATTATACATTAATATTAATATATTAAGAAAGGAAAATAAATAAGAGAGAGTTTTATATGGATTAGGAAAGACAAAAATGAAAATAAAAAAGAAAGTGTGTCTTAAATTGGAAAATGCGATTTATGTAATAAAAATATAATAAAAGTGTTCTCATTTTCTATATATAAAACTTATTCTATATATAGATAGAAGATTATATTAAAGAAATTCAATGTATTAAAATCATGATGTGGGAAAAATTTCTTTTTATATATATATATATATATATATATATATATATAAATATCGTGTGAGGTCACAATAATTATTTATTGGATGGATGCTCTACAAAAAAGACCCATAAATAAAGGTCTTATGAGTCAAACGTTCAACATTCTACAATTTTTCAATGTTCTAAATTATTTTCAAACAAGTTACAACAATTTTTGCTTCGATTAATTTTTTAGTAGAAGTTGGGACTCACAAAGATTGATTGGGATATCGAATTAGGAGGTGTCTTATCCATTATTAACACAAACCCCTTGGACAAGCTACAAGAGTATTGGGTTACACGGCTTGTTACCCAAGGAACGTAGCTACAAAAGAGTAGTATTTGCTTTTACACGGATTGTTACTCAAGCCCAGAGCAATATCATGATTTCCCGAAAATACCCAAAACAACTGTAGGAAAAGTCTCGTTTGTGTTGCGCACAAACGCTATTCCACTTCCTTTCTCTAATAATTTTTTGCAAACATCGAGACAAAATCGGGAAAAATCGAAAGTAGCAGCAAAGCAAAAGCAATCAGAGGTGAGATTTGTCAAACAAAACAGTCTTCTTCTTCTCCAATTGCCCTACTGATTCGTTGCCTTCGTATTCACAGGGTTTTTCATGGCAAAAGGAGTGTTCGTCCGTGTTGCTGTCTATCTTCACATTTCATGTTTACGCTGAAACCTTCTGGTGACATCGTGCTGTTTTTGTTTGGAGAAAGAAAATCCGTATTTCTTAAACTGACACCAATATAGCTGACCGGAAAGCTCTCCGCGCTCAAACCGACGTCATAGGTCTTCGATCACTGTTTCTCTTTACTGCTTTTGTATTGCGCCGCCGTATTTCTCGGGTTTAATCTGGACGATTTTGTTGTATGTTTTGGTTGTAGATTGTATTCACATTTTTCATCTTCCCAGGGAGTCATACTTTCCCCAATCCCTTCCTATGATTACGCATGTAAAATTATATTCACTGAATATGGAGCATATATGCGAGCCGGTTGTACCATCTCAGTTGCTAAAAATGCTTTTTGGTGGAAGTGTGTTTTGGTGTTAGAAATGTGGTGATATGCTTTTAATGTATTTCCTGTTCGAATGCTTAATGTAATTCTTTGAGTTGATGCCTGAATGCGAAGTCATTGGTCTAATCTTCTCAGAAATATAAATATGCTGCTCTTCAATGTTCTGTCTAGCACAAGTGCCCAACTCATTTTGCCTAAACATAAGTAGGTGATTGGCATATCCTTCGTTTCAGTGGCCTACGGTTAAGTTTCCAACCTTGAGACTCGTGTATCTTGTCATGTCCATTTTGAATGTAGAGGCTTGCAATTGGAATGTTGAAGCTATTGTATTTTTATTACATCTATAGCTAAGATCTTGTTCTGTAATTTACATGATGTTTGTGTCGAAAATATTGCCGTACTGTAATTTTGACACAATATGGGTGGCATTTACATTTTTTAACTTTTAAGGAGTCACGTCAGCTTCTGCATTTCAAATAATTAGGCTGTTAGGATTTATAGGTTGTGGAATAAGACTTTTCATAATGGTACTTATGGTTGTAGAACTGGTGAAAAAGTTGTGATTGTTGTTCATTACTCGATTGAGACTGCTGTCATCTTCTGTACTAGTTGTGCTCATCTTGATAGATGCATGTAGTTGGGAGTACAACGTTGTAGATTCAAAATTGTCCACCAATTGGTCTATTGTTATACCTCAAGATGTAGAGAGAATTACAATCCAAAACTATTAGAGGAGCTTGTTCATTCTCCAATTTTGAGAATTTCATTATAGATTTACAGAGATACATATTTATGTGCATTGTTTAATTCTATCTGCATTCTGCAGGGTGATATACACTGTTGTACCAATTGGCTATCATCCTATATCGACGGGGTGCTGGAATATGCTGTCTTAGTTGTATTCAAAGGTAAAAAAAATTGTCATTATGGCCTCAAGAGCAATATCGCGAAGGAGAAAGTTTCTTTTCGACTCCCTTAATCAGCCAAATTGCTTGGTACGAGGGTTTTCAAGTTTTGAGAATGGAAATTCATCTGGAGTTCCTTATTCACGGAATTGGAGCTGGGCTGTGAGCTATTCATCTTCAAGTAACAAGCATGCAAATGAGGAGGATTCACATTCTCGAAGCACTGATGAAGCAATGACTACTGCGACAAAAGAATTTCTTAGGCGTAAATCTTCCCTTATTCCAGCGTTGGGCCACGGCATTGGAAGATCAGGAGTCCTCCCCACATTAGGAGCCAGGTGGACAATCGAATATGCTCACTATTTTTCCACTGCTGCAGCTGGTCAGCCCGAATTTCGCAGTGGTGATGATAAAAATGAAGAATCAGCAATGAAGCAGAAGAAGGAAGCTTCACCAGAAGAATGTGACCAGGCAGTTGAAGGATTGAGCTCTGTGAAAGCAAAAGCCAGAGCTAAGCAGCTCCAAGAATCCCAAAAGGGTGCTAAACCTGTACTGAAGAGAATCTGGGCTATGGTTTTAGGGATTGGTCCTGCTCTAAGGGCTGTTGCTTCTATGAGCAGGTATGGTTTTTGTGTTTTTCCATTTAGGTGTCATCAAAAGGCTTGTAGTATCCCATTTTCTTATTCTCTGCGCTCCTTTATCCAGAGAAGATTGGGCGAAAAAGTTGAGGCACTGGAAGGATGAGTTCAAATCCACAATGCAGCACTACTGGTTGGGTACAAAACTACTTTGGGCTGATGTTAGAATAAGTTCAAGGCTATTGTTAAAACTAGCTAGTGGGAAGACTCTTTCCAGGAGGGAGAGACAACAACTCACGCGAACAACGGCCGATATTTTTAGGCTAGTTCCTGTTGCAGTTTTTATTATTGTTCCGTTCATGGAGTTCTTGCTGCCAGTGTTCCTGAAATTGTTTCCCAACATGTTGCCCTCAACCTTCCAGGACAAGATGAAAGAACAGGTGAAACTTCAATTGATTGTTGCAAAATATCGACTAATTTTTTTGACATCCCATTCACTGTTCTGCAATATAGGCTCGGTGTATACTGAATGTTGAAATACTATGTGTTGGAGTGCTACTCGATGACATGCTTTGGTGTGAACCAGTTACGAGGTGCCTATTATAGCGAATTTTCATAACCACTTTTTGGGCAGAAACTGTAACAACTAGCAGTTATTTTACTGTCTAAAAGTATGCTCGTGGTGTTAGGTTCAGCTGCATTGAATCTCGATAACGAAATTTGGACGTTGAACTGATGCGTTCTTTTTTGAGTTTTCATTCTTGTTTGGTTGACATTTTCAAAGGAATCATTCTTAACTGTACTTTCTGTTGGCGTGACAACTCTTACATACTTTCTAAAATCTTTTTATTCATTTCGAACTACATATTCAAAAATCATTCAAAAAGCCGTGCCAAACAAACACTTAAATTGTTATCCTTATCTAGTTCAAATTTTTGGACCCAATCAACATTTTTATACCAATATAAGGTAATTGTAATGCAAAAGGACAAACCAGAATATCGTATGTTCTATGCTTGTATTATGATTATCCAAAACTGAAAACAGACAAGCCTTGAATTCAGGGTACTGCGGTTTGGCTTAATATAACTTAGATCTGCCTAAAAATTTCAGGAAACAATTGGTGTATTTGGTTATGTGAGAATACATAGAGATGTGTGAAAAGGTTATCTTGCATTCATAATACGAAGGCATATATATAATATTTACAATTGTTCTAATGGGCTAGGCCCACTACATCCTAATAACCTAATAACCACAATCAATACAATCTAACACTCCCCCTCAAGCTGGAGCATACAAATTGTAAGTTCCAAGCTTGTTACAAATATAGTTGACCCGAGAACCCCCGAAAGTGCCTTAGTAAATATATCACTAGTTGGTCATTTGATTTGACATGATTAGTGACGATATCCTCGAAAGAATCTTCTCCGAATAAAATGACTACTAATCTCAATGTGCTTAGTCCTTCATGAAACACAGGATTAGAAGCTATGTGAAGAGCCGCTTGGTTATCAGCATATCAACTTCATTTGCCAAAGACTCTATGAACCCCACTTTGAAGTAATTGTTTCAACCATACAAGTCGCAGTAGCCTTAGCCATAGCCCCAAGATTCGCCTCACCGTGGACAAAGCAACCATCGACGCTTCTTGCTCCTCCAAGACACTAAATTTCCCCAACAAAGACGCAATATCCAAAGGGTCGAAAGTGTCTATCGTGGTGGGCTACCTCGCCTAATCAAAGATCTCAATATCCAATCACTTCAGGTGTCCTTTGTCTTCATAAAGCAAACCTTTACCTGGCGCTTTCTTGATGTAACGCAGAACACGGTAATGGCGGCATCCCAATGACTCGCCATACGAGCACTTAGGAATCGCTCAAAACACTATGACGTAATGAAATATCCCGGACGAGTGACGGTGAGGTAGCTAAGTTTCCCAATGAGCCTCCCAGATCGACTAGGGTCCGAGCAAGGGCCTCTGGCAAGGAAGAAGTTTTGACATTCTGGATCCATTGGGGTTTCGCAGTTTGCGCTTGACATAATGCCTCTTCCGTAATTATCGAGGGCATACTTTCTTTCGAGAAATAAGAACACCATGTTGGGACCGAGCAACTTCTATTCCCAAAAAGTACTTGAGTTTTCCCATATCTTTGGTCTCAAAGTGATGAAGCAAATGTCGCTTTAGCCTTCAGATGCCTTCCCGGTCATTCCCAGAATGACAATGTCATCAACATAAACAACCAAGTAGATGCAACAATCGTAAGATGAGTGGTAATAAATACCGAATGATCAACTTCACTACGAGTCATGCCAAATCGCTGAACGATCGAACTAAAACGCCCAAACCAAGCCCTCATGAGATTGTTTCAATCCATAGAGAGAGCGCTAAGGCTTACATACCACCCAGACTTCCCCGAAAGCAACAAACCCAAGTGGTTGCTCCATATAGACCTCTTTCAATGAGATCGCCATGAAGAAAGGCATTCTTAACATCCAATCGAGCAAAGAGGCCAAGTGACGATGGCAAAGAATAGAGAGGAGGAGACGAACGGAGGACATCTTAGCAACCGGAGAGAAGGTATCACTATAATCAAGGCCGATCCGTGTAGCTTTCGCAACAAGACGGGCTTTCAACCGTCAATACCGCCATCAGACCAACTTTGACCGTAAACCCAACGACAACCCACTGTAGATTTACCAGAGGAAGGGGGACCAAATCCCATGTATCGAGATTACTATGCGTCGCAAGGTATATCTCATCAACCATAGGTCGACGCCACCTGGATGCAGAGAGCCTCGCAATGCATCTAGGTATGGAAACAAGACAAGGACGCACAAAATGCACTATATGATGGAGACAAGCTACCGTAATCACAAAATTATATATAGGATAAGGATTACGAGTAGAACGAGTACCTTTACGCCCGCGAATGGGACGATCCAAGTCGATCGGATCTGAGGTAAACCGAGTAGAAGGCGAACCGACGGCCGAGGAAACAACGGCAAGTTTGGGACTCGGACACCAGACAAAGCTCAGGTGTCTGAGCAGAGGTGGACACACCGAGCGGTCCCGTGCTCAGCTGGGCAAGCCGAGGTCGGGCGTATGGTAAGTGATTAGAGGAGGCGTGAGTCGACGAGGTGCCATGATCAAGAGAGGAGGTATCTTGTAAATGAGGCTCTATAGATGAGACATCGAGGAGAGGAGTACTATTGTCGTGAGGACATCCGATAGATGGGAAGTACGGTGATGTAAGGGAAAGTAGGGTGTTGTCTCAAAGAAGGTGACATCTCGGCAGTAACAAGATAACGTCAAGATCGTGAGAGAAACAAATATAGCCTCTTCTCGCAACCGAGAGTAACCCAAAGACACACTGAAAAGTTTTAGCTTGTAACTTGTCCTTTCCGAGAGTAAGGTTATGGACAAAACAAGTGCACCAAGACACGAGGAGGGACAAATATAGTGGCTGATTTGGGAACAATAGAAAATGAGGAACCTGATTCTCGCAAAGTGGAAGAAGGCATGCGATTAATGAGATAGCATGCAAGAAGAACGGCATCCCCCCAAAAACGGAGTGGAACGCGGAGAGTGTATAAGGAGGGTGCGTGTAGTTTCAATCGTGTCTATTTTTCCGCCACCACCCATTTTGCCGCGGAGTGTGGGCACAAGACGATCGATGTAAAATACCCCGGCCATAAACGATTGAATTGTGTAGAGAAATACTGCGCGTTATCACTTCGAGAGTACGAATAGTAGTGCCAAATTGGGTTTTAATTTAACAAAACGCTTTGAAAGATGGAAACAACTCTAACGATTTTTCATTAAAAATAACCAAGTACAACGAGAAATCAATAACAAACGAATAAAATAACTAAAACCCAAAGTGGATCAACACGACTAGGACCCCCAAACATCCGAATGAACTAAAGCAAAAGGAGATTCCGCTTGTTTATTGACACGACTAAAAGGAACTACTTAACATGTTTTCCTAATCGACATGACTCACACTCTAAAGTAGACAAAGCGGAAGACTCGCACCATCTTTTGTAGTTTGATAGGCTAGATGTCCCAAACGGTGATGATGAAGAATGGTAGATGGATCAAGAGCAAAGACAGGTGATAGCCGGCGATGGAGTAAGGTAGTATAGCCCGTATGCTCACGCCCTACTCCAATCGTTTCTCCCAAAGATTCCGATCCTCGCACAAGAACGGAATTAGCCATAAAAACAATAGAATAAGGTAGGTTCTGACGACATAACTTGCTAATGTGATACAAGATTAAATGGACACCGTACAAACAGTACGTAATCTAAAAAATAATGACTCAAAGAGTTTGACTTTGCCAATGCGCTTTAACCTTAGTTTGGGAACCATCTGCTAAGGTGACAGGATAGAACGCCGAATAAGTAATAGTGGAAAATAGATTTCTATTACTGCATATGTGGTTTGTGGCACCTAATCAAGCACCCAAGGCCAAGAGGCGATGACTGTGTGATGCAACAGAAGTTCTCGATGGGATCACCCGATGTGGCAGAGATAATTGCTTGCTCTCCCGGTTTCAAGAGTTCCAGATACTCGCGTAAATGCACACACCGCTAGGCAAGTATCAACGCACGACCATACTGGTGTGACATTGGCAACCTTAGGAGGTCGACCATGAAGTCGGGTAACACCGACCATCAGATGGCCAAGCTTGTGGCAATGAGAGCATTGAGGGCGCATCGCGACTCTCCACGACTTCCACGAGCACTCTACACTCCTCTCGATTAGAAACCCGAGAGGCAAGAATAGTGGAATCAATCGGGTAACAAAGGAGCCATCGAGATGTTTGTCCGCAGAGATACGGCGAACCTGCTCGACACCGCATTCATGGTCGGAACCCCGTAACTAGCAAGAATTTGATTCAACACTCCAATTCAGGACGCACTCAGCT
Organism: Jasminum sambac; assembly: GCA_018223645.1. Lineage (NCBI taxonomy): Eukaryota > Viridiplantae > Streptophyta > Magnoliopsida > Lamiales > Oleaceae > Jasminum > Jasminum sambac. The sequence goes on along the minus strand of CP073645.1, from coordinate 37,208,217 downwards.
AATGCCAAAACCATAAAGAAAGTCCCACGTCGCTTCTTCTTGCTTTGCAACATCCTCGTAAAAGGGCATCATGTCATTAAATTCTCGCCGTCAAGAGTCTCGATTTGCCCTGCATAAGTCTCGCATATCTTGGTCCCGCTGATAACTTTCTTCATATCCGACACCATCAGATAGAGACGATTTATATCATTCGAATAAAGCTTCGCTTTCCGCCAAACATCAAAACAAGAACGATATGTCTGGAGCATCGACTAAACAAGAGTACGATCAATGGACCGCCATAGAAGATTACAAAGGAAAGCGCCAACCTGCTTTCCACTTCGGGTTTATCTTTGGTAGCGATATCCTTAAGTTGCTTAACCAGATGGTCATCAACACCTTGACCAACGAACCACAATTCCACAGCTTGAAGACCAGGTCATATAATTGGCTGATCCAACAATTTCTCCGCACAAATTGTGGGAGTAGACGAAAAAGTAAGCATAGATATATCCTTTCGAGGTGTCGATTGAGCCGCCATTTGAATATTAGGCCAAAGAAAATAGACAACACCAAAAGACTACCAATATAACACCAAACGGCGTAAGCCACAACAATCAGGTGATTGTAAGGAAACTCACTAAAAACGAGCATGCATCGAGACCAATTTGAGATAACACCACAAACGGATCGAGATACGACTAAAAATAACACCGCATTAAGGTCCAAACTGGTTGAGACGAGTCGATCGATGGAAGCCTGAGGTTCGCCGGAGATTCCACGCCGCCACGCCGACGTGACATCATCGCTACAGATCGTTCGTGCCGCTGTGGGGGCTGATCGGTCGGACGGCGATGATTTTCCATGCGGATGGAAGGCTTAATGACGAGACGAGTCGATCGATGTGGTCAATTTTGGGATCGGAGTTGTGGTCGGGCTGCCAGATAGCTGGAAATGGGGCAAAGGGTGGCTAGGGTTTTTGTGTATGTGCTAGGTTTTAAAAGAAATAGTGATGGTTGGAATGAAGCACAACCAATACCAAACGAACTCCTAGGTGCTTTCTCACTCGAGCTCTGATACCATGTGAGAATACATAGAGATGTGTGAAAAGGTTATCTTGCATTCATAATACGAAGGCATATATATAATATTTACAATTGTTCTAATGGGCTAGGCCCACTACATCCTAATAACCTAATAATCACAATCAATACAATCTAACAGGTTAGAAGCAACTTAATGTAAAAATCTCCTTCCTAAAACTCAGTACTTGGAAATTCTAGATCCCAATTCTTGTGTAGAAGTTGAACTGAGTTGCGCATGCCATTGAAGGTCTTCAACTTACCATTTGCTTTATGACATTCTGAAGGGGTTGATCACAAATAATAAGATGTATTTGATGTCTGATGCGGTGTCTCCAATGTTACGTCCTGACATTCTGATAGCCTATTCCCATTTCAAGCCCCATTTTAACTGAATATTGCCAGGTTGCACCAGCGTGTAAATGTTTATCGAATGGAATTTCAGTCAAGTCATAATAATTGTGACAATTACAGTTCTATAGTATTTATTTATATAAGGCTAGTAAAAAGATTTCTCAATGTTTTCCTGTTTTTCTTCTCTGACATTTTGTTAGATACATAATTTGTTGTTTATTATGAACGGTGATTAAGGTTTTGTTAGGTTTTGTTCGTTTTAACTTTATCTACCTAAAAATTAACTTTTATTATTTTGTAAAAGTTAAACATGAACAGCAGTCACACATCTCGCATCACTAGTCACCACACACCTTGTAATCTCCGTCACTATTTAACCTAGAAAGTCAGTTTTTAGTGCAATAAAAGTTTACATGAACATAAGCTAAAGCTTCTGGTCAAAATTACTAGGGGCAATCAAGTAAATTTGAGCAGGTTCCAGCATGCTTCTTAGATGTAGTCTGATTTACCTGTAAACCCCTTATGCTCACATCCTGTTGTTTAACATCTTGTCTGCTTGAAATGCTCACATTGTAGGAAGCTTTAAAAAAGAGATTGAATGCAAGGATAGAATATGCAAAGTTTCTTCAAGATACAGTAAAAGAAATGGCAAAGGAAGTTCAAAACTCAAGAAGTGGAGAAACAAAAAAAACGGCCGAGGATCTTGATGAATTTATGAACAAGGTATTCAGATTTTTTTGCTTGACATTTATTTTGCTTTAAAAATAAATCAAAGGATTGCTTATAATTGCAATTCCTTTGTTCTCTGTCGTCACTTTCTTGACCCTAACTGTCGAGTATGCAATCCTGGTTTGACTAGGTTAGAAGAGGGGCTGGTGTGTCCAATGAGGAAATTTTGGGCTTTGCCAAGTTGTTTAATGATGAGCTCACTCTCGATAACGTCAGCAGGTTATTCCTCCCACAGTGGCAGTTCACTTTTTATAACATTGATTCTTTCCTCGTCGTTATATTGTCGGTTAAAATGCTTGTGCCCATTTGAATTCCGTGCAAAAAAATAATGTGCTTGTTTGTAAAATGCAGACCTCGGTTGGTGAATATGTGCAAATATATGGGTATCACACCTTACGGGACAGATGCATATCTGCGTTACATGCTTCGAAACAGACTTCGAAAGTAAGTTATTTCATTTACATTTGAATGCATTTAATTCTCAATGGTAATTTGACGCAGGGATTAATTGTTCACAGAAATTATTCCACTATCAAACCTCTGCAGTTACGCAGGGATTAATTGTTCACAGAAATTATTCCACTATCAAACCTCTGCAGTTAGGAGCACTCATATCATATCAAATTTCCCTCTGCAAGAGCATTCTCCATTTTTCATTTCAGTTATAGTCAGCATTGCATGCAGTAATGGTTCCTTGTGAATCAGTCTGCTTCTGTAATAATTTGATTTCGCAGTTCACCCTATCTGTTACTTTTTGACAATTACACATGATGCAAGGTTATTTATATGCATGTTGCCTAGCATTAGTTTTCTTGTCCGAGTATTAATATCAAGAAATGAGTAAATATTGCTCGCTTTATTCTTGTTTATTTGATAAGAAAAATTTACTTTCTATGCAGTAAATTTGACATTGTTCGAAGATAGAAGAAGAAAAATATGGACTTATCAACTTTTTAAGAGTCTTAAGACTTTTTAGTGATATAACAATAGATTGGAGATCACGGCTTGAGAGAGGTTATCACTAGGGTGCCCCAGCATAAAAGGAAAAAATTACTAGGGTGCGTGTTCTTGTGAACTTCTGATTTGTTAAAAGGTTATTTTTTTGCGTTTGAATAATGATGAAACCATTTGTGTAGATAATGGTAAACTTAACAAACCCACTTGGTGAATTTAAAGTTGTAACTATTCGTTCACTCTACTTTGCAATATAGTTGAATACAACTCACAGGTGAATTTTGCTTATTGTAAACCCTCCGACATTTGTTAATTCTAAATTCAAATATATTAACGAATGCGGCTACATGACTGCCGACATTGCATATGAAACCAACTAGACTGACTGTTGGCATAATAAATCTACCCACATCAGGCAAACTGCACAAACCATTTGAAACCCAACTATCGCAAACAAAATGCCTATATCCCATTTTTGTTTGTGAAAATCGTATTTTTTTTTTGCAGATGGTTTATGCAGTTGGTTGTATTTAGGTGAGTGAATTTCTTTTACGAACAGTAACCCTATAGTGTAGTTGGTTCCATGTAGGACACTACCAATCACGAGGGAGTTGAAATGTCAATTTAATGAGTGTTGGATGGTTGCATTCCACAACGTAAAATAAGTGTTAGGTTACAAAGTAGAGTGAGCAAGTAGTTACAACTTTAAACTTCAATGGGTATTCATTAGATTTACCCGTGAAGATAATGACGTGTGGTAGTGTTTAATATGTGTTGGAAATTAAATATTGACTTTAACTTTAAAAGTCTGGGATAAATTCATTTAGGGCACCAAATTAGTAGCTGGTAAGGGAGATAAAATCCGGTTTTTGCTAGACAAATGGACGGGTAATCAAACTCTTTGAGAGTTGTTTCCTCGTCTATTTCGGTTATCGACCAATAAAAATTCTCTGATGAGTAACATTCTCTCTCCCATCCCCTTCCAATCCAATATGGAATCTAGAATTCTCCAGGAACTTTAATGATAGAGTTTTTGAAGATTTCATTTCTCTCCTAAACATACTTGAAACCACAAAAATAGACCCCCTTGTTCCGGATAAAAGAATTTGGAACGGTCACCCTCTGGTTCTTTCTCGCAAATCTTTCTTCAATGGCCTTTGTCAACCTTTGTGTAATTCTCTGTTCCCACAATTCAAATTCATTTGGAAGGGTGTGGTGCCTTCAAAATTAAAAGTTTTTGCTTGGTTAGTGTCTTTGGGGAAGGTAAATACTTGTGACTCGTTACAATTGAGAAGACCTTTTTTGTGCATATCCCCATCCTTTTGTATCATGTGTAGGAAGGAAAATGAAACCATTGATCATGTCCTCATCCATTGCGAGATTGCCAAAGGGATTTGGAGTAGAATTATGCAAATATTTGAAGTATCGAGTGCTCTTCCAAGAAAATAGACAGATTTGATTCTCATTAAATGGTCTTTTGGAGGCAATGGAAAGAAAAAAAGGAGCTTTGGAAACTAATCGTTATGGCAGCAGCTTGGGTATTATGGAAGGAAAGGAACAGAAGGATCTTTGATGGCTTGGAAAGATCTTTAGACGACATTTGGGACAACATATTATTCTTCTTAGGACTTTGGGCTAGAGCAGCCGGCATTTGTAGTGTTTTAGATAATTTTCTGTTTTCTTTGGACCCTTTTAGTTCCCTATGTACCAGTGTAGCGAGCTGCAACTAGGGCGATGTTGCTTCCCTAGCTGTATATGTTTTCTGGTGGATGTTTTGCAACCTCTTGTCTTTTCTCTGGCAATAAAAGACTCATTTTCCTATCAAAAAAAAATATTGGCTTTAACTAAGCAGTAGAAGTGAATCTTTTGGGGGAAAAAAAAGTTAGACCAAACACAAGCTAAGTCTTTTACTATTTTGATTTGTGTGTGTAACTTGTCAAATATTATCCAATACTGGTACTGCAGTTGTAACTCATCCATATCACTTTGTTTTCCGGCTTCTCTACATTGTACGATTTGTTTATCAGTCCTATCAGTGAACTTGTGTCCACGGATTTAACTGATTCAGCTGTGGCGAACTTAAAAGTAGAATGGTTTCTCTAGCATTTTTCAGCATTTTGCGTTAAGCTATTCTCATCATTCTGCTTTAAGGTATAAACCTGCAATTTACTGGTACAATACAGAAAAGCACGAATATATTTGGGATTTAATGGTACATTATGATTTCGACGTAATGAATAAATTTTCCAGGTACCATCTTGATAGTTGTTTCTCACTAAAAATTATTGTCAAAATTAATCATGTTTAAGCCTTAAGGAATCTATGAAAAGATTGATGCCATGTGCAAAATTGTGACTTTTGGCACCTGAAATCTGGATCCCACCTGAAAGGGTGATGTGCTTATTTTTCTGTCTAACCGAAGTTGCTTTTCTTGTGCAGGATTAAGGAAGATGATAAGATGATCCAAGCAGAGGGCATAGAGTCCCTTTCTGAGGAGGAACTCCGTCAAGCATGCCGAGATCGTGGCTTACTTGGATTGCTTTCAGTTGATGAAATGCGGCAGCAGGTTTCTTCAAAACTTTGCGAAAATGTTTGTTAGGTTCTAGAAGTGCAAATAAGAACACTGAGCAGTGACCTCTAAGTCATTGTATAAGAAGAAAATACATTATTAAAAATTAAACAATAAACATTTGTTTAGTTTTGGTGAAATTTGCAGAAGTTATGTTCACATTCACTCTGACATCATCCGGACTGGATAAGTGGGAGCATCATCTTTCGTTTCTTTGTATTTATATATAATTCGTAGTATCTCTATCTTTTTTTACTAGATTCTACCTTCCTCCCAATTTTGACTAACTTCAATATGATTATTATCTTTCTTAAATCAAAGGCTCCTTCTGGTAGGGCACTCTTATAATGCATGCCCATTATAACCTTGATTCTCCAAAAACTAAACTGTATTCTCGAACTCTACTTTTTCCAGTAGAATCAACCTTATATAGAGACGAGATATGTATTTCTTTTTATGGGATCTTATATTGTGTTGGTGGATCAACGGGGTAAAGGAGCTCCAGATTTTGCATTGGGTGGAACTATTTCTCACTTGGGTCTTGCTCTTCCCTGAAACTATAATGAAGTTTTTCTCGTGTAAATCCTTCTTGAAAATCCTTTGTCAACCATCCCAAGAAACAAATTTCCCTCAATTCAAGTTCATTTGGAAGGGAGTGGTAAGCTCAAAAGTCAAAAAGTTTTTGCTTGGTTGGTTTCTTTAGGGAAGGTTAACACTTGTGATTTGTTGCAATTGAAGAGCCTTTTTTTTTGTTTTATATCCCCTTATGTGTAAGAAGGAGATTGAAGAATAGATCATGTCTTAATTCATTGTGAGTTTCCTAGAGAGATTTGGGGATAGAATTTTGCACATGTTTGGCGTAGTAGGTCCTCTACCAAAAAGATGGGTAGATTTGATCCTCACTAAGAAGTCTTTTGGGGGAAATAGGAAGCAAAAGAAAGCGTTGTGGAGGTTGATTGTGTGTGCTGCAGCTTGGACTACTTGGATGGAGGGAAATCGAAGAATTTTTGATAATGTGGAGAAATCAGTGGAGGATATTTGGGATAGTATCATTTTCTTCACAGGTCTTTGGGCTAGAGCTGCTGGAACATTTGGTGATCTGGACAATTACTTCTTTCGACTTGACCCACCCATTTAGAGCATTATGTACTGTTGTGTCCAGCTTAGCTTAACATCGAATGGTTGACTTTTTTAGTTTTGTTCTGTCTTTGTGGGTGGAACGCTCAACTACCTTTTTCGTTGTATCTTTTTTAGGCTGTTTTTCGCAATAAAGTTTGTTGTTTCTTGTCAAAAAAATAAATTAAAAAAATAATGAGGTATCGGAAAATTTGTTGTCGTGGACTTGGAGGCAATGTTTTTGTAATGACTCTAATCTACCCAAAGTTATACTCGGACAGAGGATGACTTGAAGGGCCATTTGCCTGTAACCACTCTAATCTACTCAAAATTATACATAGATTGGGAGACTCTTGAAAATGAATATTCTACAAGGTTGCTTACTTGCTCTTCCTTTAGTTCCACAATTGATATTGACATGTTTAAGCTGTCTCCTCGCATAACTGCAGTACTACATACTGATGCCACTAAGAACTCTTCATGTTGATAATGTAGTAATAGTTTTTCAAGTCTGTGTCCTAACAATCTTCTTTTCCTCAATCAGCATGATGAATGGTGATTTCTTTCTTGTTACTATGCCCTTGATAAATTGTGCACATTATGATAGTTCTACTAGGATTTCAATCTCAATACTTGGAGACTAATTTCTGCAGCTACGAGATTGGCTGGACTTGTCTCTCAACCATTCAGTACCATCTTCTTTATTAATTCTTTCCAGGTACTCTGAACTCCCTCCATCTGCATGATGTTTGAATTGTTGAACATTTGATAACTCTCATTCTGTCACCCGCTTCCAGAGCTTTTAGTGTGTCCGGTAAAGTAAAGCCAGAGGAAGCTGTGCAAGCTACACTTTCCTCACTGCCTGATGAGGTGGTGGACACTGTTGGAGTTATAGCTCTGCCATCTGAAGATTCTGTTTCAGAAAGGAGGAGGAAGTTAGAGTTCCTAGAAATGCAAGAAGAACTAATCAAGGTTTTGATTTCACTTGCTTTCTCTTGCATGGACTCCTAAATTCAAGGTGTCAATAAATAAAATGATGAATTGAGAAAATTAAAATCTGATAATTATTTGTTTGATCACACTGGGTTGTTATATTTCCTCCCTCAAGTCCTCAACATAGTACTCTTCAAGTATTCAATAGTTCGGGCATGTGGTATCATCAACAAATTGCTAAAATAGTTTTGACAAAACTATAGAACTTTATTGACTTCGAGAAATAAATGTGCATATGGAGAAAGGGGGCAGAGAATTCTGTTACTTCCTCGCATGTGTTAGATCTAAATTTATTGTGGAAATCTCTGTTCTTGACCACTTGTCAGGCATTTGTAATTAGTCTCCCCATCAGGACTTGTTCAAGTAACAACCGGCATCCCAGCTATTAGTAATTCATGCCTATTGTTAAAATCTTGTCACAGGCTTATTCTAACAGTTATGTTCACCTTCGGGTCTTTCTTTTCGGTTAGTAACCTCTCTCCTTTTTGTGTTTTTGGTGGTTACAGGAGGAGGTAGAGAAAGAGGAAGAGGAGCAAGCTAGGTTGAAGGAATCTGCTTCAAGGCAGAAGGATGTGGCTTTGGAAGAGATGAGGACTGCAACAGCTAAAGAAGCGAAAGAAATAGAATCACCAAAAACTTTGGACAAGCAAGAGCAACTTTGTGAGCTAAGTCGTGCATTGGCTGTTTTAGCATCAGCATCTGTAAGAATGAGCTACTCAGAGTCAATATATTTCTTAAATGTTTTCATTTCATAAGTATACTTGCTTTCTTGCTTTCAGTCTGTAAGCAGGGAGCGTGAAGAGTTTTTGAGACTTGTCAATAAAGAGGTAACTACAGATAACATTTTGTTGTATCTGATCCGTGTGGTAGTGTAAATTGAAAGCCTACGAAAAGGATAATAAGCTAGATTGATGGTTATTTCACTTAATTCATCTGTCTTGTGCACAGCATTTATTGAGAAGATCTCTAAGCAGCATCGAGCACTGTGTTTCTTGAGATCTCTCACCCGCATTTGCCAAGTGAGAACCTGAGTACTTTATGTTTACTGATAGTATGTTATTTGCAGGTAGAGTTGTACAATAGCATGGTGGAAAAAGAGGGTACAGATGGAGAAGAAGCCAAAAGGGCTTATAAAGCTGCAAGAGAGGACAGTGGCCCAGATGATGAGCAAGCTGCAGGCGACAAAGTTTCTTCAGCTCTCATAGACAGGGTAATACATGGTTTAGAAATCAATGTACCATGCATTGGCATCCAAATCAGAAGCCAGTTTCCATTTGGATTGAGATTTATGCAATATTATTAAGTGAGTTGTCATATGTTAACTATTACTTCCACATATTCAGGTTGATGCAATGCTCCAAAAGCTTGAACAAGAGATTGATGATGTGGATGCTAAAATTGGTGATAGATGGCGATTACTTGACAGGTACAGTATGGAGTTTACAATACTCGTGTTTGAGACACTTGTTCGTCTTTTAGACATTTGAAATATGGATATACAATTCTTTTATTTTTGTTCTCATAATTCTTCATACTACTTTGTGAAATGTTCGACTTCGGATGCCTGATATTTTTGGTTCTCATTCACATCTATGACCACCTGCCCAAGCAAATGGATGTTTCTGCAATTTTTATGTCTAATTGAAGGCTACTGAGGATGACATTGTGTTAGAACTTTCGATATGCACATCACTTGTTGGAGCTGGATTACCAACTCTTGATTGAATGAAATGGTATACCCATCAAATATTTTATAAAAAACTGTGACCTGAATGATTTTGCTGTTGTGCACAAAAATCACACACCTTCATCAGGAGCAAGACTTTACTAACTAAACCCCTAGATGAAAGATTTTGATGAATTAGATATCTGGGAACAAAAAGGAACTGTTATGTTCATTGATTTTTCCATCTGCCACATGGTCTCACATGTATTTGGATATTATGCTTTTTGTTTGTTTTATATCCATTTATGTACCTACTGTCAAGTAATTAATGATATTTATATGGTAAAGAACTCCTGGAAATCATTGGATTCACATTTTTGTCAAAGGGATTACGATGGCAAGGTGACGCCGGAAGAGGTAGCATCTGCAGCTATGTACCTGAAGGACACCTTGGACAAGGAGGGTATTCAGGAACTCATTGGCAATCTTTCCAAAGATAGAGGTAGCTTACTCCACTATATTTTCTTATTCAGGTTCTAGCATTTTCTGTCCAATGAAATATAAGCTTTCAACTTATTAGTGCCTGATAGCGTGTTTTTGCAACATTTCTGCTCAATATGCTTTATTTTCTATGCTTGAGATGCACTAGAAGATGTTCCGTAGACTACTTCCCAGCGCTGCATATATTGAATCATGCTATCTATTTGATTTTATGTGAAACAGTCTATTTTTATGCTTTTCGTTCCTCTGACATTCCTGTCCAAATTTGTGCTGAAATTAACAAATTCTCCTTTTCATTTAATGTTTCTGCTCCACAGAAGGAAAAATTCTCGTGGAAGATATTATCAAATTTGCCAACCAGACGGATGAAGATACTGAAACAGCTGAAGCTGGGAGGAAGCCATAATTGATTCACAGTTAATAGTATATTTTTCTATTGTGCAATCTTAACCTGAAACCTTTACATGGAGCTTTTCAATGGGTTCTGCCCTAAGCAAAGAAATTGGTATTTCATTTTAAACTTTTTTGATAGAATAATATGCCATTATTTTCGAAAATAGAAGAATCCACGTGTTGGGCATACCTGCATATCCAGTTTTGTTGCCGTAACACTGCTGTATATGATATGTTTGAAAAATCTTGCTTATAAGATATGAAGGTAGCACTCCAGATCAGAGGTGCTCACATGGATTGTTTCATGTGATTACAGGAGAGAGCAAGGTACCGTATATCACACTCATCAAGTGGGAGATCAATATTAGTTATTTATTACAAGCGGTTATGATTAGCAAACAATGACTTGGTGACGTGACATGAATTTATTTATTTTTATCTTAAATAATATGTTTAACATGGAATGAAATGAATAATAAAACTAAAATAAGAGGAAAAATAGATTGTTGAGGAAGTTATTACATTCAAACCTAGACTAGGAAGAGAATGGGCTTTGTTTGTGTTAATTACTTTGTACTTCAAATATTATTTTTGGTTATTATATGAAAGTCAAATTTTAATATTAATTATTAGACATTTCAAAGCAGATTTTTGTTACTACTTAAATAAATAAATATAAAAAGATAGTTTTTAGTAAAATAAAAGCTTATCCAAACACGCATTAGGGTATGTTGAATAAAGATTTGAGATAAAATGATTTTTTAATATTTGGACCAGAAACAAAAAAATCTTTAAAAATATGTAAAGAAAATTGTCAAATTAATGAATAAGTAACTGAAAATGATGGTGGGGAAAGTTGATTTTTTTTTTTAAAAGAAAGCTAATTTTTTTAAATAAATTTTGTCAAACAAACTCTAAATTCAAACTCAAAAATATTAAACCTGGAGCTCAAATCTCTCGTTAGAATCTATAGTTTTTTATTATTATTAGTATTTTATTACATTATATGACCTATTAGTTTATTGTTAGCAAAATATCAATTTATTTATCAACTGTTAACTCTGTTAGCACATATATTTTTCTTCATATTTTTTCATATTTTTTAAAATCTAAATTTGATCAAATAAACCATCCACATATTTCGTGAGATTCATTTATATTACTAAATCTCTGCAGTTCAACTTTACTGATTCTCTCTTTTCCTACTCCTAAAACTCATTTTTAAAAGTTTGCTAAATTGTTTGCTAAAAATCGATTGTTAAATACTAAGTTATTGAAATTTTTTACACTTTTAGTATTATATTTTAGTTCGAAAATTGAAAACTAATGTATTTTTGGTTGTGCATTCTTTTATTTTTATTATTATTATTATTATTATTATTATTATTATTATTGTTGTTGTTGTTGTTGTTCTGAAACGTTCTTTATTCTTCTTCTTCCTTCTTCTTTTCATTTTTTTTTTTTTAAGTATTTTTGAAATGTTCTTTTATTTCTTTTTCATTACTCTAGGACGAAAAGAAAACCAAAAAAAAAAAAAAATTGATTGGGTCTTGACGGCTTGCCACACCCCGTGGCTTTTACCAACTTGCACTCCCAATATTCACACTTGAAAACGCTAAAATAGACACAACCAAAAATGAAAAATTTCTGTCCACGGTCCCCCACACACCCCGCCGCGCCGGTAGTAAGCAATAAGTTCGTTCAATTTGAATTTGCTGCCCCTTGATCCTGTATGTTATCTCTCCGTCTCTGCATCCTTGTAACTGTTGCAAGGTTCAAACTGCAAATCGTATGGAGTAATAAATCTCTAACCATCAATTTCAGGCAAGCATTAATAGTTTTGGCTTCAAAGTATTTCGATATATTTTTATGTTGATGCTTGCAATGTCCACAAACGCATGCACATATTGTATTCAATAATCCAACTTACCTGACTTTGGGGCCGCCGGGTACTGAACCCACCGATTTTTGGCAATGAACTTCGCAAACTCCCGAGTAATTTTACATATTTATGACTACCTGTTTATGACAATTGACATATTTGATTAGATGTTTTAATTTTGCGATGCTTTTTACAATTTTTGTTTAAACTTCAATAAAGGTTAACTTTTGAGGAAATGAATGTCTTCTCGAGGAATTCTATACTTGCTTATTTGATGTAAGTTATGAAATTTAAGACTTCTTATGCCTAGAAGACCGTTGATGAATGTATGTGAATTTTCTTTAATGTAACTGCGGTGCATTTTGCAATGTTGATATATTAATCTTCTCTCAGCAGCTTTCAATGAGTTCAGACTGTGATTAGAAGCAACAAAAAGATAATGCGCCATGGACAAGGAGGAAAAAGGACTGCTCTGTTTCATTTATGTACCTCTTTTCTTGTGCCTATTCACACAAGATTTATATCTGCAGCAAGTGCTGGACCTGCAGTGTCCAAGCTTCGAAACCTTCTTGTTGTGGCATCCATTGCCAAAGCTCTGTCGAAGCCTGGAGGAATTAAGTCACTGGAAAAGGATTTGAGTTCTATTCCGTTATCTGAGGATCTTGTCCTCCAACTTCTCCATCGTAGTTCTCTTGATGCAAGCAAGAAATTGGATTTCTTTCATTGGTGCTCTCTAAGACAGAATTACAAGCACTCTGTAGATACGTACTCTCAGATCTTCAGAACCATTTGTAATCATCCCCACCAGCATCATGATGATATTTTCCACTTGCTTGCCTCTATGAAGGGGGATGGGGTGGTCCTTGATTCATCAACTTTTAAATTGATCCTAGATGCATTCATCAAATGTGGCAAGGTTTGATTCAGCTCTGCAAATTTTTGATTATCTGGAGAAAGACTTGACTAGGACTGGCTGTTTGAGCCCTGATATATATAGCTCGGTTCTTGTTGCTCTTGTAAGGAAAAATCAAATCAGCTTAGCTTTGTCGATTTTCCTCAAGCTCTTGGATTCTAGTGCGGGTACTAATGAGAAGGTTGTCATTCCTGATGCTATTGCTTGTAACGAGTTGCTTGTTGGTCTTAAGAAAGGTGACATGAAAGAACAATTCAAACAAGTCTTTGCTAAACTGCGCAACACAAAGATATTTCCACTGGATAGATGGGGTTATAATATTTGCATACATGCATTTGGGTGTTGGGGTGACTTGCTTACTTCCTTAAGCTTGTTTAAAGAGATGAAAGAAAAGAGTGGCTTTTTGGGTCCTGATTTGTGTACATATAACAGCCTCATTCATGTGCTTTGCTCTCTTGGGAAAGTGAAGGACGCTCTCATTGTTTGGGAGGAGTTGAAGGGATCCTCAGGTCATGAACCTGACACCTTCACTTATCGAATTCTTATTCAAGGTTGCTCTAAATCTTACAGAATTGATGACGCAATGAAAGTATTTGGTGAGATGCAATATAATGGTATACGCGCTGAGACTGTTGTTTATAATGCTCTCCTTGCTGGTTTGCTCAAGGCAAGGAAGCTGATGGAAGCATGCAACCTATTTGAGAAAATGGTTAACGATGATGGTGTGAGGGCCTCGTGCTGGACCTATAATATACTAATAGATGGGTTGTTTAAAAATGGAAGAGAAGAGGCTGCTTATACTATGTTTTGTGATTTGAAGAAAAAGGGCAATAATTTTGTGGATGGGATAACTTACAGCATAGTCATTTTGCATCTTTGCAGGGAGAGACAGCTTAGGGAAGCATTTCAATTGGTAGACGAGATGGGCGCCTGGGGATTTGAAATAGATTTGGTTACTGTGACTTCAATTTTGATTGCAATTTATCGTGAAGGTCAATGGGATGGGGTAGAGAGGCTTATGAAGCACATTAAGGATGGGAATTTGGTCCCTGCTGTTCTTAGATGGAAAAAAAACATGGAGATTCTTCTGAAAAATCCCGAAAGCAAAAATATGGACTTTACGCCCATGTTTCCATCCAATGGTGATTTTACTGAGATTTTGAGGGGGACACATGAAAATGGCACTGGGCTTAGTGCAGAGGACAGTAAACGAGAAGTAGATGAAACTGATGAGTGGTCATCTTCCCCATATATGGATCTGCTGGCAGACCAAATCAGCTCAGAGAGCTATCAACCCTTCTCTCTTTCGAAGGGTGTTCGAGTCGAGGATAAAGGCTTAGATTCTTTTGATGTAGACATGGTAAATACCTACTTATCTATATTTTTGGCCAAGGGAAAATTAAGTTTATCCTGTAAGTTATTTGAAATATTCACTGATATGGGCGTTGATCCTGTGAGCTACACTTACAATTCCATTATGAGTAGGTTTGTCAAGAAGGGATATTTCAAGGAGGCTTGGGGCGTCTTCCATGCCATGGGTGAGACTGTTTGCCCTGCAGATATGGCGACATACAATGTGATAATTCAAGGCTTAGGAAAGATGGGACGAGCAGATATAGCGTGTGCTGTTTTAGACAAACTAATGAAGCAAGGTGGCTATCTTGACATTGTAATGTATAATACTTTGATTAATGCCCTTGGGAAAGCTGGGCGACTTGATGAAGCGAACAAGCTGTTTCATCAGATGAAGACTAGTGGAATAAATCCTGATGTTGTGACTTATAATACGCTTATCGAGGTTCATGGCAAGGCTGGTCGGTTAAATGATGCTTATAAGTTCTTGAGGACGATGTTGGATGCTGGATGTGCACCAAACCATGTTACTGATACGACTCTTGATTTTCTGGAGAACGAAATTGAAAAACGGAGGTACCAGAAGGCTTCTATTAAAGGCACTAAATTGGATG
The DNA here is from genome assembly GCA_018223645.1 of Jasminum sambac. Taxonomy (NCBI): domain Eukaryota; kingdom Viridiplantae; phylum Streptophyta; class Magnoliopsida; order Lamiales; family Oleaceae; genus Jasminum; species Jasminum sambac. The sequence continues at coordinate 37,193,119 of CP073645.1, read as the reverse complement.
ATTCAGTATGAATAACAGTTTTATAAGCAGGTTTGTTGAGGTTGCTCTGATATTTGGGCTATGGTTGCAATTAGACATTTCTTGAACTGTGTTATAAACTTGTAACGTTATGTATTCAGCTCTGTTTTAACATTTTCTTTACTTCGAATTTTCTTGTTACTTTTTCTTATATTATATTGATTTTCAACCGTAGGTGTCAATTCTTTTTTTCTTCTTCTTCTTCTTCGGGAGGAGCGTTATCTGTCACAGGTGTAAACTTTTGTGACATTTTAATTTTATTTTGTCATTTTCTCTAAAAATCTTTTTGTTTTTTTTTTCCATGAAAGAAGCTTTATCAAACAAGCACTAAAATTTATCCCAATATTTAGTTAAAAATCAATTTTTACTTTCTAACGCAAATTCAAGAATCCAGGTCACCCCCTGTTTTCATACATTTCATGATGCTCACCCGTATATGTTAATAACATGAATCAGTTGTGGATTAGGTTTAAACAAGAACCTGAACTCTAAACATGCTTATAAACGTTCAGACTAAATTAGTTTCAAGAATAGAATTGATTGCACATATCAATTAGTCCTGTGTGATATAAACCACGTATACCACTAGCAGCAATGTGACATCGAAACAATAATTCAGCGCAGCTGCTAATACACCTACAACATTTGCTGGTAACCTCAACAAAAATAAAAAGTGGGACACACACAAACCAAAGGGAACCATGCTAAGCGGCTGGGGTGTTCAATGTTATATACACAAGCAATGAGTCAAATATGGCTCTGCTCGAGAGCCATATTTGAGTCAAAATGTTATACACACAATCAACAACCAGGTTACAACATGTTAGTCTCTTCCCACACCAAGAAGCCACTGCGCTAAATGAGTCAAATATGGCTCTGCTCGAGAACTGCTGCTCAATATTGGTCCCAGACTCTGCAGTTCAGCAGTAAATTCCCTCTCAAATTTCCTGCAAAGTATGCGCATTAACCAATGTGAGAGCAAATTCCCTTAGCACGTTAAACTATATGAGGCAGACGATGAAATCCCTCTCAAATTTCACAAGTTAGCCAGTGACTCTGTGTGAGATAGAGAGAGAAAGCAAGGTCACAGTAAAAATTACAATATGGATTCAATGACTGTTGCATTTTCAGAAGCTTCTTTCTGAGATGGGATCCTCAGTTTCAACTTCTTGTACTTTTCGACATTTGGAGAACCATTGGTCTCGGTAGTGTCATTTGAATAGGTAATCAACCACTGAGTAGCCGCCGCATATTGAAGGCAAATCAGTTTCATCCTCTCCACCTTCTGCATTGAGAAAATTAATCACTGAACAAGGCATGGAGCGGCAACAAATTCTAAAGGCCAACATTTATTTCTTTTCCCAATATTATGACTCGGGTAAATGATTTACCAAATCAAACAACTGAAAAGGTGTATACTGAAGAGAGAGTTCAAAGAATTGCTCTTGAAATAACTAAATGGGGACAAACGTGACTCACCTTCAAAAGAACCGGTGAAAGAAGCAAACATTCTCTCAGACATTTCTCAAGGAAGAAATTGTGGTACTGTATAACCTACTTCATGTAATGAAAAGGATTAGAAGCAAAACAACATGTCAACATACGGCACAAAAAAAGAATGTTGTTTACTAGTTCAGTTTTCCTCAAAGAAATATGCTAGGTAATATACTTTCTGTATCTGGTAAAGGTTAATACTTGTGACTTATTACAATTGAGAAGGCCTTTTTTTGTGCATTTCCCCATCTTTTTGCATTATGTGTAGGAAGGAAGATGAAAACATCGATCATATCTTGATCTATTGTGAGTTTGCTAAGGAGATATGGAGTAGGATTTTGCACCTATTTGAGGTATCAAGTGCTCTACCAAGAAAGTGGTCAAATTTGATCCCCTATTAAATGGTCTTTTGGAGGTAGTAGGAAACAAAAAAAAGGAGCTTTGGAAACTGCTTGTAATGGCAGCAGCTTGGGTGTTATGGATGGAAAGGAATAGAAGGATTTTCGACAACTTGGAGCGATCTTTAGACGATATTTGTGATAATATATTATACTTCTCAGGACTTTGGGCCAGAGCAGCCTGGATTTTTTGTGATTTAGAAAATTTCTTGTTCCGTTTAGATCCCTTTAGTTCTCTTTGTACCATTGTACCTAGTAGGAACTAGACTTTGAATATTCCTTTTTTGGGGGATGGCCTCCCCACCTGCTTTTTGTTAACTTTCTGTTTTCTTTGGCAATAATATAACTAGTTTCCTATAAAATAAAATAAAATAAATAAAAAATAAAACTCTGTGTACCTCATCGATGCTCTTAGCTGTTTGAAGTCTGTTATGCATCACGTGCCAATTTGGCTCAATGACCTGTTCAAAGACATAATGTGATGGAAAAAGTATTTGCAGCCAGTCTTTAAGTTTGATAGAAAACACTAAATGAGATCAACGCTAAAATCATTGTCTAGTCTTCATCCTTTATCTGATTAACACATTTAACCATAGAATATGGCAATCCTCCAACAGTACTGCCACAAACTATCCATTGTACGTTGGAAAATGATACTTAATGCAAGAAATTAATTTAAGAACCACAATCACAAAGAATTAGAAAAGGGGATTTTGTGTGCTCTAGCACCTATCTTCATCTACATTACCGCGACTAGAAATCAGAAAGAGAGAAAAACCATTCCCAACATCAACAGGAAAAAGAATATGAAAGGAGAATCATGAGCGAACACTTGCCTCGAAAGTCAGATAGTGCAGAAGGCTGTTGATAAATTTAAGCATATTACGACACAGCAAAGATGACACACAGATAGTTATCCCTTGCATGTCAAGTCTGCGGAGGCCCTAAAAATGGGGGAGAAAAGCAACATTTCAGAAAATCTTTTGGGAGAAAAGAAAGCTATAGGGCAACAATCTGCAACAATATAGACTCAGAGAGTGTTAGGGTGTGTGTTTTTATATGTTTTTATGTGTTTTGATGTGATATAGGAGAGAGAAAAAGTGGAATTGAATGGTGGAGATTTGTGTAGTACAGGTAGGTCCCACGAGATTTGTGTGTAAAAATATGTAAAAATGTGTAAAAATGAGTAGGAGAACATGGGCTCATACTTGATGCAATTGCCATGCTGCACAAAGTTGCCTGTTTACATGCTTACAGTGAAACAGAAAGCGAAAAATCAGCTGGTATTTTGTTAGAGCTTTTCTTGATATGACGAGGGATAACGGCCATCGGACCTGAAACACAAAAATGAGATTTCAATAAAATACTAATGAAATTACTTTACAACATGAGGAACCAGCTGAATAGATCAAAGTTCCTCAAACTTGACCGGCAGTTGTTCTAGCTAACACAAATCTGGTTTATTCTCTGTTGGCCATCCAACTGCTATTTTGTTATTTCAGCATGAGAACAGGTGAAGATATATTAATGACTAATCCTATATGCAGAAGTGAAACAAGATAGTTGTGTTACTCTGAACAGTAATACATCCAAGGAAAAAATAATAAATAATCAATAACAGCTGAATCACAAATACTGCAATATTTTGGAGTTTGAAGCATAATTTGCTGGGACCACAGACAAGAATAAGAATTAAGAAAGACTGAGAAAGGAAACAGAATGCCACAATGTATACGGACCTTGTAACTCAAAGAGAATGTTTCCAACCCTGTAATGCTCACTGGTTCTTCTAAGTTGCTACTGCTGGAGACAAGTTGGCTGATTTCAAGATCTTTCAGCGTACTCAACCTTCTCAATAATGTGGTTTGTTCCTGAAAAAGAAATGGAGAACTTTGTAATTAAGATGGAAGGAATACAGTTCTGTGTCATACAGATTTAACCACTCAACGCTTACCACACAACATGTTAAGTCCTCATGGCAGGGATCCGCTACAGCTGCTGTGGATCGCAATGCAAGGTCCAGCAGAGACTATCGAACAAGAAGAATTTGCATTATAAATTTTTCAGGAGAGATTGTAATTAATAGTAGATTGAAAATTTCAATTTGTTATATTTACATGAAATACGCAAGTGAGAGTAACCATACCTGTAGCTTTTCAACAGATATTTCTTCGGGCTTTTTCAATAGCTCCTCTCGAGCTATATCCATAAAGTGAACTAAAAAATCACCCTGCAAATATTGAAGTAGTCATGAAATACCTCAGCAGGTATTACCAAGCATGAAAAATTACAGATAATTCAAATAACCAAAATGATCAAAAAAGGACTTCAATATATAAATAGAGGACCCTCAAACTTCTCTTTCCTATTTGACCTTCATTAAATTAATAATGACCCAGCCAAACCGTAAACCTAATGACTCATCAAACCAAATGGTTTTCTGTAGCATGTCAGTTGTACTTGTACACATAGGGATCCATCATCCCACCCCTTTTACTTTAATAACAAATAAATAAGCTTTGTATTTCATCCATTATTAGTTTAACTTGCGAGTTACCTTACCTGATCAAGGAGAAGATAGTGTTTGATTGACCTCAGTTTTCCCATTAAGTCATACTGATAATAACATAAAGAAAAATTATCAGAAAAGCAAGTTTACATCATAGCATAAAGCACTTGCTTGGTCAATAACTATGGAAGATATCAATACCTTCTCTTTTATGAGATTTAATAGTTCACCACTGGAAAAATCGTAAGCAGCTTTGATACACTCAAGATAATGATGACTGGATCCAACGGATGTCAACTTTGAATTGTCTGCCACGGGGACCTACCGATAACAGTCTGATCAAAAGCCTATTCTCATATACTGAAGACAATTAAAAACAGTAGGTGCAAGAGAATCGTGAGATAAACCTGAACGTTGTGCCCACATTCTTTCATGACATTTAAATATTTTCCGGTGGTCAAAATTGTTTCAGCAGCATTTGCAAGGAAACTAGGGACATCACTTTTCAGGCTGTAACGTTGTTGCCAATATTTAGCATCGTAATCTTGAGTCAGACTTTCCTATTTAAAGTTCAAAGTTCAAAATTCAAAGTGGTTAGCTCCTAAAGTTTAAGTCTAATGGATCTTTAGTTTACAAAAAGGCCATACACCTTTTGGAGAGACTTGTTTTCAGCAATGAAAAATTCACCATAAGGATCGTCAATCACTCCTTCATAAACCCACCTGAATTTGGAGGAAAAAAATTGATGTGAAAAAATGTTGACAGGAATGAATAAAGGAATAGTGCAAAAGAGAAGACTTGCTATCCAGGATCCAAATAAATTTCAAGAATATGAAGGATCGCTAATGAAATTTAAAGGAAGATTGGGCAATGGATCAGCAGCACCTTTAATACGTGTTAGAAACTCATATACCTTACATGCATTAACTAAGTCTTCTTATACCTTAGTTCCATCTTAGTACATTAACAATCCAAGAAACACACAATATAGCGGGTGATAGGATTTATTTTTTATGGTTTTTTATGAATTTTAATGTAAAAGAGGGGAGAGAATGAGTGGAGTTGAATGGTGGAGATTTGTGTAGTACATGTGGGTCGCACGAAATATGTGAATGTGATTGATTTAGGCTGAAAAAAAAATAGATAAAAATTCATTAAAAAGTTTTTAAAAGTAGAAAAAAATGAAGCCTACCATGGGCATAAAAACAAGTTTTTTTCTCAACAACCATGTTTCTACACGGAGACAATCTCATTTCATCAACACCCTTGCTTGTCTGCCGCTGAATACTTGATGCATGTTTCCAGCTCTCCTCTCACAAGCCATTTGATGTACCAATTTAAATGAGGACAACAGCTGCAAATAATAGAATTTAGGCCTTGTTCTTTCCATTGTTAATAGAAAGTTTTAGAATTACGTGTAGATTATGTGGTTGAAAATGAGAGATGATGTATTAAAAAATATAAAATAATTATGTGTGGCTGAAAAAGAGGGGAGAGAGAAAATTTTTAATTTTATAGTGGAAAGAACAAGGCCTTATTTTTATCTATCATATCTACATCAAGCTGCTACAAACCAGTTGTTCCATATTCCAATTTTATGACAGGAATTCAAATACCACATGCAAACTGGAAGCCACTTATAGGAAGGAAAAGGGAAGTGAGGTTATCATCAACTCTAGCAACATGAACATACATAATGGTATGCATGCATCATTGTTTAGTAGCAGGAAATAAGAAAAAACTACAGCTGAAGATGAAATATGGTGAATTTGAATACTTAGCGATCCTATCAGAACTAAATTGGATACTATATGCATTCCGCCTTCATACAGAAAAATCAATTTGACAGAAAACAAAAACTAAAAGCATATCCCGTGGTTACACGATGACATTGGAAAGAAAGGACATCCATGTCAATTCCTAGAGATCACGTCTCCAGACAAAAATGTATACTTTTCTTAGGCGAGGAAAAAAAGTTCAACTAATTAGCTGTTGACAGAATTAGATGTTTGCAGACTAGGAATTGACATTGCTAACAGAGCAGGAAATGCATAATATGCATGTGAAAGACATGGGGGGCATCAACCAATAATTTCTTATGCATAAAGTTGTTATTGCTAAGCCTTTAATGGCAATGAAGACCTCTCTAGTATTCCAAGATATGCGGTGCTTGTGCATTGTGTCATCTTTTCCAGCAGCGATCTGATTACATGGTCACCAGCCATAGCCTTTGCCTGGAAAAGGTAACATTTAGACACAAAAATGTATATCAAGGCAACTGATGAATCTATTGATTTGAGACATCTTAAATGATAGTGGCTAAATAAATCATACCTGGCTTTGCAAGAGGTTAAGAACAGCAGAACCCGTAAAATTATTGGCTGAAGCCCTCTTTGTCACTATGGACAAAGCTTGCATTGATCCCATCATTGGCTATAAAAATATGATAAAACATAAGCTGAGATAAAGGTCATGGTTCTGCAAACAAGGAATTTAAAGTGAAGGGATGTTACAAGTAGACCTGACAATAGAACCATAACCCTTGAATAGAAAGTCTTCCCAGTCGAAACTGATGCTCAAGCTGAGCCACCATAGCTTGATAATCCTGAAATAGACATTAACACATCGAGTTACACAGATACTTAGTCCTTACCATAGCTCACAAGATGTGTTTGAAGATGGGAAGAAACAGGCAAACTGTAGTACTCAACAAAATAAAATGCTACAAAACTGCTACATTTGCAACAGAAAGGGAGAAAAATCCTTGCAAAGCTTTCTATTTCTGGTGGAATGGAGACAGTAACAGAATAATTAAAATCCTTTCCCCTTTCATTCATCCAACTTAACTCTTCCAATGAGAAAAATCCCTTAAAACCCACGAGCAACAGTAATCTGTATCTTTTCCTAATTCTCGTGTTATCTATCAATGGCAATTAGAGGAGTAAAGACATTCTGCCAATGCACAATGCTACAATATATGATATGCATGACTACCAACAATGGTAAATCACACCTAATCCAGCCATTCTACATCATGCTATGCAAGATCATTATTAAGTATAGTATAATCATAGAAAGAATTATTGAAGGAAAGAGAATTTATCAAAGAACTTGTGAGGTCACAAAAACCTACTAGAAGAAGTGCTCTCAATGCGGCTGCAAACGCATGATTGACAAGGCCATACTTAAACTGGGATCTTGACTCGACGAACTGATTAATTAATAAGTAGCTTTCGCACAGTGGAAATATTCGTTTGGCAGAGTCCTGCAATGCAAAAATACACAAAGTAAAACTAAACAGAATTGAAGGTCTCCCAAAATCAGTCATCTCTCCAAGCTCCAAATGCAGACTCAATAACTTTGCAAAGATACAGCAGGGGCCCATAAACACTAATGCATAGGATATAAATAAGATAAAGGTCTACCTGAAGTGCCAAATCCATGGATGCATCAACGTCAAAGATTATACTATCACCCTTTCCCTGGACTCTTTTGATTGAAATATATTGGCCCTCAATTCCGACCAAAGCAAATAATATATCATCAATAATGATCAATTCCTGCATAAAAATTACTGTGTAGCTATGATATTGCTTGAATGCTGAAGCTCAAATTGTACCCAGTATACAACATCATTGAAGAACTGTTAACAAAATATATACTGTCAAGCTTTAACACTGTGACTGGAATGTGGGGATTCCTTACTACTTATACAATGGCAAGTGTCAAAAGATTGAAACACTTCCCCAGCTCATGTGCCACTGACATCGTGGATATTACGGGATTGTTCCAACACATATTCCAGGTGTAGTTTAAAAATGTAATATTTCAATAATGAATTATGTAAATGTGGCCGACTGGCTGTTGATTGAAAAATGGTTAACAGGTTAAATTTGTGCCTGAATCAGCACAGTGAAAACATACCTGAACGGCAGGATGGTAGCAACCAATGGCCTTGTCCACTGCAGGACTGCATATTACAACAATGATGGAAATACAGCTGTATTAGCGGTAGCAGCAATAAAAATAGGAAACAAAAATTTGAGCATCTAACACAAATATTGACTTCCACAGGTACCAGGCAAATATAGCGACAGTCACACTAACAGACAATGTTTAAAAGTTAAATATTTGAGCAATTAAGTATACCTGACATGATCCATAGAGAATCCCTTTGATTCAATGACTCCTGACGTAGATTTTGTTTCCTAAAAAGCGTTCCGCGGAAAAGAATTAAGCCACTCCTCAGAAATTCAACATCAAGATCGTATTGGAGAGAGAGATTTAAAAATAAAAATAAAAAATAAAAAAATCTTGCTCCATAAAATTTGAAAAACAAAAAATTTTAAAATTAAGCCAGTGGCATCACATGAGAACAAAGTACTAATTAGTATAACGTAATATGTCGGTTAACAAGAAAAATAATAAGCACCTGATGGAATCGGCCGGTAAGGAATGGTCGATCGACATTCCACTTTGGGGTAGAAGGGCATGGACTGGCGATTGTTGAATCCATGGCAACAATTTTTAAGCCCTAACAAATGATGCAGTACATTGACAGTATGAATCTATATTCCGTTTAAATTGAGATTTGATTTTCCGTTTAAATTGAGATTTGATTATCCCTCTAGCAGCCTCCTTTAGCAGCTTGATTGAGAACACTTTTTACCAAAATTTTTCATTTTTTTAAATTTTTTGACCCTCCTAAATCAATCACATTCACCTATCTCATCACATCCACAAATCTCAACCACTCAACTCCGCTCATTCCCTATCTTTTTTTACATTAAAAACCTTTAAAAATCATTATAATCCATTCCCAATTATCCTTTAAAAATCATTATAATCCATTCTCAATCACCCTTTTATTTTCCAACTATGATCGTCGATTTATGACATTTTCCCGGTTATTTTTTTTAATTAAGATCTAATATTTTTTTAATTAAGATCTAAATATCTAATTTCATATTTTTGCATTTTCTCTTTCTTAATCAATATTAAATTCTTTAATAATTGCCATTAGTGGTCACCAATCTTATTAAATCTATCTATAACAACAATAATAAACAACCCTCTCTCTATATATACCAACATAATCCATTTTCATGTCCAAACGCATGAGATTTTATTTTAATATTTTTAGTTATATTAAATTTTTTAATTTAAAAAATTAGATATGATCAATTAATTATTTTAAAAATAATAAATTACTTTTATGAATAAATAGCTATGAAATAAAAATTACTTAAAATTAACAAATTTGCTAAGATTTAATTTAAGTATAATATAAAATTACAATCAATTAAACTTTTACATAAAAAATAAAAGAATTGTGTACAATTAAAATGTAAAAATTAAATTGGATCATTAAGTAATTTTAGATATAATTAATTATTGGATTATATTCACAAAACCCCAATCTTTTGAATTTATAACAATTCTAGCTTCATTCTTTTTTTTAACCTGAACGCCACAATCTTTAAATTAAGTGTTGTTGGACCCCCACCCCCACCAAAACTGGCAGATTCCATTTAGTTCAATCGTTAAATTGACTTTTTCTTTGTCTTTTTGTACACTAAAGATTGGGGGTCAAACCTTTTTTTCAGAGAACTACCTCCACCTGAAAATTTAAGTCAGAAGTAGAATTTTATTAATGACATAAGTTCAAATACAAATAACTGGGGGTCAAACTTGAAACAACATTTTTTTTCACAATTTTATATCTTTTTAAACTTCACAAATTTTAACAATATGCACTTTAGTCCTAAATCTTTTTAAATTTCTCAATTTTAGCTTTATTTTTTTGCAATTTAGTCCTACATTTTTTTATTTTAGAATTTCAATATTATTTTTGAAAAAATTGGCAAAAATGGTCCACAAATTTTGTGGTTGGTCAAAAACTAATATCAAAATAAAAAGGTAGCGTAAAATTAATTTATAATATGTGTTAAATAAATACAATAAAATTAATTATAGATAAAATAAAATTAGACATCAAATTAATTAATTCAATAAAATTAATATCATGCTACTTTTGTATTTCTTACCAATTTCGCAACAACTGAAAAATTTGTGGACCATTTATGCCAATTTTTCAAAAATAGTGTTTAAAATTGTGAAATAAAAAAATAGAAATAAATTGCAAAAAAATAAAGTTAAAATTATGAAGTTTAAAAAGATTTATGACTAAACTACACATTGTTAAAAGTTGTGAAGTTTAAAAAAGTTTAAAACTGTGAAATAAATTATTATTTTAGATTTTACCTCCAAATTTTATTACACAAAATGGCAAAAAAACTAACTTAAAGGTTGAATTGGATGGAATCCGTCAGTAGGGGATCCAATGATACTTAATTTAAAGACTGAGGGGTTCTATATTGAAAAAAAATGGGGTTAAAATTAGGGTTATTTTCGCATTACACCCCCAACATATTGAATTTGATACAATTTCAACCCCATTATTTTTTTTCGGCCTCCTACCCCCCCAATCTATAAGAAATTGTCACACGGGACACTAACGCTTTCCATCCACTTTTTCCGTTAGAATCTTCTATTTTGTCTTTTTGTGCTATTTTGTCTTTTAGTTAAGGGTAAAATTATCGTAAGTTATCAATGAAAGAATTTGTAGTAATTTGATATTTTGGGGTCATGTTGTGAAAATACTAATAATTAACTTTAATTTAATCCAATATTAATTAAATTAATTTTAATTCGATTTTTTTAGTGTGTCGATTGCACTTTTAGTCCAAAATAATAATAATAATAATAATAATAATAATAATAATACTAATAATAATAATAATAATAATAATAATAATAATAATAATAATAATAAAGTAGTTCAAATGATCAAAAAAAATTTAGTGTGCGTTTGGTCCCAAATTTCAATTAAATTTTACATTTTATTTTTTATATGAATGCTTATTTCGTCCGTAATTAATTTTATTGAATTAGTTTTATATTGGTTAAATAGTTTTTACAATATATACCGTAACTAATAAATATATATAAATTAATAAATATAATTGTTGTGTCTAAATAAAATTTTATTAGGAATATATCACCGTACAAAATATACCGAATGCAAAGAATAATTACTCAAAAAAGGATTTTCAACACCGTAGCATTTAGTATGAATATATCACTATAAAAATTTACCGAAGGGTCTTTGTACCTTATGTGCGTGTGTTCATCCAAAAAAAACTTATCTAATATAAATAAATAATAAAATAACAAATTCAAAAAAGATTTAAAAAATTAAAAATATCTAAACCCGCCCCCATCCAACCCCATCCCCACCCACTCTAAATTAAGCAGAAAATAGGAAAATGATTAAGAAATACGAAAATTTGAAAATATTATTATTTTATTGGAGATTCCACCGCCCGCCAAGAAAAAGGACCTAAAAGTTGAGTTTTAAATACCAATATGTCGTCGGAGTTTTTAAAATACCAAATCGTCAAAAGTATTTTTTTAATACTATTTTCGTATTTTGGCCATTTATTAATATATATATATATATTCGTTACTGTATATATTGTAAAAAACTATTTAACCAATATGAAACTAATTCAATAAAATAAATTACGGACGAAATAAGCATCAATATAAAAAATAAAATATAAAATTTAATTAAAATTTGGGCCCAAACGCACACTAAAATTTTTTTGATCATTTGAACTACTTTATTATTATTATTATTATTATTTTGGACTAAAAGTACAGTCGATACACTAAAAAAATTGAATTAAAATTAATTTAATTAATATTGGATTAAATTAAAGTTAATTATTAGTATTTTCACAATAGGACCCCAAAGTATCGGTTTCACTACAGGCCCCCATTCTTTCATTGATATAATTTAGGACAATTTTACCCCTTAACTAAAAGACAAAATAGGGGCACAAAAAGACAAAATAGAAGATTCTAATGGAAAAAGTGGATGGAAAACGTTAGTGGGGTCCTGTGGCGACAATTTCTCATAGGTTGGGGGGTAGGAGGCCGAAAAAAAAGAATAGGGTTGGAATTGTATCAAATTCAATAGGTTGGGGGTGTAATGCGAAAATAACCCTTAAAATTATTACAAACTCAAAAGACTGAGGAGATTTTGTTAAAATAACCTTAATTTTTTTTTTACAAATAATTAACGAAGAAATTAAAATTAGAAATTTCGCTAGAATTTAATTATGGTGTGATACGAAATTAAAATTATTTAATTTTTTACATAAAAAAATTGAAAGAAACGTGCAACTTTAAAATAAAAAAATTAATTTTAGATATAGCTAATTATTTAAAAAATATAATTAATTAAAACTAAGAATTTTAGCTGAATTTTAATTTTTGTGTGATAAAGGATTAATCAAAATTAATTATATTACTAAATAGCAAATAAATATATAAACTACAAGATATTTACATGATTGAGTTGTATGTATTACAAGCGAAACTCTGTCAAAATTCTTACGAAATTTGAATATGCGTTATCTAAATTATGTAATATTCTAAATTGTGGTGAGTTTTTTTACAATTATTTTTAGTACAATTAATATTATCTATTTACTAGTATTTTCATCCGTGTGTTGCACAGGATGTTAATTTTTAATAAATAGTGGTTTTGATAGGTATTAATAATATGATATTAGTATCGTTAAAATAAGTTGAATATTAGTTAAAGTACTAAACTTAATTACTTAGGGTGTATTCAATTGAGATTTTAAAGGAATTTTAAAGACTTTTAAAGAATTTGATGGATTTGGAAAAGTTAGGGTGTATTCAATATAAATTTTTGTGGACTTTTTAAAAGTCCATCAAAATTATGAGGTATTAAATGATGACTTTTTAAAATCCTATAAAATTTTAAAGTATTCAAAGTTGTCTTGGATTTTTAAAGATTTTAATGGAATCCTTTAGTCTTCATCTTTTAAAGACAAAGAGCTAAACATAAATTGTCAGATGATATCTATCACTCACCCCTAAGATTTTGATTGACTTTTATTCATCACCATCACCCGCTACCCGCTACCACTGTCGCTGCCGCATCCCGCCACCACCGCACCACCACTGCCACCATCCCGCCAACGGCATTGCCATCTCCACCGCCGCCGCTGCCACCACCACCAATCTTTCATTACTTTTTCTTTTTTTTTTTTGTTTTTTCTTAATTTCACAATAAGAATGATGTAAAAATATTCTTATAATATTTTTATCTTCTTTTTGTTCAACTTTTCATGAAAAAGAAAATTATTTACAAAAGTTGGTAAAAATTTTTAAAATTTATAATTAAATATTTTATATCTACTCCTTACTTTAATAATTTGATATCTATTTTGATATACTAATTAAACATGTGATATTTTTTAGTTTTTCGAGTTAAATTATATCAAAATATTGTGAAATCTATGTTTGTAATAGTCATGTATTTTTGTAGTTATAAAATTATTAATTTTTATAAAAATATTGTATAGACAATAATTAATTATTACTAATTTCAGCTTTTGAAACAATAGTAATTTAATGAGAAAAATAATAAAATTCTAATCTCAATAAGTTTTATAATATTTTATTTTATGAAATGAAAATATATATTGTCAAATGAATTCCAAAGAAATCCAACGAAAGTTTTGAAATAAAACTTCTTCCAAATCTATTGAAGATTTTTATGGATTCTGTGAAAATTAGGGTTAGGCATCGGTCGTGGTGGGTTTGGGCAGGCAAAAACCGATATGCCAATCGGTTTGAAGGGTCAGGCCTAAAAGCCAAGCGGGCGGTTTCTCGAAAACCGACTGAACCGATTGGTCGGTTTCAATCGTCGAGTTTGGGTTTTTGAGCATAAATTTTGGATTTTTCTTTTTTTTTTTATTTTAAACCGATCGATTTTGGGTTGGTTAGACCAACAGAAACCGACTGAACCGATTCAGTTGGTCGATTTTGAACTCTTGAGTTTGGGCCAAATGCCCACCGCTAGTGAAAATCCGTAAAATCCTATAAAAAATCATTAAAAGTCCATTAAATTTCATGAAAATCATTCAATTTAAAAGTCTATCAAAATCCTTACAAATTTAAATTAAATACAGGCCCTTAATTAATATAAAATAATTTAAAAATTCTATAAAAATAGAGTTTTCTTTATATTGTACATGAGACAGTGTGGGATTGAGATTGTGGTCATATAAATGTGAAATAAAATAATATTAAATTAAATATTATAGTTATCAAAATAATCACACTAAAAAACTCTACTATTATTCGTATAGCTTATAGTTTTTTATTTAAAATTATTCTACATTCTATTATATTCAATTACAAATTCGGAAGATATAACTATATACATGTGCAATGCATAATATTAACAATAAAAATGTGAATAACAATTTTTAAAATTTTATTGTGATATATTTTTAATATATAGATTGATATATGGATATATGATAGAGTGAAAATATATAGAGTACATTTCAATAGACCTTAACATCATTTCCATCTAGGAAAACACTTATTTTCATTCACACGACAACCTTATTTAATTGAGATAGAACAAAGATTGTATAAGAATTGCAACAAGATGGGGACTCCCTATTTCCCATCCCCACCCCCTACTAGAAAATCATCATTTACGTTCACGTCCAATCGTGATCATATAATCAGAAACTTTTATATGTATTTTTGTATGTATTAATAACTTTTAATTTTTAAATACACACATATTCTAAATATATTAAACATGTATATTAACATATTCGATATAAACTCACCAATTTAACATACTCGGTTGGTAATTAACATATTTTTTAAAGTCACCAGCTCAAATAGATGACTTAATCGATGAATTTTAAAACTTGTATAAAATATAAAATGGCAAAAATCAACACAAAATTTATCAATTTTCTCTCTTATATTTACAATTGATCAACTATTGATCAAGTGCCCAAGCATAACAATAACTAGTTTATGCCTTATTCTATTCAATACAAATCAATATAAATTTTATCAATTTTTTCTCTATTATATTTACAACCACTCATTCATTTATTTAATATATTTTTCCCAACTTTTAATTACACATTTAACACGTAGATCAATAAAATTAACTTTATTATCAAAAGAACATTTACTGTGGCCATAATATTTATTTTTACACGAAATAAATCCCAAGCGTCAAAAAGGCGAGGCATGGCAAAATGACAAAGTCAAAGTTTGAGGTTAGGTGACGTTTAAACAACACCGAAACAACTTTTTTGGAAGACCAAGTCTCATGCATTATGGGCACCTCATTAAAACAAGAGTGAATTTGTTCAAATTCCTTTTTGGATGATGAAAAAATGTCACTATGAGCTTGGTAGTTTACAAATTGTAATAAATTTTTACACGTTTTAATATAGTGGGTGTTAGGCAACCACTTTTAAAAGTTTTTAAATATTTTTAATGTAAAAAATGAGAGAGAATTAGTGGAGTTGAATTGTGGAGATTTGTAGATGTGATGTGATATGTGAATGTGATTGATTTAGGGTAAAGAAAGAATGTATAAAAAAGTTGAAAAAAGTGGAAAAAATATTCCCTAACAGGGTAATATTCTCATCTAAAGTCAAATAAATCACATCCACATATTTTATTGGGACCCAATGTTCTACACAAATCTACACCATTTAACCATACTCATTCTCTCTCTTATTATACATTAAAATCTATAAAAATCTCTATCCTAACACACGCTATATTTGTTACCCTTCCTATGGAGGATGAAAAATAAAAATAATATGGAATTTTTTCGCTCTGTATTATTTTACTCGACAAGGCTTCAGTATAAGTACAATATTGATATATAAATTTTGATTGTATTAAAAGTTACATATTTTAGTGATAATCAACTTATTTATCAGTAAAATAAGTAATTTTTAACACAATCAACATTTATATATCAAAATTATACTGAAACTCTTGTCAAATAAAATAATACGGAACAAAATTTTTTAAAATATTTATGAATCCATTATTTGTAATTTTTATCCTCTATACAAGAAAGTAATGTTCACCCTCTATTTGGAAGGTGAACAAATTCAATTCAATCTCTATTAAAACTAGTTCATTTCTTTCTTTTCGTTTTTTTCTTTTCTTTTTTTTTCCCCAAAACATACAAATAGTCTAGTCAATTTTTCGGTTTGTTGTTTATATGAGTATTTCCAATACATAATGTATATTTTGAATGTCTACATAGGAGAGAGGTAGAAAAAAAATTTGAGCGGGTCTCATATTTTTTCAATTTCCCATTTATTTTAATTATTTTTCTCTAATTTTACACATTTTCCCAGTTTTTTTTCTTTTTCGCTTCCAATGTAAGTCTACATTCTCACATCCAACTTCATATCTTCAACTATTATTCTATTATTGTTTTAAAATTAGTATCAACCTCTATTACTTTTCACTTTTCCCTTTTTTCCCTCTATACAATCTTCCACTCATTTTCTATTAAAATAATTACCTCTCTAACTTTCTCCTCCATAACATCCACAATCCACATTGTACATTGGAGATGCTCTAACTATACATTGTTTTAGAAAACTATTTTTCTGCTCAAAAACGTTTGATAAGACAAGGTCCATTTTCTTAGAATGTCATCTTCGACCACATTTTAGAGCATCTCCATTACTCTTGTGTACTGTGGATGTTAAGTTATGAAAGATGTGTTTTTTTTCCTTTAATTATTTTTCTCTCATTTTACTCACTTTTACTTCACCTTTTCCTCATAAATTCCCTTACCACTCCTATATTCCCACATCCAACTTCACATTCTTTACTATTTATTATTATTATTTTTGAACTTATTTCTATGTTTCACATACTTTTTCACTTTTCCATCTCTTTTTCATTACAGATCATTTATTTTTTTAATTAAAATAAGCATCTTCTCTCTATCTATCTCCTCTACTTCATCTCCCCAATTCACATTCCCAACGGAGATGCTCTTAGGACTGAACTTTTTTGAACCAAATCGTCAAAATGTGGTGTGATTTAAGTTTCCATAATAATAATAACAATAATAATAATAATAATAAATGAAATTAAATACAAAAATTTAAGTTATATTCAGACCTCGTTTGCTATTTTTAAAAAACTAAAATAGAGAGTCTTTTGAGATTTATATTTAAGCACTTGCTCCCCACTAAAGTAGAGAAACTAGAAAGCATATTGTATTAGTGATAGTAGAAAAATCGACTCGATTTAAATCCAAAGGATATGCAATCCAAATAGAGCGAACTTTATCAATCCAATGGTCCGTTAATCTGTGATCCGTGGGTCTTTACAATCCGAGATAGATGGATTTGGGCTAGGGTCGAATCAGGTCGACCCAATCCTACCCAATCCAACCCAATCTGTATAGTGTTTTTTTAATTTAATAAGTAAAAGAGACACATATTAAAGAACAAACACAAAAGAATGAAAAATGCTATAAAAATAGATTAGACAAAAAGAAAAAGAAAAGTGAAGGAATACAAATTATATCAAACTAAACCCTAATCTATTGTCCGATTCAGCCATTCCCATTTATGCGACAAGCGCGTTATCTTCTCTCTCCCACGAGCACCATTCTCCTTTTTTCCCTACCACCAAATCACCCCACTAATCTTCTCAATTTTCACGACTCTCAAAATCTCAGCTAGCGTGAATCAGTAGCGTTAACCGTGACTTAGTCGGTATAGT
Source organism: Jasminum sambac (assembly GCA_018223645.1). Taxonomy (NCBI): domain Eukaryota; kingdom Viridiplantae; phylum Streptophyta; class Magnoliopsida; order Lamiales; family Oleaceae; genus Jasminum; species Jasminum sambac. Next base: position 37,175,005 of record CP073645.1, on the reverse strand, counting down.
TTGAGTTCAGCAACTGCGGCTCATTTTGAAAAAGATATATCAATATGGTTTGGTAAGTGGATCTTTTTCTTGATCCATAACAAATCCAATTCGCATAATGATGGATTTGGATCAGGATGATAGATTTGGATCAAGTGGATCCGATTCAAATTCGATCCATTACCATCACGATATTGATGGAAGTTCTCGGACATGACCTATGTCATCATGGGCTTAATCTCAAAGATGCCTAACGGCCCTCATCCCATCTCGCCCCATACAAGAATTAGGAATAAATGCACCTGGTATGACAATTAGATCTCTAAATTGAAATCTACTATATTTTGAAAATAAATAAATAAAATAAAAAGTATATACTGTGTGGGGTTAATATCACAACATAATACTTAAAGCCACCCACTGAGTTACCACCTCCATGTCATTGTTGCTCTATTCGCCTATGAACCACCAATTCATTAACACACCACATTTGGTGATCTACTCAAATTGCCGTTGTGCTTGCACAACCACCAACAAAGCTACTAGCGGTCTGCGCAAATTGTCAACAAAGGTGGTCATGTGACCATGAAGATGGTATAGTGGCACGGTGGTGAGCACCGATGGTGACTCAATTGGTGACTTGTAAGTATCATATTGTGATACTAAACATTTGTAAACTATCATAAAAATTATAAAATATTGTATCACATTAAATTTCAAATTTTTAAAAATTTTATAGTAAAATTTATTTTTGATGTGTAATGTAGAATATTTGTACAGTTAATCCAAAGGAATTAAAAGGAAAAAAGTGTTAAAAAAAATAAATAAATAGAAGGAAAAAAAATTAAATTACAAGGGAAAAAAAAGAAAAAAGAAAAAAGAAAAATGGATATGTACCTATCGACTGCAAAACAATTGGTTCCTGCTGCTCACGCCATTCTGTCATAACAGCAGTTGATACTCTCTCTCTCCCCCTTTCTTTCTCTCTCTAGATTCCGATCTGTTCTTAGAGCAATCATTCACAATTACACAATTACACTAATGACCATGGATCAATCCGACCTCTCAACCGACCAGGTAGTAACACTATCACAACACATATCCGATTCTGGATTTCAATTTTTGCAGGATTTTTTTTTTCCAATTAACTGCAGTGGTATTTGCAAATTATTCAAATCCCGTTGAATTTCGCCTTCGTTGATTAAGTAATCATAGACGACTGTGAATCTACTATAGTTGTAACTTATTCGGTTCGTCCTGTTTCTGAAATACGGTTAGTTTTTGGGTGATTTGAAGGTTCTGAGGAGGGATATCCCTTGGGAGACTTACATGAGTACAAAGTTGATAACGGGAACCGGGCTTCAGCTGTTGAGGCGTTACGATAAGAAACCTGAAAATTACAAGGCTCAGTTGCTTGATGATGTAAATGAGTTTGATACTTTTATTCCTTATCTGTATCTATTGGAATATGAATTATGATTACTATTTTGTTGTGCTATAGAGTATTAACTTTATGCATGTTGCTCTCTCATTTTAACTGATGTTGTCATTTTTTGAGTCCATTGTCACTGGGGATATTTGTTAGAAGGAAATTGGAAAGGTTCCAAAAATGTTATTTCTCATCTTTATTTAAGCTTTGGTTGGGGGGGGGGGGGGGGGGAGTGGGTGTTGAGGGGAAGAGAACCGGAATGTGAATGAGGCTTAAGGCCTTGTTCTATTCAACACAAATCAACACAAATTTTATCAGCTTCTTTTCTCTCATCATTTACAACCACTCATTCAATTATTTAATATATTTTCCTCTAATTTCAACCACACATTCAACACGTACATCAAGAAAATTAACTTTATCACCAAAAGAACATAAATATGCAAAGAAAATAGCCTATCCTGCTGCAATAAAGGTTCAGCTTTTGCCTCTTGTAATCATTACAGAATGGAGCAATTCCTTTCATATTTCTAAGTTTCGGATTAGATTTGGCGGCTGGGGGAGCTTTTGGTTTACTCACGAGGAAATTGTAGATATCCAGTTCTCCTCATCTTCATTCTCTTCCATGCCTCTTGCTAAAGATCCAAATGAAGATTTTAGGATGGACTGATTTCATAATGAAATAATTCAGATCTTAAAGGATTATATTTCAAAACTTAAGGTCCTTTATCCTATAGCATAATCCACATTAATCTGACTACTAGTTATGAGGCACTTCTCACTAACACGTGCCTATACAAAAACAAGCAACTTTGAATATTTCCTTCAATCATTGCATTTTATATCAAATTTGTATTGCAAAATTAACTCATGGAATTAGAGCAATTTGATCATTTTCACCTTAACTTGAGCCATTAGTACACATCCATCCTGTTTTAGGCAAACACACTTGTGCATGATATTAAGCTTCAGTACTATTAATGTGGCATAGTGCATGACTGCATTGTGCAGTGCCATAGAGGATGGGTTCGTTTATTTTCATAAGCGGTATTAAAATGGCTTTGGTAGAGGATTAAGCTAGATAACTGGCGGAATTTTATTTTTATTCTTTTTTGTTTTTCTTCACAGGATGGTCCGTCCTACATTCGTGTATTTGTTAGCATTTTGCGTGACATATCCAAGGATGAAACTGTAGAATATGTTCTAGCCTTGATTGATGAGATGCTTACTGGTAAGTGATAATGGCATTAGTATTCTAATAATACTTTACCGCATATGGAACTGACTGATTTTTCATCCCCACGGCAGCAAACCCCAAAAGAGCAAGGCTGTTTCATGATACATCTCTTGCAAATGAAGACACTTACGAGCCTTTCCTAAGGCATGCAATCTGTACTGTTTCTTAAATTATATCTTCTTATGCCTATCGCCATGTAACCATGACTTTTGCTATTCGGTGATGTATTTAATTTAAAACTTTAGCTTTCGTCATCTCTATTGACAGCATTCAACACCTCCAAATCTCCAATTCCCAGTAAACCATGAGCAACAATAAACTAAGGCCTTGTTCTCCCACAATAAATTTCTAGTAACTTTCACTAACTTTTTATCTCTCATCATTTTCAACCACTCATGTAATTTCTTTACATTTTTTAATATATTTTTCTCAATTTTCAACTACACATCTAACACGTGAGTAAATCAATAAAATTGCGGGTAGAACAAGGCCTAAGTGTTTGTTTCTTTTTGAGGAAAAAGTAGGTTTCTAATATGTGGTCGACAATTGGTTGACAAGTGAAAAAATATAGTGGTCTCATGGAATTTGGTTGAAAGTGAGTTTACAAGAAAATGATTTTTGACAGTATGAACGATCAAGCACCACGTAATATACCCAATTATATTTACGGTGGGCTACTTGAATCATTCCACTACCATACTTGATATGGTAGAAGGGAAAGAAGTCCTGATGTTGTAAGTTGATAGGGGCTGTCAACTTGATTATGAATGAAAGAAGTTCACATAAATTCCATGTTCTCAAATCCCATTATGATAAAAGAAGTTCACATAAATTCCATGTTCTCAAATCCCATTATGATAAACATTCATCCCTTTTTCTTTCCAGATTGCTCTGGAGAGGTAACTGGTTTGTCCAAGAAAAGAGCTGCAAGATACTTTCTCTGATAGTAAGGTGCGAAAAAAGTCCAATCTATGTACTGGTTTTGAATGCCATCTATATTCGTTGTGCTATTTCTTTGTGACAGTTTTGTTTTGTCATTTACAGCGCAAGACCTAAGCGTCAAGATGCAGCCATTGCGAATGGGGCCTCAAAATCAAAGAAGGAATTTACAACCATTGATGATGTTCTGAAAGGACTTGTGGACTGGCTTTGTGCACAGGTCTGTACTTCTGAACAAAAACATGGTTCAAGTTATTACTCAAATATTTTAGATTTAGCGCATGGAAAAAAGGGCTGAGGTGAAAGAAATGCACTTTGATCAATTACAGACCACGAATAGATGTCCATCATTTAGACTATACTTCGCAATCTCCATTTTTCATCCTCCAGATAAAGTCCAGCCTCTGTTAGTCCAATAAACCACACAGTACATACCAGGGGAGACAAAGTTAATGAAACAAGACCTGCCCCACGCTGGTGGGCCGGGTTTTGATTGCCTTGCCTGTTCAGTTTAAGGGGGAGAAGGAAATTCACGGACCATGACTCATTCTTTTGAAGCTCACTGAAAATCAAATCCTTAAGCTTAACTTAATCCTCGACCATCCTAAAAAATATCAGAAAAATTGCAATAAAAAAGGATTTATTTGGGGCAGAAAATGGGGCAGACTGCTCCTACCTGAACCAGCCGTGTCCCCAAAATAGTCATGCTGGATAGCCATTGCCATCCCTACCAAGAACTTGACATGGAATACCCATAATCTAGTTTCTTTCTTATTGTGTAGCGATGATGTAATATAGCGAAAGGGTGCAGCTTACTGGTTGAGCAAATGCCTAATCAAACAAACTAAAATTCCAGTTGATTCTTCAGACCTTGAAATGTTTTAGCTTAATTTAGTTTCTTCTAACATGTAGTGTATATTTGTGAATGCTAACATATTTGGCTGTCAATAAAGGTGATACTCCATTTTTTCATAGAAAATTAATCGATGGCGAAATTGAAGAGTTTGATGTCTTGGTTTCAATGTATAAATCCGCAAGTTAGACTACTTGGAAGCTTTCTATAAGATATATAGGTTTTTTTATGCATAATATTCTGGGATATTTGTTTTTTAGTATGTTGGGCAACCAGTTCTCTCAACGGTTTCTGCACAATTCTCAAACAACTTTTTATCCACAAACCTCCAAAACCACTTTTTCATAACTAAATTTTCACTTTGTATAATGGTTTCCTCGAAACACCTAAAGAACACCTTGCCAGTTACCAGACCTATTCAATTCCTCAAGCATTATGCGTCGTGTTAATTTCTCAAGTTTTTATTATGTGTTGGTGTTCACCGACACTCAATCTGTTTATAAAAATTAAAATGGTAAAACCTCAATCCAGATATAATTATTTATGAAAATCAGGGTCATACCAAACCTCAGCGTGCTATATTTTTAATATAATAATGCATTAAATTGTTTCTTCGCTGACTTAAGCAGGGAAATATTGTTAGATCTAGTTAGACCTGATATACTAAACATCCATGTTCTTATGTTTGACTATGTATACAGCTGAAGAAGCCTTCACACCCTAGCCGTGGCACACCAACAGCAATCAATTGTCTTGCAACTCTACTTAAAGAGCCTGTGGTGCGATCTTCATTTGTTCAAGCAGATGGAGTGAAGCTGCTGGTTCCTCTAATTTCTCCAGCATCGACTCAACAGTCCATTCAGGTAACCACATTGTTCAACGTTGTTCAGCACAACTACAAGCAAAAATCACTTAACCTCGATTCTTATATTATCGACTCCTAAATATTGGTTGGTGGATGGGTTCTCAATGTTGTTTCCATATATGACTCTGTTTGGTACTTTAACAATTCTAAATTTTGATTTATTCTTGAAACAGCTTCTCTATGAAACGTGTCTCTGTGTATGGCTTTTGTCTTACTATGAACCTGCAATTGAGCACTTGGCTACTTCTAGAGCCTTGCCACGTTTGATTGAAGTTGTTAAGGGTTCCACAAAAGAAAAGGTGAGTTCGTGTTTCTAGTATATGTGGAGTCTAACCCATATTATTGTTTTAGACAGCCAGCCTATTTTTGATCTGTGATCTCATGTATGTCTTTTGGTTCTATAAAATGATTTTGACTTTGGTTGTGTTCGATATCAGCTTAACAGTCCCAAAAGTAACTGTAAGGGCAGATTTTAAAAATTTATTGTTAATATATAAATAGCAGCTGTCGGAAAATTATGAATAATATTGTGTTCTATTCATATCGATTTGTAACATCTTATTCTATCTTCGCTATTAGGTTGTCAGGGTAGTTGTGTTGACTCTTCGGAACTTGCTTCAAAAGGGTTCATTTGGTGCTCTGATGATCGATCTTGGACTGCCTCAGCTTGTCCAGAGTTTGAAAGCTCAGGCATGGAGTGATGAGGTCAGAGAAATATATTTTAGATTGTCTCCAACTGCCACTCGTTATTATCCACATACTTATAAACCAACTACTGGTCCTCTTATCATTTCGGGCTTGTTTGGTTGGTGAGTAGAAAAAAAAAAAATTTCTCTCTCCTCTTTTCAACCACACACACATTCTCCAATACAATATTAACCACACAATTTATACGGAAAATCGTGCATGGCAAAATTCATCCTAACCAAACAAGGCCTTCTATTCATAAACAATTTATAAATGTGCCGAACTGATGGTTAATTTGTTTCTCAATAACTGAAGTCCAAATTATGACAATTAAAAAGCTGTTATTTCAATCAATCCCGCTTTTTGCTGAACCATCACAGAAAAATCAATCATGCTTTCTTTTCCTACCTAGATGATTTTCCTCCCCCACACCCAACCCGCATCTTACCCTTCATATTATCAAGTGCTAAAGTGAGTCTGTTTCCTGTAGGATCTGCTGGAAGCTTTGAATCAACTGGAAGGAGGACTGAATGATAACATTAAGAAGCTAAGTTCTTTCGATAAGTACAAGCAGGAAGTCCTTCTTGGACATCTTGATTGGTCCCCTATGCACAAAGATCCTATATTTTGGCGCGAAAATATTACAAACTTCGAAGAAAATGATTTCCAGGTATTGATTGCCCATGCCCATGTATTGTTATTACGCTAATTACAATAACTCAATCCCACAAATTGTTTCCACATTGTCCTCGCATCAGAAAACTGATGTTATATCTTACTGCAGATTTTAAGGGTCCTGATCACAATCTTAGACACGTCGACTGATCCAAGAACACTAGCTGTTGCTTGCTTTGATCTCTCACAGTTCATTCAGTGCCACCCTGCTGGGCGTATAATAGTGACTGACCTCAAAGCGAAGGAGCGCGTGATGAAGTTGATGAACCATGAAAATTCGGAGGTCACCAAAAATGCCTTGCTTTGCATCCAAAGGCTTTTCCTAGGTGCCAAATATGCAAGCTTTTTGCAAGCCTGAGGTTCAAATTCATTTATAATAATTTTAGGGTGGAGATTGAAGAATTTGTATGCTCGAGTCATGCCCTTCTATTTATTAGGAGTCCTGTACTTCTAATTAAGGAACACAGATTTCCTTTTTTCACTTCTATTTTTTCTAGCAGATGTTTATGATGATGAGAGATGTGGAGAGTTTTTTTTTATACCGTTGAATAAAATGAAATGCTTGTATTTTTGCTTTTCAAATGCTGGTGGAAAATAAAAAGGGAAATTACAGAAACCAACATGATTGTAGGGTTGCAATAACTTGCATATTTTCTTTTCCATATGAGATTTAAAATGTCTTCAATTCTTCATGTCATTTTCCCCGTTCTGGTGGGATATTTTTACCCTTTCTGTGAGTAGCAATTCTTCATGACTAACATCGTTGATGTTAGTCATGTCTAATTAAACATACTAAACTAAAAATATATATAATTAAAGTTCGAGAGATCATAGAAAAAGTTTCTTCTCTTTTCTAGCGTAATCAAACTTTCCCACAAAACTAAAAATAAGAAAAAGGAAAAAGCAATTCAATGGGTGAAATGCTATTTATTATAGTTGACACAATTTTAATAGAGACGTGACAGTATCTTACTAATAAATAAATGCGTTTTGGGACTCGACATTGGGATATGAGGACAGGAAAGCTATCTAATAATTAATATTACCCCAGGAAATACTGATGCTAATATTTCAAGATTAAAGTCACCAGGTAGTCGTTATACACTCAATTGTTTTAGATTTCCGCTGTAACGGTCATATTGTCAATCTCAAATATGACCGTTGCTTCCCATATCATATATATACACACATCACTTCTCATCTCATTCCATAAACCAAATTACAATCTAACCTTTTTAACCCTGCAAATTTTCCGCTGTATACTACTCATCAGCAAACCCAATTTCTCTTCTCACAAGAAAGCGAAACAAATGGGAGGATTATACGTAGATAATTCCTCTAACGAATCTCACCCCCACACCCACAAAGTCTTCCTCTTTTGCAATTACATCCTCTTAGGAGCAGCCTCAAGTTGCATCTTCTTGACCCTTTCTCTCCGTCTAATCCCTTCACTCTGCGGCTTCTTCTTGATACTCCTCCACCTTATCACCATCGTCGGTGCTGTCGCTGGCTGTGCCGCCGCCTCGGCAGCCAGAGGGGCGGGGAAGTGGTATGGGGCCCACATGGTGGCAACAGTGCTGACAGCAATATTCCAAGGCTCTGTCTCTGTTCTGATCTACACGAGGCCTAAAGATTTTCTTGGAAATCTGAAATCCTATGTGAGGGAAGAAGATGGTGTGACTATATTGAAATTGGCTGGTGGGTTGTGTATACTTATCTTCTGCCTCGAGTGGGTTGTTCTTACATTGGCATTTTTCTTGAATTACTATGCTGTTGTGCAAAATGATGGGGTGCTGGGTAATTCTCGTGCAATGAGGAACTCAAAGGTTCAAGATGAGGATGACTTGAAGAATTGGCCGTGGCCTTTCCAAGTTTGATTATAATTATGATGGACGATGGGAGATTATCACCTTGATATATACATAATTGATTTGATTCGTTTATTTTTGTTGTTCTGTTTTGGATACTCCAATTTGGATGGAGATTTCATTTTATATATGTTACTTGAATTATTTGTTGTCCTATGGAATGAAATGGGGTGGAGAGTTCATATTTATATATATTTGTGGTTCTAAGGCCTTGGTGGTTCATAAATCATAATATGAGAGAGAATAACACCAATCATCATCATCGTACAAACCGATAACATTAATGTACAAGTTAACAATAATATTTCTTGATCATTATGAAGAAAAAATGCAAATTTTTTTTTTTACTTTTTTATTTTTAAAAGGATGTATGAAGGGTTAAAAAGTAAATAAACTCTGCTTAGAAAAACATGAATGAATTTTGAAAAATAGATGGGCAAACACCTGAACAGAAATTATTGGGTAGTAGGTATTTTTTCCCATATCCAACAGAATTTTAAGGTGATGGCTTTTTCTGGACTTTTTTTACTCAAAACCAAAAGTGAGATAAAATTTTAAATATTGAAAACCTCGATAAAATAGGTTAATTTTGAAGATGTTCATTGTAAAATATTTGGATGACGTGTTACCACTATTTACACAAGTGCACGATGGTTGAGATGATTGTAAATTGTGGGGATAAAAAAAAAATTAAATAAAAATCGAACTTAATTTTTAGCTTCCAATTTGGCCTAAACTAGTTTTGGAGATCACCCTGGTATAAATTCCTTATAAATCATTGCACAAGTAGCGCACACATCTACAATTAGCAGTGATACTCAAACCTTCAAAAATCTAGTAGAGTGATCACCAATGAAAATAAAAATAAATTTCAATGGCCAGTAATAAAACTTTCGAACTTTATTGACCTTCTCGAAATAATATTGAAACTTCAGTAACCATTTGGGAAATTGACCCATTGATAATAGATTAAAATCTTTATATTAGAAAAAGCCTGAGTCTGCATTAAGCGGCATTCTGTGTTAGTCTTCTTTTAGTTAATTTTTTTTAAACTGTATTTAGAAACAAACATTAAATGGCATTTAATAATTTCATTTTCTTATTTAATTTATTTTTATTTCCATATTTGCAATTTTTTATTTATATTTCTAAGTTGACACTCATTAATTATAAATAGAAAAAAAAAAACCTGATTTGCAAACAAACATTAAACTAAATGCCCATGTTGGCACTCATTTATTTTTATTTTTAATTTATTTCCATATTTCCACAAGATTTAAAAAAAAAACTAATTAAACTAATTTGTAAGTACACTAATTGCCCATTCATTTTTTCCAAATTTAAACATCCGTTATGATATAAATTTTGTATAACTTATATAGGGATTAGTTAAATAAAAAAGGAAGATTTTTCTATTTTCATGGCACACGTCTATTTAAAAAAGAAATTTCAATTGTTTAATACGGATAATTTTTGTTTTTGTATTAAACAAATGATTTCATTATTTTAATTTAATTACAAAATGAGTTTATCTTTTTTTTATTATTATCTAACTATATATAAAAATAAATGAGCCATGCTAGATGTGATTTCATTATTTTAATTTAATTATAAATGTGCTTATCTTTTTTTATTATTATTATCTGACTATATATAAAAAGAAATGAGCCACGGTGGATAGTTCCAACTTAATGGAGGCCATTTTTAAAAAAAAATATTATTTCATATTCTATTTTTCAAAACAAAAATCTTTATATTAAAAAAATGGAGTGCCAAGTAGGTATTGTGCCATGTTGGCACGCATTTATTTAAACTAAAAAAAGAAAGTTTTATATTGAAAACAAACATTTAATATACATTTATTATTTCACTTTCCCTATTTAATTTATTCTACTTTCTTTATTTAGTATTTTTTCCTTATTTTATTTTTTTATGTTTATTTTAATTTTTTATATAAATTTTAATTTGGGAACTATAAATATAATTTAAAATGAATTATATACAAGCATTAATGAAGATGTGATATTATAAGGTCAAAATTGTAAATTACAATGGTACTTGAATTATTTTAAAAAATAAAAATTAACTTTTTTATATACATTTTAATTTTTGAAATTTTTGAATGTCAATTTGGTACAATGTCACCTTGGAAGTGATTTTTTGTTTAAAAAAATTATTTTTATTGATTTAAAAATATTAAATAAAATTTTTTATTTATTTTTACCATGTTAAAATGATAGTTTTAAATAACTTTTAACGGTAATGTGTATTAGCGGTTCAATGATTAGAAAATAAATTTTTTATTTAGTTCAAATTTTAATACATTTCCACAGCCATTTTCTAGAACATCTGCCCGTTATACCCATACAGTAAACCATATATGGTTTACATAAAAAATTACATATATTTATAATAAATCACATGTGATTTCTTTTATAAAAATATGTGCGGGGATGGAAATATTTTCATATATTTCCATTATCTAATTCGCAGTTTTAACATTATTTTAATTCGTAGTTTTAATATTATTTTAAACAAATCATAATTTTCAATGCATCGCACGGGTATAATACTAGTTTTGTAGTAAACCAGTAATCTTGAATTTGGTGAATTTTACAAAAACTTTCGATCTTCATTGACAAACACGATTGTGCAATCTTTTGAGTATTATTTTCTTGCACTTGTTATTTATGGTTATTTGCGGCAGAGTGCAATTTTTAAATCAAGTCCAGAGGGAGTTATAAACGTATCATTTATTCCGCTCTTAAAACAAGTCAATAGAAGGAATAACAAAATTACAGTTTTTTTTTATTTTTTCAATTTTTATTGTTTAATTTTCATACTTTGTGAAATTTCCAAAAAAAAAAAGGGATAATTTTACTTTTGACTTATGTAATAGTGAATGCATGACTGGAGTGCCCATGAATTATTTCTTTTTGGAGTTTCACTATTGACTTTTACTTGCTTCTATTAACTAGTAACACAAAGTATACGCCCCGTGCCCCAATCAATTTTTCTATTTTTTTACCATTTTTAATAATTTTTTATCAATTCTTTTTTTTTACCATAAATCAATTACATTCACATATTTCATTATATCTACAAATCTTAACCACTCAACTCCACTCATTCTCTCTCTCCTTTTACATTAAAAACCTTCAAAAACCATTATAATATATTCCCTAACACCCTCTATATGCTGTCAAGATAATCTAGTGTGGGGAAAAATACTTTTTTTTTCCCACTTAAAACTCTGATACCACTTGTTGGGAAATATAGATTTCCCGCCGAACAGTGCAGCGGAAAAACACAAGCAAACTCAGAACAATAAAACAATAACAATTAACGCGGCCAAATGGCCGTAAACAATGCGGAGAACAACACTTTTATTGATGAGAAAAACTCTCTTACAATTTTTCCTTACCCTCTCAACTTCTCCACACAAACTCTCTCTTTATAACTAAACTAGAGCAATCAAAGAACAACGTACGCAACATCCCTGTTCGTACCGTTTTCTTTCGATCTCTCCAATTTAGTTATAAAGAGAGTTTGTGTGGAGAAGTTGAGAGGGTGAGGAAAAATTGTAAGAGAATTTTTCTCATCAATAAAAGTGTTTTTCTCTTGTGGCTGTCGGCGGTCGGTCAAGCCACATTAATTGTTATTGTTTTATTGTTCTGAGTTTGCTTGTGTTTTTCTGCTGCACTGTTCGGGGGGAAATCTGGTATATTTCCCAACAAGTGGTAGCAGAGTTTTAAGTGGGAACAAATGTATTTTTCCCAACAAATGGTATCAGAGCTAATGGTTCAAGTCTGAGAGTATGATCAAGTTTGAGGTGGAGCTATGATAATGAATTGATGCTGAGGTGGAGTTGCAATGATCGAGTCACACAGTGATAGAGTTCTTGTGGTCGAGTCACACCGAGTTATAGTGGTGATCGAGTCACACAGAAGTTAGCTTGTGGTGATTGAGTCATGCAGGAGAAGGAATCCGCCTAATAGGTTAACATTTTGGGATGGAATCTCAATCCCTAAAAGTGGTATCAGAGCCAGGGCTCATATTTAGCCACGCATTGCGAAGTTGGTGGGCTCCGAGGTGGATCATGAGGCCAAGAAAAAAAATCCATGGTTGGTTCCTAAGGTTGTTGTGTCCATGTAAGGCGGTGGTGGTCGAGACGCAGTGGAAGCGTTGGGCCTTAATAGAGCATGTGGATTGGCTCTTAAGGCGATTGTGCCACATAAGGCAATGACCGGGACGCAGTGGAGGAGTTGGGCCTTAAAGAGAAAGTTGGATATATTGACTATTGATTAAAGGGGAGCAAGTTAAGCGGAGGAGTTGGACCTTAAGGAGAAAGTTGGATATGTTGGCTATTGACTCAATCCCACATCGGCTAAATATGAGTTAAGTAATGTGTTTATAAAGGATTGAATTACTCCGCTTCAGAAATTAATCTTTTGGGATGGAACCTCAATCCCTAAAAGTGGTATCAGAGCTTTAAGTGGGGAAAAAAAGGTGTTTTTCCCAACATCTGGTAGCGCCAATAGGTTTAAGTGTTTCCTAAGATAAAAGCAGTCGAATCAAGAAACAACCGTACAAGAAATGTCTACAATATAACCAGCATAAATGCTAACACATAAACCACTAACACGAAGATACTGACGAAGATGATACTTATGTGGGTCCTGCCATCTTTGAGGAGGAACCCACTGTCACAATCCACGAGCTAATCAAAATACCAATTGGTGGAATTGTTGTTTACACACCAGATTGATGTAGGAACATTGAGTTGGAAGGTGATGAGACTGGTGGCACGGAAGCAGACAAGAGCATCGTTGAACCTGAGATTGCAAGCACACATGCAGCAAATTATTGTTTGAGATCTTTAGGGTTGCATCCCCAAAAAGAAAAATCCCTTGTGAATGAGGCGGCAAAATGAGAGAAACAGAAAACATGGTTGGTATAAACACTTGTATCAGACACCCGTTCGTGGGCATTATTTAGATAACATTGATAAATAGTATAAAAAAAAAATTAATAGAAGATAAGTGAGTAATTATACATTATCAGAATACGTACAATATTTGAAAAATATTGCTGTGACATAGACAAATCGCAGAGTGCAATTAAAAAAATATGATATAGAGATTATACCTTGCATTTTTTAATCTTTTAGCTGCTGTAACATAGACAAATGGAGATTAATGCTAACTTTTTTAACATAATTTTCATGAAATAGGGATTTAGTGCTAAAAGAATTAAAATAAAAAAAGTAGGAAAATTTTCTAAGGTGAATAATGTTTAAAACAATGTGTAAAAGAACATTTTTAAAGAAAAGTTGAATGCATTGAGAAAAGAAGAAGACTTCAAATTTTAACAAAATTACATTGTTATATGAAAAATAAAAAGTTTAAAAATAAAATTTTTGTAACATAGTTTACAAAGCAGAAACTTTAGGGATATGTTGTGTTGTAAATTTTGACAAACATATATATTATCTTCAGTTAGTTCATAATCTTCAGTCATAATATATACAGTTTCATAGGCATAAAGAAATGAAAAATGACAAAATTAGAGAATAACTCTAAATAAAATGAAATAAAAAATAATTCTAAGGAACAATCATTTGAGCAAAACAACGACGACTACTCTTCATCAGATCGAACTCTCTCCATAAATAGATCAAGCACCTAGATTCTTGATTTCTAGCTCGACTCCTCCGCAATCCCTGGCTTCAAGTTTGCCAAATTTCGGTGACCATTCTATAAGAAATTATTCTCGAATTTTCACCACAAATTGTAAATTCTAATATGCGTAAGTTCAAAAAATAATTACTACTTAATTGATAAAGCATTATCCAGTGAAGCAATTTGCATTGCAGCATATCATTGTGATCATGAACGATGTACGTATGAGCAATACAATCTACAATGCTTGATCCAACGACATTAGAATCCCCAAATGCGCTCAGCAATGGAGCGTGAAGACGTGCATCACGTTTTAGCGAAATTACAGTCATGATGAAAAATGTAAATATTTTTACCTTTTATCGTTGAAGTTGACGCTACCTGAGATGAATTGAATGGATGGTTTTGTTCTCAGTAATATAATACTTCCTGTATTAGCCCCATTTTTTACAAGTCCAAAATTCACTTTCAGTGGTCAACCCTCAAGTTCCTATCGGGAAAAAAAATAATTTTTAAATTGAAAAGCGGTCCCCTCGGCCAAAATTTGTGAATAAGTAAATAAAATAAATAACTAATTCAAGAAATGACCGAAATATTTGCAAGATAACCATTAACCCAACCACATCTACAAAATCGTCATTTTATTCTATTCAAATGTGAATAATTAAATTAAAAATTAAAAAATTGCAAGATAACCACTAACATCTAGGATCGATAACCATTGAATGCGGTAAACTGGTCACTGAGGACACGGATAACATGAGTGGGGAATGTTAAAGCAGTCAATGAACTTGAATTTAGTATAGGACCTGAAGGTGGAAATTAGCACGAAGCAATCTGGGGACTAGATTAAAAAAATATGAGACTATAAGGGACTGAAATGAAGGCATCTGTTATTATTATTCATAATCAAGCTGTAGATAACAGAGAACCATCATAAGAGAATATCAAAATAAAGGCAGTGTAAACTAGTCCATGCACAATGTCAATTTGTTTATTTGATTCATGTAATATATATATATTACAAGAATCATCCCATAATTATCCCATTCCCCTATCATTTTGCTACCTATATATATATATATAAAGCTCTCAAGAGTAAATTATTGATCCATGATTTATCCATACATGGTGATGATGAGAGGTATTTAATTAATTTCCTATCTTTTTTTCCTCCCTTTACCATCAATTAATGTATATAGATATATATTGTGGTAACTGAATGTATATATGTTTCTCGGCCTCAAATTACTGTCTCCTTCCTCCAGTGCCACTCTCCCTTTGACAATTAAAATACACGGCTGCGACCGGTAAGCCGAGATTGTAGAGCTCGGCGAAGTCTCTCGTGTTGAAGTTCTGGCGCCACCCTGGCGCGTACACCGTCTGACGCCCCAGCTGTCGGAATAAAACAAACACGAAACGGTGGATGCCCATTGATGGTCGTGGATTCTCGTAACACACGATCTCTTGCCCTGCACCACCGTACATACATTCATTCATTCATTCATTCATTCATAGATACATACGGACATACATATATTGTGTCAGCATCGATAATGTTTCACTCTTAAACTTTTGACGTCTAAAGATCGACTAGTTGAAATTAATAAATACTGATCATACATGTATAGAAGATTATTATTAACTAAATAATGTGACTTTTCGTATACGGAAGTAAACCTTTCTAATTGACGACAAATGGTGACAATGAAAAGGACGAGTTCTAAGGTTGTCTAAACTAAATTGATGCAAAAGTGTACTGTTCAAGGATTGACACGTTTCGTATTTGATGCAAGGAAGACAAGCTACCACTCATGGGAAAAGGTACTTGACGACCATAGAAAAGAAAGAACATGCTCCTCCACCAAAGGATGCATGGGCCTGGGAAATTGAGACATGAAGAATAAGACACAGTGGATCATGACCACCTTTGTGCTTGTTAACCAATGTGCATGCAGTAATCTTATTTATCATCATTATCGATTTGATTGACAGCTAGATTAGAGCACTTTTAATGCCAATGTCTATTGAGGTGTCTCCTAGACGAGAGATAAAGACAATTTTTATTTATTATTGTTTGCATGGGTCTCACTCTCACTGTCTCACATGTTTCCCACTTTTTTTTTCTTTTAAATTCTATTTTTTCAAAATCACTTTTATTAATTACTTTTACAATTAATTAATGAGACAATAATTTTGTTGTGTTGTATTACATAAGAATCAAGATATATTACCCCCTTAACAGCCATCCCATCTACTAGTCCATCCAATAAAATTCTTCCTAGATGTACACAGCACGATATATAAGTGCAGTACGAAGAATTGTATTAGATTAGACAGTTAGGGAGACAGCTAAGGAGACTATATACCACTCCGAACTCAGCATATAAACAGCATAACAACTAATATTATGCTAGTGATATAATTATTGATCCATCCTTACACGATTATTAATAACAATACTCATTTTTTTAATTTATTAGAACACTGAGCTTATTAATATCAATTCTCAGTTGAATTTTTAGTCATGTATACTATGTATAATACGATTTGTTAGTCAAATTATTGTATTATTATCTATACATCTTACGGGACTAGAAATAATTACTTTTTTTCCTCATATATTCTATCTAATAATAAAATTACTTACTATTTATAAATGGAACACTTCTCAAGCATATATGTACTCACAAGTAAAACCAAGGGTAATATTTTTCTGTTATATAACTAGAATTTTACTTATACGTAAAAACCGCTTAGTAGAAAACAAATTAAAAGGGATTGTAAGTACAAAAAAGTACGAAGAACTACTAAACAATAAAAATCATCTGATAACTAAAGTTTTTCTTACAAATTAAAAAAATTATTAACGTTAAAAATATTGAAAAGTTGTATAAAACTATAACTTCAAGAAATGCAGCATACATTAGTTGATTATTAATGACAAATATTATTTACAAAGTAAACGTTTACTCAAAGTGAAATATTCACTTTGAGTAGTATCTATCAGTTAAAAGTTACAACACAAAAGTTCCCCCCCAAAAAAAAAAAGAAAAAGAAAAAGAAAAAGAAAAAGAATTTACTTAAAAAAAAATTCGATTACTTACCAAAGTTAGCTCCAGTTGTTGCTGGAATATCAGTTACCAACCTGCAAATAAAGGAATCCCCACAAAAAAAAATTGAATTAAAATTTGGAAAAGAAGTTTAACAATTAGATCCCTCTATAATTGTTTTTGATAATATAGATAACTAGTCTCCATTTTCTTATTTTAATTGTTTTATATTTTGTCCGCGGTAGCACAAGAATAAAAATATATGGAATAAAAATCTCTACACTGGAACATTCCGTACATGTTAGGAAAATTTTCAGAAAACCAGGGTGTAATGTGCACGTGAGGTGGAAAATGCAATCGTAGCGCGCGTGACATTGCGAACGTTTTAGACTCTGTAAAGTGTGCACAAAACGTTAAGGAGATGCTTTACGCTTTTCTTGAACTTTTGCACTTTTTTTTAGACGTTTTCGCGCTTTTGCATGCTTTTGCTTAACGTTCTTCTCCGTGCCCTTAGACGCTTCGAAGAATACTCAAAATCAGTAGGTATGTATTTTGATAAATTTGTTACTATTAATCATCATATTTTGCAAGCACTTATATACCTAATCTCTTATTATTGAATAACATGTCATGATTTTTATTAATAAGTAATTAACTCAAAAAACTATACGTGTAAATGTGCTTATCTATATATGTATACTCTACCGGCATGATCCCACACCATCGATGGTGCCATAGTTATGGCACAATCGATGGCATTTTCGGGGTCGAATCTACCCCCGTTTTGAAATTCAGGACCAGATCTGGAATCAACACGGTGATGGGGTGTTCCAGGAAATTTTCAAATTTTTTACGGCGACACCGTAGCCGCCGTGGCCACCGGTCAAAGTTTTGACACTATTTTGGGCCAAAAATAGTGCCAAAACTTTGACTGGTGGCCACGGCGGCCGCGATGTCGCCAGAAAAAATTCGGGAAATTCCTGGAACACCCCATCACCGTACTGATTCCAGATCTGGTCCAGGATTTCAAAACGAAAGTCGAATCGATCCCGAAAACATCATCGATGGTGCCGTAACTAAAGCACCATCAATGGTGTTTTATCATTTCCGGTATACTCTAAATTAAAGAAATATATTTGTTATAACTATTACGGTATTAATTACCCATCATTACTAGTGTGTCATTTAGTTGTCAGTAATTGAAGTGCAACATTAACATTCAAATCAAATTATGGGCCAAAACATTACCGAAATGTTTCTTCGAGTTTAGACAAAAATGTCGACAAATAATAGTAGTACTTGACTTGATGATAAGTTGGTCGATTTGACGTTCCCACCAGACAGACAAACAAGAGAATATTATTTGTTGTTGTACTATGTATGTATAGTATGTAGTTATGAATTATGTTACGGTGACATAATGGATTTCAAAGTAATTTACATGGTAAATACAAGAGACTTTCCAGTTTTACAAGAGTTTCCATTACGTACCAGTGCAAGTATTCTCTGAGGTTTGGATCGCTTGGGCTTGGAGCATCAGGATCCACCATAATCTACACAAGAAGATCATCAGCTTCTTTCTCTCTCTACATATACACACACGCAAATAATATCTATATAATTAATTTCATGAAAAAGCTAAAACTTTATTAAAGTTCCAGCACTTGACATGGCAGTGATTCCTTGCTGCCATGCCATATGACTGTAGGATCCACTTACCAAGACCATACTGTTGCGTGACAGCATCAAGACGTGTCATGTCAGCACTGGAACTTTAACAAGGTTCCAACACTGAGCACTGAGAATATATAATTTCTGGTATGAAATATATTATAATAATAAAGAAAAACGACTTACAAGTGTGTAGAAAGTACGAAGGTCGTCACCTCCAATTTCAACCCTAGGCTGGTTAGCAATTTGAGATGGTCGAAAATCCCATCCATTGTTAACTTCTCTATTCCCATATATAACGCTAAGTTGTATGGACCTTGTAAATGGATCCAAAACATCTCCTATAACTCTCCCAACAACAAGAGGGTCTCTGTCTCTAGGAGCAGGCATATTATTTGATGAATTTGTATATGTTATATGTATGTATGTGTATACGTATACGTATAGTTATAAATACGTATAGATAGAATGGTATTATTTTTTGAAGTTGTTAGAAATGCTATGGCTTGTGGGGAGCTTATATAGCTGTTTGGAGTTGATAGAAAAACTATGGCTTGGGGTGGTTTATATAGTTGTTGTATCATTCATGTATGCAAAGGCTTATGCTGACAAGAGTCTATTTTCTTTGAATTTGTCGTGATATACGTACCAAAATGTTACTTTCTAGTCTAAATTGCAAGGAAGTCCCTCGAGTTTATAAAAACTTTAAGAAGCCTCCATTATTTGATCGGTTGAAGATATAGTTAATTATATATATATATATATATTATATATATATATATATATATATCGTTCCTATATTATAAGCGCGAATAGCATTTGTACTATTCATTTTTCCGTCGTTAAAACGACGTCGTTTCGTTCATGAAAACGTCGAGCAACTATATGTTACATTAGTGAAAGCTAACTAGAGAGAACACGTCAAGATTCTTTGCTTTAACGACTATTTATTTACATATCACTAATCACTAATATATAAAATGGGAATGAGTGTAAAATATTTGATTTTCCATTGCCCCTATACATTTTTTAATTGTCAAAAATATCTCGATACAATATCAATTATGAGAGCTAATAAATATTTTGAATGGGTATAATTAAGTATCATCGGATTCTTTTTTATTTTTTTAATGGATGGGATTTTCTTTTCTTTTACTCTGTTATTAGGAATAACAAAACTATGTAAAGAGGTTTTTTTAGCTCTATAAGAAAATATCTATGTGTTATGCTAAGAAAAGAAAATGTTTAATTATGAGAAATTCTCAATTAAATTCTGATTTAAAGTTGATTCTTTTTATTATTTTCTTGCACATTTGATCCCTTAAATTTTATTTATTGCTTTGAGAATATTTATTTTTGGTTATGATTTATATTAATAATAAATAAATAAATAAAATAACGTTTCATATCACATGCAAAACATATGTTATGTACTCGTTGGAGGAAAAAAAAAAGAATTGAATGATGATTATGAAATTGTATTCATATTTGAGTGAGCACAAAATTAAACAAAACCAACACTGTTTGTTATGATTGGTGGGCCTCGTCCCAGTCAAAGTGTAAAGAGAGTGACGATAGGTGGATTTTGTTTCATGTGGAATATTAATATTCAAAGGTTTAAGCACCCACGCCGCATCCAATCCCATCATCGTACCCTTCATGGGTGGCTGTTCGATATCTTTTACTTCTCTTCAAGTCACGACGCTCTAGACCAACGTACATTGTTGATTTTTTATTTAAAAATTTTTTTTTAATGGAATTGATTCACATTTTAAGTGAACGAAGTCAATGCACTAAGGTGGCAATTATCCTTTTGGTAATGAAGAGGTGCACACGTCCTCTATTGTTTAATAATACGTCTATTTATGTCGTATGTCAATCACATTACTAGAAAATATCAAATTCGAATGTTTTGTATCTATAATTTTTACTAAAACATAGACTTCAATCGATTGGTTTGCTTATATTTATAATAACTCGATTACGAAGATAACGGTGATATATAGAATTAATCTTAACTAAATAACAATCAACTTTAAAATGGAAAATTCTATTTGTAACACTCCATTATCGCAAGATATACGGATGTCAATGAGTTGGTTCGTTAAGCTTGAGCTTGACTCATGGCTCCCCTTAATTGGGCTACAAGTCGAGTTGAGCTTTTAAAATGGGAAACGAGTTGGCTCTGGCTCGGCTCGTCAAAGCTCGCCGAGCTTTGACGAGCCGGCTCGGAAATTAGGCTCAACTCGTACTTTTGTGAGCCGAACAGTTCGGCTCGTAAAGACTAACATTTTGTTAGTAACTTTTAATAATGAATGTAGTAAATTTTTTATTTTTTGGTAGTTTTTATATTTAACCATTGTATAAATTTTATTATTTTTTTGTCAAGGTAAAACAATCATCGATTTTCGAAATTTAAACGTTGAACATCAATGTTCAGCCTATAGACATTGATATTTTTTCTAGCTTTTATCTAATTGTTCAAATTTTTGAAACTACAAAAATAAATAAATAAAAGAAGAAGTGAGCCTGAGCCGGCTCGGGCTTGGCTCGAGCTCGGATCAAGCTCGAGCTAAAGCTCAAGCAGAGCTTCATTTTTTGCAAGCGATCCAAGCCCAGATTGAGTCGGGCTCCCCAAAAAGCTCTTTGAAAACGAGCAGAGCTTGAGCCTTAAAATCCGGCTTGCAAGTCAGCTTGGCTTGTTGACATCCCTAGCTCATATACCACACTAGATACTTGAATTAATGAGATAACTATTTTATCCTCTATACTACTGTGATTGAATGATAAACCTCAAAGTAAACGAGGTGATATGTTTAAGTTAAACTATGTAGTATTATCCTTTTCAAATTACTAATAACAAGAATGATTGAGTAAGACTATCTACACCTTATAGTTTACAACTTGGTTGAAATCGAACATATGTGCCACACACGTGTTTGTGTGAATTACCATATCACTATTAGTACCATCATTCCATAGCATTTTAAAATTGTAATACATAAAGGGTGATTGGGAGTGTTTTTTAATGGTTTTTAATGTAAAGGAGGAGAGAGAATGAGTGGAATTTAATGGTGGAGATTTGTGGATGTGATTGATTGATTTAGAATAAAGAAAGAATGTATAAAAAAGTGGAAAAATTTTGAAAAAATTGATGCCAATCATGCTAATAATCTTGATTCTTGGCAATAGGCTTGAGAAAAATTCTCCGTACGTGTAGATGGACAAAACAAGAAGCAATTCCTTAAAGCTTTTGATGTGACTCACCACTGCTATGAGATAAAAGGTCAGAAACCTAGGACGAGAATCACGCCGGCTGGACTTGCTACATCTGGTCCAAATTCCAAATTCCACCGAAGCGCGATTATAACCTCACAAATCACAATCTTTGAACCATTCTTTTTTTTCTTTTTTTTTTAATTATTATTATTATTATTATTATTATTATTATTATTATTAATCTTCTCAAACTATTTTTCACCCCTTATTTCATTTTATTTTCTTATAATTTACTATATACTCTCAGGTAAATTATTTTAACAATTAATGTCCTTAACCATCACTTTGTTTGAAATAGTTTTATTTTGGGAGAAAAAGTCACCCCCAATATGTGGTTAAAAAGTACGGCCTCGTTCTATACACATTAAATTTTATTAACTTACATTTATTTTTTTCTCTCTCATCTTTTTTAACCATTCAAATATTGATTTGATAATTTGTTTATATTTTTTAATACATCTTCTTCAATTCTCAATCACACCTCATATACAAAATTAGAGTAAACGAATTAAAAATAATGTGTATAGAACAAGGCCTAAGTCTCTTGGAAGAGAATACGTGCCTGGGTGGACAGGACAAATAAGATCTCACTACTACAGAAGGAGGTTTAGAAGCTCACTTTAAAGGGCGGTTATCCAAGTAACCGCCCTTTAAAGTTTTTTTCCTCCCAAAATTTAAATAAAAAAGACTCAAAAAAGGGAATAGAATGCCCATATAGGCGGCGATCACGAATGACCGCCACCTATGGTCATATAAACGGCGGTAGAAATGTGATTTAAAAAAAAATGATTTAATGAACTTAAATGGCGGTTACTCACCGCCACTTAAAACAATTGAAAATAAAAAAAATATAATAGACTACTATGCAGCGGTCAAAATTGACCGCTGCATAATATGAACAAAATTACTTTATGTGGCGGTTCTCAGGACCGCCGCATAAAGTATTAAAGCTTTTTCCCTCCCCCTACACCAGAAACGAAGCCGAGAGGGGAAAAAACCAGCGACAACGTGAGGGGAAAAATTGACCTAGCCTCGTACCTCGCCAAGCTCTCTTAAATCCAGCGATTCCTCCATTGTTGGGGTCATTGTAGCTTCGAAATTAGTTGATCCCGACCGTAGGTCGGTTTTCTCCGCTACACATCGAAAAAAAGACTGATGTACGTCCATCTTAGTCAGTCCTCGCAACTCGCTCTCTTCTTCTTCTCCTACGAACCTGCCGCCCTCTCTGCAATGAAGCAAAAAACCCTCGCCAACGAAAAAGAAAGAAGCCGCAACGAAGGAAAAAAGGCCTCGCCAAGGAAGAAGAAAGAAGTCGGCGGGTTCCCTCTCCTCTCCAGCCCTGCCCCTCCGACATCACAAGAAAGAAGAGAGAAGCCTGCACGTCAGCTGCCAATTGAACCTACTGACATCGCTTAGCAGGGATTGAAATTGCACAGGTAAGATCTGGAAATTTTCAATTTTCTGGAAATTTTAGTCTAGTTCTGTTCACTTCGATCTACCTTCCATTTCGTCATCCCCGCCAACAGCCGCTCATCAGATATATTATTTTCTTTTGCCCTTTTCTTCAATTCTGTTGCTACGCAATGCAGCAATGATGGATGATTTTCCCCAAGTTCCTAATTTGTATTGGTAGATTTTGTTGTTAAGGATTGATATTGTACTTTACCTCTTGCCGCTTGTTCTTCCAGACAAATTGACGACATCGTCGCTGGTTATGGGACACTTATTCTTGGGTTTCTCACAGCGGCTGAGCATCTAGTAAGATTTTTTTTCTAAATCTTATATAGATTGTATTCGACTTTGGTGGTTTCTCCCCTATTCTTGAATGTCTATGGCCATTAGTCTGAGTCTGCATCTGCCTTGCATAGTTTGGAATCTCCATTTTGAATTTACAGTGTCGCATATGGTGAAGCTAAATATGATTCTTGCTGCATTTTTCTCCAACTTTATGCTCTTCTTTTCGATGCTAAGAGGGTTGTTGTGAATCAGATTTTATTGACTTCAAAAGGGATAAATTTGAACCCAGTTACTTCATTTTACTATGTAGCTCCTAGTTGCTTATTTTGATACTTCTTATTTTAACGATCTCGTTTTAACAATCTTCAGATTCATTTTGTTCCAATCAAAACCGGTGCAGTTATACTGTCCAGTATGGTGATGGCAGTTGAGCTTTAGGATTTTACACTACAGACTTGATGTATAGCTGGTTTGACAAAGTTTCTTTTTAAGAAAAATGATCTTCCAGTAGAATGAACGGTTGAGAAGTAACGAATGTTGCACAAAAGCGTTTTGTAGAATGTGTTGTGGTTGACAATGAGTTTAAGAAAATACCAATTTCTGGTGAACAAGGCAGATTGTATCTAAGAGCAGTGTTTTAGATGATAGAAAATACCCTTTTATCTTTGGTATTTGTGAAATTTCAAGAAAATACCTATGGTTGGATACACCGCGGATAAGCGGTATACTAGTATAACTACCATTGTGAGGCGCACTACAAGGTACCTACAAAAATTAGAATGTTACTTGCATTTTTTCTTACATTATACAATGTGGTAGATTCGACCTTAAATCTTGCTTGTTTGTATATCTATAACAAAGTAAAGCTTGGAATGTAGATATATTA
Source organism: Jasminum sambac (assembly GCA_018223645.1). Taxonomy (NCBI): domain Eukaryota; kingdom Viridiplantae; phylum Streptophyta; class Magnoliopsida; order Lamiales; family Oleaceae; genus Jasminum; species Jasminum sambac. Next base: position 37,150,166 of record CP073645.1, on the reverse strand, counting down.
GTGCTTGTCATCACAGATCTTTGGGTTTTTTTTCCCCTGAATTTTTCTGGTTTCTAGTTTTTTCCAACAAGTGCGAAATTCAGGGTGGTTAGACAATGCGTTTTGTTAAAAAATTTCTTGACTTCTACGATTTCGTTAATTTTTTGGCAATGTTAGAAAGTGTTTTCATTTTTTCATTTATTTATTTATTTATTTATTTTCCATGCCCAAGAAGTTCGTTAATGTAGGTTTGGAATTACTATTTGGCTGATGTAATTTTGGGATTTTCATATTTTGGAATTATTTGGCATGTAATTTCATATGTAACTAGTTTGTTCATAATTCAAAAGTAATTTCATCATGCTTACAATGTTGGTATTAACTGTGTCTTTGCCACTTTGTAGGGACATATTTTTGAGTGAGAGTGCATCCACTTGAGTTCGACACATATTTTTTTGTGAGTATTTTTCTTTACATTGTGCAGTATCACAGCCGAACGGAGTCGTTGCTTGAGGTTTGTGATAATAATTACTCGTTCTTTGCATTGCATTGCATTCTGTTGTAGTTGTAGGCTTAAATACACTTGTGTCGTTGTTGCAGGTCAACTTCTCACCATTTCAATATTCTGAAGATGAAATCGATGAGGTTAGGAATTTATGGGCAACTTACTTGTTGCATTTGTACGCTCAGTTGTAGTATCTCGATTTTAGGTAATTGTTACTTCATGGGTGTCCATATGTAATATGTAATTAGCTAAGGATTGAGTGTTGTTGATGGATGTAGCTTACACGGTGCATGATATGGTGCAATAGATTATGCCAAATGTCTTGCTTTTAGACTAGAATTCACTTTTTTTGTAGTGCCTTCATCGTTGTTGGTAATGGCTGTTACTTGCCATGTTCTCATATTGCATATTGGTTAATGGATTGGATGGGATTTTTTTTGCATTTTTGGATGGATTGGATTGTATTTGAGTGGATTGTATTGCATATTGGTTAATGGATGGTATTGCATATTGGTTAATGTATTTGCAAAATTACTTTATGCGGCCGTACCAAGACCACCGCTTAAGGTCAAATAAAAAAAAAACATTGTTCTTCACCATTAGCAGCGGTCAATGACCGCCGTATAATCTGAATAAAAAAAAACGTATACACAATATGCGGCGTTCATTGGGACCGCCATTTATTGTAACAATATTATACTTGGCTTACACAGCGGTAAGAACAACCGCCATTTAAAGTCTATTATTATAAACGGCTCTCTAATAAATGGCTCCATACAACCGCCGTATATACCCTATTTCCACCGCTGCAAAAGCTGCTTCTTGTAGTAGTGTCTTCGTCCTCTTGTTTGGACCTCGAGTAGTCAAGTGCTTCCTTCTCACAAGGAAAGAAGATCAACAAGGTTTCTATTTGATTGTTTGCAGCACGGGGGCAGAATACCACAAAAACCCCGGAAAGGAAATGAATTCTGAAATATTTTCATCAGATGATAATGGAAATTTTCTGTTGATTTTATAATTTTTTAATTAAAAAGTCAAGTATAATTAATAAATTATGTGACAACTCATAAAAAAAATGAAGTAAGACATAGTTTTATATAAGATAATAATAAGATGAGGCACACAAAACATTCTAGCATTCCATTGTCATAATTTGGAGCGTGAATTTGTTTACCCTCTCAAAATGAGGGTTATGGTGACTTTAATTTTGGAAGGTGAATTTTGTATTTAAAAATTTAAAAATTGTGAAATTTTTAAAATTTTAAATACAAAATTACTAATTGAGAGTACTTTCAAATTAATGAGTACAATTTTGCTATATAGTTTTTATTATATTGAAAATTACTTATTTTGATAATAAATAAGTAATTTATCATTAAAAATAAGTAACTTTCAAAATAACAAAAATTATATATCAAAATTATACTTATATTGAAGCTCTCGATTAATTAATATAGTAATATGGAATGGAAAAAAATTCTATTTTCCGAATCTTTGGAGATAAAATTCACCCTCTAAAGTGAGGGTCACTATAATCCTCACTTTATGAGGGTGAACAAATTCACACTCGTTAACGTATTATCTTATTTTCAGTTAAGATGTTTTCTTATTCTCGATGTTTTCGATGCATCAAAAGATAAGATATATCCGTTACGTACAATATTCTAAGGATGCATGCCATTCGTGATATCAATGTTCTACTTCTATTCACAACCCTAAAATATATCTCCAACTTTTCACTCTTTGAATCCCATTATGCTACTCAAAAAATTAACAAAATTTTATCTCAGGCGTAAACTGTCGAGTTGTGAATTGTGATGATATATATTTTTAGGAAAACAATAACAACACTAGCACCTAACACTAACTGGCGTAAACATGCATGGCCGACAATTAATTTGGAGTTCTTGGACAATAAAGAAATATTGTTTTGACTTCGATAAAAATTGTTTCGTGACATTGATTTCAATGGATTTGAGTAGAACATTTTCAATGGCATGTAAATTCTCAAAATGAGATTTCACATTGTCAAAAATGTGATTATGTGGTGAATTTAAAAATATAACATGTTTAGTATATCGTATACATCTACAGATGTGTTAATATTGTTTACTTAATACATCTCTAGAATCCAGTACTATTAGAATCTCACATCGGTTGAGATATTTACAAGATTTAATGTATAATGAAGGTGAGGGTAATCCTCCCTTATTAAGTCGTTTTTGAGGAGTTAGGTCCAACATTATTCTTAAGACAGTATCAGAGCTAGGCTCAGATTAGTTGGTGATATTTACAAGATCCAATCTATCGTGTAAGGGTAATACTCCCCTAATAAGCTGATTTTATTTCAAAGAATTAGGCGTAATATCAATCTTAAGAAGTACAACAATGTTCACAATGCATGTGTGGTAAAAGATATTAATATTATATCAAAAAATTACTCAATGCAACAATGTTTATTGTGCAAATGAGGCAAATTATTATTATTTGTTTAGGAAGAAAGAATGAGACAAATATATTGGTTGGAGAGTGATTAGTAAATGAAGAATAATGGTAGGTGTACAACTTATTTGCATAATTAGGTACACAGAAATAGAGAGTCGTGAAAAATATTATTTTTACTCATTTGTATTGATGGGGTCCCAACCTCTATTAAAGGATTGTATATCTAATTATACAAATTGTTTGTTCTTCAGACATTACTCTATACATATATATAGTCACAATTCAATAGACAAAGTAACCTCCTTTGTATAAGTGAGAGATTGAGAATGCTTATTGATTTGGAGTACCGACTATAATACTCGAAGAGTACTAGAACTTTTTCCATTCACCTATATTTATTATGTCGAACTTTATGCTACTTATAAAGCTATTTGTACAAATAATATTTTATGCGTTCAACCTCATCTCGTTGCTCAGAAAGCTCAACTGGCAGCCGGGAACGGCCAAACTAGGAAGGCTGCCCCACCTATATCGCAGAAAATAGAAATTCTACCGAAATGTTGTAGATGTATAAAGTTCTAATAAAAATGGCCAAAAGAAACATATAAAAGAAATAGGTAAAATATAAATAAAAAATTCAGATATTTCAAAATTAACTGCTACTTCAAAAAACTTCACTTCAATTAGCGATGAATAGTTTTCCACAAAAAGTCTGAATCTTCATTGAAAATTGAAAGGGGATTGATGCAAAAGATCCAATACCAATATAGTTGCCAATATATTTGCTGACGATCGACATATATCATCCTCTCTTGATTTGGGGCGGTGTATCGATTAGTATGTTGTCAACTTAAATTATAAATATATTAACATTTGATGATTGGTGATGGTGTTGATTGGGGAAAAAAGATACTCTTCCACATATGACATGTTGATTGGCAGAACAAAGGATAATTTGAGTGGTAGCTTGACAAAGTTATTTTTTGATTAAAAAAAATGTAATTTTTTGAAAAAAATTGTGATAAAAAAATAAGGATGTGTTTGATTGTAAAATCGAAAAATGGCTGGAAGAAAAATATTTTTTGGGTAAATGAAGTTCGGAAAAAGATTTGTCAAGAAAAATAGTAGTGTATATGTTTGATTAGATTAATTTGAAAGTTGAAAAATAGTGTTATTTTCCTTGTTTTCGTGTATTTTTTCATAAAATTTGATCATTTTCTTTATCTTTATGATTAAAGTAAATTGTCCATAAAAAAAGAGACAAATTTTTCTCAAAAAACAAAAACCACCACCTCCCCAAGGAAAATATTTTCCTCCAAAATAAGAAAAAATGTGGATTTCTAAAAAAGTTGGAAAACGTTTTCCTAGAAAACCAAATGCAATCAAACACTTCTAAACTGAATTTTTTCCAGGAAAAACTCTCTTTTCCAGGAAAAGATAGTCCAATCAAACACACCCGAAGAGAATTTGTGGGGAAGTATGGAATGTTTTTTTTGTGCATGCATAAAATCATGTGTAAGAAAACTCAAAATAATTTCATAGAAAGTGCACCGAAATTTCCTTGTTATTTGATAAATACTTATTGAAAAATTAAAGTAAGATATACAATTCGTTTAGGGTGTGTTTGATTGTAAAGTTGGAAAATGATTGGAAGGAAAATATTTTTCGGGTTAAATGAATTTCGGAAAAGGTTTTCCAGGGAAAATGGTAGTTGTAAGTGTTTGATTGCATTAATTTGTAAGTTGAAAAATAATGTTATTTTCCTTATTTTTGTGCTTTTTTAATGAAATTTGATTATTTTTCTTATTTTTATAGTTAAAATAAATTGTCTATTAAAAAAAAGGTAAGCTTTTCTCGAAAAATAAAAACCACCTCACCTCTAGGGAAAACGTTTTCCTTCAAAATAAGCAAAAGAACGGATTTTGAGAAAAGTTATAAAATGTTTTCCTGGAAAAACATGCAATCAAATAGACCAAAAACCGAAAAAATGTGGAAAACTTTATTTTTCCTGGAAAAGTTTGCACAATTAAACACACCCTTAGATTCTAATTCTTGGATAGTACTGGCCAATAGAGTAAAATCGAATAGAGCATTTCTAATACAAAAACCACTTTCAATGTCCAAAAAAAGAGAGATAGATGCACGAATTTGTGTGGATCCCATCACTTTTTTAAAATTACATATCCCTCATTTCACTCATTTTTCCCTATTTTTCTTCATCGTTTATCGTACACTTTCCAAAATCATACATTCATCTACACATTTTTTACTATTATTTTTTTTTTGAATTTGTTTTTATCTCTCTCATTATTTTCACTTTTTCTGCTCATTTTTCTCTACCCTCCTTTCTATTCTACTTCTTTAAAATAATCATCTTCTAATTTATCTCTCATTTCCTTAAAACATTGAAAGTGACTTTTCCATTGAAGATGTTCTTAGTTGTATAATGTTTACATAGGAACAAAGGGAAGACATGTCATCTGGCCACGACATCATTCTGATATGCCTATATCTTGTCGGGGTTATAACCAATGCTGAAGTGATGTGTGTCAAATGAATACACTAAGCCATTGTCATGTACATATTAGACCAGCTTTGTGTAAAATCATACATGTTTTTGTATAAGTATTGAATATTCTTTAATATACTACCTCTTTTTAATGTTCAATTCGATGTAAAAGTTTCAATTCGATTCACACATTTCCTTATTTTTAACGTTTGCGACGCATCAAAAGATAAGATATATGTGCCAACATATTCGAAAAGGTAAAGTAGATAAACCTTAGTTTTATCAAAGGGGAGAACCACATGGATTTGGATTTGGTTCGCTGGCGACCCAATCCATCTTCAGCTATGTGGGTTGTGGGAATCCCCCCCCCCCCCCAAAACCGGCCGAACTTCCTTGTTGGCCACACTTTCGGTTGAGTTTTAATAATTCTAATACAATCTGTAACGACCTGACCCCAGCTCACCTGAATCTAGCCTGTTAGGCCCTCAGGAGAACCATACAAATTTTGGGTTCGGTCTGCTAGCGACCCAATCTATTGTGGCGTGATATTGTCCGTTTTGGGCCTACACACATGGTTTTGCTGTTGAGCTTGCACCAAATGGCATCATGCCTAGTTGGGATGATCTCTTAATTTAAAATTGGATTATTCTCTTATGCCACAAGCGATGTGGGATCGTAAGTATTACAATGGATTGTAAATTTTCTTTAAAAAAAATTAAATAAACTCTGATTAAAAAAAAGAAATAAAAACATTTACCTAGATTCTTCTAAGTTTTTATACGGATCATCTATCAATTTAGGAGGATAAAAATAGATTTGTGAGACAAACACAAGTTGAATTCAGTAAAAATGAAGTAGGCTTTTTTTTTTTTTGAAAAGTGAAGTATATAGTTTTTTTTTTTCAAATAAATAATTCATTGCTCATTGGAAACATTCAAATCATTCAAGAGAGAAGCTCCTAAGAACATGAGAGTCTTATTCCAAATAGTTGGATTAGAGTGGATCAAAGATAGTCTAGATAGCTCATAGATGGGTGTGTCTGCTTCCCGCTTGACGAAATAAACAAAATACTCTCGATATTGATGCAATATGTTTTTACAAATCATCAATGATGCAGCCAAAGTGAGAGGGATCATCCTTGCCGCCATGAAAAGCATCCACCACAAATTTAGCATCAACTTCAAAAATCACCTTTTGTATGTTCCTACTTTGAGCCCAGACTACAGCTTCCCGTAGGCCCCTGGGCGAAAGTGAAGTATATAGTTAAAATGTAAAAAATGAGTTTATGAAAAAACGGGAAGGATAATATTTTTAATAGTACGTATGTAATGAAATTTGGGTGTTGAAAAGCACTGGTTAAGAAAACTCTATCGAACAATGACTCGAAAACGCACTCAACCTAATTATACCGTGGCATTGGTGGTGTGATATAGTGAATTTAAGGGTAAATTATGTTAGAGGTCTCCAATCTTTCACTGAATTTTTATTTTGGTCTTCAATCTTTTTTTTAAAAAAATTTTACAACTCCCAACTTTTCAAAAATTAGCAGCATTGATCCAAATTGACCGAGCTAACTTGTAATAGGAGGTGATCAGATCATTTTCATTTTTCTTATGGTAAATTATGTTACTAGTCCCAATCTTTCACTGTGATCCCCATTTTTTTTTCACTCTACTATTCAAAATCTTTCAAAAATTAGCGACATTGGCCCAAATTGACCAAATTAACCTACAATAGCAAGTAATTATGTCATTCCATTTTTCTTAATTAAAAAAATAAGGGTAATTTCATATTTTACTTTATTATTTTATTAATAAATAAGATTATGCCTTCCTGATGCAATTTAAAATTTAATGTAAATGTTACATTTCAAATCATTAAATTATTCAAATTTCCAACACACACCCTACCCCAACCATCTCCCACCCCATGTGAAAACTAGGGGAAACTCCGTAGTTTGCCACGGAGAATTTCCCCTGGTTTTAACGCATGAGACATACTCCCCTAGTTTTCACATCTAGCACGGGGTATGGGATGGGGAAAGGGTTGGGATAAGGTCGGCGACCGGGCTGGGGAGGGCTTGTGTTTGAAATTTGCATAATTTAGAGACTGAAATGCAATATTGACAACAGATTTTAAATTACAGTAGAAAAATTTAATCTTTATTTATTAATAAAATTGTAAAATAAATTATCAAATTACCCTTGTTTTATTAAAAAGAAGGAAAATGATTGATTACCTGTTATTGCAGGTTAACTTGATCAATTTGGATTGAAGCCACTAATTTTTGAAAGGTTGGGGGCTGTGGTGTCCAAAAAAAAGGTTGGGGATCACAGTGTAAATTCAATGGAAATTGAAGACCATTGGCGTAATTTACCCTAAATTTAAATATTTTTATCATATTCTTGTGTTTGAACTTCTGTTACATTGGGTATTCATATTTTCATTCTTCACAAGTTGCATTCAAATACTTTCAATAAAGTTACAAGAAGAACATGTATGAGAATAATTTGTGCAACTATGGATACGTTTGTTCATTTCATTTACACATTTAAATGAGTAGTGATAGATTCAAAATGTTTGTTCATTTCATTTACACATTTAAATGAGTAGTGACAAGAAGAACATGTATGAGAATAATGCGCACAACTATGGATACGTTTGTTCATTTCATTTACACGTTTAAATAGGTAGTGATAGATTCAAAATGTTTGCTACACGGAACGAGACATTATTTTTTTTATATAATTTTTTTTAAAAAAAACAAGATTTTGTTGATTCCTTTGAAATAATTGGCTCTCATTTTCAAAATTATTGTTAATTAACGTAAAATATAAAACTTTGGTTTAGGTATTGACATGTAAAAGGTAGGTGTCACAGGCAAGACAAAAACTTACGGAGGACTAGTAAAGTTAAGTTTTGTATAATCAATTTTATTAAATATACCAAGAAATATGGAAATCGTAATCTTGTAATATGTAGGTCTTGAGTTCAGACCTATCATTCCCATTTTTTATTTCATTAATTATTATATTTAATTAAAATATTCTATATATATAATCAAGTGTATTCATTTAATTATGTGAATTATTTTAATTAAACGGCATATATATTAGAGTGATTCTACACAGACATTGGAATTTGACAATTTTCATTGACATTATTGATGTGGTATATTTTCATTGGATGGTGTAAATTTCCATTAAATGATAATCACATGGACACATATTCATCATCCAATGAAAAAGTGACACATTAGAATGTCACTTAACAATGTCAATTTGGAATGTCTATATAAAGTTATTCTATATATTATAATATAAATCGGGACAACATATTTGAAATCTTTTAATTCGAACACCTCTAGTTATTGGTGAAGCCTATGTCTGAGAGAACATGTTCGAGTGATCAAAAACAAAAGACACAGAATAATCCATAGATAACAAGTAGTATTCAGAACCTTCCTAGCTTAGAAACCAATACTGTACAATATATATTCTGTTACAATAAAAGAAGCCAAAAATATGTGGAGGCCCAAAAGTAATTCCGTCGTCTTGCACTCTCCCGAAGGCCATAGGTAGGTACACAACTATGTGATGAAATGCGTTTTGGTCCCCACAAGATTCCTAGTTCAAAGCACTTGCTAAACATAGATAAGGACTTTCTTGAATTCTTTCAGATATATATGCTCGAATGTTTTATCATATCAAAAGTTGGTCTAGTTAAAGATACACTATGGTCTATGTGCGACAAACTAGCAGCTTACATTTTCTTGGCGAAATTGATACCTGTTCATTTTTTAAAAAAAATAAAAAATTTATTTCAATTTGAAAATTTAGGGCATTGTTCTATCCAATATAAACTTTGTCAACTTTTTCTCTCTTATCATCTTTATATTATAAAAACTGGAGTGCCACGTTGGCAGTAGTGCCAACGTGGCACTCATTAATATTAAAAAATATATAACAATAAATTTTGTAGTTAAAAAAAGGGAAATTCTATTTTTGGAAATAAACCAATATTAATTGGTAGATTTAAATAGGAAAAATTCTCTAAATATAATTATTTTTTAATGAAACATAAATTTATCATTAAATGTGATAAATAAAATTTAATAAGAAAAAAATAGTTTTCGAAAAACTTTAAAAGTAATTTAATTTTTCAAATTTCTAATTAAAAACATTAAATAATAAGTATTTTATTTTCACCGCATTAAAAATGTTATCGCTTTAGATAGTTTTGATTTGTAATTTGCATTGGATGATTCAAATAGTGGATTATTCTTAAATAAAATAGGGCGTGCTAAAATTATAATTGAATTTGCATTGAATAATTTATTATTTTTAAATAAAGAGTAATTTATTAATCTTTATCTTTATCTTTGAATTGTTATATTATCATCCCATTAATCCTTATATTATAATTTGTGAAGTGCCACATAGGCAAAGATGCAAATGTGGCATACATTAAATATTTTAAGAAAATTATAAAATTAGTTTTGGAAATAAACCAACATTAATTAGTAGTAATTAAAAATATAACTAAGAATAACCAATATCTAAAACAAACATCTAATGAGAAAAAATTTATTTTGGAAAACTTTATATATAATTTCATTTTTTAAAGTTATAATTCAAAATATTAAATAATAAATTTTTTATTTTTTATTTAATTTTATCGTGATAAAATTGTAGGTTTTGATAGTTTTGCTTGATTACGTGAATTGGTCTATTAAAAAATAGTGAGAATTTTTTATTTTTTTCTTTTTGAAAATCAAATAGTGAGTGGTTAAAATTATAACTAGATTTATGTAGAATAATTTATTTATTTTAAGTAAAATACTAATTTATTAATTCTTATATTATTATAATTGAAGTGTCACGTTTGGTGAACACCCTATCGGCAGAGCCAACATGACATACTATTTCTAATTAAAAAAATAAATGATATTTTTTGTTTTTAATGCTTCTGATATGATATGCTCACTAACTGAATTTTGCATTGCATATTTTTTGCCTTTTCTAAGCATATAAAATTACAAATAAAAAGTTTTTCATTCTACAATTAGCATATAGTTTATGTAAATGAAAAGAAATCAAATGAATTATATAGATGAGGAAAAATGTCGGTGTTACTACAAATTTAAGTTACATAAAATTAAGCATAATACATCTTATACAATAGAGTTAAAATTAAGTAGCAATTACGGCTAATCACTAAAAGAACGCATAAAATCATAAAATTTAGAGTGTGTAATGTCCATTTCAGAAGGAAAAAAGGTATTCAATATAAATTTGATATGTACCAACGAGAAAGACACGTTTTGATAATCAAAGAATTTTTATATATTCATTCCCAATAGTTCATTTACAATTAATTAATCTTCACGAGCATTGCTATAGGCACGGTAATTAGAATTAAAGTTACACGTTTTGATAAACTTCTTAATTATGCGATGCGGGTGAATTTTTATAATTTACAATTGTGAATTTACTTCGCAATTTTTGCATTGACTATAATATACAATATTATAGATTTTAATAATTTTTTATAATTATCCAATCTCCTATGCACAAATTACATAAATTATGTAGTTCGACATTCATATTTATAATTTTATATCAACTATTTATCGTGCATAAATTTAATTGTTTCCGTGCATCGCACGGGCGTGATACTAGTTTACAATTACTCATTCAATTATTTAATATATTTTTCCCCAAATTTCAACCGCACATTCAATACGTAAATGAAAAAAATTAAAGTTATCTCCCAAAAAACATACGCTAAGTTTGAAATAAAATTTTACCCATGAAAAAAAAAAAAAACTGAAAGAGGAGAACTTAACGCCTAACCTTTACTTATTACATCTTGTACCATTCGAAACGCGACAACATATATCCAAATTAACATTCAAAAAGTTAATTAATGTACCCAATAATCCTCTTATAGTATATAGGGATTCCATTATGTTTTGCATCATTTCTTTCTGACTAAATAATACCCACAAGGTCATGACGGGGATAATCAATATCAATATTATAATTATAACATTAGGATACATTCAAGGTGAAATTTGCAAATCCACTTTCTAATTTTCTTTATTTTCTGAAGGCATAAAAGAGAGAGAGAGAGAGAGAGAGAGAGATTAAAGAAGGCTAAGTATGCATGATAACCAAATGGCTTATGCAAATACCATTTTGGGCCAAAACTGACTCCGATGCTTTGAGAGACCTTAATGGGCCAAAGAACACTCCTGTACCGCTACCACAGAGCTGCTCAATTGGGCGGCCTTCCACCAAAACAAAGGTCTGGATCAAAATGACTAAAATTTAATGATTTTACCAAGAGAGAATTACACACTCCACCAATTTTTCTCTCTATTTTTTTTTATTAATGCTGTTATTTTTTGAAATTCGCATAAATAGTCAAATTTTATTCAATTTAGTCTTTATAAATTTCAAAATTAGTAATACTTTATTTTTGAGTTTTGTTTTATTATTTAATATTATTTATTATTATATCTTCAGTATTTAAAGTTTTTTTCAGATTAATATTATCTAAAATAATTATTTGAATTCTTAATCTCCTTTATAGTTTTGCAGATTGCAAACTCTATTTCAAGAACAATTGCAATAATGATATTTTAAGTAACACGATGTACAACCATAGTCATTCATCTTGCAATGCACTGGTAACATCTCCTAGTTTCAACTTTTAAGATCTATGGCAGTAATGGTCATGCTGGGTTTTTTTTTTTTTTCCTTTTTTTGTGACTTCCTCTTTTGTGAATTTGCATGAGAAACCCCATCATCTTTCAAATCTTTCAATTTAGTTTTCAACTTTTAAACTTTCTTTCAACAATATCCCAAAATAATTGCACCTATGGTCCTTCATAATTTCAATTTGTAGAATCAAGACTCTTTCCTATTCTGTTGCAACTTTGTCACTACATTATGGTTAGAAGCTTGTCTAATGGGGATTCTTTATGTTAATCCAAGGTGTTTATTCTATATAGATAATAATCCCTAAAATCGTGGTTTGTTGTTGGTTATTTGTTAAGAGATATTCTACAGTTAGTTATCCTCTCTTAATCGATAATGATGAAACATTATCCAATAATTTGATTTAATAAAAATTAAAATTTAAATAATAAGTTTTTATCCGTTTCTTTCATGTTTAAAATTTTAAATCATTTTATTTTAAAAGATGTACTGTAATTGATTCTGATTATTTTTGAAAGTTTATTGTGAATTTTTGAGAAATCGCAATTCGCAAATGTTATAATATGTTGGTAATATGGCTTGAGAGGTCATTCTATTGCCAAAAGTTCCCTTTTATCAATTTGTACAATTGGGCCTAGATTAACGCCCCACTGGGCCTTATCTCACACTTTTGCAGGGGACAAACTGAACATTAGCTGGCCCAAAATATATTCGATTGGGCCGAAATCTGGATGCTTGTCTGCCAGGATTGAAGGTCCAATCGAGGAAGAAATTGAATTGAGTTTTCACACCGTCACGGCATCGCCCCAGTTGTGACCATTCTTCAAAGATGGTTTGATTGCATGAGGTTTAATTCTTTGAATAGAGTCAAGTGGTCCTCGGAATTTTTTAACTACGGAACTTGTGGGGTATTTTAAAAATCCATATGATTTTCGTTTTAAAATTTGAGATTAGATTTGGAATTAGCACAATAAGGGAGAGCTCCAATAATTTGGAAAATTTTCTGGTGACACCGTAACAGCCAGTTAAAGTTTGTAGCCATATTTTGAGCTTAAAATATACTAAAAACTTTGACCGGCCACCACTAGCTTCCACGGTATCGCTGTGTTACATAAATTTCCACCATTTAACTCTACTCATTCTTTCTCATATTTCACATAAAAGGCTTGTTCTTTCCATCACATTTTTTTACTAACTTTCATTAATTTTTTCTCTGTCACCACTTTCAACCATTGTACAATTATTTTATAATTTTAATATATTTTTCTCAACCTTTAATCATATATTTAATATACTTTTCGAATAAATCTACTTTTTCAAAAAAATTGTTCCAAAGAACAAGCCCAAAAATCCATAAAAATTTATAAAAATTTCATTCATATTTTATTCATTAATCAAAGTCCAATAATTTAAACCACAAAAACTCCAGAAAAAACCAACGCAGAAATGAAACTCGACCTTCAATCTCCTTACATAGGATAGAACATACATCGTCCACCACTCAAATCATCATCTCCCTTCCATAACTAGCCGCGGAGGAAAAAGCCCAATGAAATCAAGTAAAACTCACGCCACTGAAGCCAACTGTGGCCATAAAAATGCTGTGTAAATGCCCAGCAGTAGCCTCTTCCTTCTTCAGTTCCCCCAAGCTTCTTTCCAATAAAATCCCTTTCATTTCAAATCCAATATTCTATAATTCTCTGAGACCTGTAATTAAATGGGGTTCTGTTAGGAGTGGAACCTCGAGACGAATGTTGAACCCTCGTGCCTCTGCGGAGAAACTCAAGGACCCTGATCAACTCATCGACTCTGTTGAAACGTTTATCTTCGATTGTGATGGTATGATCCTCTTCAAATCTTCGATTCGGTTAAAATTACGTGCCCATTGTGAATGCGTGTTGTGATATTGATTCATTGATTGTATAATTGTGTAATTATCCGAGGATCAAAGTCGGGCAATGTATGTTTCGGGAATTTTAGTTTTCCAATTCAAATTTCAATAAACAGATTTCTTCATATTCTGCAGGAGTTATATGGAAGGGAGATAAACTGATAGATGGTGTCCCAGAAACTCTAGATATGCTTCGGGCAAAGGTTAGAAGAAGCTTTGAGTTCATTATTTAATTATAAAAGATACTAATCAATACAATTATGTTCTTTCGTGTTGCATTTTTTCCCTTTTTGTTTATAATTTGAAGTCTTCTTTGTTTAGGGTAAGAGGTTAGTTTTCGTTACCAACAACTCAACAAAATCGCGAAAACAGTATGGGAAGAAATTTGAAACGCTCGGTCTTAATGTCAGCGAGGTGGGTTTTTTATTATTTGGCTTCGAGTACTTCTTTGATCTATACTGCTAACTATTCCTATTCATTTCAGGAGGAAATATTTGCATCATCATTTGCTGCTGCAGCTTACTTGAGGTCGATTGATTTCCCAAAGGACAAAAAGGTGCTTACACTTTTAAATTTTAACTAATAATGCTTTCACTATATGGCCTGTAAATAAAGTCCATATTACCTGTGTAATGTATGGTTGACAGTATCTCCACCTTAGTTATAGTCCTTGTGATGTCTGCTCAAGAGCCGTAGTTCCTGGTGGTGTTTGCTTAAATATGTGTAGTTGTTAACGCGAAATATCATTGTTCGATGACTGACCATATTATCGCACATTTTCAAGGCCTATGTTGTTGGAGAGGATGGCATCTTGAAGGAGCTGGAGTTAGCTGGAATTCAGTATCTTGGTGGGCCAGTATGTATTATATTTGACATTTAGTTTAATGAACTACAATGCTAGTCTCATTTGTCATTTTGTGTACTATCTCTTTGCATTCTTGATGATCTTGTCAATGGTAAACTCATGTGTCATCTATATAATCTTTGACATAGGTTGATGGTGAGAAGAAGATTGAGCTAAAGCCAGGTTATATGATGGAGCACGATGAGAAGGTACACATCCACTATTTCGTGCTTCTAAAATTTAGTGTTTTTTGGTTAGAATAAAAAGTGGTTTCTGAATTTGTGATTAAAAAGCTATAGGAAGTGGTGAAATCGTGCTTGAAAATAATTTTGCAAAAATGAAAAATAATTTTTGGAAATCTTTTCTGCCAAGCAAGCTCTTAGTTCCTAACTTCATACAATCCTCTAAAGACAATGGCATTAGTGCTATGAAGGCATAAAATATAGCATGAGCTAAGTTACTAAGATATGGTTGTGATTATAAAACTCATTTGTTTATTTTGGACTAGGTTGGAGCTGTCGTAGTTGGATTCGACCGATATTTCAACTATTACAAAATTCAGTCAGTTTTCTTGATTTCACCTAACAAAATCTGGGTCCTGTAATGTTAATCTTGCATTCTAGTCTTAAATATATAATTTTTTCTTCTATGAAGGTATGCAAATCTGTGCATTCGTGAAAACCCAGGCTGTCTTTTTATCGCAACAAACCGTGATGCTGTGACACATCTCACTGATGCTCAAGAATGGGCAGGTTTTATTTCATCTTATGATTTGACTTCGTTGTCTTCGCTTATTTGTGCATATAATTTCTGCTTAAACAAACTTCTCCCAATTCACTTGATGAATTTAGCTGGCACATAATACATTCGAACTTTGAGCTTTCCCCGAGGTTCTAAATTTTAAGAACGAGAATGGTTTCTCATTGCTGCAAAGTTGTACTTGGAATTTGGGTAAAATTAGAAGGAAATTCTCAGGGACGTATATGTTACGTCTTAGTTAGATTCCTATTCCCTAAATTTTTGGTAAGAACAATGAGATTTTGTGCTTCAATTGCTGTGTTATGTCTCTAAGATTTATCTCTACATATCCTGAATTGCTTGATAACTTTGCTGGAAATCAGGTGGTGGTTCAATGGTAGGTGCCATCGCTGGATCCACTCAACGGGAGCCTCTCGTTGTAGGAAAGCCCTCAACTTTTATGATGGACTATTTAGCAAACAAGTATGGTTATCTCCTCTCTATTTACGATTTCTTTTTGGGCATCTATATACATGCATAGTATGTGATGTGGTTTCTACTTTGTATTTACAATGTTCTTTTGGGTATCTATGAGTCCAAATGTGCTGTCTCATCCAATCAAAATACAGTCAAGTTTACTCTCCATTTAAGTTTATTGTCCTGCGTCCTTAAACTGTCCCATCCAACCAAAACAGTGTAAAAAAAAAAAACTCATTTTTGAGGGGAAAATCCTACTTTTTTATATTTTATTTCTAATATTAGTTTCTTGGATAAAGATGCGGCATCTCAAAGTCTCACAATGTTCTTTTGGGTATCTGTAAGAATGAGTCCAGATGTGTTGTCTCATTTTCTGTGTCATCCAATCAAATAGAGTCAAGTTTACTATCCATTCAAGTTTACTGTCCTGCCTCCTTAACTGTTGCATCCAATCAAAACACTGTCAAACAAACTAATTTTTGAGGAGAAAATTCAACTTTTATTTTATTTTCTTTTATTTCATTTCTAATATTAGTTTCGTGAATAAAAAATATAACAGATTCGGCATCTCGAAGTCTCAAATATGTATGGTCGGAGACAGACTCGATACTGATATTCTTTTCGGGCAAAATGGTGGTTGCAAAACCCTTCTTGTCCTCTCAGGTAGTTTTCATACAAAAGTTGTTTTTCGTTCGTTATGATGTTAAAATTTATTCTTTATTTCATTTGAAATACTTGTATTTCTTGTCCAAAGGTGTTACGACTATATCGATGCTTCAAAATCCCGATAATTCGATACAGCCGGACTTCTACACGAACAAGATTTCAGATTTTCTGTCACTGAAAGCTGCAACTGTATAAGAGAATTGAAACCACATGTACTTCTTTTAAACCATGTCATTCTTTGGCTATATGCAATAGCATGTAGCTATAAAGAGTTATCCGTATGCAGAGTAACTTGTGTGCGATATACGTTGTACTAAAGGGTTTGTTTCATACAACTTAAATCATAGATCATTTTTTTTTTGTTTTCATCATTTTCTTTCATTTGTTATATTGATTTTGACAATTGTTTATATTTTTCTAACACATCTAAAAATCAATTTTTTTCAGTAGTTTCTATTGAATATACCCTAATGATCAATGGGCAAATTTTATTTTTTTTAAAAAAGTATTTATTGAAAAGTCTGAACAGATCAATATATCGCAAATTGTGTGCATCACAAATGGCAGTGAAATTGAATTGAACTTAAGTTTACCTCGAGAGTGAAAGAAAAATAGCAAAATAGAGACAATTAATTTTTTGTGTGTGTGTGTGTGTGTGAGAGAGAGAGAGAGTGAGAGAGAGAGAGAGAGAGAGAGAGAGAGAGAGAGAGAGAGAGCGAGAGAATGTGAGACAATTAAATAGTTAAAACAAATAGATATAAATTTTTATTTTTTTTATTTTTTGGAGTAACAACCTAAGGTGACCCAGGAGCATTATTTCTTGAAAAAACTATTTTGAAATGAAAAATGATTATTATGGTGGATGTGGGTTTAGACAATATAGAGAAACGTGAAAAATAATTTTTATTTTTAGGAGAGTGTATGATTAAAAAATGTGTAAAAGGAGTAATTATTATTATTATTATTATTATTATTATTATTAGATTCCTCAAAAAGTTTACAACGAAAATAACTTTAATTATAAAATCCTCAATAAATTTTAACTCCTCTTACAAAATTATTTAGATATATATGTAATTTATATAACATGGGCTACTTCTAGCTGAAAAAAAGAAAAATTCTCAAAGTTGAACGATGATCAGTTATCAATTTTTTATGTTAGGAAAGACAAACTATTTTCAAATCCTAATCTTTTCAAATTCTGTGTTTCTTTTGGTAAAGTTTTGTATTCTCTATCTCATTTTCACCGATCAATGTCGACCTTCTAGGTACAGTCTTTGGAAATGGTATACTAGACTACTAGCCATCACATATTGTAAAAAAGTTTCATTTCTAACAGGAAAAAAAAAATGCATTCATCTTAAAAAATTCTTTTTGAGTTTTATCATCTCGAACAATCGAACAGTCTTTTTTTTTTTTGACATAAAGAGGCTATTCATTCGGTCAAATTGGCAAAATACAATGAAATACCACAGATTCAACACCACTAAAACCAAAAGGATGAAGCTTGCGAAAAACTTACCCATGTTAATAGCATGACACGGCAAAATGCCTACAAATGTGAAAAAATTAAAGTGCTCGAAATACCCAGGCCTCCGAATTTGTAACGTTGACACTCAAATGTGGAGTGAAGCCATGGTGACTCCAAGCAAATGACCAATTTGAAGCACAAGACCAAACAACACCGTACGAAGACGATGAAAAGCCAAACGAAGACGACGAAATAAAAAAAAAAAAAGGCTAAGAAAAGCCTAAATTTATGTTGACATACCACTTCTTAGAAGATAATATATACAGAAAGTGAGGAAGTTGGTGATTTAAGGGCAAAAGTGCCAAGAAATCACCCCCAAGTCGAACAGTCTTTGTTGTTTCCTAATATTCAGTACTTTTTTTTAAGCCTAAACGTGTGTAAAGGAATACTGCGAGTGGGCGGTAAATCCGCGGTAAATGTTATAACATTACCCTTTAGTAAATTAAAAGGATAATTTTCTTGAAAGAAAACCTTATTTGAGTGTTTGATTAAAAGATATAAAATATTTGCGTGTAAAATATTTACATGTAAAACATTTACATGCCTACCCCTAAGAAAACATTTACATGCAATTGGCCAAAAATCGGTTTCAAATGATTGTACCTTGTGTACCTTGCAAAATCAATTACATTTACAACGTGCAATCAAACGGCGAAGATGTAAAACGAATTTACACGATTTGACATTTACGTGTTTTTGAATTGCCAATCAAACACACCCTAAATTTTGTCTGTGTCATTTGAATGGGAGAACAATCAGATTATCCACAGGCTCGGATTTAACGAACCCCACCCAATTTTCCATCAATTGCACAGTCACCGTTCTCTGAGACACAGAGGAAAAATCTCTCTCTATCCCCATTTTTGCAGGTCGATTTTTTGGATTTCAACTCGAATTTCAAGTTCGCTCTCTGATTGTCTGTAAATCTCTTATTGGAACTGAAATTAAAAGGAAAACTCAGTTCACATTACCTGTATATACTTGTATAATTTCATTGCATCCTGATATCCTTTTTCCCAATCTGCAGATAGTTTTGCTTCCTTTGCAGAGGGGTATCCTTATTGTATGCATTTTTACTCTGCAGGTATTGAATATGTTTCTCAATTTTTCAATCTCCGTAGAAATTTTCTGATGAATTTGTTGATGGTATATTTTTTTTAATAAATATCCTTACTGCCCAAAATTCAGTAATGCATGCTGGGAAAGTGTTGAATAAGCTCTACATTTGTTCGAATGAAGAAATTTATCGTGTTTATTCTTATGCCTACTTCACACATTGCACTGTTTGTAATATACTATTTCATCAAATTGGTGAGTGTTTTGGTTAAGTCCTGTTCTAAGAGAGAAGTGGTCGATACTCAATGTAGGAGCTAAGCCCCATCACTCCAAAGATCTTTACATGAATAAGATTAGGCTTCACCTGGTCCAACATAGAGCTTCCTGGGACATAACCCAACTATGGATGTTGGACAAAGCAAGTGGTTGTTAAGTGAATTTTGAAGAGGAGAGCTACTTTGCCTATGATCTCCCTTTCACTCCGAATTAAAAGGATTGGTAGCAACTAGCAACAAGTTCTGCTGTGTATGTTCCACTCACAGGCCTACGATTCAAAAGCAACTTGCATGGTTAAATGACTGTATTGAATTCTTTTGACTATCGACATTGGCTTTTAAACTGTGAAAACGCATTGTCATTAATAAATTTTCTTAGGATTTCCTTATTGGTGTCTTCCTCCACATGTATTTTGCAGTTGATGGCCTTTCCAATGGATACTATAGTGCGGCAGTCTTTATACATTGTAGAGAATGAAAGCTTCAGATCATATATGCTTCCCAGAAGTTGTCGAGTTATCCAAGAGTTGGTCAGCACACGGAGCTTCAATAAACGCACTTCCAATCTTGGCATACCTTCTTATAGAAAGAGGTAATTTCCGAACTTGCATTTCACTTGGAAGACTGATGGAAAATTGAGGATAATATGAATCCTGATGCACTTTTTGGGTCATTTCATTGTGAGGATTTCAGCAGGGTAGTCGTAGGAATGACAAAACGACTTTGACCTTACAAGTGACAAAACTTCCAAGGCATACTGGGAGTTTTATGTTGCATTGACAAGTAGTCGATTCTTATGAATCAAGCTGTGATAATTGCAAAATTTTATTACAGAATGGGACTAATCTATTTATTTAAAATTTTGTATTCAAAGTGCCCCTTTGTGTAGAGGACCCATTCGTTTTCGATCAAGAGATGATAGTTGCACAATTTTCACCTTTGGGTGGTGATGGGATTCGAATAGAGGATGTTTGCATGTTTTGTTACCAAAGTGGACCATCTAATTTGAAAAGCTAAATCCTTTATAGATATGGAGAAAGAAAATTGTTTGTTTCATTTGTGTGTGAAATGCACCCACAGACAGAGAGAGAAGATATTTTGTCAAAGCAATTTTCACTAATGACTAACAATAAGAGTTGATGAGATCTTTAATCTATAATCACACACACACTGAACCATCTTCTTTAAAAGCTAAAGTTATCAAGATGGAACAAGTTCATTTAATTATGGTCTTTCATTTCATTACCTTTGTACTCATTCCTTGATAACTGCAAATAAAGCCATGTGGCAAGTATGTCTGAACACCAACTTCTTTGTCAATATCTGCCTACTCAAGTCCCCGAGATTAGTGCAATAGACTATTTCTGTCAGCACAGAGGAGGTAGGTGGCACCAAAAAAGTCTCTCTTATAGATAGTATTTTATTTGCGCAGTTTGAGTTTACATTAGTTCTGGTAAATATCCATTCAAATAGTGTTTTATCTCTGGTGTTTGTATGATGGAGCAGTTCCAGGACAAGTAGACATGACTGGAGAATATGTATGACTTTAGACACTGGTGGATTTACTGCCAATAATAACCAAGACAACCTCAATGGAGACAACTCCGGTCTTGGTGGGACCCGTTTGGGGAGGATAGTAGGTGCTGGTGGTAGGCAACTGTTGAGTAAACTGAATTCAGCTAGGAAGAATTTTCCCATGAAGGTATTTCTTCTCCTGTTAGGGTTCTACACAGCAAATGCCTTGGCTACAATTCTAGGGCAGACGGGGGATTGGGATGTACTGGTAGCTGGAGTTGTTGTTGCTGCTATTGAAGGTATTGGCATGCTAATGTATGGAAAACCTGTCTTTAGGGGTAGGCTGCAGTCTCTTGTGGTGATGGTGAACTATTGGAAAGCAGGGGTTTGCTTAGGCCTCTTTGTTGATGCTTTCAAATTAGGTAGTTGAACTTTTTGTTTTCTCTTTTATCATCAAAGCTAGATTTCTAGCGTTTCTTCTTGTATCCATCATTTTTTAGGAATCCATAATAATGCAAATATATAATAGAAGATTGGAATAATGTTATCTCCCTCCCCCCAACCACCTAATGGGGAGGATAATGCATACCCACTACTGATGTGGCACTATCATATCAGTTGGGTGGTGATGTGGCACTGCTATATCATTGATCATTGTCTCGAGCTGATGTGATAGTACCACATCATCGTATGTCTATTCACCTCATTACCATAATCCTTAGCAGGAATATTAAGGTGTCATCGATGGTGCCTTAGTTACGGTACCATCGATGGCATTTTGGGGGCCGATTCGATCTCCGTTTTGAAATCCGGGACCAGATCTGAAATCAACACGGCGATGGGGAGTTTTAGGAATTTTTCAAATTTTTTCCGGCGACACCGTGGCCGCCGTGGTGGGCCAAAAATAGCGCCAAAACTTTGACCGGTGGCCACGGCGGCCACGGTGTCGCCGGAAAAAATTTGAAAAATTCCTAAAACTCCCCATCGCCGTGCTGATTTCAGATCTGGTCCCGGATTTCAAAACGGAGATCGAATCGGCCCCTAAAATGCCATCGATGGTGCCGTAACTATAGCACCATCGATGGCACTGGATCATTTCCATAATCCTTAGTTATGCGATCGTGTAAGAAAATAATCGCGAGTCCGTGAAATAAGCTAAAGAGAGAAAATTGCTTAAAAATAAACTAATATAAATATTACTTAGGTATTCAAGCTGTGAAAATGGCAAGAATCATCTGCATTAGCATTCACATCCTCATCACAGCAATAGTCACAAAAGTCATTTGAATTTTGTTTCAAATGCATGGAACGATCGATCCATGTTTCCAGCCATTTCAGTCTCCTCTCAAAACTCAACACTCCATCATGCATTGTCCTAATATCAACCCGAGCAACCTTTGCACAAGATCGAAGTAAGATATAGTAGTCTGCATGGACAGCATATACATAGACACCTTTCTTTTTTCTAATATAGTGAACATAGTCCCTATTCTTGATATTAACTCTTGGTGGGATATAGCAAAATCCATTGTCTTCCATGTCAGACTTCAATTCTTTTATTGCTCTATCCTTATAGGATTCCATTGCAGGTTGAACTTGATCCATGTTATTTTGTGACTCCTTATGTCGATGATGTCGCGTACTAGCGCTTTGAGGTGTTTCACAAGGTAGAGGGTTGTCGCAATCACTTTTAATTTCTTTGTCTCTACTAGAGCTGAAATCCCCTGAATTCTTGTTGGGCAATCCATTGACTTTTACCTCATCCTAATAAACATAAAATTTTGGAAAATTGATATATGATATTTTCTCTAAGCATAGGACAAAGGGACGTAAATAATTTGGATACCTTTGAATTTTGATAATAGTCCCATAACTCCTTTATCAGCTTCTCTTCTTCACGATCTTCAAACGATGGTTGTAAGTCGGAAAAAACCACATCATTACAATACCGAAGATAAGAAGACAAGTCACTAGAATACTCTGTAGACGACGCAAAAAAAGAAGTAGGTTAACTATCTGATGGATCCATGTTAACAAAATTGAAGACAAATAATTTATCTAAATTATGAAATTTAGTCATTACCATATGAATCACCAAGCTCATTGTATTTTCTTTCAAGAATCTTTATAAGCTCTACAACATCCAATCTAGCAGCTTGCACATCTGGTTTGACCTCATCAGCCACTAAATCATTTGAAGACAAACTTGATTCCCATATTCCATAGCCGTTTATATCGAAAAGAATTCTCATTGCTACAATGAGTATCGACATCACACATACCCGAGTGGGTCGCCTAGACTCATTAGCTGACAAATACAATTCGGGAGGCATAGACCATTCACAAGTTTGACATGCCACAGGAAGTATTTTGTTACTAGGAAGAGATAATTGCCCACAATAACGAGAAGCTAAAGCGTAAAAATTCACAGGAGGCAATTCCAATTGAATTTTGCAGGCAATATCAGCTGCCATTGATTCCAATTTCTGTGGTGAAACAACATGGACTGGTGTGAACATACGACGGACGCTAATAGGACATGCCTTGGAATGAGATCCAAGCTGTTTCTTGATTTCAACAGAAGCAGTAAAATATGCAAGCTTTCCTTCAACAGCCCATTTTAAAATATCCGTGGGTAAAATTGCCTCTCTGGCCACATGACAAACTAGTAAAGAGAAGGCTAAAGAATAGGATAATGGGATTGTACTGCTTAGTGATCTATACCATATAATTACTGCACGTCGTCCCAGTAGATTAACAGGTTCTGCACCAGGCTTAGAACTAGCCACAAATTCATCATCTTCCCCTGGAATGCAAACAAATGCATAAGGCCAAAAGATGAGCATTAGAGAGTAGAATTGTATGAATTAGAGAACAAACAAATTGTTTATATCAGTAACAAATTAATGCATAAGCATAACAAGAACGATTCTAACCCAAGTTTAAGCATGGAGACTATGATTGAACCACTAATATATAAATATATGTTTACAAGGGCTAGAGCTTTGATCGATTTCATTACTCTTAGTGAATAAAGCAAGAGTCCCCAGCCAGAGTAAATGTTCAAGGAAAAATCAGCAGCATATTGAGACTTGTCTAAATTTCATCTAGATTTCTTGTTTAAATTCTTAGTTAATAGACGTGATATTCTTCACAAGGATCTCATTTTGTATTTCAAGAGGCTTTACATCCATTTCTCATGATCATCTTTTGGTTAGTTTGTAGAACGGGTTGGGTGCCAAACTCATCACCTAAATTGTATGAAAAGAACTGAGAAACCATACCTTGTGTTTGAGTTTCTGATTCATGAATGGCCATATCTGCCCATTCATCAGCCATAATCCTAGTGAAAGCCAAATACCTCAACCAAATAGGCCCAACAATCCCAACGATCAAAGGGCTCACATTAAACTTCTCAACTAAAGCCCTGCATTGCAGTTGGATCATAATCTGAAACCCCGTCACGTATCTTGTCCTAATTTCAGTATAATAATCATCATAACTCAAATTCTTTTGACTCGAGCCAAAATCAATCGGCCCAGTAGGTCCAACCCCATCATCATCATCCTCATCACGATAATCAAGATTCTCTTCTGGGATTTCATGATGGTCCAAATGTTGTGACTGAGTGAGTTTTACCTGAGATATGGGCTCAGCAACGATTGACGGCCACGCCCGGCTAAAGACAGAATAGTTTTCAAAAAGATCCTCCTCATCTACACCAGTGGCAATTACATCATCGGCTTGGGACCCACAATGCACACAGTAGAAGAAGCCATCATCGCTGTCCCTGAAACCAACAGCACCACAAACATGGCAGATGCGCTCCAATCTTCCTGGCATTATAACTAAATAAACACAGTGAATACCAACTAGCATATGCGATTCTTGTGTAAGTAATTAACCAATAACCCAACAGTATCAACAGTAAAATGGAAAAATCTATATACAGCCGCCAGTCTCATAGACTTACAAAGAAGAGCCAAATATGGAAAATCTATGTATGGCCACCAGTCTCATAGACCTACAGATGAGCTAAATATCTAAACCATTATCAATAAAACCTTCATTTTGACTTTCTAGTGTGCTGCTGCAAGGAATCACACGGATGAAGAGTGGAAAAAAGCTAATTGCAGGCTCGCAACAAACCCGTGTCAAGAAATTACTCTCCTTTTCCAATTAGGTTCTCAATAGCAACTAGTCTACCGGTAAAATTAAGAAATTTCTTATTTTTTGATAAAAATCACAATAACCCAACTAAGAAAGGAGGCAACTCCTTTCAAATTAACGACAAAATAATTTCAATCTTCAATAGGACTTCAAAATTGCAATGAAAGGGGGGACGAAGAAAATTTTAGTACCTCACAACTGAAGAAATACAAAGAAGGAGCCAATACAGTGGACGCGAGACGAGACATGAAGGGGGCTGACCGGAGGCGTGAAGAACTGCGGCGGTCCGGCAGCTGAGAAGGCAGAAGCTGATTTTGGAAGTTATTTTAGCGAGCGCGAGCTGCGAGACTGATGAACGATAGGGATTGAGTTTTGGAGCGAGACAATAGAGTTCGCAAACACCTAATTTCAAAATCAGACAATATTTGGGCCTGGTAAACGGGCTATTGCATTACATTGCTGGTAGCTAGTGGGCTTTATCTAATTAATAGGCAATTGGACTTGGTCACTTGATCTGAACACCCCCAAGAGACCATGTAGGACAACTTCACCTCACACCAAAGTTTGAGAGATAATTAAAGTCATAATTTAATCTTTTGAACACATTAATTAGTCATAATATAAAATTTTAAGCAATTAACTAGTTGTTTGATAGAGATTATAAAAAAAAATGTTTTTGGATGTGTACTTGTGAACTACATAAAATATTTTAATTAAATGATATAAAAATTTATCAAATCAATGTAATAAATTGTTAAAAATCATAATTGACAAAGATAATTCATTTGAATAATGTGTATCATTCAACCGCTACCTTTTTCCCTTCCCCCCTCTTAACATGGTCATTGTTATTACATGAGAACTCCTTTGTGGATAGATGTAATCTGACATGTCAATATTAATTGGCATTATGGTATCTATTAGAAACTGGGCATAAATATCATAATATTAACCAATATCAAAATATCACATCACTTATCTAATCAGCAAGCTAAACAACATTTCGATTCTATCCAATGTGAGCAATCACAAATAACATAATCCAAATCAAAACATATTTGCTAACAATTTTTTGGGATTTTGAGCATAAAATGCTTGTATCGATCCTATGATTTTAAGTAAATCAAATTTCTTAAACTATAAAACATTCCTTTTAAATTAGCTAAAATTATTTTGACCACAAAACAACTCTCTGTTGTGCATAGTACGGATGAAGAACTAGTTGAAGATGTAAAATTGGGCTAGTCCTCAGAAAGATCAAATAGCCGTCAGCCACCAATATCTCACTAATCCTTCTTTTTTCCAAATAGCAAACTCATCGAGTATGTGTTTCCCTTCTGAGCAGCAGCCTCAACCCGCTTTGCCCCAATCTGAAGCAAAGCACAATGAAACAATATACAACAAAAAGCGCTGTTATAGCAATCACTAAGGCATTGTCACCAAACACGTTATAGCCGATAGATAGAAAAACGGCTACGATGGAAGTAACCCTACCTTATCCATTAGCCAATATCCGACCGTAGGCATATATTGTACCAAGTACATAACAGCGAGCACAGGCTGCGTGAGAAAAACAAAGTGAGATGCAACTTCGAATTTCCAAGGTTTTACAGTAAAAGTTAAGTTCTAAAGTGGTAGTTTGATATGTCTAGGTTATATTAATATTTTCTTTTTGGCAAAAAAATGATGGGTTCAATCAAGCATAGAAAACTATTTCTTAAACTTGGTAAACATGGATTGGTTACAATAGATTTTACTGTTCCATCTATAAAAATTATAATAGGGTCCATGATGGGTAAAACTCTCAATCAACAAACCTGATACGATATCCAAACCTCCTTCAGACAGTGGCTTGCAGCAATTATTGTCAATTCAGCACATCTCTCTGATGAAACACGCTTCTGGAAAGCATTGAAAAAGTGTTATGATGGTTCCACCACATTGCTGAGGGTTTCCCGTTTACATAAAATAGTAGGAGCTGACAATTTCATTTATCAAATGCTTCGCAAGATTGTCTCTGTGCATGTGCGCAAACAACAGTGCTGACATAAAGAGAAACAGCTTCTTTAGGTTCACTTGCTTCCATATTTCAGTTGTGTAGACCCAACTAAAAATAGTGATATTTTAGACTGTAGCGACAGAATTGATTGTAGTTGTTTTAATCATGTTAATTACTCTATATTTAGAAATCTATTCCAATAAAATATTTTGGTAGAGCAGTGCACTGACAATTGACCCACGACCTTTACCTGTAATAGACAAGCCTAAAACTCAGCTCTAAGCATCTTGTTGTATCAAGGACTTGTGGAGTTATTTGTGTATGTGTGTGCAAACTTGAAGGAAAAGCGCTAGAGTTTCAATGCCAAAGAAAGAACTAGAGTCTCATTTTTTTTTTCTTTTGCTGAGTCTTGGTATAATTCTGAGATTAGTATAGCATCTACATGCTCCAAAATTGATGGGAATATTAGGCATTCATGGTGTCAATTTTCATGCAAAAATAAATCTGAAATATTAGAGAAACAATGGAAAAAACCAGTTTTGCACTGGACTCCTGCTTATTTTATTTACACAAAAATCCAGAACAAATAAATGAATCCATGTAAGCTACAAAAATCTTTTATGTAAAACAAAAACGTATTACAATTTACAACGTATTTTTTTCTGAAGGAAAGGAAATGCTACAGACGAGCTTCCCAACCTACACATAAAATATTTAAGATGGCTCTCCAAGCTACTTATTTTCGAAATTAGTCTTGGCCTTTCCAACTTTGTAACACATGGATCTCAGGCACTCAATTCCTATGCCGGTAGGCTTTACAAAATGGGTGTGTAAGGAGAACAATATTTGGGTGGGCATGAAAGCAGCACACAATGAATGGGGTGGGATTGTGGGAGAAGCAGTTGTGGTTGCAGGTCGGCTGATTTTTATTTACTTATTTATTTTTCTCATTTCCTTTTCTTTTCCTCTCCTTTTTTCTATTTACTTTTTCCATTGTCGACACAACTGACCGTCAATTTTACCCCTCAAAACAGTCATGTGACCTTTTAGCATCTAAATAGGCGAAAAGGCTTCATTAAGGACTCGTGTTACTACTGAGTTGGAAAGTTGGGTATTCAAAATAGGTCGAGTACCACCCATGTAATTTCCTGCAACCACACCCCAAACCAACCCACCCCCCACCCCAACACCAGAAAAAAAAAAAAAAAGAAAACACTAATTAAATCTGTCTTTTAGTTGAATCCTACTACACAAAATAAAAAAATAAAAATAAAAAAATGAAAAAACTACACAAAATAATTTAAGTATTTTACCTCAGTAGAACCACTGGAGCCAGTTGATGTTGCTACAGGCCCCGGACAAACAATAGTCACCTTGATTCCTTTTCGGCAAAGCTGGGGGAAAAAAAGAAAAAAATGGAAAGAAGATAACTAATCATCCAACTCATCAAACTGACAAGTTTTCAGTCTGCATTTCGATTTGTTAATTAAATGGCATGTTCCATTAATCAGATTTTCCACTTCCTTCAAATCTGGCTGCTGTGCATCTACTGAGAACATACGTGTAGATAGCCCTAATCACAACTTCATAAACAGTGATGTTAATGAAATTTAAATAATATCAACAGAAAGCATTTCATTTGCTGCTCCTGTGACTTAATGTACAATACTGAACAGAAATCTGCAATGAATGACACATGAAACCAGATAGCAACATCACATACATACTTTTTGCATTAAAATGTTCTTTAGTATAAATTTATCCAAATGCTTACCTCAGATCGCAAGGTATGGAAGTAGCCATTTACAGCAAATTTGGAAGCAGAGTAAACAGCTTGACCCGGGGCAGGTGCTTTTCCTGCGGCACTGCTCATCTACATATGGAATGAAAGCAAATGAATATATGGAAAAGATGAAAAGAAATTCTACATTAGTATTAATTGTGGCACAATACTCAACGTCTAGTCAGTCATATAAAAATTAATAACTACTGCAATTTGAGAAAGTAATTCATAAGATCAACAATCTGGTTTAAGAACCAGCGTAGTTCATTGATAGACATTATTGTGGTCGATTTGCACGTCTAGCCATACAATCCAGTCGTACAATCACAAAAACGGTTGCAATTGGTTTAGATTAGAAGGAAAGTGCTAAAACGGCGGCATGGATGGAGGTTGTGATTCCAAGAGAGAGAGAAATAGTTTTAGATAAAGGCTATGCACCTACTTATCTGTATTTAAGTCAGCCTTAGCCGAATTTTAAGCATAGATCTTTTAAGCTAAAAGCATAAACAATGAACAAGAAAATACCACTTTTCCCCGATGCCAGATCAACATACATTAGATCCCTCATGATATATACATTAGAAAAACAGTAGATGACTGAAGTGATTAACATGATATACCACCACAAAATGTCCTTTCCCCCGCTTCAGCATGTAAGGTGCCAGGAGTCGCGTAAGAGATATAGGCCCCATGACATTTACATCAAATGTAGCCTACAAAAATGTAAATTAGTTAAAAATGCAGTGAAACAGATAATGGGATGTAAAGTTCGGGACTAGATTATTTCCTCTAACTCAGATAAAAGAGATGAATAATTACATTCAAATTTCTAAGCAAGACTTATTTCCAAGGGGAGCACGTTGCTCATAAGAATCAATCTTTTGTTGAGTAGTATAAATACTAATTAATTCAGATCCGTTGCAAACGAAGAATTTCTGTCAAATCCAGTCATGATATGATGGAACAGAGTAAACAGAGACTGAAATAATAATATTTTACTAGATTAATCAATCCAAATATTTAAAATGCAGAACTTATTTGATTAAAATAGATATATGACCTAAAAGTCCAAGTATTCCCTCTCTATCACATGTTGTAGAAGCAAATTAGCTAAAGATTTTGCAGTAGTTAACTACTACGAGGTTTACCAGAATTTATTTTCTGGCCCACACAACGTCCAAAAGTGCCCTCCAACACGCATACACACAAAATAAAACAACAAGCATGCACATATAATCCCTTCTCGATAACGTAACAGATAAATGAGATGTCGGCTAAAATAAACTTGTACTTTATATAAAACCATTCAGTATAATAATTATAATTATTAGTATTAATCACATTTCTGGCCTCGTAAATACCTTGAGACTTTCTTCTGTCACATCTAGAGCTGTTGTTTTCTGCAAAGAAACAGATTCATATTACCTGCTCAGTAAACATCATTATAACACAAATCTCAAACTGATGCCATGAACTGATGAGAGTATAGAAACTGCATATTCTACTTCAGAAAGAAAATATAATGTTTGCATGAAGAAGCCTTATTTTGTGCTTTTTTCACTTCCTTCCCCACTATCCATCCCTACCCTACAGCGACATATTTTCCCGGGCCAAAGAATAAAATATAGAAGTGTAAATAAGGGTAGCCTAGTTCATTTGTGATTATGCTCCCGCTTGCAACTCACTTCACTTATTCAAATTAAATCAACTTCATCGCTCAGGAAAAATTGGAAATGTCAATGTTCCTTCTGTTTTGTTATTTAAGGAATGCAACTTGCAGGTAATCCCTCCATGCTTCATCTGGAGTGCTATCTACAAAAAATGTAGACAGTAGTCTATACAGTTTCATTAAATATAATCTGGTAGTCACTTTACAGATATTCAATTCCTTACAGGGCGCTCAAAGGCTGCATTGTGGAACATGTAATCCACACCTGAACCCTCGAAAACAGATTCTGCTTTCTCTACAGCATCTCTAAGATATTTCTCCCCCAAAGTCAAGTCCAGAGGTAAAATCATTACGTCATGTGGGGCATGTTTTCCTGGCTTAGAAAAGAAGAATAAGGATAAATGAACATCCACAAGCTTTAGGTGATACAAAAATACACCTGTTAAAGTCATAGCTAGGATGACGAACCAGTGAGCTGATTCTTGACGTGCTGTAGTTCAGCTTCATTTCTCGCAGAGATAATAAGTTTTGCTCCTAAACTGGCAAGTTGCTTAGCAAGCACTTCCCCTGTTAAACAATACATGAAGCTTAAAATCGTTGAACTGTAATAAGAAACATATTTAAAAGGTTCGAGAAATGTGATCTCAGAAATACTTAAAGAGTGGGAAGTAATAATGAAATCATTTGAAACCGATATAAACCAGGAAAAAAATATAATCAGAATTCTGACACTGACCAACACTTCCACAAAATCAAGAAATAAGATGTTTGAATATGTTTAACTAGCTAACTTTGAAATTGAAAATAATAGATGCCTAACAGTCAATGAAGAAGGAAAAAATAAAAAAATGATGATTTATTGGCAAAAAGTTTCTCAGTATTAAACCAAAAGACATTAGCCTCTGCACAATATTATCAATGCAGAGCAAGAGGGCAACAGTTGCCCTGAATACAAATAAACTTTACTGTGAGACAAAGAATGATAATTCTAACTTGAACCACGTACCAATCCCTCGGCTGGCTCCAGTAATCCAAATGACCTATTAATCCATTCAAGTGCAATTAAAAAAAAAAAAAAGGATCATTTCTAGAATTCTCTTTAGGCTTTTAGCAGAACTGTAGTTACATATACCGAGCGAAAATAAAATGACAAACCTTGTCCTCAATTTCTTTGCGCTTCACGTGTTTCTTGGATAATAACGTGAAATCCCCTAACGAATTCAAACAACTGTAAGCTACACAGTGTACGATTCAATAGTTTTTGCCATTATTGAGAAAAGAGAAGAAGAAGAAATTTGAGGTATTGAAACTGACATACCATCGGCCTTGAGAAACTTGACGGAAAATGCGACGAGAATAGAAACGAACAAGGACCAGAATATCAGGTTCAGCATTTTCCCTCTTTCTGGTTTTACGGCTCAGTCCGGTATGGCTTCTAGTTCATACAAGCTCTTGGCGACAAACACAATGCTAAAACTCAGCGGGTGTTAGATGTGCGTTTTTACGCGTTTTTATGTGATTTGATGTGATATAGGAGAGAATGAGTGTAATTAAATAATAAAAATTGTGTAATATAGATAGGTCCCATGAAATTTGTGTGTAAAAATATGTAAAAATGTATTAAGGCCTTATTTGATTAGGTATAAAAGTTATCCCAAAGGTTTCTCTCCCCTCTTTTCAATCACACACACGCTTTTCAATATAATATTAATCATATATTTTACAAGGAATACCGCGCTCGTAAAATTGTCCCCAATCAAACAAGGCCTAAAAGTTATCGGAGAACACGAGCTCAAACTAAAACTTACAGATACGCGATCTATATTCATTTTTTTTACTTTTTTAGGGTGGGTTTGATTTTTTTTTTTTTTAGGAAAACTCATTTTCTAGTTTTTTTTTCACCCACGGCTGTTTGATTGCATTTTTTTTCTGGAAAAGGTTTTCCAATTCTTTCTCGATTTCCGTTTTTTTCCTTATTTTGAAGGAAAACGTTTTCCTTAGGGGGAGATGGTTTTTGTTTTGGGGGAAAAGTTTGGCTATTTTTTCCCTTGTTTTTAATGAACAATTTACTTTAACCATAAAAATAAGGAAAATGGTCAAATTTTATAAAAAAAACAAAAAAATAAAGAAAATAACATCATTTTCCATTTTTCAAATTAATCCAATCAAACACCTATAATTACTATTTTCCCTGAAAAATCTTTTTCCGGAATTCATTTACCCGGAAAACGTTTTCCTTCAAACTATTTTCCTGGTTTGCAATCAAACACACCCTTAGTTCAATTCTCCGATTTGGTAGCCAGTTTGGTTAGGGGGACTATATAGGCTTTAGTTCAACTCTTCGGTTTTTTTCACTGCTAAGTGGTAGTTGTGCATTTCTTTGCAAGATGCATCAGTAGGACATTAATTCTATGGCTATAGCCGTCTTTGTACTGTTATAATACAGATTGTACATTATACTTCAAAAATAAAAAGTGGGAATTGATGGCGCGTGGATTATCGCGGCACACCAAAGTTTAATTTTTATTTCCTTACTCGATTTCAAAACTACAAATTAATGTAGAAGTGGTAAGTAAGGGTCGAACCCAAGAGGAACGGTGTTTAATGTAAGTGTTTTTTTCAATTAATATAGAAGGGGGGTTTTGTGAAGTTGAATGAAATTTGAAAATAAAATGACAAAATAAAAGAGATGAAATGAAACAATTTAACTAAATATCTAGTTTTCGGGTTCGGTTGTATCAACAACTTGTGTTTATCTTTCCTATGCAACGTGTTACTATTCCTTTTTCAATTTATCAACTCCAATTAACTAAGATGATCTGATTAACGAATTCTTCCTTAAGTGTATTAAATTAAAGTGAGTTCTTTAACTTAACATCTAACTATTGGATAACCCTAAACAAGTTTTTAGGATTTAATACAAAGCTAGTATGAAATGAATGAGAAGAATGAGTTGAATTAGATAAATAATTTCACAAACTCGAATTAATGCATCTAAGTTGATTTGTTAATAAATATGCACGATATTCATTTGCTACTTTGGATTGGAATCCAATGATATTTACGGATCAAGAGTTTTAATCCTAGCATCTAACTTGAATTTACAGATTAATTGATTCAATTGGCGAAGGTGAATGCAATAATCACATAAACTCAAAAACGGATTTACAAGCATAACAAACCAACAAATTGAAGTGGAGGAATAGATAAAACGTTACTAAAGTGTTAGAAAAGATAATCACATGTTAATTGAACACAACGTCCCCCTCGAACTAGATAGAGAAGTCTAACTAGTCATATTTATGGGTTTCATATTTTTTAGTGAGTGTTCGCTTTGTATCACCTCCACAATATAATAGATTATACTTCACTATCACAAATAATATACAAAAATATAGAAATAAGAAAATAAATGCTAAAAAATAAATAAAGAAGTTTAATCACTCATATATGCGGGTTAAATACTTTTTAGCGAGTGTTCGCCTTGTATCACCTCCACAATATATGGGAAACTATCTTTCTCAAACATGAAAAATAAGAGGAAGAGAGAAACTAACTTAGAAATGATCCGCTAATCATATTTACGGCCAAAGTATCGTTGATCGATTATTGGTACCTAATTTAGACTTTTTTTTTCCGCCGAAATATGAGAAACTAAGATCTTTCAAGTTAGAACTAAGAGCAAATGAAGAAGAGAATTTTTATTGAGGAGAAAGTTGGAGAGAATAACTAGCTAATTCTCTATACATTGGTTGTGTCTTCCTTCCTTACAAATGCCTCTATTTATAGGCAAAATTTCATAAGAAAATATAATAAAAAATTACACTCATGCACCATCATGGTTTATTAAATTGTATCCACCAAATCATGATATTGAAATTGCATCATGGTGTATGTAAGTATCTTGGCTGAATTATGCAATTGGAATTTCCTCTTTTGGATAATTTAATAGAAAGTTATGAATTTTCTATCAAAAGATGGCCCAAGGAATCCTCCATACAGAATACTCTCTGTTTTACCCATTTTTAACCATCATATGATCCGAATCATTTGAAGTCATGAACACCAAAGTTGTAGCCCTCTGAGTCTTCTTTCTACAGGAACAAGAATCGGGTCAATTCGATTTTTGTAGCTCAAGTTCTGGTCAAATTACTGCACTGCGCCAGTAAATTCGAGTTGCTGATTTTTTTCGATATGACACTTTTAGTCATTTTTCTTCAAACGACCATAACTTTAACTAGGAAACTTCGATTTGGGATTCATAAAAAGTTTAGGAATCCTCTTTTGATGTTCTTAAACATTGGCACAAGAAACATTATAAAAATGAATTTTCATAAAATTGCATCGGAAGCCCTCCATTTTTGATTCGCTTGCATTTTGGTCCCGAATTTCCATTTTCATTCGATTTTCATCCATTTTGACTCCTTTTGATTCTTTGTGACCCTAAACACCACAATAAAGGAAAAACACATAAAACGAAATATATAATACTAATAAAATACACAAACACGTAAAATAAAATAGTTATTTAAGTGCTTTTCTAGCACTTATCAATTGCAAGAAATGACCAATTTTTGTGACATATTCAAAATGGGGCTAATTAATAGCAAGTTTTCACTCTTATCTATTTCCTATTTTTTGTTTCAATTTTGTCCCTATGACATTGACTTTTTTCTTGACATTTTACCTCATCTTCTCTCTCCCCGCAGTGTTTTCTTCATCGACACATGCCCTAGCTCTCTCAACTGCAACCACCGTCGGCTTGCTACTTTGTTGTCGCAGACAGATCCACCATCATAGATCCCTTAGCCTTCGATCTCTTTCTACAATTCCCTTTCCGTCTACGTCAAATTCCCTAAACCTTAACTATTTTTGCTGAAGCTATATTGTCGTCCATGTTTGCTATTTGACTGCTCCGATTGCCGTGAAACGTATGTTATTGCCATGATGTTCGACTAAGTCAAAAGAAAAGACAAAAATGGAAGAAAAGAGGTCTCGTTCAAGGAGGAAACACCCGGATCGCTTTCACTCTCGGTTCGTCTCTTGAAACGGAAATCTCCTTCGCGCGTGCTCTCTCCATCTCCAAGGCTCGCCATCTCCACGCCATCACCAGTCCAAGGTATTTTCTGTCATTTTTCGAAACCGATTTTGTAAATTATTTTTACGATTAGGGTTGTGTGATAGGAGAAATAGAGGAAATCGATTTTGGGGTTTTCGAATTTTGGTACAACTGGTGGGTTTTCGAACACTGTACTGTGGGTAAACAATAGTATTCTTTGTTTGATATATTGAATTAGGAAATTCGAAAATTTTGTTAGGGAAAAAGAGCTACATTATTTTTTTTTGGTGAAATTTTGGTGCTTTTTATTCGTGTATATGATGTTTTTTTATGAAAAATTATGCTTGTCGTTGTGTAGTTTCTCTAGGAGATCTA
The DNA here is from genome assembly GCA_018223645.1 of Jasminum sambac. Classification (NCBI taxonomy): domain Eukaryota; kingdom Viridiplantae; phylum Streptophyta; class Magnoliopsida; order Lamiales; family Oleaceae; genus Jasminum; species Jasminum sambac. The sequence continues at coordinate 37,113,955 of CP073645.1, read as the reverse complement.
CGGGCGAAGTTCCTTTTCAAGTTCTTGATTTAATCATCTAAGCACCTCTGTTATTTTGTGTGTTTTGTGTGTGCGCCTGAGCGAAACTCTGTGAATGTGTGTGAGTGAGAACATATGTTAATAGTGATGACATTTAATTTCAGGAATTTGATCCTTTCCGTTTATGGAAATGTGGTAATGGATCGATTTATTGGTAGAATTGATTATGCAATCTCTGCAATAGGAGTAATTGTTATTTGCGGGTACGCTGTAAATGTGATTTCAAGGTAGTGGTCGGTTACAGTTTGCAGCATTTTCTGGTTCTGACCTGCTTTTGCCTCCATTTGAAATGAATGAAGGACTAGCCTTATATGAAAAAAGATGTATGGAATGATTACAGCGATGTTATTGGAATATTAAAATTGAGGGAGGAGATTTGTGAAATTGTGTAAGAATGTTAATATTATATGATTTTTCCAGTATATGATATTTTTTCCCCACGTTTTTGGCAAAGTCCCGCTAAAGTTTAGTCTCGGCTCCACCAAAGCTCTACTCTGTTGTATCTTATGTATCTTTTGGAGGCTTAGTTTGTCCTTACTATGGTTCGAGATTTTGTTTATGCATTTATTATACTTGCACCTACCATGCCTATGTCCGGGTATAAGTTTTATTTAGAAAGTAAGTTTTCCGAAAAAATTTAATGGTGGTTGGATCATATGACATGGTGAATACAAGAATTATTGTCTATTTTGAATGTGTGAATGATATTGAAGTTTGAGTTAATCGAGTAGTGAAATTGAATTTCAAGTAGAAAATACCTACAACAGGACAAGTGATAAGAATGTAGGAATGCTGGTTGAATGTCTTTTTTTTTCTTTTTCTTTTTCTTTTTTATCATTTGTTATCTTTTTGAGCCCTAATTTTGGTTTAATATGGCTAGCAATTCTGAATTTGCGTTATGCTTGCATCTATCTATTATGTGAGTATCAAATATGCATCATGTATTTTTCTGCTTTCATTTGGTCATTTGGCAATGTCAGCCCGATCAAACAATATCTATTTTCGATTTTAAGCATAATTCTACTTTCTGCTGTTGTTGTGGATCTTATAACGGATCATATTGAAGTTGTAGGCTTGCAACCAATTCTATTGGTTTAGAAATGATTAAATCATCATATGTGCAGGACGGCGAGTGACCCTGTAAGAAGCACTTGAGTGTTAACTATTTCGCTCACTCGCCGGCGTCCTCATAAGTAGCATTCTTGCTCGGCGACAGAATCTTTGTTCTTTGGTGAGCATCGACAAGCCGCTATTGGATAGCAAAGAGCTGACTCGTGACGCATCGGCGGCGACTAATCTTTGCCAAAGACATGATTTCTTTGCTCATTAAGCGGCATTCGCTTTTAAGCAAGAAATGATCTTACCCTTTTTTCCTCTTTTTTCAATCGATTGCCATTTTTTTAATGTTTTATGTTGAGTATTGAGTCAATCAATTTCATTTCCCTTATTTTTTCAATTTTTCTCTTTTGTATGCTTTATGTTAACCATGTTTTTCTTTTTTGGAACGTATATTGAAACTGCTGCTTTGTTATGTAGAAATCTTACTTCGTAGTCAATCATTTTGTTGTCTTTATTATATTTTTCATTTTGTACTAATTGGGGGAGGTTATTAAATCTATGTATATGTTGACATTGAAGTTATGTATTCGATATTCTGTTGGTAATGTTTCGCTCGCTTGCCACTTCGTGCTCGTCTCGGCCGTCGACGTTATGCTATGTACTGGACACTTTACAATTACTTACGGAACCCACTGCAAAGTTCGTTCTTGCCTTTTGCTGATAAAAAGTGTCTAGAATTTCAGGTATTTGATGTCGTCCATGACATTTCACATGTCAAAATGTATCGGACATTCATATGTCTTTCCAGACATTTATCAAATAAACTGTCTAGATTTTCAGCTACAAATTGACCTTCTTGACAATTGAAGTGTCAAAAAGTGTCCCATATACGATGTCGTCCGTGACATTTCAACTGTCAAAGTGTATCGGACAGTCATATGTCTTTCTAGACATTTTTCATTTAAATTGTCTAGATTTTCAACTGCAAATTGACTTTCTTGACAGTTGAACTGTCAAATACTGTCCAGTATACAACTGTCTCCAATTGTTGACAAATGTCTTTCTCAACATGTTTGCATTTCTTAATATTTTCAGGCCAGAGAATTGTGATTGGACCAACATGAGGATATAATATGTACTTTGGAAACTTACTAGTACAGGTGCTTTTATAACGTGAACGAGTTGACCTTAAAATCCTTGCACAATTGTAGTGGGAAATAGTACGTATACTACGTCGACAACATTATCAACGAACAATAATATACTCGTCCAAAAAATATAGAATAAAACTTCACATTTCTAACATTACAATGGGTTAACATTGAGATTTGAAGAAAAACTTCAAAGGTATTAACGATAGTTGTCTGTTATAATGCAAGACAATTTAAAATATCAAGAAAGACAATTAAAAATATCGGCAAAGACAATTAAAAATGTCTTGAAATGCCATTCAAAATGTCAAGAAAGGCCATTCAAATCGTCGAGAAAGCCCTTGAAAATGTCGAGAAAGATATTTTTCTAATGTACCACACGACTAATTAAACTGGCGCCAAAGATAATTCACAAACAATATTACATTTTTCCATACGCAATGCGAAGCTATTTAATTTGCTCAGAAAGACATTTCGTCATTGCAATTAATTGTCTCACATTTATCTTCTTCAACAACCACCATATTTACAACCTTAAAGATTCACCATTAATGACATTAATAAACCATAACCACCACAATATCTTTCACTTACAAAAGATCTCAATGATGATATCCATCACATCTCCTACTATAACATAGTTGGAAAATTAAAAAAATGGTAACAATTCATATTTTAAAGTAAATATTCAATGACTTTGCATTCACCATTATATTAGATTCTCTCTCAACAAGTTTATTTTCACAAGTATATACACATGCTCTTTTAAATACATCATGTGTAAATAGAGAAGATATAAGATCCTAACCTTCAACCTTCAAATTTCTTTAAATTTTCAAACCATTAAAGCATGTTTTTTACACATAAATGGAGATACCATTTTTCCCCTCCATTTTAGTGGTGAATTCGTTCAAGAGGAAGGAAGCAAATATCATATTTTATTTCCTTTTTCCCATTTCTAAATGTCTTTTCAAATGGGTCCTAAAAAGTACAATTGCATTTATACATTCATTAATGACCATTTCTTGAGCCACTAAATAACCTAATTTTAATTAATATATTTCAAAGACATATTAGACATTTTGTTATTAAATTTGGCCACTCTTGCATTAATATTTTAAATTAGTTCCATTTAACTTGACAAGATATTTTTTGACCATTCATACAAATATCCCAAATAAAAAATAAAAAAGGCTACAATCAATCACTAAATTATGCAATCCTTCGCCGAGATTCATGCAACATGAAATGTTAGTGAGTTTTTCACACTGACACTTAAGTCAATAGTTTTTGAAGCGCTTTTGTATGTGGTTTGTATTCATGGCGTGTTTGACTCAATGGTAGAAAAAGAATTGAAATTCTCATTCCTTTGAATTTTAATTCCTTGATTTGGTGGAAAGCGTTTATTTTTGTTACAGAATGTAATTGCAATTTTATGAAAAATTAAACTCTATTAATCAATTTATGAAAATTTTGAGTGAAAATGACATTTTTCTTAAAAAATAATTCCAATCACACTCGTGTGTTATGGTGGAGATTTTTATGGATTTTGATGTGAAATAAGAGAGGGAGAATAAGTAAAATTAAATAATAGAAATTTGTATAGTATATATAAATTCTATGAAATATGTTGATGTAATTTGTAAACTAACACGTGTTTTTTTTGTATGGTATAACTATTTTGCAGCTTTTTTTTTTCCCCTCCTTCAACTTACTTTTTTAACCACAATTTTGAACTTGTGCCTTTTTAGGACTTCCATTGATTTTTAATTACACATTATCATGAAAGATAAAGCAATGCCTTCAAATATCTTAAACTGTTATAAAAGTATGAAAACAATAGAGAGAATTTAGAGAGAATGAATTCGAAGGAATTCTCAAGAATGAATTTCATTTATAACCGAAGCCCTATTTATAGGAAAACTTCGAATGGCACAATCGTAATTACATAATTTCATCAAGGGTATAATAGTCATTCACATATAATAATTACACATTTTACCAAATTATTCCTCCACCAAATTATTCCTCCACCAAATTATTCCTCATAATTCATAACCACCAAATTATTCTCAATTATTCATAACACCTAATAATTATTCTTCAATTATTATTCATAACACTCCCCCTTGAATGACTATTAATACAAATGTCTTCTGGACCTGTTTGGAGAAAAACCCAGTGGGAAAAAAACTTCCAAACCGATTGCAGGATAGCTTGGAGTGGTTATATACTACTTCATCAAAACATTGCTCCCCCTGATGTCTATCAGCAGCATATGAGTATTCACGTGCTGCCTCATTAAAACCTTGTCAAGAAAACCCAGTGGGAAAAAACTTGATCGAAGGAAAAGAGTACAATTTGCCCGTTTGATTTCATATCTTGAGAACTCGATATCTTTACGGTAAATGATTTCAATATCATCATCGTTTGGATCTAAAGCATTAGCTCCATTATAACTTGATCCAATAGATACCAATAGATATCAATTTCTCCTATCGTTCTCAATATACCATGAATATGCCTCGTTAAAACCTTATTAGGAAAAACCCAGTGGGAAAAACCCTAATGAAGGAAAAAGAGTACATTATTCATGTGAATACGCCATTAAAGTTGCCTCATTAAAAACCTTGCTAGGAAAACCCAATGGGATAAAACCTCCCGAGGGAAAAGAGTGCAACGCGTATTTTATACAAGTATGCTGCAAGCATTTCAAAATCTTTCATACATTTGTAAGAGTATCATATACATTGATTTTATACTCTTCGTTCATTTAGAGTGCATCAATTTTCTTACACAACTACAAAACATTCACCATTTATCATCTTCAATATATCTCAATATTTTCATTATCATTGATCATATGTAGCGCTACATTTTCATATCGTGTCGACACTTTTCAATTTTATTTCTTTCCCCATATCGACATAACTTATCGAGATATCTCATTATCAATCCTCTTGTAGGATTACACAATATAGTTATGTCTATATACTCTTCAAGAGCATATGCCTCCGTTATTAAGACCATCTTTTATAATTTGCTTTGATATATATGTTTGGGGAAATATCAACGCTTCTGGCGCGCTAACTTATCAAAGCATCGTAGCTGATATATGTGATTGTTCATAGTCTTTCATGCATCTTTGAACTTCAAGTTCGTATTTCAATTTCGAGGATATAACATGATGCATTTCACATATTATTTTCAACCTTTAATACTCCCTCATCTTTGAGAAAATTTAGAACACCAAAACTCATACAGCTTGGTATGATTTTAATCATATATGTTCTCATCATTCAAATTTAATATGGGAATTTAGACCGTTTGCATTCTATTCTCGATATCGGCAATTTATTTGAGGACTTTAAATAATTTGCCATATAATATCCCACTTGTATGCGCATACTCAATCCTTCAGGGATTTATTCAAGTATTGGGATATACATTTACTAGCTTTATCATTAAATCTGAAATCATGCTCATACCGTGAGCAAATATTTCAGAAATTTCAAATTACGAATCATATACACATGTGACTATCTAGTGGATCCATATCATAATATCTAGTAGTCCACATGGAGGATGAGTGGGCTCATACTTCTCATCCTTTATTCCGATATATTTGGGATTTATTCCCAATATTGGCTAGTAATGATTTCATCATTTATCGAGAACAATCATTGAAGAATTCTTTTAATTCTTCACTTGAAATATTGATTTCAATAATTATTTAAACCGGGATGGTCGATCAGGTTTTGCAAGCAGTATTATTGAACTTCTAGTTCAAGAAATTCTTATATCGATTTCACTAGTATCAGTATAGTGCTCAATATGATTTATCATAGAAATAATTCACCGACATATTCCATCATCTTTTGGTGACATTATTGTCTACTCTCGTTAAAATACGGAGTTCTGACTCATACGCATCACATCCGCTATTATTTAATTCGAAATCGTTGCTCTTACGCTTCATATTATTTATTTAAAATCGAGTCTTATTTCATACGCGTCGTATTATTCTATAAATAAATCATCAAAATTATTGCAAAATTCATCCTAACAAGGGTCTATACATTATAATGGATCATATGCTCTCAAATCTTCGAAAATACTATCCATTACTACCGATTAAAATCCTAAAAAGGATTTATCGAGGTAGGCTGGAAAGATTAAGGATGCTAATGAATAAGGGTATCCCACAAGATATCCGATGCTTGATTGAAGCAAAGGTTCGATTATCTGGTGAGGTTTCAATTCCTTCTAAATACATACCTGGTATGGGTAAAAGTAGTTTTTCAAAGAAACGGAGAGCAAAAAGATTAGGAGGATGCTACAAATGTGCTCGATGGACATGTGACACTCGATGTAAATCTGTGGGGTACTTGTCCAGAAATCGAGAAGATAAAATAGCGTTCATTAAGGATTGATTGAGTAAGGAGCCTTTGGATGATATTCAACAGGCTCTTGAGACACATCCTAGTGGACACGTACAAGGTGAGCTAATGGCCTTATGGGCCAAATTCAAAGATCAACAAACGTTAAGTCTTTGAAAACTTACTTTAGAAGATCCTGTTTGTAAATTTAGTAGAAAATTTTAGTATAATAATTTTCTCATATTAATATAAGGAAGCTCGGTGTAATAACGAAGATCAATGTTTTTCTTGTAATTGTAAATATTGTTTTTCGATTTTAAGATATATATATATATGTATATATATATATATATATTTTCAATCACCGACAGATATATGTCATTTTCACTTAAAAAAATTTTCTGCATTTTTTTTCTCTTTCTTATTTGTCAAAAAGTAAATAGTGCACTCAATTATTGGTTTGAAAATTTTTCTTTAAATAGAGGGATTCATATATCTCTCATGTTCATACATTAAAAGTATAGTGCAAAAAGAGAGATAGGAGTAGAGATGGATATGGAGATTTTAGAATCATCTCATACAAGTCAGCTTTTACCTCGCCATATTAAAACCGTATGTATTCTTGGTGGATCTAAACTGGTAGGTCATATCCAATATGTGGATATGGCAAACCAACTCGCAAAAGAGTTAGGGAGACAAGAAATCAATATACTATACAGAGGAACCAACAACAAACTTTTAGCTAGACTTATAATGGCCGCACAATCATGGGGAATAAGAGTTTGGCGTAATACCTTTCCATCTAGTTGGATCTAATACTGAATTGGAGCAGTTCTACCATGGGTCCAAAGAGGGTTGGGGCTACAAGCGCAATCCATCCACAACTGCATGATGTATATGATGAATAATAGTGATGCATTCATTGTCCTTCCAGGCATCTACAACACACTGGAGGAAATATTCAATATAGCCTCGTTGTACAGTGGAATTTTCATGTCAAACCAATAGGTTTGTTGAATATTAATAATTTCTTTGATGGCTTACTAAGCGTTTCTAGATCGAGTGTAAATAATAAGTTTATCTCTCATTATTGAGAAAAATACTTATCTCTGCTAATGTTGATGAACTACTCATCAAATTTCATGCATATGTTCAAGAATTGGAAGCTTGTGTCCGTCACTGGACCACTTGGTGTCAAGCGAAAAAGAAATTCGGATCCTTTAAATATTTCATTATGAATCCTAATGTTGATGGTGGCAGAGTTACGGAGTATTTATACTCTCGAGACGCATCCCTCATTTATGGATTCAGTATGTATTTTCCTTTTTGCATTTTTATATTTTCGAGTGTTTAATGCCATCTTTTGATATTCTCAATATGTTCCACCCATTGTTTTGTACTTCTTACGGAGTAATAATAATATCATATTGGCTTTATTCAAATACGTAAATCTAGTGATTATGCTTCTTCAAGAGCATTTTATTCTCATATTAATACAATCTCATATCATCGATGAGATTACTTCATATAATTTCTCCATGCGATATATTTTCTTTGATTTATCAACATGGGATCTATTGAGCATTTTATTTTCATCTATTTATCCAATGGTGACTTCAAGTACCACTTACTCAATTTTCTCCATTAATATTCGGTATATATGGGGAAGTAATTTTATTCTCATCGTCTACTACTTCGAGAGTATGATTAGAATATTTGATCAACTACTTCTTCTAGAGTAGGATTCGTTATAACCAATCGCAGTATTACCCACCACATTGGAAATATGCACACCAATCGTGTGGTATTACCCACCACATTGGAAATATACTCAAACTATAAAGTGCATAAATTTAAATTGCAGAAATTAAATTTCCTCCAATAGGTGGTCGAACCTACCTTATGGGAATTATTGCAATAAATATAAATTTACGGAATTTAAATAGCAAGAATTAAATTGCATAATATTTAACTACTTCTTCAGGAGTAGGATCTGCTTAGTAGAAGGTATTACCCATCACTTAGCATATAAAGTGCAGAAATATATAAAACCTTCCGTTTAGTGACGGTTTGAACCCATCATCAAGTAGGAGGTATTGCAAAGTAATTAAATTGCGATAAATAAAGTCTGAGAATTAAATATTGAATTGCTTCTCACGGAGCAAATTTGTTCTTATAGAACAAATACTCATTACTTACAAGAACACACTTATCCTTCTAGAATAAGTACATTATGTAATTGAACTCTTCTGAGTTACATTAATATTTCGATCTTTTAACTCAAATGGACTTCAAGCCATTTTATATAATCAATGGATTTAGAATTTCTTCATGAATATTCTATCCATTTTTCACTGTCGTCAAAATTAGGTCGGTTTTACCCTAAAGGTAAAATTGTCCATTCCAATTCGCAACGGTAAAATTGTCAAAAATATTTTATTAATGTTTTACGATTGGAAAATTATCTCCTTTCTACTTCAATTTATCAATATCAAAATATTCAATGACTATTTTGTAACTTTTTCAAAAGTTGGTGTACTGATTTGTAAATTTTGAAAGTTTGATAATAACATATTTCAAAACGAGTTATTACCCTATCAATGTTGGTGTCAAATCGATGCTCTCGTTAAATCGAGTATAATGGAGTCGAGAAAATTTGATTTTGATACTGTATGCTCCTTATATCTCGATAAAACGAATGTTATAGTTTAATATATTATTATATTCTAAAGTAATGTATATATACATATATATATTTTTACCTTTGTCCATTTCTGATTCGTGTTTTCTTCTTGCTTTTGCTTACCATCTCCCAAAGTTAAAAATCCACATGGAATCTTGGTAATTAGTGCACAAAACATTTATTATCACAGTAGAAGGAAAAATCAACTCGACGGTGGAGACTCCATAATTTAATTGGATTTCAAATTGTGAAGTTCTTGGAGTGATTGTTGCGGGTTTAATAGGGAGTTGAGGTTCATAGCTTCCAATTCTCTACGCTGGTATCATATTTTTGATTCTCAGAGACCTAAAATTAAATTTCGGTGAAAAAGGATCAAGGATGTTTATAATATTTGCGATGAAGGGTTTAGTGGAAAAGAGGAGTCGTTTGAGGGCGACACGAAAGTGTGAGAATCATGTTCGAGTTTGGGAAATTTCAAGATATTTGTTAATAATGTTCCAAATAATAATAATTAGGTTTACGTCTGTAAGATCATCGTTAGATGCAACTGTAGAAAGCATACTCCTTCTTATTACTCAAATGGCTAGAGACTCGTGCTGATAACGTGTTATAAAAGTATGAAAACAATAGAGAGAATTTAGAGAGAATGAATTCGAAGGAATTCTCAGGAATGAATTTCATTTATAACCGAAGCCCTATTTATAGGAAAACTTCGAATGGCACAATCGTAATTACATAATTTCATCAAGGGTATAATAGTCATTCACATATAATAATTACACCTTTTACCAAATTATTCCTCCACCAAATTATTCCTCATAATTCATAACCACCAAATTATTCTCAATTATTCATAACACCTAATAATTATTCTTCAATTATTATTCATAACATAAACTAACAAGTTCCAACTTCCAGCTATAATTGTTGTGATTTGTTGTTGTTTATTTTGCGAAATTCATTTTTTAATCAATGTGAATAGTAATGAATAACATGTTTATGTATGGAGTTAAAATAAAATTTTACTCAAGTGAATAGTAAAAGTTAAGTCTAGTCAAATATTATTATTGTAAAGACTATACCAACTTTTTAAAAACTGTACAAAACTAATGGAAAATTTTAAAATCAACAATAATTTTACATTTGTGATGACATACTTTTTACATTTTATACACAAATGTATATCATTTTTTGTTTGATGATAAAGAAATACTTATATACATTATTATCTAATGCATCTATTTATTCATTTATTTACTCATTTTTTTAAACGGAAATGCACCTATTTTTTATTACTAAAAAAAAAGAGTGATATATGGTCAATTATCAATACCACTTGGAAAAAACATCTCGCATTAATAATAAAAAAAAATCTCAACTTCATCTAAAACCTCTCTCTCAATTTTATTTTATTTTTTTTAACCACTCACCCTCTAAAACGCTCTCAACTTCTTCTATCCACCGGAACCGAGTGCAATGGAGGGGGTGATTTTTGGTCTTTTTTGTCTGAAATCATCTCTCTACATTTCTTTTTTTATTATTTCATTTTTTATAATAAGTGGGTTTTCCATCTAGACCTGTATTTTTTTAGTGTTATTCGTGATTTTGTTGTCTTGTGCGGCATTTGAATTTTCACCGTCTAACTACAGTTTTGTTTGTTCGTGTGATTCAGATTGGTAAACCAGATTCGATCAATCATTAATTCAATAAATATTTGGGTGTCAATGTTGTAGATTCGGAGGCATGGATATTCCGATCACTTTGATTTTTTTATATTTGTAGGCATTTTACCGTTTTATACTATTAACTTGGGTGCTGTGAATATGTTCACAGATCATCATTTGTAGTTTTAACGGTATTGAATTTATACTGCTGTCGATGTATTTTGCTAATTACATAAATGAATATCTTTGTTTGTTAAAAAAAAGAAAAAATCAATGCCACTTGAAAATATTAGTTTCAGATGTCCCTTTGAATTACTCAAAATTCAAAAGTAAAAATTATTTTTGGGCATTTACCGTGACCCCTAACTGTGAACCCTCCACTCATTTTTACCGAGGGTAGAAAGCAAACCGAAATATAATATATATCCGATCTTCGAAATTACCTATTTTCAGTGCAACCCAACCAGGTTTAAACCCACGTCGTCTCTCACTCTCTCGCGAGCTCCCTCTTTGACAAAGAAATGGCGGTGAGGAACGCTCTGCTCAAGTACCTGAGGGTGAGTGTTCAGTCCGTACCACTTCAAAACCCTGGCGCCGGCCTCGGTGGGGCGCTATCGCGGTTCATCAACGGCCGCCACTTCTGTTCGGAGGTGAAGGGATCTTTCCTTGACAAATCTGAGGTTATGGATCGTGTCGTTAATTGCGTGAAAAACTTCCAGAAAGTCGATCCTTCCAAGGTTACATGATCATTTTTTGATTCTTCTGTTTTTGTCTTCTTTGAAATTTATTATTTCACGAATGGTAGGGTGATTTCAGTGGCTAGATCGATTTAGGATTTTATACAAAACAATGTGATTTATTGGCTCTAACAGTTTCTGGCATTTATTGTTTTGGGAATGAAAGATTACTTGTGGGGTTATAAAAGTAACTATAATAGTATGATGTTGAGAGTGGTGAACCTTTTATATATCTATGCCTAATAATAGTCTTGACCGAGGTAATGTGTTGATGCTCACAATTTGTTCAGGGGTTTTGAGAAAATTAGGGTTTCTGTTTCATGGTTACCTGGTGATTTGAAATACTGAGATGGTTGCCTGGTGATTTGAAATACTGAGATGTAAGATTATGTCCATGTTTAATTCAATTGTTTATCTTGTTATTACATGCACGGAGCTAGTTGTCAACTGTTACAACTCACAAGTCAAAATGTTTCTGTCCATAATTCCATATGTTTCCCTATTTGACCAAGTAGTTGCATCAATCTTCTGTATAGGTTAACCTGGATTTTCCCTATCCATGGATTGTCCCTACCCATTTCTGTTATCAGATACGTGTTCTGTATGTAAGGGCAAAAATAAATGATTATGTGCACATATAAGTATGTATTGAGCTGAGTCCACTTGTAGTTGTTGGTTGTGGAACATCCAATGGCCATAATGGAGTTACGTAGTGACTGAAGTCTGATGCCTCAATCCATTTAACTTTTGTTGACCTTTTGCAAAGTTCGTATCAATTCACCATGAGTCACAGTAGGATAGTAGCAGGTCCATTATGAGCATGTTTTGCAAGGTGTATACAGTGGGTTAAATTTGGGAGATTGCGTGTGCGTGTATGTTTTGGGGGTGGGGGTGGGTGTGGGGGTGTGGGTGTGGGAATGTTTAGGTATCTATGAACATGTGTTATTCAAAGCAAAAATTTACTGAAACATGTGGTAATTTGATCGATTAATTGGAAATTATCCTTCTTATATACCATGTTTAGTTTTGCTGTATATAACCAAAATTGTGAGGGTGTCTGGTCGACAGTTAGATTGATGCCTTAAAGTTGATTTTTCTTTGTGATACAAACCACAAAGTGCGTGCATCAGATTTCTCATTATGGCATAAAGCAAATGCAAGAAATATTAACATTGATTAACGTTAATCTTGCTGCACTTTGTTCTACTAGATAAGTTCGTAGTTACCCCACACTGTGGTTGTTCGGGGGCATGGAGTTGCATTTTGATAGTTGGTTTGGGTCGGGTTGGGGTATGTTGTTTTTTGCTGGTGATTAGAGGGTGCTGATGTTGGTTTCCAGAAACAGGATTATGCATATTATGAAGATGATTTAGGTCATGTTAGCATACAACTTTTAATTCATTCTTTTTAAAATTTAAATTTGGTCAAATAAATCACATCCACATATCAACTGTAGTTTTAAATCTCCACCATTCAACTCCACTAATTCTCTCTCTTCATACTCATAAAAATACATTTTAATTTCTACACTAACGCGCACTTACATGAAATGGTTTTGCTAGTATGCTGTACTTTTACTTTCTTGGTTATATATGGAGCTGTAATTGTCAAAATGCTTCTGCATCTTGAAGTTGACGATATATGAACTAACTCTTTTCCACATTCATATTGGTTTCAGGTAACTCCAAATGCGCATTTCCAGAATGATCTTGGGTTGGATAGCTTAGATACCGTAGAAATTGTGATGGCTCTTGAAGAAGAGTTTGGATTTGAGATTCCAGACAATGAAGCAGACAAAATCAACTCAATCAGTGTTGCAGTTGACTTCATTGCATCTCACCCGCAAGCAAAATGATGGAGTGATGGACCTTTTTCTTGGGATTTTCATGCTTGAATTTCTCTGTTTCTTTAGATAAACAAAACAGAAAGATATCTCTTTTTAAATGTATGTTGGATTTGTGCTAGAGTTTATTTTACATCTTCGGAGCGCTATTGCTCTGTTGCATAATTCCTGGTGATGGAAACTGCTGGCATGGTATAATGATCAATGATTTGCATTGCAATTTAGTAAAGATCGGTTTTGGGAGGTTTGCATTTTGGTAAATATAGTTATTGGTTGATCATTCTCTTCCAACGTTATGAAATTTTAACATAATTCATTAATCTACATCCTCTTTGTGGCATGCTCAGCAAGTTGGACGGACAACAGTGACTAGTCTTAAGGGGCTCATAATCATGTCAGCGTATAAAATTATCTTTAAGATGATATTATGTGCATTGATTGGTGCTGTAATCTTGTTTCTTCAGTATTTTGCTTGCTCATGGTCGCTAGTGCAAGCACTTTTATTAAGTTTAAAAAAATGTGTGCAGATAAAATATACAATAACAAAAAATTTAGCCTTAATCCTTATAAGTAGAGTTCGGTTATATGAAGTCATAACAAGAAATTATGTTGGATCGCAACTATGAATCTTTTTATGCCATGCAGGTAAAATATACTCTTAGAAAATTTCGAGAATGTGGATAAGCCATATTTCATTTTATAAATTAGTTGCCATTTGTCACAAACACTCCCTTAAGAGAGCAATTCTAATGATGGCACAATTTTGTTTTTCACACAGAAACATGACACACTTGTCGAAAATGGTTTTTTATTTTATAAATTATTAATCAATGTTATTTTTCTTCCTAGACGATGTGGGATTGAGACAATTACAATACTAGAAGAGTTCAACGGTTTCGTTCGTTGGCTGCACTCTTGATTAAGTTCAAGTCCGAGTACTATTTGTAACATTGGTTGCTCATCTGCTTCGGCCGTAGCATGTGGGGTTTTACTTTTTGCCTTTTGACAAATCCAAGCGTCTGTTTGAGGTTTTTTTCTTTTTCTTTTTCGAAGTTATTTAATTGAAATTTCATTGAAATAACAATCTATTATCATTCAGTGACTTTTTAACATTGAAGTGCCATAAATACTCATTTTCAACGGCAGTCCTATATTTTGGTGGGCCTGAGCCAAACTTAAAAAAATTGACTCTTTTATTTATTTATTTATTTCTGTAAACTTAATATAAAGTGACACCCAATACTTAATTAGAATCACAGTAAAAATTAGTTAAACGCACGGTAATAAGCTACAAAGAATATAAAAAACTTGGTCAGACTACCCAGACCTCAACAAGGCTTGCCCAAAGGATGACTTCCCTTTGCCGTATATGGATATACTTACTGATCGACAGGGGTTCGAAAAGTTTTCATATATAAATTGCTATAGTGGGTATAATCAGATAAGGATGGCTCCCAAGGATGCCAAGAAGATTGCGCTCCGAGCGCTGAAGGGGCACTTTTCCTTCCTCATGGTCAGGCAACTCTTTCCTCGTCAGCAATCCCAATCACTTGTAGAGACAAGCTCTCCTCCTATTTCTATATCTGTCGAATAAGGATCAGGGTTAGAGCTAGTTTGAAGCTTGTCAAAAGGCTTTTGACAGCAATTGTTCTCTTTTTTTCCCCTCATATTTGTTCTTTTATTAAACTTGAAATGAGTCTAAATATTTGAATAAACATTTCTAAAAAGTGGGCCTAGATTTTTCAAATTAAAAAATGGGATTAAAAGTTTGGGTTGAATATTTGAATTGTTCTCTTGTTACTCTTAAAATTGAACCTAAAAATTTGGATTGAATTCAAAATAAAAAAATAAACATAATACACAATTAGGTCTCATATATAATAGACAAAACCAGGCCCCCGAAAGGATCGGGCCTGAAGCAACTCATGAAATGACCGCTTGTGCCCATTTCCTCACCACATTGCTTATAAACCCCTTAAAAAAAGGCTTATAAAGGGTGAATGAGAATATATTATAATAGTTTTTAAAGGTTTTTAATGTAAAAGAGGAGAGAGAATGAGTGGAGTTGAGTGGTTAAAATTTGTGGATGTGATGAGATATGTGGATGTGATTGATTTAGGAGAGAAAAAAATTGAAAAAAGTGAAAAAATTTGGAAAAAAGTGTTCTGAATCAGGCTTATAAATATCCATTTTCTTAAAAAATAAAAAAAAAAGACAAAAAAGAAAAACGAAAATAATAAATAAATAAATAAAAAGCTTATAAGCCAGTTGTAGGCTTGCAGCCGATCCAGCTAAAGCCAGTCTTTCACTAATTCACGTCAAGGAAGAACGAGGAAGGGCTCGCGGCTATTGCACTAAAAATTGGGAGGACAATTTACTGTGAAGGAGAAGGAAAAGGAAACATAATTAGAACCGTATTGGCACCAATTTGATCTCGTGTGTCAGTGATTGTCCGAGGACAAGTCATCTTCTTCACCAAACTTCGAAGGTAACGCCAGACTTGTTTTGGGAGATACGCTTTATTTTATATCTATTAGCTTTTGTTTCATGTTTTTGCATTCGATTTGATGGTGATGAATGATTAATTTGAGCGCAATCTCGATCCTGGTGTATTTTGTTTTCTATAGCTATTCGTTCCGGTAATCTTTCTTAAGCAATAGCGAGTTTCTCGAACGTATTTATCAGCTGAAGTGTGATCGATAAAAAACCCAGACCAAAACTCTGTGGAGGCCAACGTCCATTTCGTCATTGTTGTTTTAACTTTTTGGCCGTTTCTTGTGACTTCAGCTCTTGCTTCTTGCTTTATTGTGTATGGTTTTTTAAATAAAAAATTGAGTTCCAAGTGTGCAAAATTTAGACTTATAAGTGCACGGAGGACTAACCAGTATGCAAAGTTTGTAAATCACTTTTCGCAGGGCATTTGTACGTCTGAGTTCTTTCTTGGAACAATTTTGTGGAATCAACTATAGCAATTGTAATCATTCTCCTTACAATTTCATGTATAGCAATTGGCGACTATGCACCTGATGTTATTACTTTAAAACAAACATGGAATAGTGCCTTGCCTCATTGTTGTATGAATTTGTTTATGATGCATATGTCACAAAATTCGCGTATGGACTTTCATACAAATATAGCTCATTGTGTGTGGTAATAATTAATAAATGATGTGGGTTGCTAGTTGAAAACATAGGTACTGATTTGCTGACCTGATTTAGTATTGTTCATCCAGACTTCAGAAATTTGTGGGATGGATAACGAATGCTTATTTTATGCAGCTCTCAATGCTCTGCTTTTTGGAATATTATCCTTTTCTTCTTTTCATCTATAGGGATCAATAGGCATAAAAATGGGAGTGTCAATGTATTAGTTGGGCACCAAATGTTATATTTGCGCAAAATGCTTATAAGTCTGATAAAGGTTACTTTGTAAGATGTTTTTATATATTATGGCCATGCTTGAGTATTATAGGCTTATAGCATCTCTCCTAGTTGATTCCCTTTATCAGTGATATGGTGTTGCCAGTGTCATCAATTTCTTTAACATCATGTGCATCCATTCATGACTCATCTTTCATAATACTTAGTTAAATGGCTTATACTATTTTTCATCATTTCTTCAATTTGGAAGGGATCTTTAAACTGTTATGGCTTTCAAGTTTATATCTGATCTCGTAGTATCTTCATTATATTCCTTTATATCATATCTGGATCATGCTTCGGCCATCATCTTTTTCACCCTGTTTTTTCTTAATGTCTCATCTGCTGTCCCTTGCGGTCACTGATATTTCTTTGGGGGCACAAATACCGTATTGAAGGACATATAGATTATTTTCGATATTAAGCTTTTAGTTTCATGGTGCGTGTGTGTGTGTCTCCTTTTTTTTTTTTTTTGGCTCTCCTCTTCTGAGTACAAAGTGTAGCATCAAGCATTGCAGCTGCTTTTTTACGGGGATGCTGTTATGCCTTTGCTGCAGCCTGCAAGACACTGATGTGGCATTATGCATGTTTGCATCTTTTCATTTCTTCCTCTGCTAAATGCTCTGAATTTGTTTGTTTCAGCTTTTCAGGTAGTTCAGAAAATATGGATGGGCCGAGTGCCGAATCCCAACCAGAAGCTCCCCGAGCTGCCTCATCACAGGCAGACCGTGAAGAAATTGGTAAGAAGCTTTGAATTCCCTTAGTTAATACTTTGTGCTTTCCTGCACTATGCCTATTTTTCTGCTTGGAAGGCCCTGTTTTAAAAATTACCACTCTGAATTTGTGCACACATTTTGTGATATATCAGAAAGGAAAGCTCGTGTGGACGCTGTATGGCAACAGATGAATAAAGGAGTTTCTGCAAAAACACTTACTTCGATCTTACAAAAGCACAGCTCAGCTACAAATAAAACTACTCATAAGACTTCCCAACAGATGTCATCTCCTGTGAGCAGCCACTCCATTTCAGTATGTTTTCTGGAATAAACTCCAGTGTTGAATTTATACTGAATGTTAACATGCTTTCATTTCAGAGTTGGATGAAGTCTTTAGGATTGGCACCAAAAAAGACGTCATCTCCTGGCCAAGATGGCTCAGCAAAGTGTCCTCCCATCCCTCAGAACGGTACCAGTGCGGAGGCAAAGAAACTTGCTGCAGCTGCCCTTTCAGCAGTTAAGGATGCTGCTGCTTTAGCTTCTTTAGGCAGAGGGAAAGTTGAGGTAAACTTCGTTGCTTTAGGTTTCCAGATTCTCTTGATTTTAACATAATATGCAATTTACCTTAGCATAAACATTAGTATTTCAATTTTCAATATTTGGTACATTGATAGATTACTGAGGTGAGGGACTTTGCTGGGGAGGACATTGAGGTGAGAAAATTTGTTGATGCTGTGTCTAGAGAAGCATCAGAGAAAGGTAAAGCCACAGGGGGGTCGGTTTCTGCTGTTGATGTTGTTCTTGAACAAATAAAGAAGAAGCAAAAACTCAGTGTGCTTGATAAGACAAAGAAGGATTGGGGTGAGTTCAAGGAAGAGAACAAAGGCTTGGAAGATGAACTTGATGCTTACAAGAAAAGTGCAAATCAGTATCTGGATAAGGTCTCGTTCTTGCAGCGTTCAGAATACCGGGAGTTTGAGCGGGAGAGAGATGCTCGGCTCGCTGTGCAAGCCAAGAGGAAAGTGGCAGATATGCGAGAGGATTTTTGAGAAAACCATGCCCCATCGGGTAATTGGGTATATGTGGGAATTGTATTGGCATAGGTTAGTTGGGTGAGGATGATGGATTTTGAGTAAGTTAAATGGAGACTGACCGTATTCTGTGATACTGTTTTGGGTTAGGAGCAATTCGAGCTTGTTGAGTTAAGATTTTTGATTGTATCTGCTCCATGTAGGTGAATTTGGAACTGTTTGGACATTGTCTCCTATTCTTTAACATGAAAATGAGCTATCTTAAATATGCTGCCTCATAGGCTCAGCGATGGTGCTCTTGACTATATATATGCCACTTTTTGTTGACTTGCAGCCATATTTTCATTCGTTAAGGGCGAGTTTGATTGCAAAGCCCAAAAATGGTTGGAAATAAAATAATTTCCAGGTAAATGAATTCCGAGAAATTTTTTTTCCGGAAAAATGGTAATTGTAAGTGTTTGATTCCATTAATTTGCAAGTTGGAAAATAATATTGTTTTTCTTGTTTTTGTGTTTCTTTTTCATAAAATTTGATAATTTTCTTTATTTTTATATGGTTAAAGCAAATTGTCCATTCAAAAAATAAAAATAAAAATAAATAAATAAAAGAACCAGGTGTTTTCCTAGAAAACAAAATATGGCCAAGTGGTACGAAAAGGAATTCCTTCAAAAGGTGGAAAGTTGGTCACGTGAGGAAAATGAATTCCTGGAAAATTTTTGGCCGTCAAACAGCTATTTGCCAAGAATTGGGTCCAAAAGTTTCATTTTCTAGGAAAAAAAATGGTAATCAAACCTACCCTAAGGTTCTCCATCTTTGCTTATCATGTAAATGATTGTGCCTTGTTATTCCTACAAAATAAGTAGTGTGTTGAGCAATTGAGGCCTTGTGGATTTGAAGGTAAAAACTAGCTTGTATTGGTTCTTTTTCATCCCCCCATATAGATTAATTATGAATTACCCCGAGGAGAATAGTTGCATCGCTCTCCGAATAACAGGCCAACTGCGCAGGGAAGATGCCACTAAAGCATCTCCAATTCAATCTATCCAAGGCGACTTGAACCCAGTTCGAGGCAACTTCTCGTTAACAGTTAAGGAGGCTTCTTGGGGACAATTAAGGAGGCAGGAAACAGAATAGTAGAAGGTGATTCGGTGACACAATGCAAGGCAACTTAAATTCTCTTGCAAATCCAATGCGATGAAGAGACATTGCCAACACATCACAATCTGGTGGGTCGCAACAACCATGCTACAACATTCTTGTTTTAGTTTAGTTAAAGACATGCCTTTCTCTGTTCTCTTTCTTATGACCAAACTCATGTGCAATGTTTTAGCCCGCTTGTCGATTACGTTGAATTTAATATCCCACAATATTATTCGATTTTCCATCTCCTTTTTAGCCCAACAACCGACTAAAACAAAATATTGAATAATGTTACTTGCACAATTTTAGTTGACAACTTATTGACCACTAATGTGGCAAAATCCATGTTATTGTTATCTTCCATCATTCCATAAAATTTTCCAAATCTCTCAATATTAGGGTCAACTACCAGAGCCAACTACTTTACCCTGGAAAACAGTTGAAATTTGTAGAGAGCAATAAAATCAAGGATCCGATTCTTACAGTTACCAATTGTTTAGTTGGATATATTAATTTGCAGAACAAGCTCTAATTACTAAAAAGACCAATAGTTACTGCCTAGGTTGTCGATCATAACAAGTACATTGAAACAACTAGCTTTCAAGTTGTAAGCAAGAAAACGGGGGAATTTAGAAAGTCATATATGAAAATAGAACTGGAACTTCTATTATGATAAGAGTTGGATGATCGAATGAAGTGAGCCCTTATTTGTAAGATGAGGAGACACTGGTACATGCATTATCCATCAGTTCCATGCAGAGCACGCAGGCTCATTTTATGACACACAAAGCTCGTGATACCCCGTATGTACATGTACATACTTTTAAAAGGTAAATAATACCGGGTACAATAATTTATACGTACTGACAAATAAATAACACCATTACACCAGATTAGTTGAATTGCAACCATTAATGCACAGATTGACCTCTCAATACCTAGTTGTAGAGCAGATTTTGGATTATGATAAAAGCTGATATCCATGAGGAAATAAGGGTTTGAATATGAGTAGAAGTAGAGTGAAAATGCGTGTGATTGGCTATTAGAACACTATTCCAGAATGTTAGATCATCTAAAGACAAATAATACGGGCGTTTGAGCAAATTCTGAAGACCGTTAACCTTTATTGCCTAGTCTCGCAGAGCCTACCACCATATATCTGATAGGCTTAAAAAACTTTGCCAATTGCCAAAAAGAATAATTGCTCATAAGTTTGTTCAATCTTTTTATTCACATTCTGCAAGATTCAATCCTCTACAGCATTTTCACCAAAAGTTGTCGGTATCCACTGCTGATGAGCAACTATAAACTGTGGAAAAATATAGTCTCAAGCTACAGTATAATAAAGCAAAATGCAACTTGATGCCAATAACAAGTACGATGATGTCTGCAAATTGAGTATCTTCAAAGTCATGGGTCAGAGTTTTTCTCACAGCGCCCATGGAATTATATGACAAGAGGCAAAACAATTCTACGCTGTGAATTAGATCAACCCGGGTGGAAGAATGATGGTCTTGATGAGATCTCTTCGTTATAAAAATTTCTTCTTCAGTACAACAATACATCCTATTCTCCAGAAAACAGAAACAGCAAAAGTGGCAGCAATCGATGCAACTCAACTTCAAGTTTCCAATTAGAAAGCTATGACTTAGTTTCTAATTCAAGGCTCCATTCAAGTAACTCGAAATACTTGGAGGAGGACTCTTCTGGTTCTTCCACAATTATCTCCCATCGGTAAGTCAGTGCTTAAGAGCAAGTAAATTAGTTATTTCTGGGTTGCAAGGAGCTCGACTCTGGCTGCCTTGGATAACGGCTGCCAAATATTTCTTTCCCTTCCCCTGGTTTGTGCTGCCTAACTTTCATAGTTACATGTGCCACAAGCAATAGCATACAAGATAACCCAATCATTCCCATTTCTAATCCATTAAAATGTTACCTCATTGGAACCCTGCACGTACGAGTTGCATGTCTCCAGTACATCATCCGAATGCATTTCACTTGTGAGGCTACATGAAAATAAGATCTGTAATACAACTTGAACTTCACATTACACTTTTTAAACAGCACACACTAGCAAGCCACAAGGAGATCACGTTTTTGCACACGAGTAGCCTTCCACAGTCCATCAATTACATACTTGCATGTCAGAGTAGTTGGGGAAAAACCTAATTTCATCATCCTATCTTGGAATTCTATCAACTTACTAGTGTCACATTCCTCAGAGAGTAACCTAACAACTGCATTATAACATTCAGCATCAAAGATCTGAAATTGCCTAGAAAGGGAGCCCAATAATGTTTCAGCCTCATGCAAGTTTCTCTCATTGCAGTGCCCGTTTATCAAAGCCCGGCAAATTTCAATATCAGGCTGGAAGCCGAAGTCAACCATTTCTCTCATCAAGGATTCAGCCTCCTTTCCTCTGTGTAATCCACACAAACCTTTAATAATAGCTCTATATGTACCTAAATTAGGCCTCATATCCTTAGCTAGCATCTCTACTTTCAATTTAAGCGCCTCTTCCACCAAGCCATTATGTCTGCATAGAGAATCAATCAACTCATTGTAGATGCCTTCGTTTGGCTCATAGCCATCTTGAGATACTCTCTCTAAAAGGGATTTTGCTGCAAATGGTCGATTCTCCTTACACAAAGCAAAGATCAAACAATCATATACATGTCTAGAAATGGAAACTCCAAGACGTGAGAGCTCCACCATCAAATTCATAGCAGAAACTAACCTATCCTGACTCTGGTATCCTTTTATAAGTATCCAACAAGTAAAACTATCAGGCCTAGCCCCATTGTCAATCATATTGAACACCAAAGAACTTGCCTCTTGCATCATCCCCTCCTTGCAGAATCCACATATAAGAGTATTGTATGAAAAGACATCAGGCTTTAGCCCTCTGTGAATCATTTGACCAAACAATCTATGGGCTTCTCTCACATTACCTCCCTTGCAAAGGCCATTTATCAAGATTGTGTGTGTGATCAAATCTGGCATCACTCGTCTTATAGACATGATATTATACATATAAACAGCATCCTTCAATCTCCCTTTCTTGCAGTAGTTATCAATAAGCACGTTATAGGTCACAATATCAGGATCGAATCCTTCTTCCTCCATTCTCTCCAAGAATTCATTCACCTTATTCACATTCCCCTCCTTGCACAAAACATGAGTTAATATGTTAAACGTACATGAGTTGGGATGAACCCCAACTCTTCCCATTTCCTCATAAATTTCCCAACACTTTTCACCACAATTCATCCTTGCCATCCCATTCAACAGACAATTAACCGCAATAGTGCTTGGAACAAATCCAAGTTTCACCATTTGTCTAAAAGCTTGGAAACTTTCTTGAACCATACCCTTTCTTATGTAAGCCTTGATAAGCATGTCAAATACAATGGGGTCCCAATTACACTCATCGGTACAAGCAAGCAGGAGCTTAAACACCAGCAAACTATCCGAAGCATTCACATTTCTGCTCAATTCCACCAATTCCAATAAAACTTGCATTGCTTGCTTAAAATTCTTAGACCATGCTAAAATATGGATAATGATACAGTAGTTTTCAGAACTTGGTTTGTTATCAAGTTCATTCTTTACCCAGTTGAAGAAAGCAAAAGCAGTGGATGAGTCAGATTGGGATCTTAGCAAAACCCTGGAAACTTCATGGCTCGTGAAATGACGAAATAGTCCTTGCTCTTGCAGCAGTGCCAGATGGCCATTGTTCTTTTGCTTGAGAGATGAACAGACAAGGTTTACTAGGTTATTTGGGTTTAAGGTTTCGGGAAGAAAATTGTAAATCGGATTTGCTATTAATTTTTTGGATTGATTGGACTCCGTTATCGTCTGTAAAGACGAGGATGAATAATTTTTGGAGTTGGATTGAAAAATTTTGTTAGTGAAAATGCCTGTTGAAGCCGGAGGCAAATAGTTGATCGAATTTAGCTTGCGAAACATCAATGCGCTGAAGAAATTGTAGAATATCGAAACAGAGTATACCGAATTACTGGGCGAAAGGCATTCCGATCGGGACCCTTTTCTCCTTCAGAATTCCTTTCCAGTCTGAAGCTGAAATTTGAGGAAGAAGAAACAAGAGCCCCTTTCTGTTCCTTGTGTTCAATTAAAACCCCAAGGCCTCATTCACCTCCACTGACTACAGTTTCTCTCAATGGCGAATTCTGCGCAACACACTATCTTCAGAGGAAGCCTTGACTCGTTAAACCAAAGATATTACTCAGTTTAGGGATTTTTTTGTTTATATTTATTTTATTTTTTGAGCTAAAATCCACAATCTAGGGATTTTTGTTATAATTGTTGTTTGTGTTATGAATAATAATTGAAGAATAATTATTAGGTGTTATGAATAATTGAGAATAATGTGGTGGTTATGAATTATGAGGAATAATTTGGTGGAGGAATAATTTGGTAAAAGATGTAATTGTGTATACGTGAACGACCATATTTATCATCTGAGTGAAATTATGTAATTACGATTGTGTCGTTCGAAGTTTTCACATATAATAGAGGTTATTAATTCCAATTGGCATTCGCGAGAATTCCTTAGTAATTTATTCTCTAAATCTCTCTACTGCTTTTATCTTTTATAACACGTTATCGTACGAGTCTCTGGCAACATTTGAGTAATATGAAGGCTTTTGAGTATCTTTCTACAACAGATTGCATCTTATAGATGATCTTACAGACGTATCGGCTAAGATTATTATAAATAACCTAATCCAATCTCCATAATCAATACTTATCTTTCTTTTCTCTCTTATTTTTTCCCACTTTCTCGTCACTGCTCTCTATCTTACGTCATTTCCAGCGAAAGCGTTATGCGAAAATAAGAGTTGTAGGCGATTGACCGTGGCGAATGGAGAAATGCGATGCGTGTCAATTCTTACTCCCAAGAAAGGGAAAAGGTATATATATTATATTACTTTATAATATAATAATATATTAAACTATAATATTCGTTTTACTCGAGATATAAAGGGCATACATTATCAAAATCAAATTTTCTCAACTCCATTATACTCGATTTAGGAAAGCTTCGATTGTAATAAATATTGATAGTGAATAAACTCAGTTTTGAAATATGTTATTATCAAACTTTCAAAATTCTAAATCCAAGATTACACTGACTTTTGAAAAAGTTACAAATAGTCATGAACATTTTGATATTGATAAGTGAAATAGAAAGGAGATAATTTTCCAATCGTAAAACATTGATAAAATATTTTTGACAATTTTACCTTTATGAATTGGAATGGACAATTTTACCCTTAGGGTAAAGCGGAGCCTAATTTTGACGCGGCGGTGAAAATGGGATAGAATATTCATGAAGAAATTCTAAATCCATTGATTATATAAAATGGCCTGAAGTCCATTTGAGTTAAAAGATCGGAATATTATTTTAACTAGAAGAGTTTAATTACATATAATATACTTATTCTAAAATGATAAATGTCTTCTTGTAGTAAGTAATGAGTATTTGTTCTACAGAAAGACAGAATTTTGCTCTAGAAAGCGATTGAAATATTTAATTTTCGTGACTTTATTTAGTGTAAATTTAATTCTTTACTGCAATACTCCTACTTGATGATGGGTTCAATGTACTAAACTCGCGGAAGGTTTTATATATTCTGCACTTTATATGCTAAGTGATGGGTATCTACCTACTATTGGGCAGATCCTACTCTGAAGAAGTAGTTAAATATTATGCAATTTAATTCTTGCTATTTAAATTCATTAGATTTATATTTATTGTAATAATTCTCATAAGGTAAGAGTTATTATGACCTTATTGGAGAAATTTAATTTCTACAATTTAAATTTATGCACTTTATAGTTTGAGTATATTCCAATGTGGTATGGTAATACCAATACACGATTAGTGTGCATATTTCCAATGTGGTGGGTTATACACTACGATTGGTTCCACAACGAATCTCTTTCAGGAAGAAGTAGTTGATCAAATATTACAATCATACTCTCGAAGAAGTAGACGATGAGAATAAAAATTACTTCCCCATATATATATCCTGAATATTAATGGAGAAAATTGAGATGAAGTGAATGCTTGGAAATCACTTAGTTGGATAAATAGATGAAAATAAAATGCTCAATAGATCCCATGTTGATAAATCAAAGAAAATATATCATTGAGAAATTATATGAAGTAATCTCATCGATGATATGAGATTGTATTAATATGAGAATAAAATGCTCTTGAAGAAGCATAATCACTAGATTTCTGTATTTGAATAAAACCCGATATGATATTATTATTACTCAATAGAAGTACAAAATGTAAACCGAGAAGTGGGATATTGAGAATATCAAAAGATGGCATTAAACACTCAGAAAATATAGAATGCAAAAGAATATACATACTAAATCCATAAATGAGGGATGCGTCTCGAGTATAAATACTCGTAACTCTGCCTACCATCAACATTAGATTCATAATGAAATATTTAAAGGATCCGAATTTCTTTTGCACGATGATGCACGTGGCCGAAGCGGACTGACCTGGCTCTGATTCTGAACATATGCATGAAATTTGATGAGTAGTTCATCAATGCGATCTTATGACAGAAATAAGTATTTTCTCATTGAATGAGAGATAAACTTATTATTTACACCCTCACGATCTAGAAAGCTAGTAAGCCATCAAAGAAATTATTAATATTCAACAAACCTATTGGTTTGACATGAAAGTTCCACTTTGTCTTGTGCCAACGAGCTATATTGAATATTTCCTCTCAGCTGTGTTGTAGTCGCACTGGAAGGACAATGAAAGCATCACTATTATTCATCATATACATCATGCGATTGTGGATGGATTATGCGACTAACCTCATTTGGACCCATGGTAGAACTGGCTCCAATTAGTATTAGATCGACTAGATGGAAAGGTATTACACTCGAAACTTTTATTCCCCATGATTGTGCGGCCATTATAAGTCTATTAAAAAAAGTTTGTTGTTGGTTCCTAAAATCCTATAGTATATTAATTTCTTGTCTCCCTAACTCTTTACAAATCGGTTTGCCATATCCACATATTGGATGATGACCTACCTGGTTAGATCCACCAAGAATACATGTCACGGTTTTTAATATGGCGAGGTAAAGTGACTTGTATGAGATGATTCTAAAATCTCCATATCCATCTCTACTCCTATCTCTCTTTTTACACTATACTTTTAATGTATGAATATAGAATATATGAATCCCCTCTATTTAAAGAAAAATTTTTCCAAACCAATAATTGAGTGTACTATTTACTTTTTGACAAATATGAAAGAGAAAAAAATGCGAGAAAAAAATTTTAAGTGAAATGACATATATCTGTTTGATTGAAAAATAATATATATATACATATATATATCTTAAAATCGAAAAAAACAATATTTACAATTACAAGAAAAACATTGATCTTACGTTATTACAGAGCTTCATTATATTAATATGAGAAAAATTATTATACTAAAATTTTCTACTAAATTTACAAACAAGGGATCTTCTAAAGTAAATTTTCAAGATGTAGCGTTTGTTGATTTTTGAATTTGGCCCGTAAGGCCATTAGCTCACCTTGTATGCGTGTCCACTAGGATGTGTCTCAAGAGCCCGCAGTGAATATCATCCAAAGGCTCTTACTCAATCCATCCTTAATGAATACTATTTTATCTTCTCGATTTACGGACAAGTATCCTGCATGATTACATGAGTGTCACATGTCCACCAAGCACTTGTTGTCAGCATCCTCCTAATCTTTGCTCTCCGTTTCTTTGAAAACTACTTTTACCCATACCAGGGCATGTATTTAGAAGAGGTGAAAGCCTCGCAGGATAATCTAACCTTTGCTTCAATCAAGCATCGGATATCTTGTGGGATACCATATTCATTAGCATCCTTAATCTTTCCAACCTACATCGATAAATCCTTTTTAGGATTTTGATCAGTAGTGATGGATAGTATTTTCGAAGATTTGAGCATATGATCCATTATAATGTATAGACCCTTGTTAGGATGAATTTTGCAATAATTTTGATGATTTATTTATAGAATACTTGACGACTGTATGAAATAAGACTCAGATTTTAAATAAATAATATGAAGCGTAAAACTACGATTTGAATTAAATAATAGCCGGATGTGATGCGTATGGAGCTTGAATATGCTCAGTGTTTGAATAGTGGTAGACAATAATGTCACTAAAAGATGATGGAATATGTCGATTGAATTGTTTCTATGATAAATCGTATTGAAGCTATCTCTGAATCTTAGTGAAATCGATATAAGAATTTATCAACTAGAGTTCAATAATACTTTCGTCTGAAAACCTAGAGATTGGACCATCCGGTTTAAATAATTATTGAAATCAATATTTCAAGTGAAGAATTAAAAGGAATTCTTCAATGATTGTTCTCGATAAATGATGAAATCATTACTTAGCGATATTGAGAATAAATCCCAAATATATACGGAATAAAGGATGAGAAGTATTGACTTCATCCTCCATGTGCGACTACTAGATATTATGATATGGATCCACTAGATAGTCATGTGTATATGATTAGACTAATTTGAAATTCTGAAATATTTGCTCACGGTATGAGCATGATTTTCGAGATTTAATGATAAAATTTAGTAAATGTATATCCCAATACTTGAATAAATCACCTGAAGGATTTGAGTATGCAAAGATACAAGTGGGATATTATATGACAAATTATTTAAAAAGTCCTCAAATAAATTGCCCGATATCGAGAATAGAATGCAAGCGGTCTAAATTATATTAAGCAAAATTTGAATGATGAGAATATATATGATTAAAAATCATACCAATGTATGAGTTTTGGTGTTCATAAATTTTCTCGATGAGGGAGAGTATTAAAGGTTGAAAATAATATGTGAAATGCATCATGTTATATCCTCGAAATTGAAATCTGAACTTGAAGTTCAAAGATGCATGAATGGCTATGAACAATCACATATATCGATTCTGATGCTTTGATAAGTTAGCAGCTAGAAGCGTTGATATTTCCTCAATCATATATATCAAAGCAAATTATAAAAAGATGGTCTTAATAACGGAGGCATATGCTCTTGAAGAGTATATAGACATAACTATATTGTGTAATCCTACAAGAGGATTGATAATGAGATATCTCGATAAGTTATGTCGATGTATGGGGAAAGAATTGAAATTGAGAATGTGTCGATTCGACACGATATGAAAATGTAGCGCTACATATGATCAATGATAATGAAAATATTGAGATATATTGAAGATGATAAATGGTGAATGTGAAATCCTTTAACTTATGAGATGATGAGATGATGATGACTATTGCTCAAGTTTAAAGATAAGCATGGTGGTCATTATATGTTGCATGCTCATGAAAGTTAAATTACCGAATCGTGTGTGTAGTACCTGAAAGGAAATTAAAGGATCGGATGAGCTAAACCGCGCAGTGTTTATGAGTACCCTAAGGGTGAGCTAAGCCTGGGAATGAAATAACCTATTAAGTAGGTATTAAGCGTTAAATGATATATTTTAAGTATTAGTTAATTATGAAGGTTTACTTATATGTTTACATGTTTTTACTATGAATTTATATGCTTTAAATTGTGTGTTTGGAGACATGTGTTCATGGTGAATGTTTTGTAGTTGTGTCTGAAAATTGATGACTCTAAATGAGCGAAGAGTATAAACCAATGTATATGATACTCATACAAATATATGAAAGATTTTGAAATGCTTGCACAGACATACTTGTATAAAATACGCTGGCTGCACTCTTTTTTCCCTTAGTGAGAGTTTTATCCCATTGGTTTTCCCGACAAGGTTTTTAATGAGAGCAACTTTAAAGCGTATTCACATGAATAATGTACTCTTTTCCTTCATTAGGGTTTTCCTAATAAAAAGGTTTTAGAGGCATATTCGTGGTATATTGAGAACGATAGGAAATTGATGCAGTTGTATCTATTGGATCAAGTTATAATGGAGCTAATGCTTTAGATCCAAGCGATGATGATATTGAAATCATTTACGAAGTAAAGATGCTCGAGTTCTCAAGATATGAAATCAAGCGGAGCGATTTATCTTCTTTCCTTCGATGACAGTTTTCCTATTGGGTTTTTTCTTGTGAGTTTTAAGAGAAGCGTGGCGTGAATACTATATCGCCGGTGATAGACATCGGGGAGCAATGTTTTGATGAAGATATAACCAGCTCCAAGTTTATCACCTGTCGGTTTGGAAGTTTTTTGCGGGTTTTTCTCAAGCAGTGCCCGGAAGGCATTTGTATTAATAAATATTCAAATTCCGAATGGAGTGTTATGAATAATAATTGAAGAATAATTATTAGGTGTTATGAATAATTGAGAATAATGTGGTGGTTATGAATTATGAGGAATAATTTGGTGGAGAGGAATAATTTGGTAAAAGATGTAATTATTATATGTGAATGATCATCATACCCGATGAAATTATGTAATTAACATTGTCTTGAATTCAAGTTTTCATATAAATAGAGCTGATTTAATGAAATTTATTGGAGAATTTAATTCATTAAATTACTCTCTAAATTACCCTATTATCATTTTATACTTTATGATTTGACATTAGTTGCATTTTATCTTTCATTTTCCTAAAGAAAGGAACAAATTTCAGAGTCATAAAAAAATTGTTAAAAATGATAAATAGTCTAATAAGTGTTGTAATATATCTTCGTAATTATTATCTGATTCTGTAAGATTTTAATGCATCTCAATTATATTCAATTAAAATATTAAATAAAAAATATTTAAAATTAAGCGTCTTATGATATATTTCAATTTATCATATGTTTTACACTATTAATTTTTTTTCATAGCCTAATAATTAAGTTCTTAAACTTTTGTATTTGTATAATTTCATCTCAAAATATTTCATTATTTGATAAAATTATTTAATAGTGATTTTTGTTGCCCTCCATTTAATAATATTCCCTCTATGGCGAGGACATAAGCATACCTTTTCTTTTCTTTTTTTTTTTCCTCTCTCTCATACAATTGATTTTCTGTATTTGATGGTATTTGTTTTGTTTCTATTATTATTTACTAATGCACTTGAATTTCATTTATATATTTTAATTAATTTATTTTCAATATTAAAAAATTATTTGCATAATTTACTTTTACAATGACATTTTCCAATTTCTCGTGGGAAAAAACCTATATAGCACGCTTGTAAAATCACTTTTAAAAATGGGAAAAAAGAGAAAAAAATGGGTCGAACAAGGTGTTATTGTATTTTTCAATAATATTCCAGTTTTCATTTACTCCCCATTCTCCCTGCGGAGTCTCTCCCTCTCTCATTTTTCCCCTAAATAAAAAAGTTACCTTCTCTCCGTCCTGTAAACCCTAATCTCAGCAAAATTCACATTGTTCAGGAAAAATAGCCAAAAATGGCATCAATTCACCAGATCATCGTCCCATCAATTTCCAGATTAGTGATATTATTATTGCTTGCAGCAAAATACATTTCCGCAGATTCCAAATCATCATCTTCATCTTCATCTTCCATCTATGAAATTTTGGAATCCCACGCTCTGCCAATTGGTCTGTTCCCCAAGGGCATTTCTGACATTTCATTCGACCCTCTCTCCGGCCGCTTCGAGCTCCATTTGTTATCGCCTTCCCCTTGCGATGCGAAATTCGAGACCAGGGTTCGTTACGAGTACAATGTTACGGGCACATTGGGTTATGGCCAGATTGCTAATTTATCTGGGGTCGCTGCCCAGGAGTTGTTCCTCTGGCTTCCTGTGAAGGGGATCCGGGTCGACATTCCGAGCTCCGGGTTGATTTATTTTGATGTTGGGGTCGTGTTTAAGCAATTCGCGTTGTCTTTTTTCGAGACTCCAAAAGATTGTCATGTTTCGGCTATGGAAAATGAAGGAAATGATATTGTTTTGTTAAAGGATCTTCCACGTATTACTGAGGTTCGTAGACTTTGATTTTTGCATCCATGAATGCCCCTTTTGTTTTCCCCACCATTATTGGTTGATTTGGAATGCTTGTTGCATGATTTCCTATTTGAGATGGGCTCAGAACTAATGAGTCTAGTTGTGATGCATTATGTAACATTATATGTTTAGTTTAGCATTAAGGAAACTTTGATCCGTGGGGAGCATCTGCTTTTTTCCTTGAGAAGTGCTGAAATGGAACGCATACTCACACGATTGTTGATTGGCCGTGTTTAGATGATTTGCATTTTAGCAGTGCTAATGTATAGGAAAATCATTTTTCTTTGTTTCTCCTTTTGGGCTTGGTTGCAGAAAGTTCATCCGGGAAATCAGAAGCTTATTTAGATATTTATCATTTTTTCAAGTGTGTATAATTTACTTCACTCACATGCTCCTCCTTGGACTTCTCTGGTAAGAATTTCTCACATGGTGATGTTATTGACACTAATGAGTACAATAATTCTTGGTGACACTAGGCAACTCTTATGTACAGGCATGGCTAAGTATCTGTTTATTATTAACGGCCATGAATATGGGAATTTGGTGAGAGAGGAGTTAATTTGCGGCCCATAAGTCTTGCTTTGATTATTGATATAAATTCTTCTAGTGGCTTCTATGGGTTTTGTGTGCCATGTCATTTTCAAATATCTTCAAATATAGGATAAAAGTTGAGTTACTAAGATGAAGAAGATGAAGAAGAGGAGTTGCTTGACGGCATTGAGGGAAGGAACTCCACTCCGATGGAAGTGGACTTAGGAGTGATTCAGTCCCTAGCGACATTGAATTACAGATGTTAGTGGGGTTTACTTGAGCTTCCGATGGGAAATGGATTTGAAAGTTTTGTAATTTTCATACCGATGAAAACAAAGATGCAGTAGCTGAGGAGGGTTGCAATCCACGGATGTTGAAGGCTATTTTCGAGGCTTTAAAAGTTGTCTTCAACCAGCAGACTAGTTCATGATTCTTGGTAGTTATAAGATTTGACCAAGCATTAGGATTACTGTGAAATTACGTCGCATGATTTGCTGGAATAGCTGGCTGCACCTGGATTTTCAAACTCGTATAACATTGTTGTGAACAAATGTTAGTGTGTTATACATTAAAGCTGAAAACGGGACTCATGCATTTGAACCCCGGACTAGTGATGGCAACGGGTCGGGTTCGGGTCGGGTCGGCCATACCCGAACCCGAACCGCGATGCCGAACCCGAATCCATACCCGAACCGAACCGTGGGTAGTCGGGTTAGAATTGTTCGGGTATCCGCTCGGTCGGCTTTTATACCCGAACGGGTACCCGTTTTTTTTTTTTTTTGTAAATAGAACTTTAACCAACATGTTCACAATTCACAAATATAGTTAATACTTAAGTCTCATTGGTAGAATTTAGAATGCACACTAACACAACACTTGAAAATTAATTTTTCATTTTATTAATTTTATTTTTTTTTAGGAAAAATATATATATTCAGGTATTCGGTTCGGGTTCGGGTATGACGCTAAAATCCATATCCGAACCATATCCGTCTCGGGTTTTACTATCAAAAACCATATCCGACCCACCGATCCGTCGGTTCGGGTTTTTTCGACCCGTTCGGTTCGGGTACCCGCGGTTTTCGGGTTTTTCGGGTTGTTTTGCCATCCCTACCCCGGACACTCTGGAGAATTAAGTTGGAGTAATCCAAATGTTTTGTAGAAATCTCACAGGTGTAAGAGGATGGCCATAAGAATGAAGTTACACAAGGTCTATAAAAAGCTTGACAACGCTCTACGTTGTTTTAGCCTATGCTTAGGCAAGAAAAAGTTTGAAAAATTGACATTGACACCTAGCCATGCGTTAAGCTTTCTAGAACAAAATGCTAACAAGTATTGTCGGAGGAATTTGTCATGTCATTTCCACGACAATATCACAAGCTAGATATTATGTTCCACGGGAATAGTGAATACCAAGATCAGAAGCTTGAACTCTTTTCCTGCGTTGCTGTTATATATGCTGCTTTCTTGGATGGTATTGAGGAAATCTGTCGACTTGTGATATTATGTACATGAGTTAATTGGTTGTGTTCTTATACATATGTCTGCATGCGAACATTAGCATAAGACCATTTGCATTGGCATAGTCAGATTTCCTTGTGTAGAACATAACTTAATTCAGTCTTTTGATATGTATACTTTTTCCATCATTCATTTTGATCTTGTTACAGAATCCATCTGGAAGGTTTGAGAGAAAACATTACGAGGGGAATGCACTCAGAGCTGTTTCATAAATACGGCGACAGAGGAGTTCATGCATGTAAGTCTACCTAGTGGATTCATCGTTCGACTTGAAGAGGTTGTAGTGGTCTGTCATGTGTGATTGGTTGCTTATATTATGGGCTTCTTCCTCAGAAGCTTCTACTGCTTATATGGAGCAAGGGTTGCAGTTTTGTTAAGGAGAGGGAGAACATCTAGTTTGTAATATTTCTGAATGGGAAATGGGGATTTTGATGTTGTGATTACTTGGGTTATATTTATAGTTGTCTCACTATAATTTCTATAATACTTGGTTAATTTGCCTAAACGTATAGATGTGATCATGTGATATTATCCCAGTGTCTGTAAATTGAGTAAACCGTTTGTATTATGAAGAAACAGTTATGGTGATTTCCTTGACAAAACAAGATATTTTACTTGCCAGACAAGCAGTTCATATGTGATTTCAGATGATCCTCCGATAACCATGTAATAATGCACGAGTCAAGATGTATTGTCTCATTCTATGTCTATCAAGTTGTCCTCTCTAATTAAAATAATCTAGGTCGCCAATTTTCGTGTGTTAAAGTATAGTAACATGGTGATGTGGATTATTTTATTTGAGGGGACAGTCAAAGAGGAGACCTGGGAAATGGGATCTAGACTCCGTAATGCACACGTGTTGAACGAGGCACAAATGAGCAGATATTTCGTAAGTAATTTCTATTTTAGAAACCTGTTCGCTTTATACAATTTTTTCAAACTACTTATGCATACGTATTTTTCTGAACTATATTTTTACTAATTTTATTCCACTTATAAATGCATCTTTATAAGCACTTTTATAAATATAAATAAATAAAAATACTCTACCTGACATGTAGGGGAGACGGAAAAATGACTATGCATAATCTCACGTGCTAAGATCAACACACTAACGTGACCAGCTAACATAGGTGGATCAGCAGTAACTAGCTAGAAAGCCCAAAAAAGCAAAATTGAGAAGAAACAATAAAGTGAAAAGAAACTACACCGGTCCTATCTAGCTCTATTATAAATTGCGAGCCTAAAAGTGAAAATTTTCCCCATGTTATGAATAATTGAGAATAATTTGGTGGTTATGAATTATGAGGAATAATTTGGTGGAGGAATAATTTGATGGAGGAATAATTTGGTAAAAGATGTAATTATTATATGTGAATGACTATTATACCCTTGATGAAATTATGTAATTACGGTTGTATCAATTCAAGTTTTCTATAAATAGGGTTTGATTATTAATGAAATTCATTCACGAGAATTCATTCGAATTCATTCTCTCTAAATTCTCTCTATTGTTTTCATACTTTTTATAACACGTTATCGCGATTTAGCAATTTAGTTTGAGTAATATGAAGGAGTATGCTTTCTACGATTTGCATCTTATAGATGATCTTCTCAGATCGTAAACCAATTATTATAAATAACTTTGTCCATCTCCAATCAATACTTATCTTTCTTTTCTCTCTTATCTTTTCCCCACTTTCTCACGTCTCACTCTCTCTATCTTCTCAATCACATGAAAAACATTTATGCAGAGACAAAGAGTTGTGGGCAAATTCAAGAATTGGCGAATGGAGGAAATCGTGCGTGTTGCTCAATCGCTTCTCCCTAAGAAAAATGAAAGGTATATATATTATATTACTTTATCTTATAATAATATATTAAACTATAATATTCGTTTCTCGAGATATAAAGAGCATACATTATCAAAATCAAATTTTCTCGACTCCATTATACTCGATTTAACGAGAGCTTGATTTGACACCAACATTGATAGGGTAATAACTCGTTGTTTGAAATATGTTATTATCAAACTTTCAAAATTTACAAATTAGTACACCAACTTTTGAAAAAGTTACAAAATAGTCCTTGAATATTTTGATATTGATAAATTGAAGTAGAAAGGAGATAATTTTCCAATCGTAAAACATTGATAAAATATTTTTGACTATTTTACCTTATGCGAATTGGAATGGACAATTTTACCCTTAGGGTAAACCGACCTAATTTTGTGACGATTGAAAAATGGATAGAATATTCATGAAGAAATTCTAAATCCATTGATTATATAAAATGGCTTGAAGTCCATTTGAGTTAAAAAGATCGAAATATTAATGTAACTCCCAGAAGAGTTCAATTACATAATGTCTTATTACAGAAGGATAAGTGTCTTTCTTGTAGAAGTAATGAGTATTTGTCTCTAGAAGAACAAATCTGCTCCCGTAGGAAGCGATTGAATATTTAATTCTGACTTTATTTATCGCAATTTAATTACTACAATACCTCCTACTTGATGATGGGTTCAACCGTCACTAAGCGGAAGGTTTTATATATTTTCTGCACTTTATATGCTAAGTGATGGGTAATACCTTCTACTAGCGAGTATCCTACTCAAGAAGTAGTTAAATATTATGCAATTTAATTCTTGCTATTTAAATTCGTAAATTTATATTTATTGCAATAATTCCCATAAGGTAGAGTTCGACCACCTATTGGAGGAAATTTAATTTCTATGATTTAAATTTATGCACTTTATAGTTTGAGTATATTTCCAATATGGTGGGTAATACCACCACGATTGGTGTGCATATTTCCAATGTGGTGGATTATACTACACGATTGGTTATAACGAATCCTACTCAGGAAGAAGTAGTTGATCAAATATTCTAATCATACTCTCGAAGAAGTAGGCGATGAGAATAAAATTACTTCTTTATATATACACAGAATA
Source organism: Jasminum sambac (assembly GCA_018223645.1). NCBI lineage: Eukaryota > Viridiplantae > Streptophyta > Magnoliopsida > Lamiales > Oleaceae > Jasminum > Jasminum sambac. Next base: position 37,077,066 of record CP073645.1, on the reverse strand, counting down.
TGAATGGAGAAAATTGAGCAAGTGGTACTTGAAGTTACCATTGGATAAATAGACGAAAGTAAAGTCTTTGAATAGATCCCATGTTGATAAATCAAAGAAAATATATCGCATGAAAAGCTTACATGAAGTAATCTTATCGATGATATGAGATTGTATTAATATGAGAATAAAATGCTCTTGAAGAAGCATAATCACTAGATTTACGTATTTGAATAAAGCCAATATGATATTATTATTACTCAGGAAGAAGTACAAAGCAGTAGAAGTGGAACATATTGAGAATATCAAAAGACGGCATTAAACACTCGAAAATATAGAAATGCAAAAGAATATCTGCATGAATCCATAAATGAGGGATGCGTCTCGAGAGTATAAATACTTTCAGTAACTCTGCCACCATCAACATTAGGATTCATAATGAAATATTTAAAGGATCCGAATTTCTTTTTCGCTTGACACCAGTGATACTGTGACCAAGCGGACCGGGCTTCCACAGATTCTTGAACATATACATGAAATTTGATGAGTAGTTCATCAACGATGCTAGCGTAAATAAGTATTTTTCTCATTGAATGAGAGATAAACTTATTATTTACACTCGATCTAGAAAGCGCTAGTAAGCCATCAAAGAAATTATTAATATTCAACAAACCTATTGGTTTGACATGAAAATTCCCTTGTACGGCGAGGCTATATTGAATATTTCCTCGATGTGTTGTAAGCTAGCGCGGAAGGACAATGAAAGCATCACTATTATTCATCATATACATCATGCGGTTGTGGATGGATTGCGCTTGTAGCCCCAACCTGCTTTGGACCCATGGTAGAAGCGGCTCCAATTCGAGTATTAGATCCAACTAGATGGAAAGGTATTACGCTCGAAACTCTTATTCCCCATGATTGTGCGGCCATTATAAGTCTAGCTAAAAGTTTGTTGTTGGTTCCTCCGTATAGTATATTGATTTCTTGTCTCCTTAACTCTTTTACAAGTCGGTTTGCCATATCCACATATTGGATATGGCCTACGATTAGATCCACCAAGAATACATACGGTTTTAATCTGGCGAGGTAAAGGTCGACTTGTATGAGATGATTCTAAAATCTCCATATCCATCTCTACTCCTATCTCTCTTCTCTGCACTATACTTTTAATGTATGAACATGAGAGATATATGAATCCCTCTATTTAAAGAAAAATTTTCAAACCAATAATTGAGTGCACTTATTTACTTTTTGACAAATATGAAAGAGAAAAAGCGAGGAAATTTTTCTTTAGTGATATGACATATAATTTGTCAGTGATTGAAAAATAATATATATCTTAAAATTGAAAAGCGATATTTACAAATAAAAGAAATATATTGATTTTTGTTATTACAGAAACTTTCTTACATAAATATGGGAAAATCATTATGCTAAATTTTTCTACTAAATTTACAAGCAGGATCTTCTAAAGTAAGTTTTCAAAGTATGTAGCGTTTGTTGATCTTTGAATTTGGCCCATAAGGCCATTATTAGCTACCTTTGTACGTGTCCACTAGGATGTGTCTCAAGAGCCTGTTGAATATCATCCAAAGGCTCCTTACTCAATCCATCCTTAATGAACGCTATTTTATCTTCTCGATTTACGGACAAGTACCCCATGATTTACATCAAGTGTCACATGTCCATCGAGCACACTTGTAGCATCCTCCTAATCTTTTGCTCTCAGTTTCTTTGAAAAACTACTTTTACCCATACCAGGCATGTATTTAGAAGGAATTGAAACCTCACGGATAATCGAACCTTTGCTTCAATCAAGCATCGGATATCTTGTGGGATACCCTTATTCATTAGCATCCTTAATCTTTCCAGTCTACATCGATAAATCCTTTTTAGGATTTTGATCGGTAGTGATGGATAGTATTTTCGAAGATTTGAGAGCATATGATCCATTATAATGTATAAACCCTTGTTAGGATGAATTTTGCAATAATTTTGATGATTTATTTATAGAATAATACGACGCGTATGAAATAAGACTCCGATTTTAAATAAATAATATGAAGCGTAAGAGCTACGATTTCGGAATTAAATAATAGCCGGATGTGATGCGTATGAGCTGTAACTCCGTGTTTGAACAGTAGTAGACAATAATGTCACCAAAAGATGATGGAATATGTCGGTGAATTGTTTCTATGATAAATCATATTGAGCACTATACAGATACTAGTGAAATCGATATAAGAATTTACTGAACTAGAAGTTCAATAATACTCGTTTGCAAAACCGGACTGACCATCCCGGTTTAAATAATTATTGAAATCAATATTTCAAGTGAAGAATTAAAAGAATTCTTCAATGATTGTTCTCGATAAATGATGAAATCATTACTAGCCAATATTGAATAAATCCCAAATATATCCAAATAAAGGATGAGAAGTATGGGCCCACTCATCCTCCATGTGGATCTACTAGATATTATGATATGGATCCACTAGATAGTCACATGTGTATATGATTCGTAATTTGAAATTTCGAAATATTTGCTCACTTGGTATGAGCATGATTTTGGTTAATGATAAAGCTAGAATATATGGAGTGTTTGTTTAGTGGTAAGCATAGAGTGGATCCTCTTGTGGTGAAACTAGGTAGTGAGGTAGTCACAGAAGAGAGATAGCTTTTCGTTATTTAGGATACGTGGTTCAAACCAATCTTTGACATAAAAGGTGATGTAAATCACGGGATTAATGTTGGATGGATGAAGTGGAGAGGTGCTTACGGGATTCTATGTGATCGTACTATGCCTTTAAAATTAAAGGAAAATTTATAGAAACGGTTGTAAGACCGCATTACTATATGGTAGCGAGTGTTGGGCGATTAAGAAGGTAGATGAACACAAATTGAATGTTGCGAAATGCGTATCTTTGAGGTGGATGTGTGGTAAGACTAGGAAGGATAAAATTACCAATGAAGATATTCGTGGTAGATTAGGAGTCGCCAGATTGAGGATAAGATGAGGGAGAACCGATTGAGATGGTTTGGACACATCTTTGCGGAGACCTAAGAATGCACCCGTGAGAAAGAGTGAGAGTATTAGGGTAGGAAATATAAGGAAAGGTAGAGGAAGACAGATTACAAACGTGGATGCAAGTCATTAAATGCGGATATGCTTATTAAACAGGTAGATGGGCAACTAGCTTTGGATAGGAAGGCGTGGTATAGCAAAACTCATACCCACGATCCGACGTAATTCTCATATGGTTCCATCTGATGACCCTATCTGAGGGAATAAGGCTTAGTTTGTTGTTGTTGTTGTTGTTGTTGTAATGATAAAGCTAGTAAATGTATATCCCAATACTTGAATAAATCCCTGAAGGATTTTAGTATGCGCATACAAGTGGGATATTATATGGCAAATTATTTAAAGTCCTCAAATAAATTGCCGATATCGAGAATAGAATGCAAACGGTCTAAATTCCCATATTAAAGATTTGAATGATGAGAACATATATGATTAAAATCATACCAACTGTATGAGTTTTGGTGTTCTAAATTTTCTACAGCATGAGGGAGTATTAAAGGTTGAAAATAATATGTGAAATGCATCATGTTATATAAATCGAAATTGAAATCTGAACTTGAAGTTCAAAGATGCATGAAAGGCTATGAACAATCACATATATCATTTACGATGCTTTGATAAGTTAGCACGCTAGAAGCGTTGATATTTCCCCATCATATATATCAAAGCAAATTATAAAAGATGGTCTTAATAACGGAGGCATATACTCTTGAAGAGTATATAGACATAACTATATTGTATAATCCTACAAGAGGATTGATAATGAGATATCTCGATAAGTTATGTCGATATGGGGAAAAAGAAATGAAATTGAAAAGTGTCGACACGATATGAAAATGTAGCGCTACATATGATCAATGATAATGAAAATATTGAGATATATTGAAGATGATAAATGGTGAATGTGAAATCCTTAACTTATGAGATGATGAGATGATGATGACTAGTGCTCAAGTTTAAAGATAAGCATGGTGGTCATTATATGTTGCATGCTCATGAAAGTTAAATTACCGATCGTGTGTAGTAAATCTGAAAAGGAAATTAAAGGATCGGATGAGCTAAACCTGTTTTATGAGTACCCTAAAGGGTGAGCTAAGCCCCCTGGGAATGAAATAATCTATTAAGTGAGTATTAAATGTTAAATGATATATTTTAAGTGTTAGTTAGTTATGAAGGTTTACTTATATGTTTACATGTTTTTACTATGAATTTATATGCTTTAAATTGTGTGTTTGGAGACATGTGTTCATGGTGAATGTTTTGTAGTTGTGTAAGAAAATTGATGCACTCTAAATGAACGAAGAGTATAAAATCAATGTATATGATACTCATACAAATGTATGAAAGATTTTGAAATGCTTGCAAAGATACTTGTATAAAATACGCGTTGCACTCTTTTTCCCTTAGTGAGGTTTTATCCCATTGGGTTTTCCTAGCAAGGTTTTTAATGAGGCAACTTTAAAGGCGTATTCATATGAATAATGTCTTTTTTCCTTCATTAGGGTTTTTCCCTTTGGGTTTTTCCTAATAAGGTTTTAACGAGGCATATTCATGGTATATTGAGAACGATAGGAGAAATTGATACGGTGTATCTATTGGATCAGTTATAATGGAGCTAATGCTTTAGATCCAAACGATGATGATATTGAAATCATTTACCGTAAGTAAAGATATCGGTTCTCAAGATATGAAATCAAACTGAGCAAATTGTACTCTTTTCCTTCGATCAAGTTTTTTCCCACTGGTTTTCTTGACAAGGTTTTAACGAGGCAAAGACATGAATACTCCTATATCATTGGAAGACATCAGGGGAGCAATGTTTTGATGAAGCAAAGATATAACCACTTGGCTCCAATTTATCCTGCAATCGGTTTGGAAGTTTTTTCCACATGGGTTTTTCTCCAAACAAGTCAGGAAGGCGTTTGTATTAATAGTCGTTCAAGGAGTGTTATGAATAATTGAGAATAATTTGGTGGTTATGAATTATGAGGAATAATTTGGTGGAGGAATAATTTGGTGGAGGAATAATTTGGTAAAAGATGTAATTATTATATGTGAATGACTATTATACCCTTGATGAAATTATGTAATTACATTTATCATTCAAGTTTTCCTATAAATAGGGCTTTCAGTTATTAATGAAATTCATTCCTGAGAATTCATTCGAATTCATTCTCTCTAAATTCTCTCTATTGTTTTCATACTTTTATAACACCCCATTGATTATATTTAGCCTGTGGGGTATATAAATACTTGATAGAGATTATAAAAATGATAATTCCTAATATATAATTGAGAAATAAAGCAAATACTTAAAAAATTTAAAAAGATTGTTCAATTGATGTACAAAGTGTTTGAAGAATAATCCCCTCCCCATGACGCATGTCGATTTCTTAAAAAAAAAAAAAAAGATCCTACTTCAACCCCCCTTCAATCAGAGGGAACATTTGGCATGAAGAGTCTCCCCATATGAAAAGGGGATCAAAATTTCAAAGTGTCATGTTAAATAAGTTGTATGTACAACAAACAAGCAAATTGCCCAAGGCAAATTGAGATTTTAAATGCCCCAGGCAAATTGCCAAACTTCAATACACTTTAAAGTCCTTATACAACCAAATATTCTCAAATAATTAATAATACGTCAAGGGTTATGTGACTTATGTCAAATAAGGACCTCGCTAGATCTCCACACACTTTTGTATGTGGAGACCTCCACACCCTGATAGGAGTGTGGGCCCCGCAACTCTTTGGAGGGGACAATATGGCCATTTACTATACTCCTCTATTAAGGTGTGGAGGTCTTCACTCAAAAAAGCGTGTGGAGACTAAGAATAATCCATCAAATAATGTAAAATTTAATATTTTAATTTAATTAACTATCATTTTTTTAATATGTATGAAAATGATTAATAGACTATTTTTGTGGAACGGAGGGAGATGTAGTCTTGAAAGTTAGACACATTTACTATATTATTATTATTAGAAAAATGTTGAAATTTGGGATCGACTGTAGACAGGGACCTAAATTGCTCAGTCTCAACTCTCAAATCTCCTAAGAATCCGTTAGCAAACAAATTTAAATGCATTTTCATGCATTCTTTTTAAATTTCAAGTTTGATCAAATAAAATACATTTATATATCTCTCCACTCATTAAATCTCCACTATTCAACTCCACTCATTCTCTTTCTTTCTACTTATAAAAATACATTAAAATTTATCTGCTACCACCCTCTAAATTGGTTAGTCTCATGTGGGTAAAAGTAACGATATCCAATATGGAATACTTGTGGCCATTTTGTGGCCAAGGCATATTAATTGGAAGATTGGAAATCGATTGTCATAGGGACACGAAACATGCAGGAATATTCGCTCAAATACATGAGGCTAACCTGTAATTCTACCCCACACTGCACTCCCATTTCTTCACCCCACATTCCATAGGCATTTCTCCCTCTCCAGCATAAATCTACTTAAATAAAACTGCATAGTGCATACACTACACAGAGATCATTCATCAATGTCTCTGCAAGTTCAATTACACAGGATACCTCCAAGGAGTTGGGTCGGGTCAGCGTTGCAAAATCCCCCACCGTCATGGTCCACCAAACAGTCCGTTGGCAGCTTTACCGGTGATTATAGCCATGCGAATATGATGATGAAGACAAATGAGCGAGGGCAGTGCATTGATGGCTTTAGAATCAAGGCCAGCTCCGATGACTTGGCGGCGGCCGCTGTTGCTGTTACAGTTACACTGCCGGGTCAAGTTACCGACTGTCAATAAGGATACCTTCTGGCCTATTGTTAAAGCCGCTGGTGATAAGATTGTCGTCCTCGATATGTACACCCAGTGGTAACTTTGCCATCTCAGGCTTCCGTTTGTGTAGTTTCTATCGTAGCTGATTTTAAATCTAACAGAAATTCAATAACTATGTATTTTAGTCTGTTGATTCAAAAAAATTTCAATTTATGCTTCGTAATTCGTATATACGAATGTAAGTAATCAAATCAGAAGTTCCAAAGCTGAAAAATATGAAATCCTGATTCACATATGCATACGCTGTTCTGTTTGCAATTAGAGATTGCTCCTGTAAGTAAGTTTGAATCAAAGGTGATATAATTGAAGAGAAATGGGAACTCATTATTATACAATTTACACGTGTCTAGCAGCTTGATTTCAGTTTTGAAAACTCTGAAGAGGTGTTTTAGTTCTATCATATTATTGAAAATGCATATTCATCCAGAAAATAAATTCAAGACTTGAAACTGAAAATTTGAAATGCACTAAGCTGATGCACACTTGGACTAAGTTTTGTTTTCAACAATTTAAACTGCTCTGAAGTGAACACTGTTTTCTATCTGGCAACAATAGTGTTAATCGAGCCTTCTGTAACTGTTAACGAGTTTTTCCTGATTTGGGGATTTAACTTTTCGACTTTCAGGTGTGGTCCGTGCAAAGTGATGGCTCCAAAATTTCAACAATTATCAGAAAAATACCTTGATGTTATTTTCCTGAAGTTGGATTGCAACCACGAAAACAGGGTATGCGGCAATTTTTACTCTCCTGTTTCATATCTCGCTTTCGAAGGATCTTAATGGGTATATATTTGATTTGCAGCCACTGGCTAAGGAGTTGGGACTAAAGGTGGTTCCAACATTCAAAATATTCAAGGATAGCAAAATTGTCAAAGAAGTTACGGGAGCCAAATTTGATGATCTAGCTGGTGTCATTGAGACTGCAAGATCCAGTTAGTATTCTTTCTTTTGCTCTCTTGATGTAACTAGTCAATGATGTTGTAACATATTAATTCCTTTGGATGGAAATATGCTTATTTTGGACAGTTCATTATCACAATACATTGTACACCTACAGGTTATATGATATGAACCTAACATAAAGTCCTTGTAAACGAAGAAACAAAATTCTTTGCGATAGACACTCCACCGTGATTGTACTGGATTATGTTGTTATCTCAATGCCTAGAAACCAGAAAGAAATCTTCCCTTGACTTCATATGAGGGCAATAGGTTATAGACTTGAGCGTGATTGACTTCGGAGGACTTCTTCCACCGCAATGATGGAACGCCTCAATGGTATCTACAACCATCTTATTTTTCCTTAGATGAAAGCAATTGATTTTTACTTGGTGCTAACAATCGCAAGCCAGAAACTACCATGAGTTATTACTTGGTAGCACCATCCCTAGCAATCCATAAGTCTCCTCTATATCTCTCGAGTCATCCATCACTTTCTTACTTAGTCGAAATCTTGGAAGAACTATATAGTTGGCAATGGGAAGAGTGGCATTTGGGCCGTAAATGTAGAATATTCTGTGTAGAATCTGGGATTAGTAACTTGAAGCTGTAAATCAATCAAGATTATGAGGTTTGGATTAGCTACTTTGAAAACGCAATTGCAATGGCCTTCGCTTCAATCCCGATTCTTATTCCTTTAAGAGATCCTGTGCGTGCCAACATGATTGGATTTCATGCCCAATCCATCAACTCAACTTAGAAATGAAAGAGAAACAAGGAAATTGTCCTTGAGAACAGACTTTGAAGTAAAGTTAGCAACATTTGACTAAAGAATTATCGTAATTTCTAATTTACTTTTCACGTTCGTTACAAACCATAGCTAGTTTGTGTTTTGATCTATCTTGCATAATGCTATTTTTGTCATATCTCAGTGCACATTCTAGCTTGGCCCATGCTGGGATGTACTGTCTGGTACATGAAATATGGCAACAATGCGTACTTTATTATCTATATTGGGAATTGGGAAGAAGCAGTTGAAATAATATTGCATGTGGGCATTTTTTGGTGTTATGGTATTCATAGTCCCAACAGCTTAACTAGTACAAATAAATCAAATCATATAATTACTGATCTATCAACACTACTTATGAATAGCGCTTCTTCTCTTATATATGTGAATATAACTTTTAAAAGTTTGATATATTATTTGTCACTATTGAAGATATGTGCATGTTTTCGAAGAATTATAATGAGATGCCCGTATACTCATTTTAATTCATACTTTCTCTTTTTTTGTAAATTTGAAATTTGGGCAAATAAGCCAAATTTATATATTTTGTAGAATTTATCTATATTATTAAATTTTCATTATTTAATTTCATTCGTTGTTTCTATCGCTATTTATAAAAATACATTTAAATGATTATGCAAACAACTTCAATAAAAAAGAGGTCTAACGGGTGCCCCGTGCCCCGCGAAAGTGCATTCGAATTACCAAGCGGTAGTTCCTATCTTTGACTTCAAACTATAAATTTCTTGAACGTGTTATAAAACTCTTTGTTGGGGACGTTCCGGAGTGTCCACGTCCGACATATATTACGTCATGTTGGACACCAACACTCTCCTGATAGACTGATACCGTACTCTAGTCATGTTGGCGTGTCAGGTTGATCACGCTCTGAATCGACGTAACCTTGATGATATTTTAAGTTCCAACTGTAACCAATTGATGTAATTCGTATTTCTATTCATAATTTTTATTAATTTTTTTTATTATTTTCAATCACGCATATAATTATTTTATATTTTTAATATATTTAATACACCGTTCGAATAAATTTATATATTATTGTGTATAGAACAAGATCATCTAAGTTTGGTTTTAATTTGTTTAATATGTGGTTCCTTTAGCTGAGCAACACAGTTTCCAGATATATTACTTCTTGATAATTTGTTTAAGTTTGAACGCTCCTAATTTGCACTCACAAAAAAAAAAGAAGAAGAAGGAATTCGTCTACACATACTCTTTCTAGATCTTTTTTTTTTTTTTGAAAAGATTTCTTTAGTTCATGATTTCGTGCATGTTATTCTTTTCATTTCATCTCATTTAATTTATTTTTTAATTTAAATTTAATTAAATCAATCACATCCAAGTATCATAAAACCTACACAAAAATTTGAATCATAAGCCATAACATAGGCTTAGAACTCAAAAGTAAAGTTTTATGATTAATAAAATTTGGTAAGGTAGTCAAATATATTTATAACTTCAATTCATATATGAATTTGAGGGAAAAGTCAGATCGAATTTATATGGATTGGGCCAGAGAAGCAAAGGGGAAAAGGGCCACAGCATTGTCCACAAAGAATTTCGTTGCCGATCTTATTATTTTTCTTGTGAAATATAATCGTACGTCATCAAAGTAACTATTGCCTCTAGTTATAACTCAACACAGGTGAATCGAAACCGCCAAGGGATTTTCTTATTCCCTTTTTCCCCACGATAGTTAGATCAAAGCACTCTAAAATTCGCGGTCAACCAAAGATCTATTGACACCTCAGAAGAGTAATACTTATCACTAAACCTTATTCTAATTAATTGAAAATAAATTTTATCCATTTTTTGATTAAATAACTATTACGTCCATAATAATAGTAAAAATTGACAATATTTAAGATACTCATCAATAAAATACTTTCATCGAAATCAGCGGAACTCTCCAGTTCTCTCGTGTAACGACCATCAAATGCTTATTATGTCATATTAGTGTATGATTTAATATAATGTCAATGATAAGTAGTATTTTGAAGAAAAACATTTAATAAAGAAAATGCTGTCTTTCTTTATCTTGTTCTATATATAAATATAATTTTCATTAATTTCCATCAATTTTTTTGCTCTCATTATTTTCAACTATTCATATAATTATTTTATATTTTTAATATATTTTTTTAATTTTCAATCACATATGTAATATGTCATTCGAGTAAATAAAAAAAAATGTAAAGAACAAGACCTAATTATTTATTTAAACTAAAAAATGAAAAAAGACAAAAGAAAAAAAAAAGATACGTACGACACTATTAACATGAGAGAGAGAGACAGATTAGATACTTATACCGCGAAGAAATCGTGAGCTAGAGTTGTACAAAAGCTCGAGCCTTTTCAGAGGCAACCTCTTCAACCCCAAGCGGTTTCCATAATCCACCTAAATTCCGTCGTAAGATTTCTCAAACTTATCGCCAAATCTGTTTTCCATATATATAGATGCGTATCAACTACCACTGTCCTTTTACCGTTGATTTCTCTTTCTCGTTCTTTTCGATTCATTTTTCTCCTAACCGTCTTAAGAATCCTCCCGAGTCCACCCCTTTTGATTCTTTTCAAAACCCCTCAATTAAATTATTTATAGAATTATAAAAACATCATCTTTTTTTTTTTCTTTTCATTGTTTATTTGTTTGTTTTTTCTTCCTGGGAATTTGTTAGTCGTTCAAGAATTTCAGTAAGTTGTTGCGGCGATTGGTCATCGTTAATTTTGGATGCGGCGATGATGGATCTGAAAAGGCTTTTACTTTTGCCTTTGTTACTGTTTTCGGCTCAATTGATTTGGTCGGCGGAGGGGAATGTTGTGTTTAAAGTTCAACATAAATTCGGAGGGCGTGGGCAGGGGAGATCAGCTTTAAGAGCATTTCGTGCCCACGATTCGTTTCGGCATGGCAGAATTCTGGCGGCGATGGATTTACCGTTAGGCGGCAATGGGCAGCCCACCGACGCAGCGTATGTATTAACTTATGTCTATATGTGTGGGTCTATCTTAGATTGAGAATATTTTGTTTGACTGATTCTTGAATTGATGAAAAGTTTAAAATAAATGTGGTTGAAATCATTAATGGATATGTATTAGGCGGGCCTGATGAGCTGTATGCTTTGGATTGATTGGGTTGCTTTACATGTCTGTTCATACCCAGCTCATTTTTGCTGTGTTGATCTTTACTTTATCGTTAAGGAAGAATAGTATCACTAGGCTGTCATTATTCTCGTAATTTCTTGCCTTGAGGCTTGAACTCAGTTCGCTTATTAGGTTTTGTATGTTTTAAATTGTAAAGCTGATCATGCTATTTCTGGTTTTTATGTTGTCTGTTTCAAACATATGGAGTTTAATGACTACTTCCTGGATAAATTTTGCAACTTTACTCACCCGGCCCCACTTGCGTACCTATACTCTAATATAACCGTCGTAATTTGATCAAAATTATACTACGGTGGAGGATGGCTTGAGATTCACTACTTTTAGAATATCTGCTGTGGAACAGTATCGGGTTTTATTGGAGAATATAGAAGGGAGTTGAGAGGCTTATAAGATGCTCTGAGGCTAGGAACTAGGAAGGCTTTTAGAAATTGGTAATAGATAAGTTGAGGTTATCTGTGTTTGCCTGTTCGGTTAGCTATCTGTCTTTTGGGACATAATATGGTTATTGAAGTTGTATTTCCCATTCCCAAGAGAATGATGCATTGCATGACATAAGAATCAAGATTCTCAAGACTTTTGAGCATTCCTTTGCCTCAATGCCTACTTGTGATGTCTTTTGGATAGACTAACACATTGTAGCAGAGTCTAATCAGAAATACATATTAAGTGAACTATTTGAATTTCAATGAAGTGGACGATTAATACGAGATTTTATTAGTTAATAAATGATGATCCCGACGATTGAGTTGTTTGATTGAATGAATCAAACCTTTGGTGATAATGCAAAAGGTGAAAGTGACCGCACACTTGCCTTCACGGTGACTGTCAATATTGAGTTGTGTCCAATACTTGGCCTCGAGTTGTAATCATTTCTTAGTGGAGGAGACCACAACGGGTTTTAACCTTTTGAGAACCCCAATTTTGAAATTTTACTTTTAACCCAAACATAGTAGTTACAATTCATCTGGGTTAATAGAAGTAAAATAATAACAAAAGGCAATTTTCTTTTTGTATGAGTTTTCAGCGAGTTGGTATACATTTTCAGCTTGAGATATTTGCATTTATGAGTGCATCCATTTCCATTTTCTTCCCAGCAAGAAGGCATTTAGTGCTTGTCTCATAACATATTAGAAGTGGTTTTGAGTCAGTTTCGCTGCTATATAGCTCATCAGAGAGGTGATATAAAGTAACACGGATTTTACTTAGCTTTTGAGTACTGATTAAGCATCTAACTCTCATTGACGATTTTAAACAAGAATTTTGTTAGCTAAAATTGAATTACATGTGCCAACTAAAAGTTGAAAACGCTAGTTGAATTTGATCCTTGATACTTCTAACAGGTTACAAAATAAAGGATAAGAGAAAATTAGGAAATAATGCTTTTGATGCATTCATTGGTCTCAATTGGCTATATAATACCTTGATGCAGGCTCTATTACACTAAACTTTCAATTGGAAATCCCTCTAAGGATTATCACGTCCAGGTTGATACAGGAAGTGACATTCTATGGGTGAATTGTGCTGGCTGTGAAAAGTGTCCTACGAAAAGCGACCTGAAAGTATGTCACTTATTCTGTTTCTCCTTGTCTTTTAGCCTCTTTATCACAAGTAATGGAAGTAAAACCTTCAAACTGCAAGCAGTGGCTTACTCTTGTTTTCATGGAACAGATAGCTTTGAAGCAGTACGACTTGGAGGCCTCCTCAACGGGAAGAGCAATTACTTGCGATCAAGATTTTTGCTCCACTATGTTTAATAGTCCATATTCTGGTTGCAAGGCGGGAGCGCTATGTGATTATGCTGTTACTTATGGAGATGGGAGCAGAACAGAAGGGTATTTTGTTAGAGATTATGTCAAACTTGATGAAGTGACTGGAAACCTTCAAACCTCACCCATGAATGGGTCTATAGCATTTGGGTTAGTCCTCATCTCTGACATGGAGTCTTCTGTTTGCTCTCTCAGTATTATACATTTTATATACCCATCTGCATAAAAATGGCTAATGGTGCAATATTTGATTTTCAAATCTTTTAAACATGTTACATTCATAATGAGTTTATGTTGTTTCTGTAACTTACATGTTTGTGTATGAGATAGGTGCTCATCAAAACAATCAGGAGAGTTGGGTTCATCTTCTGAAGCAGTTGATGGGATTCTTGGTTTTGGACAAGCGAATACATCCGTGCTTTCACAGCTTGCTTCGTCTGGGAAAGTGAAGAAGGTATTCTCACATTGCCTGGATGGTGTCAATGGAGGGGGCATATTTGCGATTGGACAACTAGTGCAACCAAAAGTAAAGACAACTCCGCTGGTTGCAAATGAGTATGTAACTTTTTAAACTTAATAATGCTGGAGTTATTTCCAATAGACACATGCCACCTTGGTTCAGTTAAATGGGTAAAGTGTCTGGATCTTTTTCATCATTCAAATTAGATTACATTTCGTAGATTTACTGGAGAATCATTCAACTCTATTACCAGAGAGATATTTTTCCTTTAGTTGCGTGTGAGATGTACAAAATACTTTTTAAGACGACACTCTTTTAATGAAGACACTTTCAATTAAAAGATGACTGATTCCTCTTCATAAATCAGAGTCCGAATTAAGTTATGTGTTCTAGGACTGTTCTAGCCAACCCCTACTTAGAGGAAATAAGGCTAAGTTTGTTGTTGTTCTATAACAATCATGTTTATGGACTTTCTTTCTTTCTTTGAAACGTGTGCTATGTTGAGATTCTAACTCCACTAAGGTAACACAATCCGGCTATTTAGCAGATGGAATTTTGTTAGAGAATAAAGGAGAATCAGATCGTATATACAGAAGATATTCAATAACCTTAAACTTCAGTTAGTGGAAAGTCAGTTATAGCTCACATTGAGGAGAAAAAGTAAATCTTAAAGGTCCTGGGTTAACTTATCTCCCAGGTTTTTCCGTAAGGATCTTCTAGCTACTTTGATGCCATTAAAATCCTTAATCATATCGTAGGAGCACAATGTTATGTGCAACGTATGTATAGAAAGCTCTGATCTATATGCTGTAGTAACTAATTTATGTGCAATATCATAGCATTTTAAAATAATGCCATCTATCTGAGGTTGTTGCTTCATCATTATCTTTGAGATTACTTTTTATAAATTTATTCATGTTATTTCAATAAAATGAGTATCAGCCTGTGTTTTATCTTCTGCTAACCTCTTCATGTAATTTCCTAAATGATGTCAGAATTTTGTTCCTAACCATGCCATTTTCTATAATAAAAGTGTTATTACTATCTAGGGCACATTATAATGTTATTATGAAGGGAGTAGAGGTGGGCGGTGATTCTCTAGACCTTCCAACTGATCTGTTTGGCGCGGGTTCTGAGAGAGGGACAATAATTGATAGTGGAACAACCTTGGCGTATCTTCCAGATGAAATTTATGGACCACTTATGCAAAAGGTGTCTCTAATCCTTCAGACCTATCTAATCCATAAATTTATCTATATTTTTGTGTACTGGAATCTAACAGTTGGTAATCTCTCGCACTTCCCTGTAGGTGATGGGTCGACAACCTGATCTAAAAACTGAAATAGTTGAGCAGCAGTTCAGATGCTTTGATTACAGGGGGAAGTAAGACTCCCTCCTCTCCCCCCACCCCACTCCCCTCCAAAAAGGAAAAAAAGAGAGATGAGTTCAGAGTACACAAAATTTATGATTAGTATTAGTATGAAGATTGGCTGAAAAAAAATGATTTGGAAATCCATAAAAGCTATTAATTTACTTTGTTCATGATTTATAATATCCCAACTAATTCTTGGTTTGACGTGTTTGTGCAGTGTCGATGATGGATTTCCAGTTGTTACTTTTCATTTTGAGAACTCAGTCTCTTTGGCTGTTTCTCCCCACGAATATCTATTCAGTATTAGTGTCAGTAATCTGAACTGCATGTTCGAATACCATTTCATTCATATAATTCATTCAGTTTGCATGTGTTTCCTTCTTTCCTAAGTACTTAACGACTTTTCAGGATTATGAGTGGTGTATCGGTTGGCAGAACAGTGGAATGCAGACAAAGGATGGAAGAGAAATAACCCTACTCGGAGGTACAGTTTACTTACCCCGTGTTAGTCTGTTTTAACTATTTTATACCTCTGGTACTCAATCAAAGTCAAATTTCAATAAAAACGCAGATATTGTGTTATCAAACAAGGTTGTTTTGTATGACCTCGAAAATCAGACCATCGGATGGACAGCACATAACTGTGAGTAGCAAATTCTTGAGTTGCTTCTTGAATTGATGATCACATAATTTCTTTAGATCAATGCTCATATAAACTCTTTTCGTCATTCATCTCAGGCTCTTCGACCATCAGGGTGATGGATGACAAGTCGGGAGACAGTTACACTGTCGTGGCCCATGATATTTCATCTTCTACTCCTCTCAGTAGAAGAAATATTATATCCTTCGTCTTGTTTATACTCTTCCTGCTAAACTTGAGCCAATGAGATGTCACACGGCTATTATTGCTTTCACGCAAGATTTTAGGTGTTGATGGATTCTTTAAATTTGATTCTTTGAGTTCATTGTGAAAAGTAGTTTGTAGGAATTATATGAGAATTCATGTAATTCTTTGATTCCTCGGTCTTGTTTTGTGTTGTATGATATATCAAGACAATATAACAGAAATGAAATCACATGGACCGTATACAAAATCACTTCTAGCATTTCGCCAAGTGATTTATAAATGAGTCATTTTGTGAGTGTGTAAACTATGCAATGAGTGGTGGAGAGGGGATTTATCTATGTCATGTATGCCTGTTTATACCTTAGAAAATATAACAAGGAGAGAATAATGACAAAAAAAAAAAAACACACACACACACACACCCACACACACTTTATATTTGAATGCAATGTATTTTTTAAAGCGTTGTATAGATTTTTACTGTCGCATGACACAACAGTTGTGAAATCTACATAATCATTGTAGATGATGTTCGTAGAGATGTATTACAGAGGTGACAATGGAATTACAGAGGTGACAATAGATATAATTATTTTATACGGTGGTGTTAGTCAATCCATTTTACTTTCAAAATTTAATTAAATCAATCATATTTATATATCTCATGTTGCTGCCATGTATAATACAAATCTCGAACATTTATTTTTACAAAATCTCTTTCTATTTCAAATTTGAATTGAATTAATTCGAACACTATGCCGAAATTATATTAGAAAATGAGTTAGATAGCCTACCAATTACCACCTAACCAACTAGCACCATTCAATCATTGTAAACATTGACTACTTTTACTTATTTAACAGACGTTTTCAATGCAATTCACATTGCCTCCACATACGCTATTAGTAAGTTTATTCTTCAGATTCTGTAAATGAAGTTGAACATTTGATTTTGATATTGATTATCAAAATTTTCATTTATTTTCTTACCTACATCAAGTATTTGATCCGAATAATGAAATTTACCATCACCTCTTATTCATTATCAAGTATTTTTGACTATTACTAAATGTGACTAATAATTGAATGTAATTAATTTGTTATTTTAAATATTATTTTAAACGTAAAATTTAAAATAACAAATGAATTAATGTCATGAGACCGTTTGATCATATTGTATAATTAATGTTTATATATATAGTTATATATTGAACATCTTGATTTGGATTTTGGATAGTTCAATCTGATTATTGTAATTTCGTGTGTGTATAATCTCCCTTTTGTACACTTATAAAATGATGCATCTGCCATGAAAAAAGTTTAATTGTTGTGTTTTAATTGTGACATGGGCATGGATAGGTTAATCTTTTTTGTAGTTGTAGCATTATGCACGAAACTGTGCCGTTTTGTTGAATCAGCCCCTAAGGGTGCACTGGTGACTAGTCTTCCTGGTTTCAGCGGCAGCCTCCCGTCGAAACACTACGCTGGGTATGTAGAGTGATAATTGCTAGTGAGATTGAAATTTTTGAATGATTTGAGAAGAAGATTATAAATCTTGTTCGTGGAGAAAGTGTTTGATTTGATATTGATATTTGTTTTGATTGTACAAAACAGATAGTTAGTAGAGTTACATGACGCTATCATTGTATTATTACTCTATAAGATTTATCGATTGTCATTTAAAGTTGCACAAATATCAGTTTCCTCAGTGTTTATATATGATAAAAAAAGTGATTTTTTTTAATGGAAGATAAAAAAGTGATTTTTAAGTTTGTGAAAACTAAACGAGGAATTTGGGTGTGATTACTCATTTTTATGAGAGACTGGATTCAACGTTGTCGTCGGTCCTCCTTGCATTTGCCCTACTCAATTTCTGACTTTCGTCATTAAACACCCAAATATTTTCGAATACTAATTAATACTTTTTGTTAAATGAAATATGTTTCATGTGCTATATCAAAAATAATTATCAATGTATAATCATATATTTTCTGATATATATTCAGGTATGTGAAACTTCCTAACAAAGATAACAATCCTCCCAAAAATCTCTACTACTACTTTGTAGTATCTGAGAGAAATCCGGCGACTGATCCGGTTGTTCTATGGCTCAACGGTGGACCTGGTTGCTCTAGTTTTGATGGCTTTATTTATGAGCATGGTAAACATTCTATAAAATTCACAAAATCAACCTTTTTTTTTTTTTAATTCCAATAATTTATTGTGTATTCTAACAAGTTATAAATGCAAATATTATCATCAGGTCCATTTATTTTTGAAGGAGCAAAGCAAAAAGGGGGATTGCCCACTTTGCATCTCAATCCCTATAGTTGGTCTAAGGTTAGACCATTTAAATTTCAAAATTGGTATTCTAACCTTCTTATTTATTTATTTGCGTTATGTCCATATGTCAAACACATTTAATGTACATCCTATTAATTTTTCTTTTGGGTCGATATAAAAGGCATCAAACATTATCTATTTAGATTCTCCGACCGGTGTTGGATTTTCCTACTCTTTGAACACATCAATTTATTCGACTGGAGATTTACAGACTGCGTCTGATACGTATTGTTTCCTCCTTGAGGTAATATTTTAACTATCTTCATTTCACATAGATAATAATATCATTGTATATTATTATTATATCTAATTGGAAAGTTAACAAATGTTCAATTGGGCTTTTTTTTTTTCATTGTTTAAGAATACTTACATTTTCCAATCACTTTACATTTGCATCTCTTGACCATTGACTTTCTCCTATACTTAATTAAAGGTTTCCAAATTCCAATCACTTAATTAAATATGTCTTAAAAGCACATTGTCAAATACTCCATCCATCTCACTAAGATAGACACCTACTATTTTTCACACGTATTAAGAAAACATATTAAATGTTATTGAATTATAAAATATTTCTATATTCTTTCTATTTTACCTTTGTATAAAATAACAAAAAGTTGTGTGAAACGTCATTAATATCCTTGAGAGTTGAAATATCTAATTGATTTTTAGTATTCCAAATAATATTAAATAAAGGTACTTTAGTCAACTAAAAATAAGTCACACTCTCAATAAGAAAAGTGGATTATAATTTGGGATAAACGAAAATGGAAAACAAGCATATCTTAGTGGGATGGAGAGAGTATACCATTATTTAGTTTTTGTATGTCTTATTTATTTAATTATTTTTATCCAGTGGTTCAAGAAATTTCCAGAATTCTTGGCCAACATGTTTTACATTGCCGGGGAATCATATGCTGGGATTTATATCCCTACTCTTGCTTCTTACATTGACAAAGGTACATAACTTATATTTAACTTACATAACAATTTTTTTAAAATTTATTTTAAACATATGTAGCTCCTAGATCAAAATTTTCAATTGTGTTACCAATTATTGAATACTATTCCTTGTTATTTACATGTATACTGTATACAATTTACTTGTAGGAATAAAAAATGGTGCAAAACCTATTATTAATTTCAAGGTACGTCCAATAATTTTTCTTCGTGAAATTTTCACTTATGTAATTCATGCTCTTTCATCATCTCTGATGTAGCATTAATTAATTTGTTATATTAAATCATATATTTAATATTATAATTAAGATAACTGATTAATTACAACGAACTAAATGTTATATCAGCGATGGCTAATAAGCAATGATGATGAATATCGTACTGCAAAACGAAATGACACAGGGATACATGATTGGAAATGGAGTGACTGATCCTGTTTTTGATGGGAATGCTCTTGTTCCATTTGCTCATGGTCATGGCTTAATCTCAGATCAATTATTCAAGGTACATATATGTAAATAATTTGCAGTTTCCATTTACAAAATTCAGATATTGGCTAAGCTCAAGTACCAAATATATACACTTCTTTGATAACTATCGCAGCAAGCCGAATTTGGATGCAATGGAAGCTACTATAGTCCCGATGCGACAGATTGTATGTCAGCGTTGACCAAAATCAATCTGGTAAATAGTGCTACTCATCATTAATATTTATCCAACAGTAATAATGTTACAGTCAATTAGCTGGAGTAATGATTACCTACCCACTGTTTGGGGGGGGGAGGTAAGTTATGTCGCCCACAGTTTTTGGGGAATTAAAGCGGGTGAAATTTCAACCCATCAGGGGACAGTTATGTATTATTCATCTAACTTAACATAAATACCAAAAAATATTATAAAAAAAAAAAATTGGCCGATGACGTGGCGCCACGTCGGCGTAGGTTTTGCCTTCCCCGTGGGCAACAGAACATTTTCACAATTAGCTGTCACTGATTTAAAATAAACACCATTTATGAAAACTTTGTCGACTGTAATGTGTTGTAGGTTCTAGATGGCTTAAACATTTATGACATACTCGAACCTTGCTACCACTCCCCTCTGGGAGAAAATGGAAATATGAGCAGTAAGTTGCCTGAAAGCTTCAAGCAATTAGGAAAGTCATCGCATAGAGGAATTTCAGTTCGAAAGAGAATGTTTGGTCGAGCATGGCCATATCGAACACTGATGCACAATGTTGGTGGATATGTCCCTTTGTGGTCGCAGATATTGGTTGACTCCGATCTCGTTCCATGTACGGTAAGTAACCAAAAAACATGGTCTCATTACAATTTAGCACCCGTTCTTCTACGTGTTTTTATATAGTTTTATACATTTTTTTCAACTCCACTAATTCTCTCTCCTATTTCACATCCACATATCTTGTGGGACCTACTCGTACTACACAAATCTACACCATTCAACTCCACTCATTCTCTCTCCTATATCACATAAAAATACATAAAAACCCATTTTTACATACATCCTAACACCCTCCCGGTACTGTAGAGTGACAATGACGTCATGTCCACTAAAATCAAATGTCAGATAATAATGACTGAGACATCCCGCCTCATAGGATTTCGTTAACATTTGCAGGATGATAGAATAGCAACTGCCTGGCTAAATGACAAGGAAGTTAGGAAGGCTATTCATGCTAGTCCTGTAAGTAATTAATTCTTCATAGATTAAGCATAAACTTATTAATTATGATTAAAAATAAAAATAAAAATAAAAAGTAATTAAAAGTTGTGTATTGAATTAATTTTTCTAATTTCTCATTGGTTTTTATATATAGGAGAGTGGAGATTGGGCACTATGCATCACTAATTTGATGTACTCACGCGATGCTGAAAGCATGATACCCTACCATAGAAATTTAATTGCTCGTGGATACAGGGTGCTTATATATAGGTAATTAATTTGATCGACAGTTTTTGGTAATGTAATGTTGTTGAAATTAATTTTTTTGATCCATTTTATCTTTATCATTTGATTTATAGTGGAGATCACGATATGTGTGTTCCTTACACGGGAAGCCAAGCATGGACCCAGTCGATGGGATACAAAGTAGTAGATGAATGGAGGAGTTGGGAGACTAACGGACAAGTTGCTGGGTATGTAACGACAAATGTGTTTAAGAAATGCGACTGACGAAAAAATGAGCAATATTTGTGAGTTCTATAAAATATGTGAATAACAGGTAATTTGACTTTTAACAACTACATTTTAACTGTGTGATTTATATATATCTTATGCAGGTTTCTTCAGAAATATGCTAATGACTTCACGTTCCTCACCATCAAGGTATCATCTAGATCATGCAAAGTTGTTAATTAAATGATTAATTTCAAGCATAAAAAATTAAACTCTCCCATTTCTGCTTCTAATTTACTATGATTAATCAATGATTTTTTTAAATATATAATTATTACAGGGAGCGGGACATACTGTACCTGAATACAAGCCACAAGAATCGTTGTACTTCTACGACCGTTGGCTACAAGGCCAAACAATATGATATGATCATGTGATTACAATATCATAATAACATGAAGATAATTTGGGTATTATAACTATTAGAATGGCAATAATTTAATTTAATTCTAAAAATAAATAATAATATTCTAAATGCATGACCTTCTAGCGAAAAATAGACTATGACCTATTCTCTGAAGTCAAACCTCGATCTCTTTGTTCCCGGAAGTCTGTTGCGTCCACTTCGGTTAAGAAATTCAATCCTAATCCATTAATTGCTTGACTCACTAGTCACTACATGAGAATAGGACAAGTATTGACAATTTGACATGGTATGATTTGAAATAAAAATTCAACTCACAACTAAGTAATTATTGATGCTCAGTCAATCCATGCATTATTCTTCACTAGACAAATGGCCTTAAATGTTATCTACATTGGCCTACTTCTTTGGAGATTGTGTTAGATATGGTATGTCTGCGCTCAATACTGGGCCAGGGTTATTATCTTGTAAAAGAACCTGGCCAAACCCAATAGGATTATCAGAACCTATAAATAACCTATCAGAAATTTCCATAATACGGTGGTGATCATACATATATTGTCTCAAAACTCTCTAAATTAGCTAAGACTAATATTTAGAGATCATCTCACCACGGCTGCTTAGTTGTTAAGACCAGTGTCTTGTGTGTGGATCAACGTTGGAGCGTTTGGGCCGATTTATTGGAGCGACGAAGAGCAAGAGAGATTACGCCAGAAATCCGCTTTATTAGTAATCTTAATCACAATTTCATCTAAGAGTCGAGAGGATCCTGTTTGGAATTGATTAATTATTTCCAGGTATGTTTAGATCAATTCCTATGATTAGTATCGAGCAACCTCGATCTCTTGTTGAGATTTGATTTTATGTTATGTAAAACAATTTAGTTTGATTTATTTGTGACGATGTATTGCATTAAAATTAATTTAGATTAGATCTAATAATTAATTATTAATTGCATGAAAAGAAAAAAGGAAAAACGTAAAAAGCGAATAGATATGCATGAATTTACAATCTCGCTTGTGTATATGTGAGATATATGTACAACTAGAAATTGAATTCACTTGTCGCTGTATATGTGAGTTGCATATGTGATGCATTCATGAAGAGCCGTGTATATGTGGTTCCAAGAAAAAAAAAAAAAAGGAGTTTTTTTTTGGTATGCTCGAGAGAACCACCGGGCCGGCGGTGGCGTAAGGTTGCCACCGCACTTTGAACGGCGCAATTGTTGCCGATGTCAGCGTGCGAGAACGAACCACCGCCACAACAGCCGCTGACTCTGCGATTCTGCGCGCGGTGTTGCAACAGAGCAATGGCGACTTCGCCACGCAGGATATGGCCACATATCGTATCGCCCACGCAATGTGGTAGCGCGATGGTCGCCGTGCTCGAGCAGAGGATCGAGGAGTGGAACCCTAGCAAGCTAGTGGTTCCACGCAAGTTCTGAGGCTGAGTGAGTTGGCCGGGTGGTTTGCAATTTTGGAAATTGCACACCAAGCCCCATTCTCATTTAAAGGAATTCTGATTTTCCATAAGTTTGAGAAACTTGCAAATCGTCCTACTTTCGCTTTTATAAAACATACTAGGGAATGAAATAAAATTTCTAAAATTAATAATAAATTAGATTTTTTTAATTTTCTTGTAAATATTCAACTTTAAATATTTATTTTTAATTTAAAAATTCTTATTTGGAGAAAAGTTGAATTTTAGAAAATTGTAATTTTAGTTTATTCTTCCCTAGTCTTTTATAAAAGTTTATCAAAGCGTGACTTTGATATAGAAGACGAATAAAGTGTTATTTTGTCTAACCTGCCTCCAATAATATTTAATTAATTAGATTAATTATTTATTATTACATGCAATTAATTAGATTAATTACTTATTTCTGCTACATGAAATTAATTAGATTAATTCGTAGAATTTGTTTCTTGATTGTTTAAATTGTTTAAACAATATAATGTCACAATAAATTTAGAAACTAAATTGTTTATCAATATTGGATATTGTGGATGATTATGGACCAGACCAATGTGATTGGATGAATGTATGGTTTAAATTTATGTATGCGCGCGTCAGTAATAATTTGAGACTGCGTGCCATTTGATTGTGGTTAAAATTCTGACCACGAGTCCATTTGATATGGATGTGCCAACCGGTATTAGATACAAGTTGAAGAAGAAGATGGAGATCAATGGAGTCGCCATTGGAAGACGAGCCTTAGTCCCTTAGGATTTGACCAACAGCTTTTTCCTGGTGGCTCTGGGAAAACCGAATAGAAATACGCCCATAATCATCCACCGGTTTATTATGCTTTAAATGTGTGCATGGTTGATGTATGATATTTTGCATAAGTATTTGATGAGACCCATTCCCCTTAAAATGATATTAAATTCTGATTAAATGTTAATCAATGCCTTCCAATGCTATGGTGAAGAAAATTAGATTCTCACAATCGTAGTAAGTTTGTTGAGTGACTCAAGACTACCTCGATCGTAGGGAATGTTTTCTTCATTGTGAGACATGTGATGTCTCCTAACATTAAATAATTTAATCAAGTTCATTTCTTGTTGAGTAACTCAAGGAAATTGGATTTTAGAGGTATATCAAGTTAATACATGAGATGTATAGGATAATGAGTTATCTACTTGATGATCCTGGAGTCACATAGAGATGTGATTGATAGATATGTCTACCTAAACGTCGGTTAAGGCTTGCTGAGTGACTCAAGGCTCGATTGAACGCTTTGGGATCTCGCCCACTGACAAATTTGAGAAATTTACCAATGTTGGGGATCATTGATTCGATGGGAGTATAGTTAGTATTATAAAAGTCCATATTTTATTAACTTTAGGCATATAATCAATTACTCTATCTTTATCATTACGTTAAGTGAATTATGGCTGGTCACATGAGTTTGAGGGGCATACTTGATGCTAACAAACTTAATGGGTCGAACTTTAATGACTGCACCGCAATCCGAGAATCGTTTCTCAAACACGAAAATTGCATATGTTCTTGAAGAATACACGCATTCTTAGAGCAGCCTGGCCGAGGGTGCGGAAGATGTCGGGAGGCATACAATCGACATATGGATGATGATAACACCGCAGCATGTGTGATGCTTGGCATGATGTCTCCCGAGTTGCAAAAGCAACATGAGGATATGAATGCTTATGCAATGATTGCTCATCTCAAGGAGTTGTACGATGAGCATCCCGCATCGAAAGATATGAGATATCGAAAAAGCTTTTCAAGGTCAGTGATGGCAGAGGATCTTGATGAAGTACTCATGTACATGAGATGATCGGATACATTGAAAAATTAGAGCAATTGGGCTGCCATGGACCATGAGCTAAGTGTTGACTTAGTCCTATAGCCGCCGGATAGCTATTCTCAATTTATCATGAATTTCAACATGAATAAAATTGAGGTGACACTTTTGAATCGTAAATATGTTGAAACTAGCTGAGTGAACATCGCTAAAACCAATGGGCAAGTGTCACATTGAATCCTCTAGTGGGACTAAGAGAAAGGCTAAGAGATCTTTGTGAAAAGGATCAAAGAAGGGTAGTTAAGGCAAAAGTTACAAAACAGAAAAACAACAAGAACAAGTCTCAAGTCGATGCCGAGTGCTTTTATTGTAAAGGCAAAGGACATTGAAGAGGAATTGCAAGCTCTACCTTGCCAGCTTGAAGGGAAAGAAGTCTTCAAACTTCCACTTCGTGTATACACTTCATTGAGTTGAATATGACTGCATCTTGATTCCCTCGGGTATTAGATACCTGGATGTGGATCTCATATTTAGTACAAATATGTGACTAAAGAACATTAGACCACCGCATGAAGGGAGAAATGAACCTACGAGTTGGAAATGGAGCAAGAGCTGCTTTAGCCGTGGGGAGCTACTCTCTATCTTTGCCTTCGGGCCTTATTTTTAGAATTAAAAGAATGTTATTATGTTCCCGCTTATTACCAAAAAACATTATTTCCATTTCTTGTTTGGACATGAATGGCTTTATCATTGATATTAAGAATAAATGTTGCTCTATTTATCGTGATAATGTGTTTTATGGTTATGGGAACCTAGATAATGGCATTTATATTCTAAATCTCGAACATTCTATAATGACTATAGAAAATAAGAGGCTAAAAGTTGATAACAAAGATCAACGACTCGTGCACTGTAATCGCAGTTCAGGCACATCAACGAAAAACGCATCAACAAGTTACATAATGATGGATACTTGGGGGAAGGGGATTACGAATCCTTTGAAAGATGCGAGTCGGCCTTTTTAGGCAAGATGACCAAATTCCCCTTTAGTGGAAAGGGAGAAAGAGCTGCAGAAAGATTGATACTCATACATACCGATGTATGTGGACCAATGACCGAAAGGTGGTTTTTCCTACTTTATCACGTGTTTACGATGACCATACGAGATATGGATTTGTATACTTGATGAAGTTCAAGCATGAAGCACTTGAAAAGTTTAAGAAGATTCAAGCAAGAAGTGGAAAAGCAACGGAAAGAGTATTCTAACACTCGACCGACGGGGTGGAGAATACCTTAAGGCGAAGTAGTTTTGAATTACCTCAAAGAGAATGGGATTCTCGCATGGACTCCACCTTATACACCACAACACAATGGTGTATTCGAGAGGAGAAATCGCACTTATTGGATATGGTGCTACTAATGATGGGTCAAACAAACCTTCCAAAGTCGTTTTGGGGATATGCAATTAAAACGCTCGTTACACACTCAAATCGTGCCCCATCTAAATCGGTTGACAAAACACCATACGAAAGTTATGGAATGGTAAGAGACCAAATCTTTCATATATGAAGGTTTGGGGTTGTGAAGCTTATGTGAAGCGACAAGCTCGGATAAATTGGATGTTAAGTCCGATAAATGCTACTTTGTGGGATATCCAACAGAACAGCTTGGATATTATTTCTACAATCCCAATGACATGAGAGTCATCGTGTCTAGACACTGCTTTCTTGGAAAAAGAGTTTATTCGAAAAGAGAACAGCTGGGAGCAAAGTAGATCTTGAAGAGGTTCAAGAAACCATGGAACTTCGACATCGATTGGATGAAACAAGAGTTGAGACACCATTGGATGAAGTTGAAACTATCGAAAGGAGATAAGAGCTCCCAAGGACACGCCACCAAATGAAGTCTAGTAGGATGATTCGCCCTCCTCAGAGATTAGATCTCATGATTACTAATGAAACATTACTAATAGAGGAAGACGAGCCTACCACTTATGACAAGGCGGTCAAGCGTTGACTGAGAGAATGGCAAGAAGCCATGGAATCCAAATGAACTCCATGTATGAAAATGAGGTATGGACCTTGGTTGATTCTGCCTAAAGTGGGTAAAAACCAATAGGTTGTAAATGGGTTTACAAGAAAAAATCGACATGGATGGTAAAGTTCAAACTTATAAGGCGTAGTGGCTAAAGGTTACAATCAAAGACAGCGTTGACTTTGATGAGACCTTCTCACCGTAGCCATGTCTAAATCAATTCGGATTCTACTTGCGATTGCAAAGATACCATGACTATGAGATTTGGCAAATGGATGTCAAAACCGCGTTCTTAAATGGGAATCTCGGTGAGGATGTGTACATGACACAACCAGGGGTTTTGAGTTCAGTAAGTCGATAGGGTATGCAAACCGCAAAGATCCATATATGGACTTAAGCAAGCTGCCTTGAGCTGGAATCTTCGTTTTGATGAGACAATCAAGAGGTTTGATTTCATTCAAAACGAAGACGAACCGTGTATACCAAAAGGGTAGTGGGAGTAAGATCGCTTTTCTAATCTTATATGTGGATGACATATTAATATTAGGGAGCGACATTCCAATGCTAAGATCAAGAAAATCTTGGTTATCCACAAATTTCTCCATGAAGGATTTGGGAGAGGCAGATACGTACTTGGGATTAAGATCTATAGAGATAGATCTAAAAGACTGGCCTATCCCAATCCATGTACATAGATAAAATCTTGAGAAGATTTAATATGCAAGAGTCAAAGAGAGGACTCTCCCCATAGGGCATGGGATTAATCTCTCAAAAGATACGTGTCCACAGACACACAAGTTGAGAGAGATCGTGATGGATAGATTCCCTTATGCATCGCAATAGGATCCATCATGTATGCGTAATGCTATGTACGAGACCAGGATGTCTCATATGCCTGAGTGTCACGAGCAGGTTCCAATCGAACCCTGGAGAAAACATTGATTGGTCAAGAACATCCTTAAGTACTTGAGAAGAACTAAGGACATGTTCTTGGTGTATGGAGGAAATGAACTAAAAGTTCATGGATACAGATGCTAGTTTTCAATCGTGATAAAGACGACGCAAATCCCAATCGGTTGCGTGTTTACCTCAATGGGGTGCCGTAAGTTGGAAAAGTTCCAAGCAAGAAACTACAATGATTCAACGACGGAAGTACAGTTTGACATAGTCGCCTGCATAAAGCGAAGCGGTGCGGATCAAGAAGTTTGTCACGAACTTGGAGTTGTTCCTAGCATTGTTGATCCGATACCATTGTATTGTGACAACAATGGAGCATCGCTAAGCAAAGGAACCGAGGTCTCATCAACGATCCAAGCATGTATTAAGGCGATACCATCTCATTAGAGAGATATTCCGAGGAATGATATAAAGATAGAGCGAAGTCCATACCGACGATAACGTAATCCGTTGACCAAAGCGTTATCGCAAAATAAGCATGATAGTCATGTTTTTCCATTGGTATAAGATACATGGGTGAATGGATATAGTTTGGATGTCAATACCATGTAAGACATTTTGAGTATGTTTAATTATTTATATGCGCTTCAAAATGGCAGATCTATTATATTCATTCGCTGTCATATTATAACAATCAAAATAATAGAGTCCGTGAGAATAAGTGTGGACAAACTTGATTAATCGCAAGTGGTTGTGATTGTGAGATGCAAGTTTTAGCACATATTCTTAAACTATCCTACCAAAGCAATAGCAAGACTTCTGATATTGTCGTTCGCGGATAGATCGGCATGTGTTGCATCTCTTCTTAAGGAAGAAGTAATCGATCTCACAAGTTAGAATGTGAAGACGCTTCAGATGGACACATGGATGCCTTGTTGGTGGAACAAGCATTTGGATGACCCGGCCTGGGGATACCGCATGGATAGTTATCCTTACGCTGCCAGCTGGTCTCTAATGCGCGGTGGAATTGGTCCTTAGACTTGAGAATACCATAGAATCTTATGCACGGATGGCTTTACTTTGGCGGACATTGAAGGATACTCTAACCGGGGTTGACCGAAATGCCGCACGGGCATAGCGAGAAGTGCATGAAGGTTGTGAGTGATTCACACGGATTCATCACTCCTGGATAACGAGAGATTATAAACCGCATTTCGCCAATCAAGTTGATATAAATTCCTTGGCCAAGGTGGGATTGTAGGATTGGAATTGAGTTTTCAATCACAATCAGATTTGATCAACGCTGAGTTGAGGGCTAACAACATGATTGGTTGAATGAGATTGACGTAAATCCATATCTCTGGAACCAATCGGGTTATATTGATGAAGGATTATAGTTCAACCAGAACTGCAGACATGTAAAGGTTTCGTCATCTCCACATGACTTATCCCATTACATGGATTGCGCTGACACATTGCTAGATGTCAATCATGGACGGCGATAGTCGATCGACTGGGTGAATCGATGATAAACTGAAATGGGATTTCATTTTATCCTATCCTCGATAAGATCGATGGTGACACCATGACGCTTTGCCTTGTGAATGGGAGCTCGATGGGTCACACACAAAGTCAAGGACTACGTCGTGCATTGACCTTGTCCAAGTGGGAGTATGTTAGATATGGTATGTACGATAGTTGGGTAAGTTTAAAGGTTATCTTGTGGCCAAAGCAACCCTAAGCCGGCGATAGGATTATTGTAAAACCTATAAATAACTCATCTTAGTACATGTCACAGTGGTGATCATACATATATTGTCTCAAAACTCTCTCAAATTAGCTTCAAAGACTAATATTTAGAGAGATCATCTCACCACAATGGCTGCTGTTCTGACGCAGTCTTGACGCAGTGTGGATCAACGCTGGAGGCCGACGCTTGGACTGGGCGGTTATTGGAGACGAAAGAGCAAGAGAGATTTACGTCAGAAAACCGCTTTTATTGGTAATCTTTAATCACAATTCATCTAAGAGTCGAGAGGATCCTGTTTGGAATTGATTAATTATTTCCATTGTGCATGTTTAGATCAATTCCTAACAGATTGGTGATCGTGCATGATTGTTGAATTAATACGAAAGAAATTGAGAACTGATTAGATTCAAAAAAAAAAAAAAACTTTGTAATAGTTATCGATTAAGATAATGTTAAGTTGATATGACATAAATTAAAACAGACACTGTGAGAAGAGATTTATCCTTTGCACACGTTCTATTATTATTAAATTTTCATAAAAATATAAGATGTAAAATAATTAGACCTAAGATGGAATTATAATTTCATGAAAAATAAAATATGTTTCATTGGAAAATGAAAATTTTGAATAAAAAGTGACACGATTTTTCATTAAAAAACAGGTCGAATTAAACACACTCTAAGTAGTGCAACGATCAATAATTTGTATTTTTGGGATACTTGCGGGTTTCGATCTGTCCCTACAATTCATAATTGATTGAAAAAATAAATTTAAATCTATCGAACTCACAACGAGAGACGTAGCCGTTTCATATTTGAACTTTTGGACTCATCGATAGGCAGAAACAAAATAACAAATGCCTCGTGTTTGTTTTTTTATCCTTTCTGCCATTTTTGACGGTCAAATGAAGAAAAATCTCAACCACTTGTTTTTGTAATTTGTCAATTTATGTCGTGAAGCTCAAATTAAAAAACACGAGTTGTGTACAAAATAGTAATTATTGAGAACCTAATCTAGTAAAGAATAAAGATAGAAAAATGTATATGTATCTAGTAACAAAATTAGATGAGTGCCTTTTTTTTTTTTATTATTATTTTCAGCTCTCAAATTTTCAAATTCCCACAACACCAACCAGCTTTTGTTTGTCATTGTTTTTTCTAGAAAATCATTCTTTTTTAATATCATTTTCTATCACTCATTTGATTTTCATATTTTTTAAATTTCTCTCTATTTTCCAACTGTATATTTAAATTCGTTTTCTCCACAATCTCTGTGAAATATGCAACCAAATTATTTAGTGCGTGTCAACGCAAAACTCACCAAATGAAAGGTAAAAGTCTTGTTCAATTAACCCACTACAAAGTCCACCTTCTTTTCTGTATTTTATTTTTATGTTAATAAATTCTATCTCTGATCTGAATTTTTGGATTGAGATAGTTCTAAAAAAAAATTTAATCTACTGCCAAACTTTTCTCAATTTGTTCTATTTAATGATGTGCTGATAATAATATATATGTATCTACCTTGACATTAATTGGACTGAGACACCCCAAATAAAAAAGAGTAATTATGTGGTCATGAATGTATATTAGTTTTAGCAATGGGATTAAGACATCCCCAATAAAAAAGAAACACACATTTGGGGCTCTTTCCTTGGTGTAACTATTCTTCAAGAAATCAATTCATTGCACCATGATTGTAATGGGCTGCTTCACTCTCTTCAGTCAACATGGTAATTAAGATTGTTATTGTGGCAAAGATTTGACAACACATTTGGCACATTCTTTTTCCCGAGGCTTCCAATCCACTGACTAAGGTTGGGAGCAATGTCTTAAAAGTAATTTTAAGCGTACAATTAATTAGTTGTACAAGTAAAAATGTTACAATTCTGCCAAAAAAGAATAATGATAACATGATAGCTATTGTCAAATGTTAAATAACTCGCAAGCACACGAATCTATTGAAATATAGATTTAATGAGCAATGAGGTCGAACCCATAAAAACTGCGAATTTAAAAGGTATAATTTAAGCCAAATGAACTCGTAACTAAACTAATTGAAAATGTTTGATTTTTATATTTTTAATCAACTAAAAAGACTGGTAGAAAAACTAAGATAAACGATTAAAGTAAATATCAAGATGATTAAAATGACCAAGGTTTCGGAATTCACCACTAGTTAACCGAGCAATTATCTAATCACCATTTAATTCACATTCAAGTGACAAATCGAAATCAATTTATTGTCTACCTATAAATTTATCAACGAAGCCCAATTAATAAAATCTAATGTTGGTTCCCCTCCATTTTTTTCTAACAGACTCACCAAGCAATTATCGTAGTAATAGGATTAAAGAAAACAAAGAATCTAAAAATCATATGTTCCAAGCATTCCAAGTATCCAATCACCATTGTAATCTCATGATAACTCAAAGATAATTCAAAGATAATCATTATATACTTCAAGCACCAAGCATGGATTAATTAAACTATTATCCAACAATCACCAATACATGATAGAAGTGATGAAAAAGAAATTAACTTTAATTAATCTATAAAGAACGAACCGTAAACTTCAAACATGCATATGAAGAATCAAATAATAAATAGAGAATCACATAGTCAAATAGGGTTTCGTCCTATCCCTTAGTTGAAGAAAATTAGAAGAACATAGTTAAATAAAAATTAATAGAAGAGATAGAACCAACCATCAAGTGAATCACTCAAGAAAATCTTTAAAGAGCTCTTGATTCTCCAATTTTTCGCTCACCGTTTTTCCTCCCTTCTTTTCTTCCCAAGAGTCCCCTAATATACAGTATTCTTGCCCTGAAAATCGTGAATCAGGCCCAAACATAATGGGTCTCCAAGTCCTAATCGTATTAGATTTCCATGCGCAAACTGGATTACCTGGCAGTGTCAACTATTTGGGTCATAACTTTCTCATCCGATGTCCGATTGAGGTGATTCAAAATCTTGTGAAAACTAGACAAAACTATCTAAAATTCAACCGAAATTGCCTTTCCCGAATTCCACATTTTTCTAGATTAAAATTTGTTCTTAATCTTTAGCACACTTTTATTCTCGTCCAAGTATTTGGAAACTTTCATTGTCTTGATATTTCTTTCCTGCTTTTAGCTCTTTTTACTCTAATTTTGCTCAACTTTGTTCCAAATCTGATTTTTCTCCTAAAATAATAATAAGTTGCAAAACTTAGGCACGAAATAAATAGGAAATACAATTAATTGGAGTTTAACGACCTTAAATAAGCGTGTAAAATGCACTTATCAATAGCCATGACTCACTCTGTAAAATTGTGACACCTTAATTATATAACTATCATTATAATCCAATGAAAGAGTCACACTATCAAGGAGGGGCCATGGTCATTAATGAGATGAGAATACCTCAACAATAGAAGTTACAACTCTTTGTCACCTTGCTTGTGGTGGTGGTCGCATTTTATTGATGTGCATCGGTTTGAGGCTAATGCGAGAACAATTCATTAGATGGTTACTCCATTTATGTCTCATTATGAATTTATCTCTAATAGGATTTTAATTGTACGGTGTAAATTGTCATATATATGTCGCAAATAGAATGAAACGTGAAGGAAAAAACTCTCCTATGATTGTGGATTGAAGAGGTAATTAAGGATACGATACTGTATATATCAATTATTGACTTAAGAAGATAGTGAATATAAAAAGTAAAATAGATAATCTCTAACAGTATACTGCACACAATCTAAATTTTTAAAGTGTCATGTAAAACCACGTTTTCACAATCCATGTACAAAGTGAGTCGCAATAAGGGTAGCAAATCACAGCTGCAAACTCTACCCCGTAACACTTGATGTGATATTTGTCTAGTTATTACTCTCCTTTACAAATTGAATTCCGAATTTTGGATTGTATCCTTCTCAAACAATTTTGATTCACCTAATTTCCAACAATTAGTATGGGTTAACCTGACCTTATATATCCTTTCCATTAACATCACCACGGCTTAGTAATGTTTAAGTACAAGCGCTACCGCTGTAGTTACGATGTTAGCATTGTATTTTTCGGTCAGATATGATCTTTGTTTCGAAATTCGATGCCATATATACCAAATTATGGCAAAAAACTTTGACTAGCAACTATTGGTGGCCACGACATTGCCTGAAAATTTTCCGAATCGTTGAAGCTCCCCCTCGCTGTGCTAGATCTAAACCTGGAGCTCCCCCTCGCTATGATAGGTGTAAAAAATCTATTAACGTATGAGTATTTTATCATGGCTTAAGTGGTGGAATGGTAGCAATATTTCAATATTGACTGCAAATGGGACCTACCGAACTTGTACAAACATGTAAGTTCCATGGTATTCAATGAAGATGTATACATTAGAAGGGAAAAAAATGATAGGAAATGACGACTGGGCCCTCTCATCATTGCCGTTGATTCGTGTCTCATCTCATGCACTCATGTGAACATCATCCTCGTCTTCTACTCTTATCTACTCCCCCCTGCCCAGAGACAAATTTCTCACCAGATTCCCACACTCTATGACGTCCATTAATTTTAACTATATTTATATGCTCACTTTCTTCAATTCCTAACATTAACTAATCTCTCCATCTCTCTCACTCTCTCACACGCACACACACACGCACACGCACGCACAATGGTTGTGAATTGCAGAGTAATAACTCTATTTATACTGTTTTGCATGCTGTCATGTTGTTTTATGAATATTGAAGCAGCTCTTCAAGCTTCATTAGTCAAAACCCTCCCTGGATTCTCTGGAACTTTTCCCTCCAAGCACTACGCTGGGTACGTATATGACATCAATTAAATCTGTTCACCCATATATAGCTGTCACATTATTTACTTAATTGTGAACCCAATTATGTATATAATTGAACAATTTTGGTTGGTCAATGGCACCGAGTCTTTGGTACTAAGGTCAGAAGCAGTAATTAAAACTCTCTCTTATTCCTAATATATATATATATATAAATTGGCAAATTTAAATTTAGTATTATTATCAAGAAGTAATTAATTACGATTGTAACGCCAGGTACATTACAATTGACGGCGGAGATAAGAAGCCTCCGAAAAATCTATATTACTACTTCGTAGTATCCGAAAGAAATCCGGCGACTGATCCGGTTGTTCTATGGCTCAACGGCGGACCTGGTTGTTCGAGTTTTGACGGCTTCGTCTATGAGCATGGTAATTAAACTAAAAGTTTCCTATATATGTTCTTCAATTTGTGGTTATTTGTAAGAAAACTGCTTTCTTGAGCAGTAATTAATGCTGAGTTTTGTTGAAATGTTTTTGTATGAAATTGGTAAAAGTGCAATTAATATATATTATCCATAGGGCCTTTTAATTTTGAAGCAGCAAAGAAGGAAGGGGGATTGCCCACTTTGCGTCTCAATCCCTATAGTTGGTCTAAGGTATTAATCAGGACAATCAATAATTCAACATTTTTTTTTAATTTTTATTTTTTTGAAAGTTATTTTAATATT
This sequence comes from Jasminum sambac, assembly GCA_018223645.1. Taxonomy (NCBI): domain Eukaryota; kingdom Viridiplantae; phylum Streptophyta; class Magnoliopsida; order Lamiales; family Oleaceae; genus Jasminum; species Jasminum sambac. Next base: position 37,041,510 of record CP073645.1, on the reverse strand, counting down.
TGACTCTTGTCAAATTAAAGGAGAAACTTTTGTATCTATCAGAACTTAATTACCACTGCACCTCAAATTGGGTCCATTATGTATTCTTTTTGTATATATTAATTTGAAAGGTATCGAGCATTATCTATTTGGATTCTCCTGCCGGCGTTGGCTTCTCATATTCTGCTAATACATCCATCTACGATACCGGAGACACACAGACGGCATCTGATACTCATAATTTTCTCCTCAAGGTAATCATTAACTAGCGATTACTGTACTAACAGATAAATCCCATATGAAAAAAATACAGAATAATAAACTAATATATGAGGGTTTGGGCTACTCCTCTCAACAGGTCAGGTAGCCATTTTAAGATAGAACCCCAAATTTCAATATGGTATCAGAGCCCGTTAATAATAAGAGCTAGCTCAGCTTGTTCACTGCAACGTATTCTTCAAAAAATTATTTTTCTCTCTCATTAATTTCAATCACTCATTACATTACATTTTAGTGGTTCGAGCAATATCCAGAGTTTGTAAGCAATGAGTTTTATCTTGCGGGGGAGTCATTTGCTGGGATTTATGTCCCAACTCTTGCTGCAGAAGTTGACAAAGGTACAAATCAATAACAATACTTATAATTAGGCCATAATTAAATTGTGTTACATTGGATAGAATCTTCAACTTGTGTCCCATAATTGGACAAATTAAATTCTTCTCATACATTAATTAATTAATAAATGTATTGTTATTTGATTGTAGGCATCAAAAGTGGGGTAAAACCTGTAATAAATTTCAAGGTACATGCATATATGTCCGGTCTTATTCTCATGACTTATACGCTTCATTTATGTTGTAAGTAAAAGTATATGTAAAATAATGCATGTGAAGTGATGCAGGGTTACATGGTTGGAAATGGAGTATGTGACAGTAATTTTGATGGGAATAATGCTTTGGTCCAATTCACACATGGGATGGGCCTAATCTCAAATCAGTTGTATAAGGTGAGTACATTAAATATTCATTCCAACACACAACTACCTACGCCCCACATATATAATCTACTTTTATTTTTTACACAATGATTAAAAATGATATTGGAAAAATAAATTTATAAACAAATTTCCTTTAATCCCTTTATTTAAATAAATATAAATCATAAATATATTTGTATTTTCAATGATATATAGGTGAGGTATAATTGTAAATAAACATAAAAAATACAACTAAATATAGAAAGATGACTATATTTGTGGGACAACCCAAAATGGAAAAATGGGACTATATATGTGGGACGGAGGAAGTACTATGTTCATATGCATGATTGGATGGATACTTATGTTTGCATTGAATGGGATGAAAAACAATGTTACATATCATTAATAGTAAGCAGTCATCACTCAGGTGATGCTGAATAATTACTTCATTGGCTGATTGACTAAGCAACGTAACTCAATGTAGAGGTGTCACCTGAAACTGTGACCAACAAGTGGTATATATGCATTTGGTTTGAGATGCAATCATGTTTAATGTTGATTATTAATTACAGGCAGCTGAAACGGGATGCAAAGGAAACTATAACGACGACGATACATACTGTAGTTCAGCATTATCCAAGATCACAAAGGCATTAAGATAGCTTACATTAGTCTCGCAATTTTTAAATTTTTAGTTTGTTGGATGTATAATGAATATTAACAATATTGGCGTTTTTGCTTTGTGCAGAGGCTAGATGATTTGAACATTTATAACATCCTCGAACCTTGTTACCATAGTCGAGCAGGATCGCAAGTAAATACGAATAGTAAATTGCCTAAAAGCTTCAAGGAATTGGGGTTGTCATCTAACAAACCGCTCGGTGTTCGAAAGAGAATATTCGGTCGGGCCTGGCCTTTTCGGGCTCCCGTCAAAGATGGACTTGTTCCATTGTGGCCACAACTAATGGAAAATAGCAACGTCCCATGCATGGTAAGTGTTAAAATCATCAATTATTCCCGCCCCCGGTTTTATTTTGTTGGTAATAGTAAAATGAAATGAAGATACCTAGTTACAGAGTTGACAACCTTATTATCGACTCCCGTTCTCCTATCGTAAGATGCCAACTAGCATTCCGATGGTACCACGTGCCGCCCACCATCAGGGGGTGGGTGGGTTTTCGCCACATGGCAACTATCTAGACATCTTACGATATCAACTAGTTGGTAAGACAACCGTGATCCCTTATTATCATCTTGTTCGGTCCTAAATTCTAATAATGTGAATTGTTCAAAGCATCAAATATCAAATCAGAATAATTTTCTATGGAGCTAGGTTGAATTCAACAATTGCTATCAAAAGCCTAATTCCCAGTTGGGCATAACTTCAAAGTGGATTATGACTCAAAAGTTCCACAAAATAGAAATGCACATTGTACACATGTATATTAGATCAGGCGGCAAGAGAGTATAATGGGTTTAAGTTCTCTTACGGGTCAGGGCCTCCAAAGTGGGCTGAAGTAAAGTTACAGAAATGGGCTGCATGAAAGGCCCAAAAGCCTCCAAGCTTGTAGATTATCAATATGCATATCCTAATTATAGAAGCTAGTAAACTATATATGGTTCTTGCATTGTTAAACTTTTGGCAGTGGATTAGTGATATACTCGATGGATGTAGGATGATACAGAAGCAACTTTGTGGCTGAACGATAAGCAAGTTAGAAAAGCTATTCACGCTGATCCGGTAAGTAAATTTGCGTCTACGTATAAATTGAGAATGCAAATATTGATAATATTAGAAACTAATTAGAAGTCTTATCAATGAATTTCGTTTTTGTCACAATGGACAAAAAAAAGGGAATTTCATCTTTTTAATTATAGTAATTTTGTGATTAATTAGGAGAGTGGAGAATGGACTCTATGCACGTCTAAACTAAGCTATATTCATGATGCTGGAAGTATGATTAGCTACCACAAAAATTTAACCACCAAGGGATATAAAGTTCTAATATATAGGTAATTAATTATTTCATTTATTTTCTTAAGTATTTCTATGTCAATTACAAAATTCATTAGCTATTTTAAGTTATTTCTGCGTATTTAACAAGCGGAGATCATGATATGTGTGTTCCATTTACTGGAACTCAAGCCTGGACAGAGTCACTCGGATACCAAATAATTGATGAATGGAGACCATGGAAATCTAACGATCAAACTGCCGGGTAAACTCTGCACACACAATTAATGCACGCACGTACTTCTCTATCCAAAGTTCGGATAGTACACCTTTTAGTGCTTGTTTGGTATAAATTCATTTAAAGAATATATATTTTTTCCTTATCCCACAATTTTGATGGTTGTTACCCTTTTTCTTATATTTTTTTCAAAATTTTTCTTTACTTTTCAATTGGACATGTAAAAATCTCTCTTAACAAACGCTGAGACATAGTTAAACTTTAATTACTCTGGATCAAATTTAAATGTTTATTACTTGTCTTCTGCAGATTTACTCAGGGATATGCTAATAACTTTACATTCCTCACCATTAAGGTACATATTTAGGGGGGGAAAATACTAATATCCAATTATCAATTTCTAATTGATACAACAAAATTAACAAAAGATATAACAACTTTTACGTTTTGTGTAATACAGGGAGCTGGTCATACTGTACCTGAATACAAACCACGAGAATCACTAGACTTTTATAGTCGTTGGTTACAAGGTCAAAATATATGAAAACAATTGCAAGCTGAAAAATAGCATGTTGCATGCGTGCTTAATTTTTAGCAATTAAATATAGCTTGGCATGCAATATGATTCATTTCGTTGAGAATATATATCGTCATGAAGAAATAAATATTATTAAATTATTTAAGTTCTTTGTTGTATGTGTCATTCATCGTTGAAACTGTTGTTATCTCTTTCATTTTGTTTTTCCGTTTCTCTTTCGTCTCTTTTAATTCTCCTTTGTCTGCCTAAAGTTTGTTCCATGAATTTGTTTGATGAATTTTTTCAAACATCAATTTACCTAAACTTATTTTTAATTATATATTTCATTTTGAATCTACTCAACAATCCTTAGTTTTAGTCAAAATTATCTTGAAAAAGCAAAATTTTTTCTCATTAAAGATTGCCAAATAAGCTCATCTCACAGTACATTTTTTCACTTGAGTAAAACATAAGGTATTCTAGAACAACTAATTGGCATGTAGTACTGTAAAATACAAATAAGTTAATGTCAACTAATTAACATACCATTCATAATAAATTAAACAGATTATTATGCGATTCGTCTTCAAACTTTTATTACACTTTTGGTCACAGCTTTTTTTTTTTTCCTGTCGGGGGACAAACAAGATCCCAACCTTTTATTCTTTTAAAATTAGATACGTTCATTGCAATTCTATTAATTAGCTCTATGATTAATTGCATTCATTTTTATTATTTATTTAATAAAAGAATAACAATTTTATCAATTAATTAATATCTGTCTGAAAATTTAATCGACCAAAAAAAAAAAAATCCAGTCCGTATCCCGTAAATTTAATCACATATATAAAGTTTTTTATATAATTTCTGATTGATTACCAACCGCAAATGGTGGAGGAAAACTATCACACACAAGATTGATAAGATTGATTATCATTCGCAAATTATCATGAACAATTTGTCATTTAATTTTCCAATTGATTTTCCTTTACTTAGAGCTTTTTTGAAATATATATATATATATATATATATATATATATATATATATATAAACGAACCATCTCAACCCGAAAATCTAAATTTGAGATAGAAATCTTATTGATAAAGAGAAAGTACACGAAAGAAATGGCACTTAATACCTTACCTTCAAATAAACAATACACAAACAATACACATTAGGCATTGTCCTAAAATCTAAACACTAAGGCTATAACAAGGAAGATAAACTAACTAGAAGAAGAAACAAGCCTGACATTAGGCAATTCTATTTTATTTAAGTAAATAAGACCTTTAGCTCTAGTAGTGAGATAGAACTTCCTTTTATGGTAGCCAAGATTGGCCAAATGATCTGCAACGATATTAGCTTCTCTCCAAGTATGCGAGAATCTAAGATTTATCTTCGATTGTTATCCACACAGCTTGTCAAGAAGTTAGTGAAGGGACCAAGGGATAGAACATTGGTTGTTACAGAAAACAATAATACTTGAGGAACCAAATTCAACCCAAACACCATGATAGTTATGTTTCTAGCACAGTTCAATTCCAATAATGATAGCCTTCTTTTCAGCAATAGCAATGGAAACTAAACCAAATAATCAGAAAAAGCCCAAATAACATTACCTCGATGATCATGGAGCTTTTTTGATATATCTTATTCAGGAAAAAAATTAATTTTCTCCACCGTTATTTTCAATAAATTATTATATTAATTTTATAATTATTTATATACTATTGAAAATATGCTCTTTAATTCTTAACCTCGCATCTAAAAGTCAATTTCTCCCTTCAAAAAAAAAAAGAAAAGAAAAATCAATTTCTCAATAATAACTATCAAACAAACAAGGGTTCAACTATCTGCACCCCCAAACCTCTTCTACACCCCCCTTATTCTAATTTTTACCAATTTATCCCTCCCTCTTCCATTTTTTCCTTCTTTCTTTCCTCTTCAACCCACCCCTCCCAGGAGCGGAGCTTAATAATAGAGGATTTGTACTCTTAAAAAAAAAAAAAATTGAGGGAGCTTGAGTAGATATGCAACAATGGCAGATTATGCAATGGAAAAGTGGAAAAATGAAGGGAAAAAAATTCCGGACTTCGACCTACACGGAGTTTTGACCCATATGGGTCGAACACCAATTTTTTTTTTTCTTCTTCCTCGGGTTCTCTTCTTCTTGGGCTACCTGTAATGGCAGCCATAGAAGAAGCTTCTTCATGATTAATTTTTTTTCTTCTCTTAATGGCAACAAAAGGGTCTTCATTAGAGAGGAAGAAGAAGGGTCTTCTTCTTCTAAAAAAAACGGGTCTTCATTATTATTATTATTATTATTATTATTATTATTATTATTTTATTATTATTATTTTTTTGGCTTTCTGTTTTGGGGTGTGGGGAGGGATAAATTGGTAAATATTGAAGTTTTTTTAAAAAGAGGTTTGGGGGACTGCAGATAGTCGAACCCAACGAACAATTCTTTTATTTTCATTCAACGCCTTATACTTTTGCTCTTTGATGCGACTACCCTCACTCTGGTGGTTAATTTATGCAAGGTAAGCAAGAAACAGCACGACACGACCGTTGGCCGTAGAAGTGAAAATATAGTACAAGTTTGGGATGGATGCTACAATATTATTATTATTATTATTATTATTATTATTATTATTATTATTATTATTATTATTATTATTATTATAAAGATCAAAATTGGGTAAATTTAATAAATAGTCACCAAACTTTTAAGATATCACTAATTATTCACTGAATTTTAAAATATAACTGAATACTCATTGAACTTTACTTAATGTCAACTAATAATCACTCTTTAACTCAATAGTTAAATATATTTAAGAATTATGTGTATGTGACTAATAACATTCTTCGTAGAGACAATTAGATTAATTGTTGGCAAAATAAATTCATCTATTGGGATTTAAATAAAAAAAACTAAATAAACTATTAGAAATGCTATTGTCTAAAACAATGCTAGTGTCGCATTTCTTACTGTTTATATAGCTTTTTCGTCCTATTGGAGTGAATTTTTTATACTAACAATTAATCTAGATAGTCACATATATGATATCGTCATTCAAATTGGTACAATACGGTAATAGAATAAATATTAAGTTAAAGAGTGATCAATAAATGATGTTAAGTAAAATTCAATAAGTATTTAATTACATTTTAAAATTCAATAAATAATTACTTACATGTTAAAAGTTGAATAACCATTCTTTAAATTTACCCGAACAAAATTAGAAAGAACAAGAAAATTCTGTTACACAACTTATGTACCAACAGATCAGATAGAAAGGTCAACCTATTATGACTTAGATGACCTCCAATGGCGTTAGCATTAGGAGCTTTGAGATTCCGTTCTTCAATAATTTGCAAAGCTTCTTCAATCCCTCCTTCCTCATCTTCATCATCTCACGCTATTGATGCTTTGTACATCAAACGCGCCGCCGAGCTCGCAGACAGCTCGGCGGGCTTCACCTCTCCACACCCAAACTTCGGCTGCGTGATTACAAGCGCCACCAAGGAAAGGGAAAAGATGATGGTTCTAGGGGAGGGATATTTGTATGGGGAAGGGACCACGCCGGCGGAGCTCCAGGCAGTTGAGGCGGCCGGCGAGCTTTCCCGCGGCGCAACCGCTTATCTCAATATGGAGCCCGCTGACTGCGTCGCCGATCGCTCTTCCGTTTCTGCTATGGTCCAGGTATGGCAAATGCTGCTTATGTGTTACATTGTGCATCAAATGTTGTACCTTAACTGAAATTCTTTCCCTTTGGAAGATAATACCAAATTGACTGATAATTAGTGATTGTACCTTTCCTTTTCAATTGCCATGAAACTGCGGAATTGAAGTTTCGTGAGTATCAATTATAGTAAGTTTGTAATTTGTTAAATTTGTATTCATCTTTTGTTCGTTTTTAGTCATGTTGTCAGCTTTTCTTTAGCAGTGTATCCATTTTGTTTAAAATATTACTATACTTTGGTAATATGCTCATTTTCGTTTATATATCCCAAATTCACAAGTGCTTGAAGCATTTTTAGGCAGGAATTTCTAGAGTTGTTATTGGGATTAGGCATCCTTTGCCACATCTTCGGGGCAATGCTGTGCGTGCACTCAGAAGTGAAGGACTGGTAGTTGATGTTCTTGGTGAGGACCTGCAAAGTAAAGCTTTCGAGGTAATACTATAATTATCTAAAGTAATGTTATTTTTCGTTGTTCTTCCACCGTTATATTTATGAGTTTGATATGTATACCAATTAACTGTTGTATGCGGCTACGTGATAGGATAGATACAATGCCTGCTATTTTCTTTGCATTTGGTAACTCGAGTTGTAATTGCTTTTTATCATCTTTTAGGGTCAAATTTCAGATCTTAAGGTTTTTGTAAGGTATATTGCCAATGGAAGGGTATTTTAGGCAATCGTGTTAGGTATTAACATATCTAGCTCCATGGTGATTCAGATATTGTTTCTGTCCTCTTTTTTTCCATTTCAATTCCCAAATTCAAGGACTTCAGATGCAGTTTTCATTCTATTGTGTCTCTCTCTGTGTGTGTAGGTGAAGCTGATATAGCACATTCTAGTATATTAACAGTTTGCATTTGTCTTATAGGAAGCTCTGAAAGCTTGCCTAGTAGTCAATGCTCCTTTGCTTTATAGAGCTGCGTCTCAAGTTCCATTCTCTGTTCTCAAATATGCAATGACGCTCGATGGTAAGAAGAATCTAACTATTTTTATACTTTTTCAATGATTATGTGTGCTAAAATGCAGGTGAATTTTTACTGAATATATCCTGAAAAATAGGGAAAATTGCTGCAAGTAGTGGACATGCGTGGTGGATAAGCAGCAAAATGTCCAGATCTCGAGTTTTTGAATTGCGAGGCAGAAGTGATGCCGTCATTGTTGGAGGAAATACTGTACGGAAAGATAGTATGGATCTTTAACAGCTATAACTTCGTGATTGATGATGGAAATGCTGAAAATGCTGAAAATGTTTGAAATACCATTCTAATTCAAGTTTGAAATATAGATCCACGGCTAACTGCAAGACATGGAGGTGGACATTTACCTCGACGGATTGTGATGTCAACAACTCTTGATCTTCCCGAGGTTGCAAACTTGTGGGATGATGCGGAGGTGCCCACAATGGTTGTCACACAGAGAGGTGCAAGAAAGAGTTTCCAGAAATTCCTGGCATCAAAGGGCGTTGAAGTAATTGAGTTTGACATTCTAAATCCAAGAGATGTAATGGATTACTTTTATGACCGTGGTTATCTTTCAATTCTGTGGGAGTGCGGAGGGACGCTAGCTGCTTCTGCAATCTTTTCTGGTGTCATACATAAGGTATGCGGATCCTTGATAATAAACTCGGATCATATATATGCACTGAATTGTACATTTATGTTTTTTTATCTATTTTTCACAGGTGTATGCATTTGTAGCCCCTAAAATTATTGGTGGGAAAAATGCACCCTCCCCTGTGGGTGAACTGGGGATGGTGGAGATGACACAGGCTCTGGAGTTACTTGATGTTCAATATGAGCAGGTTGGCGTCATTTCTATCTATACATGCATTTTATATTTGTGTCAGTAAGATTTTTTAGTTCTTGTTTTAAATGGTGGAGATGACACATAAACTGCAGATTGGTCCTGACATGCTAGTAAGCGGGTTTCTCCAGCCTGTTCCAGACCTGACACCTAATATACCGTCGATGGATGAAACTGCTACAATTGATCCAACTGTTTCTGCTTACGAATCCAACATTATATTCTTCTTTAAAACATGGGATCCTTATGGCGCCTTTTCGAACTTCTCATTACATCCCATTCAGATGCCTGATGAAAATGGAGAATATTTTACATGGCCAAGTGTTGAGCATTATTACCAGGTCTCTATCTTTATTTAATTGATCTATCATTTGTCTGGTGCATCATTTCTAGATGTCTAATTCAAGGTTTCTGCATTTTTTCAGGCGAATAAGTTTGTTGGTGTGGATAAGCCTGATGCCAAGAAGTGTTTAGAAGACATAAAAAACGCAAAAAGCCCCGAGGAAGCAGCACGAATTGGAAGGAAAGTGCAAAGGCAGCGTCCCGAGCTGGTACTACTCTCTATAGTTACCAGATATTTATTGTAAAGAAAATGCTAGCATCTTAACAACAAATTGACGATATTTCATGGGTTAAATACACATTCAGTTGTACCACAAGCTTAGGCTCAGTTGAATTTTGAAACAAAAGTTTGTGAGTGGTAAGTGAACTTTTATTTTTCTAGAAAGTTACTTTCTAGTTATTATCTGAGGCTACTAAGCTGGATAACAATTAGTAGGTATGAATGTATGGTTTGGATTGAATATGATCTTTGAGTCTTCGACTCAGTAGCAAAAAAAGGTTGAACACAAGCTTTGTCAGCTCCCACAATTGCATTTAAACCTACCGTGATTGCTTTTAAACTGATAGCTGTGGATATGCTTCTGAATTTTCAAGGAACTAGACTTTTTTAGTTAAGTAGCAATGTGACATCATCCAAGATGAAGTTTTCATTGCATAAATATTTACAATTCTGAACAGAAACCTGATTAGATTTTTCTGTTCATCATGCAGGTGAGATCTGATTGGGAATCTTCAAAAATTGATGTTATGTATAGAGCATTGAAGTGCAAATTTTCCACATATCCTGATCTGTCCTCTATGCTAGTCTCAACTGCAGGGTCAGTTCTTGTAGAAGGGTCACCGCATGATCTGTTCTGGGGAGGTGGTCGAGATGGAGAAGGCCTCAACTATCTTGGGAGGTTACTGATGCAGTTGAGATCAGAATTTTTGGCTGATTCTTTATCAAATGAAAACAATGCAGCTTCCGGAGAAAAAGAAAATGAAGTCAAAGCATATGACCACCATATTTGATTGTTGTGCTATTTGTGCATGTTTTGTAAACATTATCAGATCGTATCAGATTGTACAATATAATTCTGTCCAATACTGTCTAATCTACTTTTTACGAAATAAAATCCAGATAAATTGTAGTTCCATCAGATGGAGTATTTTGGACAACATATAATCTCTATCCTGTTAGCCTTTTGGCTTGCCAAATCCGGCTTTGTCGCTCTTTGATAGCGACAACTGCACGTCAATCCCACCCAGCAGCATAAACCGCCGGTCAATTTTGCTTAAACAAATTTGATGAAGTTAAAACATACTCCAGATGTTATATGAATAAGGCAATACACATATTTCATTGGATGTAATAGCTACTCAGGTGCAGTTGACTCTTGTTTTAGTCTCTTGAGTTCCATCCGAAGGGAACTGATTTTTTTAGATTGAAATACTGATAAAAATCATAAATTATAAATAATACCTTTCACAAATAAACAGTCAAATCACAAACCAGATCGCAACGGTTTGTTCAGTTCCACAGGGACCGGCTAGTCCGTGTGAAGTCAAAAAGCCTGATTGGCAATAATTTTTTCCAAAATTTTCCACTTTTTTCAATTTTTTTCAATTTTTTTCTTTCTCCTAAATCAATCACATCCACACATCTCATCACATCCACAAATCTCAACCACTCAACTCCACTCATTCTCTCTCCTCTTTTATATTAAAAACCTTTAAAAACCATTATAATCTATTCCCTATCACCCTTAAAATAAACCCATAGAAAAGACGACAGATAAATAGTAATAGAACATAGAGTTGTTTTATTGAAGCAACGTATGAATGTAACTGTTTCTCCAACCATTGCATCAACCAGCACCTTTAAAATCTTTAAAATCTTACAGATATATAAGCCATATTTGACAAGAAAAATAATGAAAGAGTACAAGAGTCAATAGTTTGCATCCAGCTCGGACATCTTCTGCCTGAAACATCAGATCGAAAGGAGCATCAGAATTCAGAAATGCAAGGTCAAACTCATGCAACTTCTTCGTACAGTACAAAATGTAGTATGATTGGTAAAAATAAAATGAAGATGGAACTTTCAAACAGTAAAAGAAACAAGAGTAGTTGAAACACATTCACACTGTTGTTTACATTAAGAAAAAAAAATATATATTTTTTGCATTCAAATCAAAATCTTAGGTGAACGCATGCTCTAGAGCAGATACAATCTTGACAAAAGACCACTGAGATTGGATTACCTTCATATTGGTTAACTTGGAGCAATAACACAAATTCCAGGTTCTCTAGACAAAATTTTGTCAATGGGTATTTGAAATCTAAAACAGTTTTTGCCATTGCAAACACCAGTTAAAGGGTGGGGGACTTTGTGCTAGGGAAGTGTTTCAACTGCTTTGTGTTTTACCATTTAAAAGCTCCATTTTCATTTCAATTTTAACAGACTACAGCTAACTAACTCGGACAAGATAGTTGGGAAATTACCGAAACTTTATTCCTCCTCTTCTGCTTCCTCCAACCATTTTACAAAGGGCTCCAGTGCCTTCACAAAGCTTTGCCTGTGGCAGTGCAACCAATTGTATGTAAATGCACACAAAAATACACAGAGAGAGAGAGAGAGAGAGAGGCACACCTTCCCTTTGGATTTGTTCCTTTACGAAACCAATAAAGAATGGTATCTTCTGCAAGCACATCCTGATCATAGAGTGACCTTATAATCTCTGGAAATAACTTCATCAATTTTGTATCATCATAGCACTGGGCCTGAACCTTGTAAAGGAGTTCAAGCTCTAGCTTTCCAGTGGTGCAGAAAGTATTAAGTAAGTTGGCCCACTTTTTAACCTGAATTAGATGAGTGAAGAAAAAATTTAGATTCAGCAAGTATTCAAAGAACCGGTGCATCTATAAATGATAAACGCAGGATATTTACCTGATGAAGAGCTGCATTTGCATTCTGCTGCTGATTCTTTCCAGACCACTGCACAGCATCCATCATCACGTCCCAAAGAACCCTAACAACCTCAAGATCTGGCATTTTTGCATCTTTCACATGTTGCTTCACAGTTTCTATCACTTCAGATATATCAGTTTCCTCTGCCATCTGGCTTGTTAGCACAGATTTCATTTCCTTCAGCTTCATTTCGAATATCTTCTTCTCATTATATTCAACCAAGGGTAACAGCCCAGTATTACTGAAACACAAGTGAATGATAACTAAGGCTACCATAAACAAGATTTTCAAGAAAAATATATTCAAAGACTTACGTGAAATGCTCAGAGACAGCTTCAGGTGTGCGCTTTGCAGACGGGAAGAAGTCCAAAAGACTGTCCTCAACTTTACCCCGCTTGAGGATTAGGATCAAATCATCAAGGCTATTTTCGACCAAATACTCCTTGAAGAAATCTGTAATGAATGAGAGAACTAGGCCTTTTGCAACAAGGTTATCTTTGAGTAGTGGCTGGAAAACAGTCTCCGGAGGGAGACCAGACAGCTTCTGGGAAAAAGCAAGAGCAGTGAAAATTGCCAGCTTCTTGCTTTCGTTTGCCTCAAAAAGCTCCAATGACTGTAAGAATCTTTGCATAACATTTTCGAGATTCTTGATAAGGAAAGGCTTTCTACGCAAGATCTTTTGGATGTATACCACAGATGGCAAAATAACTTCACGTTTTGGCTCGCAGTCAATTATGGAGTAAGGATGTCGTTCCCCTTCATCAGGTTTAGTAGTGCCTGGTTGTGTACGGCCTCCTGTAAAAACAACCTGTAATGATGCAATGAGTGAGAACAAGTTACAGTGCGCCAAGAACCATAGACACAAACATGCTAAGAAAATATCAAAGCCACTTGCCTCAAAAAAAGTGTCACCGTATCTTGAGAAGTTTAAATCTGAGGATTCAATGCTCTTAAGAACAAGTTCCTGCAAATAATAATAATAATAATAATAATAATAATAATAACAACAACAATTTAAATATCAGTTGCCTCCACACATTCTACCCATGCACACAATAGTGCACGTTCATGCAAGGAAATAAAAAAGGAAAGGGAGAACAAGCAGCCTAACAACTTGAAAAGATGAAGGATTACCAGATCACCGCATTATCGAGATAAATCTGGACCACTGCATCCGAAAATGTCGCAGGGTCCAGCGGCTCTGCAATATTCCGTTTGCGGGTCTTAATCCGCGTACCACTGTATTTAGATGTCAACTGTTAGCAGGATGCCATAAGGATAATACGTAATGAAATCTGAGATGGTAAAATTATTGGGAAACGAATGAAGCACCATGTTGTTGATGAGACATAACAGAAACAATATCTAATTAAGTGATTTGAAACCAGAAAATTTCTTTTATCCACCTGATTACTAGAAAATAATAGCCATTAGGCAATGATTATTTCAAAAGTGAATAATGCACAGGATTACAATGAGATTGAAAAGACGGAGAACGATAACTCAAGATTTTTCTAGAATCATACTCAGCTTAGTGTTGTTTACAAAATTATAGATCTTAATCGTTCTTTTTTGGGACATGATTCCTAAAAGATTGGCAGTTCTCAGAAAAGAAATGATCTTACCCGAGAGTGGGTCTCTCCTTCGAGCTGCACAAGAAACAAAAACAAAAGTAAATAATATATATGAGTCAGAATTTTCATTTAGATCTCTTTCCTCTACATAAAAACCTATAAATAATATCAAAATAAAATAAAGGAACCCCTTTTTGAAGATGAAATCAAAACACTTCGAGGTCCATAAAATCCACAAATACAATTATACACAACAAAATAATTGCAAATCGCAAAGAACGAAAAAGTAATAAATTTATCAGGAAAAAAGGTATAAAAACAGATCTGGATGTAGAGATTGAAGCTTGTCAAGAAAACAATTTTTCAATAAAGCGAAAAGGTCCAAATCCTAAAGAAGAAGAAACATAGTGCAGCTGATTTTACCTCATAAACAAGACGGAGAAGAATCGAAGCAAAGGCGGAGTCCGAATAGACTCTGCGTGGGTTAATACGAAGCGGAGAGAGGGAGAGAGAGAAATGGGGAGAGAGAAAGGGCAGAAACTCTGAATTATTATTGAGAAATCTATACTAGTACACCGTCCAAAAATTTTGGCAAGAAATTAGCTTTGTGTTTGTGTAAAAGGTACGGCTGAATGCACCGCCTCGTGTTAGAGTGTGTTAGCAGATGAATTTTAATATATTTTTATGAGTATAAAGAAAAGAGAGAGAATGAGTGAAATTGGATGGTGGAGATTTAATGAGTAGATAAATATATGAATGTGATTTATTTGACCAAATTTAAAATTTAAAAAAAATACATTAAAATGTATTTAAATTTCCATGCTAACACCTTCTTAATCAATACACGCTTCTTTTCATATTTTTGCCATTTAACCTTACATACATCCACACCCCCTTTCTTCCTTTTTCCTTTTTTATTTTATTTTATTTTATTTAAGGTCGGTGGCGGGCTGTTCGACCAGCTCAAGCAGCTTGTTCTGAACTGGCCGAACTTAAAAAAAAAGAAGCAACTTCTTCACGAAGAAAAAAAAAACAGCTTCTTCAAACTCAAGTTGTCATTAATGGAAACTCACAAAAGAAGAAAAAGAAAAGAAGCTTTTTTCCCCCACAGTTTTTTTTATAGGTTTGAAGGTGTTCGGCTTGCACTTCTCACCGACTTGTGCTGGCCGAATATCATCAATGGTGTTTAGTTTGGACATGCCAAAAAAAAAAAACAAAAACAAATGGAAAAATGGGAATAACTTTATAGAGGGGTATACTCAATAAATTTGGAGGATGCATTTAGCCGCACCGTTGTGTAAATCTGAGTATAGCAGTCTAGCTTGTTAGGGCCATCTTTTTTTACACATCTTTACCAATTTTTCCTAAATTTAAATTTTATCAGACCAATCGTATCCATGTATATTGTGTGATCTACATATACTATACAAATCTCTACAATTCAACTCCATTCATTCTCTTTCTCTTCTTTTATATAGAAATTTATAAAAACTTTAATCCCAACACTGACACATGTGTGAGATCAAAGTTAAAGGTCAAACTTTCATTTTTATTTTTATTTTCTTGAATAGTTAAAAAAATATATATATTAGGTGTGTTTGATAGTTTCCATTTTTTGTAAAAATATTTAACTTAATAAAATAATTTTTCTATATTCCAAAACATTTGTCATCTCTAATTCCTTGATAAATAATAAAGGAGAGAAGCTATTGAGATAAGAGAAGCACTTGCTTGGGTTAAGGTGAGACGTCCATCGATTGTCGTTTGTTGAGATGGATGCATTGGTGGTGGACTCAACGCTTAATTCTCCATCGAATGATTTTTCACATTTTCAACTAATTATTGATGATTGGTTATTGATTTTCCTAGTATCACCTTCTCTTTTTATCGTCCTTGTACAAACCAGGCAACTCACAAACTTTTACTCGAGTAGCTGGTTCTTCTCCAGAATGCTTTGAGTGGTCGACCAGTCCCTCAACATTTCTTTGTGATGTACTTATTTATGAGGCTGTGAATTTAAATTTATCCTTTAAAAAAATAATAATAATAACAAAGGAATGGGTGGAATCAAAGGCGAAGTTAGAGGGGTTGTACTGGGCTACCCCAACCCACCCAACAGATCTACTGCCCTTTTTGGATTTGGATTTTCAGCTAAAAGCCCAACTATCCAAGTGAGACCGTTGTCCATTAACCATCCAGCATAGTCCATATTCCACAGCACCTCCGCAGTGACCCAATTGAAAATTCCACAATCCAAATACAATGGCATTATGGAAGGGGCGAAAATTCCCAAATTGAATCGTGATTCTCTCTTGTCATTATTCGCTAGACGGGAGGCCAGATTAGTGATCTTCTTTATCTAATCTAATTAATTAATGGGGGTCTACTTTAAAATTATTCACCAGGAATACATACTTCAACAGGAATTTGCAATTGTAGATTAGAAACTTCTCGTTTGCAAATATAGATTAGAAACTTCATGTAAATTGTCCACTCGTAAACCATCAGATTATATAGTCCAGTGATTGGCACTCGACGTTCCCAAAATGCTCCAAATTCCAAGTCACTAGGGTTAGAAAAAATTTATGAAATAATTACTTGATTATCAAACTTTATCATTTAATTGCTGAAAAATAAAAAGTAATTTTTAAATTTCTAGTTTGTCAATATTTTCAAATTGATGGTCTAAAATACCATTTTTAATTTAAAAAAATCCTAAAATATAGGATCTAGGATGTCTTTTAGACTGTAACGGGGTGATGTGTGGTCCGAAATTTTGCCGGAGAAGATGAAGTATCTTGGAGGAAATAAAAATACATCCTAAATCCTAAGTTCTAGGATTTATTTTTGCAATTGTATAATAATCTAGTCAATTTGAAAATCTTGATATTCTTGTAATTCAAATCAATTGCTGATTTAATTGTAATTAATATGTTTTAATTTGATAATTAAACAAATCACTCAAAATTTATATGGATAAAATAATTTTGATATGGTGACGAAGTCTTGCAATTTATTGCCATTTAAGAAGTTTGATATTTGTCATTTCATAATTGGGTTGGCAAATTTTTCTATCACATGAGACAGAATAGGGATCTTTTTGGGATCCACTTACGTACATGTGTGATAGATTGAGTCTCAATACAACAAGGTAACACAATTGAAGTACGGTCCTAGCTAGACGTGGCCATCGGGCCGGTTCTGGCCCGAAACCGGCCAGGAAGCCGGCAGTCAGCCGAACCGGCCCGTTGGCGGCGGTTTAGATCATGGTTTCGCGCAATCGGTGAGCAGCGGTTAAGAGTTGAGCCTTGGTGCAGCGGTGATTGGCCGGGTTAGCGCTTGATCAATGTAACGGGTGGGAGCGGTCACAAATGTGATCGTTCCCAGCGGTCACATGGGAGAGGCTGCCACTCCCCAGTGCTAATTCTTTAATTTTTTTCTTTTTCTATATATACCTCCCCTCCAAATTATTTTCTTCACAAACAACAATTCTCTCAATTCTCAATTCATCTCATTCTAGTGATTTTACATTTTTATTTTGTTCAATTTTCAATTTTCTAGACTTTCAATCTTTAACAAATCGAGCGATATCTTTTTTATATTGTACAACTCCCCAATTTCTCCATACAATCTTTCATATTTTCAATTTCACACTTTCATTCTATACTACAAAATGTCAAACTTCAGCAAAGATGCATCGAACCAATTCATTGGTTATGGTGGTGACTTTCGGCCTTGAAAGTGGACAAAACATCGGGGGATGTAGGAAATCAACAAGATCAGACTCTCGAAGCGATAGATGAAGGAAGAGAAGAGCCGCGAAAGTTTTTAATTAGACATTTTCATAGTCCATTTCAAAAGAGCGTGTTGGTGAAAAAGAGTTTGCGATAACTTGCAATTATTGCAATCGTAAGTATCGCTTCAAAGCGGATGGGGATATGGCACGCTTACAAAGACATTTGGAAAGTCAACATGCTGCGTCCTTGATGGAGTGCGTAACACAAACTCAAATCATAGGCTATGTAAATGCCAAGAGTACTTCTCGATTATTTAAATATCTTGATGAAAAAATAAATGGAATTAGCGAAAATGATTTGCATGGAACACTTAGCTTTTAGTTTTGGTGAAAAAGCGGTTTCAATAATTGCACAAAGCTTTAAATCCACAGCCAGCGTGTGCCTAGAAATACTCACAGCTTGGAAATTTTGAAATTCTATCTGAGAGAAAAAAAAGAATTGGCACAAATTTTCAAATTTAAATAGTTTAGTTTCTATTTGTAGTCATATTTGGAGTGATCATTAGCCTTGACATGGTTACATGGGCTAGCGTTCATTGGATTGATAGCGAATGGCTTTTATAAAAGAATTATTACCTTTAGAGTTTTGATGAATCACATAATGAAAATATTTTTAGAATGATTCAAAATTGTTTGGAAAAATATGGTTTAGTTAAGAAAAATTTCTTCTACTTCTTTTGATAATGCATCGGCAAATAAATCTTGCTTCCATTATTGATTTCTGGCCGTATTTGTCAACCTAATATGGTGGAAAATTTTCATAATCGATGTACTTGTCATGTTTTAAACTTGTGTGTACAAGATGGTTTGAAATGTTTAAATGTTGAACTTACTCAATTAAAAGCGGCTATTAGTTATTTAATTCAGCATCCTAATTTAATGAGAAATGAGCTAAATTTTGTAAAGAAAAATGGTAGAAGACCAAGGTTTCCTAAAGATATTCCAGCAGCGTTGGAATTCAACTTTAAATTACTAAGCGGCTCATTTCCATATAAAGATTTATTGTGCAACTTCATTTCTAAAGCGTCCCCATCTTACTTTATATCCACAAAATTGGGAGGTTTGCACTAATCTTTAGAATTTTTAAAGTTTTTATGATGCGACAAATGTTTTAAGTGGTGTTTATTATCCTCTTTGCACATTTACTTTTGGTTGAATGTATTAATGTAGCAGGTGCCTTTCAGAATATCACGAGATGATATGGTTTTATCACAATCGATCATATTGATGAAAAAGTAAATGGTTAAATTATTTTATAGAAATTCCTCTAATTAATCTTGTTGCATGCGTTTTTGATCCTCGAACTAAATTAGATGGTCTAAGTGATTGTTTAACTTATTATTCACGAAGTGTTGGGCCTTGAAGATTTTGATGTTCAAATGCAAATTTTGAAGTTAGAAGAATAATTACAATTATTTACGAATATGTAACTTTCGTTATGGATCAGGTTTCTTAGTCTTCTACTACTTCTATTTCTAATCAAGTTAGGAAAAAACCATCTAAACTTGGTCATGGTGATTCGATTATTGAGAATTCGACAAAGAAAACCAAAGGGATTCATCAGGTTCAATTCGAACTTGATATTTATCTAACAAGCTGTTTTTGAGTTTGGTGATAGTAAAGTAGGTAAAGATTTCCGGTCCTTGGTGGTGAAGCGTCGCAAAACACTTATCCTATTCTATCACAATTGCAAGAGATATATTTGCATCCGGTATCAACCGTTTTACGTCGAACAAGCCTTTAGTCTCGGGAGGACTTATTTTGGATCAGAAGCGATCTACATTAGCCCCGGGTCATTAGAAGCACAAACGCATGTGTTGATGATTGGTGCAAAGCCGATGAAAGAGATCAGAATGGAAGAATAGATCAGATGAGGGCGCTTACGACTTAACTACGGAAGGAAGTGGAGCGCAACATCCGGCGGCGGAAGTGATTAAATTGAAAAGGTAAAGAGAACTCACGTCGGCTTTGATTCCTCGTAAGGATCGTAGAGTAACAATTTTTGTGAAATTAAGTTCAAGCCTTAATTTATTTAAGATCTTTTTTTTTTTCGTTTCGAATTGGGGTTTGAGAAGTTAGATTACAGAGTTTTTTTATTTTTATTATTATTTTTTTGAATTTTCAATAGCGTGAGCGGCCAGTTCCTGAGCAAGTGAAACCGGCGGTTTCTGACAAACGCGGAACCGTCGGCCGGCGGTTCGTGCCGGTTCGTCAATTTTAATGAGCCGTGACAGCGGTTCATGAGCAAATAATGGTCTAGTCCTAACTAGTAGATGCGATATTTTCCACAAGCAATGAAATTTAGGACCTTAATTACTCCATATAAATAAAGAGGGTTTGAAGGAGATTTATGTGCATGAAAAATTAATCCAAAATATAGTAGAAAATTAAACCTTGAGCAAAAAGAAAAAATAAATCAGCCTTGTTATGGGACATTTACATAAATGAATCGTGATGGTGTTGTCCAAGGTCGGATTAACATAATTTTTGTACTTTATATTTATAAGTAACAGTTCTTCAGATTCATTAGTTAAGATCAAGATTGAATGGCCCATTATGGGCAACGCCAGTGCTGTGATTCTCGTGGCCTGAGGCAAACATAAAAAAATGCGCCCCCTGCTAATAAATACCAAAATTTATAAATGCTTTATAAAAAGTAATAGTTAACTAAAAATAAAATAATAATAGAAAAATGAAAATAAAAAATCTCTATTGGTATATTTCGCATTATAATCTAATAATAGCTTAAAAAATTAATGAGATTCTTTATTTTGCTAAAAGAAGGAAAAACATTAATCAAAATTTCAATATATAGTTAAGCTTTTTTACCGATACAACTCAAAATTTTGAAATAAAATTTAAATTTCACCTAGTATTATGTGATGTAGTTTAGGAAATTTTATCTATATGTGATATTGTGTTTTTTAAAATAGTACATGTATGATATTGTTGACATGTATAAGACTCATATTTTTATTGTTAAATTATTGTCATGACTCATGAAGTTTATATAGTCTATTTTGAATATTTTTTATTATTTATTTTAGTAAAAAGTGGGGTTGAAGATGACGAGTCAAATTGAGATTAATTATATTAATAAGGGGGTATTTTTCCCATTAAAAAATGTGCCATAATAGCTCATTTTTCATTTTTTTTCATAGTTTATTTGTGTTCTAACTTAACAAGATTAGATTGTTTGGAAGATATTTTATTTAATGGTAATATGAAATTGAGGAATGTGTTGGAATAAATGCATAAAACTAAAGGAGGTATTGTAAATTTTATTTATAGACATTACAAACTTTTATATGATTCTAAATATAAAAGAATTAATATATATATGTGTGTGTGAAGGAATAGTTTCAAAAAATTCAAGTAGAGACACAAAATTGAAAAGTGCAACAACAGGAATCGAACTTGCGTTTTATGCAATTATTATATTAGGAAAATACACACAGCAACCACCGCACCACTCATGTCGTTTCTTAATAGTAGTGTTCTTCACTAATATATATTAAATATTTAAGTATGAAAAGGAGAAAAAAAAAAGCCGCCCCCTTCCGATTTTATGCCTGAGGCGACAGTTTCACCAGCCTCAAGCCAAAACCGGCTCTGATTATGGAAAAACCATAATTCAAAAGGCATAAAGTTTTTGTGCAAGAGATCTTTCTTATAGCTTTTGAATTTTATTTCAAAAATCTTTATTTTCAAAGAGTTATGATGGGGTAATTGTAATTTTCCTCATGGAGGTTTTGGTATACCTCCAATGTTGTCTCGGGAAAAACAATTACATTCATTATTTAATTAAAGACTTAAAGTAAAAGATTATTTGGGGTCAGTATCGTGAATGTAGTCGTAAACACATTGTCACACAACGTTAAATATCTTGTTCTTTTTCTTCTCACATTGGTTTTTTATTTTACTGTTCCATTTGGTTATGTCCTATTAATTAGATTCTCACAAGTACGATATAATTATTTATTCTAATGTGTATTTTGTTTAATTTACAACTTTCTCCTGTCAAATTATACTCCTTCCATTGTGATCGAATTTTCTAACAAAGTGAATCATATATATCACTTAATGCAGTAAGTGGCAAACAAAAAGGCAAGTGATTCTTTATTTCTTGAAATTCGAGTAACTTTTACGTAAGATAATTCGGATAGAAACATGTTAGGTGCCCTCATCAAAATTGGATTTTCACACGAGCAAACGATATGTTTTTTTTAAATAAAAAAAAATATTCATGAGTTGGAACTTGGACTTGGACAAAAAAATATTCTAAACTAATCAAGTATGCACCAATAAAATTATTTACCATACTTGGATTTGCAAGTTGAGGTAGTTTTTAAAAAAGGGTGGCAAAAAAAAAAAAAGTGGGTAAAAATAAATTTTTAAAAAAAGGGGAAAAAGAGGGGGAAAAAAGAAAAAAACAAAACCTGAATTATGAACCTTCGTGTATCACATCACAATTACAAGTAAACAAATCTTAATTTTATCCAAATGACAAGAAATTTATAAATGTCCCTAATGATGTCCAATTGTCCTCACCAGTAAATGTTTTATTTAATTAAGAAAATCAATATGCATACAGCTAATCTCAAGCACATCCGTTTACGTACTAAGGACAGACAAATATTCTGCTTAATGAATGAAATAATTAATGCCTAATTGTAATATTAAATTAAATCCGAGAGACCACAGATTTGATTGTTAAAGTCGAGGTTTTGGTTATGTTTTAGTTTTTGACATTAGCATACGCGCGTATTTTCATCGAATATATATATATATATATATATATTGCAAAATAAATTTTTTATTTTTAAAAAATAAAAAATATTAAAAGAGCTGTCCATTGAAGGAAGGGGGAAGGATCTAAGGGTGGAATGAATTGTTCCAAGATGATCATGAAAGCTTCAAACGTTGCAGTTGGCACGTACGTATACACGGTAATTTAACACTCTGATCAAAATTATTAAAATAATCTAACCACACGCAATTCTTCTCAACTTTCTACACCTATAAATTCTCTTCATTTCTTAATCAACTACATATTAATCCACCTCAATCTTCTTAAGTAGCCCTCGAGTTTAAATAATATTTCCAAAAAGGAACATGAATCACCTCCGAGTTTCGAAGGTTTCGGTCCTCTTTTGCCTAGTTGTTGCGTCTCTGTCTACGATTGTTTTCGCTAAACCTATACACGAAGAACGGGTAAAAGTTGGGCCACTCAAAGTAGGATTTTACGCGAAAACATGTCCACATGCTGAGTTAATTGTAAGAAATGCTGTGCACAAAGCTGTGTCGACGAATCCGGGCATAGCTGCTGGCCTCATTAGGATGCATTTCCACGACTGCTTTGTTAGGGTATGTGGAATTTTCACTTCAGCTCGTTATAATTAAAGAGTACTTCAGATATTCTCACATTTTGCGTCTTACACTGTTTCATCCAATTATAATTATAGCTATTTTAGACTGTTCTTTTATAAGTATAAATGTCAAGCTGTCATGCATCTCGATCGACGACCATGTCTGTAAAAAAAAAAAGTATTATCCTATTAA
Organism: Jasminum sambac; assembly: GCA_018223645.1. Lineage (NCBI taxonomy): Eukaryota > Viridiplantae > Streptophyta > Magnoliopsida > Lamiales > Oleaceae > Jasminum > Jasminum sambac. The sequence goes on along the minus strand of CP073645.1, from coordinate 37,018,065 downwards.
TTTTCTCACATTTTACACGGGACTAACTAACAATTTTACGTATTCTAGGGTTGCGATGGTTCAGTATTGCTGGATTCAGTACCCGGTAAACCAGTAGCCGAGAAAGATAACTTGGCGAATAACCCTAGCCTCAGGGGGTTTGAGGTGATCGACCAGGCGAAATCTCTAATCGAGGCTATATGCCCAGGAACAGTCTCTTGTGCAGACATTGTAGCATTCGCCGCTCGTGATGGCGCCCTTAAGGCTGGTAACATTCGGTACAAGGTCCCAGCAGGACGACGCGACGGCCGTGTTTCTTTAAGCTCCGAAGTTCTCCAAAACCTTCCTCCACCTTTCTTCAACGCCACGCAACTCGAAGGCAACTTTAAAGCTAAAGGGTTATCACTTGATGAAATGGTGACACTATCTGGTGCACACTCCATTGGTGTATCTCACTGTTCTGCCTTTTCAAACCGTCTTTATAGCTTCAATGCAACCCACCAACAAGATCCTTCGTTGGATTCTTCTTATGCTGCTTTCTTGAAAACCAGATGCCCGAATAGCCGGGTTGACCCGATTGTGAATCTTGATGTTCAGACCCCGACCCGATTGGATAATAAGTATTATACGAATTTGCAGAGTCGTAGGGGATTGTTGACTTCGGATCAGACATTGTTTGACAGCCCGTTGACTAAGAAACTGGTTGCGACCAACGTTAAACACGGTGATGTTTGGGCGAAGAAGTTTGGCGCTGCTATGGTGCGCATGGGTTCCATTGACGTTCTTACGGGTAAACAAGGAGAGATCAGAAGGAATTGCCATTTCGTGAACTGATTAATTAATTACATAAGTGCTTATTTTGTTTCATTAATCATTATTTGATCTCGTTTTTCTTCTTCTTTTTTTTTTTTTTTTTTTGACGAATAATCTCTTGCATGTTTTTAAAGTGTGAAGGAATTGTATTAATTTATTATATTTTTAAAGAAATTGTATTAAGTTGTGAACCCCATTCTTGTAAAAAGAGAAACCGTACGTATGCATGCATATTCTTGATTACGATTTATTTTTTTGTAATTTTCTCTTTAGTGGATTAAAAATATTATTACGACAAACCACCATTGTATCGTTGTTAATGGGACTAAATTAAGTTAAAAATTAAAGCAGGCATTGTATAAGATAATTACTTCTTACACACATGTACTCTTTTCTTTATTTGAGCAAATAAACTTCACAATCTATATAATATATATATATAGCCTCAAAATGGCATAGTGAGGGGTTGTCAAGGTGGGAGCCAAACCAAAGCGTACATAATGGCCTTCAAAGTTCAAATCATACTTGAAAAAAGTGATTGAATTGCAAATCAAAATTCCAAATATTTAAGATCTAAGTTTAAATTAAAGAAAGTTGTGTTGGACGATATTTTATAACACAAATTCACAAACAATGAAACAATATTTATCAAATAAAATTAAAAAATAAGCATTATCGCTATATCACAACAAATGAAAAATTAATCCCAAATAATTCAAATATTCAATTATAATTAACAAACAAAGTGAGATAAACCCAAAAAATTAAATTCCCAAGTTGGAAATACAAATTTAAGTGTACAAAGTGGGGTTTAATATTTTACCTCATATGCACATACACATAGATCTTGAAGGTAAGCAGCAAATTAAATAGCAAAATTCGGTGTCTCTACAATAAATTATGAATATGAATTGCTCAATGTCTATCCATTTCTACTTTCTAGTTAGAGTATTAAAGTACGAAAATTTACAATTTGGGAGATGGAGACAATGAGATGAATTTGGGAGATGGAGACGATGAGATGTTGAAGCAATTTTTGAAGATGATGAGAGAGATAAAGAGATTTGCAACTCACAACAAGATTAGAAGATGGAGTATTGCAAATGAAATAGCCAGAGATTATGATACGCTCATACGCACAGAGAGAAGCGGGAAGCTATACAATTTTTTTTTCAACTAAGTAATAATTTGGAAATTGAGTAAGCTTTATCTACTGGGCATATTGTTGAATTTTCTTTTTTTCAATTATTCTTTGAACTTGGATTGGATTTGGGGTGCGCCCAGCTTGGCCCACCCCTGTCTCCGCTGAGTGAGGCTCAAACCAATATTCTTTTGCCACATTTCCGCACCATTTTTTGGGGGAAATTTTTGAACTGCATGTATGCATGGAATCTTCAAATTTCATTATCTTGAAAAAGTTTGTTGAATTTTTTTTTTTAATGTAAAAATTTTCATCCTCAACTGAATCTCATGGCTTTAAATTTAAGGGAAATGCTAGACTATCATAATGAATATCATAATGGTTGACATAATGGTTGTTGACATAATGGTTGTTGGCATATTTAATAACCGTCCATCTAAAAGTGATGGAATGGTTGAAATTGTAGGATCATGCCATATATCCATTATGTCAACCATTATGGTATTTATTATGGTGTTGTAGCATGGTCCTAAATTTATGGGACGTTAGCACCATTGCAAAAATGCATTTTAATGCATTTATTTCAAATTTTAAATTCGGTCAAACAAATCACATCTATATATCTCCCTACTCATTAAATCTCCACCATCCATCTCCACTCATTCTTTCTCTTTCTACTCATAAAAATATATTAAAACTCATCCGCTAACACCCTCTTAATGTCACGTTCCGTTTTCAACAGGTGAAGGAATCTTAGAGGCTCTGGTACAAATTTTTCAGGAAGATGACTACCTATTGGGAGAGTTGATTTGAGAGATTGAAGAGCAAAACAACTTATTTTAGTTTCTATAAACTTGACTTGTTTGCAATTATTCTCAACTTTTTAGCTTGTTGGAAACAACAAAATGAACACTCATAGTAATTAATTATAATGCTCAATGAATCGTTCGAAAAGGCTCTCAATTGTTTTTATTAATGCAACTCCCAACTATGTACTAATACAAGCACAATCATGGTATCCATACGTACACGTAAGGTAATTGAAGAATCTAGGCAATACTATTTAATATACTATTCTACGTTGAGATCATGTTAGGTTTGGAATCTTTACACATTTTTATTCATTCTTTCTAAATTTGAATTTCGTCAAATCAATCATTCATGTCCACATATTTCGTAGAACCTACATATACTGCATAAATCTCCTCCACTCATTCTCTCCTATATTTCAAATAAAAATCCATAAAAAATTCAATCTTATCATGGGCCCAAACTCATTCGCCTAGATATGGACTACTTTAAAACTTAGACATATGGACAAATTAAATTATACTAATAAGCTCGAAACTCAAACATACGCTTAACAATTATTTGGGTTAAGTCAAGTTTACTAACAACAAATATAATCATCGAAAAATAATTACAATTACATTTCTGTTTATTCTATCAGCTCTGTTGACAGACAATATACAAGTAGTAAGAAAATTGATCGGATGCAACTTTCTAGAAATATTGTGTGGTGCTTTCGATCGGCCATAGCATCAATTAATATTATATAGTCGTCTTGGAGAAATTATAACTTGAGCAAAAAATTACTAAAAGTGATACTAAAAATTATAATATGTCAATTTGAAATTAACCTCGATCGGCCACTCAGAACGTAATCTATACATTATATTACTCCTATGACGCATCTTTTATAATGCTAGCTAAGGCCCTCGACTGAGTATCAAGATCAACCTCATCACAAACTCACACTATAACGATAGATTCAAATCATTCAATAAGTTCTTGTCGAATGAATAGAAAAATTGAGCTAAAAACCCAATTGTTCTTAATTAGTTTGTAATTAGTTGACCTCAATATATATAAAAGTCTAAAACTAGCTATCAGACTTATTAGTGGCTTGAGAGATATGCTTAAACCAATTAAGTCGCCTGGCCAATTTAATAAACAGATACTTGTGGTGTTTGATCTCATTATATTGATTATCCTTAATTAAATAATGGAATGCTAATAATTAAATTTAACCATTTCTTGAATTTTGATTTTGATCACCATATTTGTGCATATGAATGGACAAATATTCTGTTTATACCTAGCTATTAGTAGTAATCTAAAATTTAAGCCCGTGGATATGGTACTTGTTACAATTATTAAATCGCCAAAATAAAATTTAAACAACTTCCAATTTGGTATAAACAACTTATTTCTTGAGAAATTTTATGAAAGTCAACAAATAAAATTAAGCCACAATAGCATATAAAAACCCACCAAGCTTGAAATATATATAAAATTATATTATAAGAAGTTTTCAAATAATTCAGAAAATGCAAATAATAATAATAATAATAATAATAATAACAACAACAACAACAACAACAACGACCATCCATCCGTTCACAAACTTAAATTCTATATTCCTATTTCACTAAAAACTCAGGAATCTTTTTCCTTTTTTTTTTCACAAAACTCGTTAGATTCTTGTTCGTCATCGTTACATCTCGTTATTCTCCATAACTTTGCAAGCATTTTAGGTTTCAAAATCGAATTCCATAGCTTAATTCCCACTTGTCCAATTTCCAACAGCTGTCAATTTAATTTACCACCAGAATAGTTGTACGGTTCTGATTATTAACCTGTTCCAAATGACATTATAATCAATTCCTTGTCAAAATTCTCTCATGCGATCAAATTTATCCCCAGCGAAGAAGCAATATACTAATAATAATAATGATAATAATAATTTAAAATGAATTAATGAGGAATTAGAGGGAAGGATGTAAACAAGCGGTTCTAATTAAAAACAAGCTGAAGAAAGCTTCAAATGTTGCCGTTGTAGGTGGCACGATTGTACGCGTTTTACCATGATGCAAATCTAGCTGAAATTTATTAGTAATAATTAAATTAATCCTTCCCACATGAACATAAACTTTACTCATTCCCTCCACTTATAAATTCTCATTTTTTTGAGAAATTCCATATCCATCTCAATCTTCTTCTCTGGGCCTCCTTTGGCTTTGATATTCGAAATCGAAGAAGATGATGAATTTCCAAGTCCCGAAGATCGCACTAGTTACACTACTCTTTTGCCTTGTTGTTTCCTCTCTTTCTACATCCGCTTCGGCCAGCCCTAAACACCAAAAATCGGCACTTGAAGTAGGATTTTATACAAAAACATGTCCACACGCCGAGAAGATCATAAGAAAGGTTGTGGACAAAGCCGTATCGCTCAATCCAGGATTAGCTGCGGGTCTCATTAGGTTACATTTCCATGACTGCTTTGTCAGGGTATGTCAAAGTTCAGCTTCAACTTTTTTAACTAATCATATAATAAGAGTAATGTCATTCTTGAAAATAAGAATACTCGTGCACAATTGGGGCTAGTACAAACATGGCAACTCCATACTGATGAGTTCAAATCTATTATCACAATTCATGTCTTCTTTATTGATGATTCATATACAATTTCTAATATTTCAATTGTTTACGAACAAAGCAGTATTATGTTAATCGTCTTACATATATATGTTGTGTGTCCTTATATAACTAACAATTTTATGTGTTCTAGGGTTGCGATGGCTCGGTATTGTTGGATTCAGTATCCGGTAAGCCAGTAGCCGAGAAAGATAATTTAGCAAACAACCCTAGCCTACGAGGGTTTGAGGTGATCGACGAGGCCAAAGCTCAACTCGAGGCAATATGTCCTAAAACCGTATCATGCGCAGACATTGTAGCATTCGCTGCTCGTGATAGTGCCCTCAAGGCCGGTAACATTTGCTACGATGTCCCAGCCGGACGACTCGATGGCCGTGTTTCTTTAAGCTCGGAAGTTCTGCAAAACCTTCCTCCACCTTTCTTCAATGCCAAGCAACTAGAAGAAAACTTCAAAGCTAAAGGCTTATCACTTGATGAAATGGTTACACTATCTGGTGCACACTCCATTGGTGTTTCTCACTGTTCTTCATTTTCAAATCGTCTTTATAGTTTCAATGCAACACATCCGCAAGATCCTTCGTTGGATTCTTCCTATGCTGCTTTCTTGAAAACCAGATGTCCTGCGCCGGGGAATAGCCGGGTTGACCCGACTGTGGATCTTGATGTTTTGACTCCGACCCGATTGGACAACAAGTTTTATACGGTTTTGCAGAGTCAAAAGGCCGTGTTGACTTCGGATCAGACGTTGTTTGACAGCCCGTTGACGAGGAAGCTGGTTGTGAACAACGTTAAATATGGTGATGTTTGGGCGAAGAAGTTTGGGGCTGCTATGGTGCGCATGGGTTCCATTGATGTTCTTACGGGTAAACAAGGAGAGATCAGGAGGAATTGCCGTTTCGTGAACTGATTTAAGTGCTTATTTCGCTAACGTGCACCATAAGAAAATTTGGGTTTTCGTTGTTGCACTCCTGTTTGAGGCTTTTTTTTTTTTTAATTTTTTTATTTGCATTGGTCGGAAAAGCTTTGGATTTTATAAAATAAAATTTGAAGAAATAATGTCAATGTTTTATCTTGTCAAAGACAAGATCGTATGTTCAAGTGTGTATCAACCGTGAGTGCCCTAATAATGGTGCCATGTCAATTTCAGTTGAAAATGTTGTTCTTATTGATATTCTTTAATAATGTACGTATAAGTTTCTGATTTTAGATTAACAGTTAAAAAGTAACTCATTTACAACAATTAATGAAGTTGGTTTATATGTCATATCATCTCAAAATACACCGTATTATGCACTATGGGGTGTATCGAATCAGTTTCGTTTATAGTTGAAATTGATCTGATACACTATAGCACACCTTAACTAATGACACTTACATCACTCCAGGACGCTCCACGATATACTCCCTGAGACTCATTGGATCAACTTCATTTTTTAATGAAGCCGATGTGGTGCACCGAATTAGCTTCTTTCTTCTTCTTCTTCTTTTCTTTGAAATAAATTAAAGTGTGTTTGGTTTTTTTTTTTTAACTAAAACTTACTCTTTTAAGTTAGCGATGATTGAAGCAACAATGTGTTACCACTAATGAATAATGATACGGCAGCATAATTAACACTGATATTTAACTTTGACTATAAGTGAAAATTAATTTTCAAGTAGAAAAAATTGAACAAAGAATGACCAATGCCACAACTTATTGCAAACTATTGTCCAACAATCTCTGAATTCTCATCCGTGGACACCTGGGATTATACTTTATTGGATAATGCTAGAATGCCATAGTCATTAACATAATTAGTGACATAATAATAGTAAAATTCCTATTTTGCCATTAATGAATGGCTAAATTAATATTGTTTTAAAAGATATTAAAGTCATTTTATTCTATTATGGTATTCCTTATGGCATTTAGTATGTCACCATAGCATGATCGCACTTTATTTGACAGTTGGTGGAGATAGAGAAGCGGGGACGAGAGGAGATATTAACGTACGTTATGGAGCGTTGAAGCACAAGTGCACAACATAAAATAAATTTTTCCAAGATTCTTTATCTATACCGAGGTCTAAAATCTAAATAGCATATGCATGAAAAGATGTTGAGCCAAAACATCGAATCTAGACGTGCCCCTCAATGCATGATAAAAATACAATTAATACATAATAAAGCACAAAGCATAACGAGACATAATACTCAAACTTTGAACATGAAGAACTGCTTAAGCGGATTTTTTAGAACACCGATGTATACAATTGAATATTTTACAAAGATAATACTAATCTCCTCCCATGTGAAGAGGAATCATTCTCCCCATCTATTATGTGTCAGCAGATAGGAAAAACACATCAACAGTGGGAACCAATTTTTGCTGATGTGTTCTCCCATCTCCTGACACTTGAGAGATAGGAAGAATAACTCCTCCCCACATTGTAAGGAAATCATAATTCTCTCCATCTGCTCACACATAACTGGGAGAAAGGTTCAAGCACCATCGATGGTGCCGTAATTACGGCACCATCGATGTCGTAATTACGGCACCATCGATGTCATTTTGGGGGTCGATTCGACCCCCATTTTGAAATTCGGGACCAGATCTAGAATCAACACGACAAAAATGTAATCAAAACTTTGACCGGCGGTCACAGCGCCTACGGAACCGCCGGAAAAAATTTGAAAAATTCCTTGCACTTCCCCTCGTCGTGCTGATTCTAGATCTGGTCCCGGATTTCAAAACGGGGATCGAATCGACCCCCAAAATGACATCGATGGTGCCGTAATCGATGGTGCTTGAACCTTTCTGTAACAAATGGGTAGAATACCTCCTTCCCGTCTACTGCCAATGGGAATCTAGTCACATCATAATTTTTTGAAATTTCTTGTTCTCTTAAAAAACACCGGCAATGTCATTGTTTTTGTCGGGGATGATAAGGTACCATCGATGGTGCCTTAGTTATGGCATCATCGATAACATTTTCGGGGGTCGATTTGACCCCCGTTTTGAAATCTGAGAACAGATCTGGAATCAGCACAATGATTGGGAGTTCCAGGAATTTTCCAGTGTTTAGAAAATCGGACCGGACCGGCCGGTTCAACCGTGAACCGGTCCAAAAACCGGTCCGGTTATGCCTTAAAACCGGGTATTAGAAAACCGGTCAATTGACCGGTTCAACCTGTTCAACCGGTGTTGAACCGGCCGGTTCAACCGGTTGAATCGGTTTTTCTAATTTTTTAAAATTATTTTTATAAATTTATTAGTTTTAATTTATTTTTTATATTTTTTAATTAAAAACGGTTCGACCCCGGTTCGACCGTTTGACCCTTGAACCGTTTGGCTTCTCCATTCACTGATCGGTTCGGTTTTCTAAACATTGGAATTTTCAATTTTTCCAATAATGGCCAGTTGGCTGATCAGTTTTAGCACTATTTTTGGTCCAAAAATAGTGCCAAAACTGGCCGATGTCACGCGTCATGGTGTCGCGAAAATTAAAACGAAACTCCTCTCGCCGCAGTCTTTGATTCTAAATCCAGTACCGGATTTAAGCAAAACGGACCATCAAATGCTCTCTGAGCGGACCATCGTTACAAACCGCTCGATGGTTTTGGAACGGTTCCGTTGTTTTTGTATCATATAATTCATTTTCTTTGAATAATCTGATAATTTTACTTCCATTCAGGATGGATGATGTAACTAGATTCTCGAAGTCTAGACTTTTCAAGCACCAACTCTATATATTATTTTAAAGTTTAATTTTTATCTCGAACATTTTGCCATTTCATGACAAACTAGTATAGCCCCCGTTAGTGTATGCGTATTTATGAGTATTTATGAGTTTTGATGTGAAATAAGAAAGAGAATGAGTGAGATTGACTTTGGGAAATAAATTTACACAAAATTTTTCTCTCTTCTTTTCAATTACACACACGCTTTCCAATACAATATTAACCGCATATTTTATACAGAATACCATACAGAGCAAAGTTATTCCCCTAAGAACAAGGCCTAATATGACTCCCAACATAGCAACTAACCATCACAACTGTCCATTCTCAATCCGACTTTCCCACAAATATTTCCATACAACGCAACTGGTCAGAATGCAGTCAGTGCCCATAATCCATATTGACCTGCGACAGTAAGCTTTCATCTTTCATTACCACTGCCAAAACAATCCAAAACGCGAAACACAACCTGAGCTGATAAAAGACATGACTTACAGTTTTTACATATCACCCCCACCCACCCACCCACCCACCCACCCACGCACCCAAAAAAAAGGACATTTAGAAGCTTTCCACGTATCCTGTTTTCTGTAAAAGGCCAATCTTTAACCTTAAAATATCCCAACAATAATCAGATCAAATTTCTTAGCATCAAATCAGAAGGGGCACTAATAACCAATACCAGCATCACTCCGTGATTTAGTTCCCATCAAACAGTCAAACCAGAAGACACCTTCCCCTAAATATATTAACAAGTTCATCAACAACATGCTCCAATCCTGAGAATAAAGGAAACATTTTTCCATTACTGCAGTATCTGTCTCAAATTCAAACGAACGATGGATACAGGTTCTGGACATTGACTAAACGCAACATACAAGTCTCCTCCAAATCCCTCAAATTCTCCAAAAACAAAGCACCATTTCTTGGCATCAAAACTAAGCTTTCCCCGAGAACAATGAAACTTCAAGCTTTGTCTCCGATATCCTCCCAAAAAGAACAGGAAAACAAGTCCTCAACTCTAGCATTATAGCATACTACAATGGCCGAACCTTTGAAGCTTCTGAGGATAGGAGCATAGGAGTAGAGGACAAAAAGTTACAAAAAAACTACTCTGCCAATGACTGATTCTCTTCATGAAAACAATAGTTTCCTAGGAAGCCATGAAACTTTAAACCTCTTTCTCGGATATCGATAAAAAATATTCAGGAAAACAGGTTCTCAACTCCACTATCATAACATATTGAAGGTATTGAAGCATTTGAGAAGAGCTGCCCGAGTGGATAAAAGAAAAGTTTTACCAAAACTACTTTGCCAAAAGCCAACAGATAAGACAAGTGTTGAACTCAAAAAATGGATGCCAACATCATCGATGATGTTGGAGTCCATTTTTCGATGTCAACAACAAGCTTAGTACACAAGCTGGGCAATTTTCCCACTCATTTTAACTAGTTACATGTTAAGAAAATTATTGCCTTCTTCTTTCATGAGTAAGTGAAACAACCTAAATCATTGATAGGGTGGTTTTCAAGCTGGAACCAGCAGGTAAACAGATAATTTGTATCCTGTTTCTGCTCAGTTTCTGAGGCAGCAAAGAAAGTTTTACTCTTATTAGCATTTCTATGGGTACATAGAAAGCAACATCACCCGCTACAAAAGAGATATTTGATCTATCTGAAAGAAATCATGGCCTAGTGTTTTGGGAAGAGACCAGCTTTGGGAACTGATAAACAAGAATGTTTAATCAGTGACATAACACTAAGGCCAAATGACGGAAAATGCATAAAAAAGTATTGAAGGTTAAAGTGTGGCCAGAACATCAAATACAGCCTTAAAGACTACAGAGGTGTTGCAGAACAGATTACAATCATGCAGGACCAATGTCACGATAGATGTGCTAAATGCACGTCTTATAAACACAAAATGTACAGCCAAATGTACAGCCAGCACCGTTCTTTCTTGCTAGTAAAAGAAATTATAAACCCTGGTTGGTAATATGGGTGTCATCAGCTGAAAATTAATTGGAAAAAACACAGAGGAATCAAGAACATTATTCTCACCATAAATACAATATTCCTGTCTTTTTGCCTGTTTTCATGTCTTTTGAACTTAGTCACAATCTCACAGATTCCCCACCATGATCAACCCAGAAAATTTAACTGCATTAGACCCTGGAAACAACACCAAACTTTGTTGGAAGGAATGAACACTCCCGTTCGAGAGCAAGAAATGCGCAAGAATAAACAAGATAACCATAATATTGCAATAATAACACACTGATCACCATTATTAACAGTAACATGAAATTAAAGTTGACGGCAACTTGGATCACCAACGTAGTTCAAATAAATAGTCACACATCAATTAACCCTACCCATATACCCAAAAGTTTGAAAAATACCCTTACTATAGCGCTAGCAGCAATACTAGCAAAGAATACTAACCTGACAAGAGTATTTTTAACTTTCCCCTATAAAAGCACAACTTTAATCACAAAATTGGCTTCAGTTCCTGAAGTGGTAAATAAGAATTGAGATTTCCCCACAATCGAATATGATAACTAAAACAGCATACAGAGTAAATATTAACGATTTATATCCACATAATAAGAAAAAAAAATTGGCATACTATTCACAACATAAAACCATGGGACAAACGACTAGATCAACAAACACCCGCAAAAGCAAGTCGTTCACAAGATGATTATTATTGAAAATCTCCACAGTAGTCACAAAACAACTGTAAAACATCAACAATACTAGTATGATAATACAGAGAGAACAATAACAGGAGAAGCAAATTCACTTCTTCAAACTGCCACGAACGCCAGGCTTGGGCTTGGGGTCAGAGGGGCCGGAGGCATGGAGGTTGTTGATCTTGGTCTCATCGAATGGGATCTTTGGATGGCGAGCTTCGTGGTGAATCTGCATAGATTTGACGTCGGGTGCAGTGACCTTGCAGAGAGGACACTCGAGCTTAGCATGACCGCCCTTTTCCTGACCGGTGCGATCAGCTAGCCCCGCCTTACCTCCTCCGCGGTTGGTGGTTGCAGCATCCAATTTAGCTGCTAATTCCTTGGCGGTGTGCTTCTTCGGCTTCGCCTTTCCGGTCATGTTTCCGAGCTTATCGCTGATTACCGGTGAGCTCCTGTTCAACGGGGATTGCGACAGAGATCTAATGAAACCCTAGCGTAGATATGAGTCTAATATATATCGAGCAATTTACGCCCCTTCTCCTTCTCTGTATTATTATTATTATTATTATTATTATTATTATTATTATTATTATTATTATTATAAGTAGAGAGGCTCTGCTTACACCTCAATTTTTAATCGCTTGCATCCACTTTTTTTCAATACCGAATATGCCCCTTTTTCCCCCTATGGTCGAACACACAATGGGAGCATCGGCCAAAAATGACTGACCATGCTTTTGGATGCTCTGCAGTTTTTGGCCGAGCATCCTTGAGAATGCTTGACCAAACGTGGCCGAGCATCCTTAGGAATGTTTGGCCATATTTGGCCTTTGTTTTAATTTTTTTAAAATTGTTTATGTCATTAGTTTATATTTAATAATAATATGATAATAATATTAATTATTTGTTCATGTAAAAAAACTAATAGCTTCTAAAAAAATACGTCGTAGACAAGATTCCAATGAAGAACAAAGATATCACAGAGATCTTAATGAAAAATAAAACTATGATGATTTATGATGTTTTAAAAATTATTGTGTTTCATAATAATTAAATATAAAAATTATATGAAAATAATTATATTTAATTAATATTAATTACAATAATTTTTAGAGTTACAATTTATTAATATGGATAAATAATTATTACTATTAAATATAAATGATTATCTTAATTATAATTATAATAATAATTATTATTATTATTATTATTATTTATTTGGAGAAGGGACATGGGTGAGAATAGAAGTCGGGCGGTGTTTGTAATTCGATTGAAAGGTACCAATGCACCTACCCAAGTAATTTCAAATAATTTATATTATTAACACGTGATTATTATCAAAAATAAATTAATTATATCATGAATTTAAAAAAAAAAAGAAGAAGAAAGAGAGAAACATCATCCAAACATGGCCTTGTGAAAAGGCCATGTTTTGGCCGACAATCACCATGGGCACTCGGCCAAGGCTGGCCGAGTGTCCATGCATGTTGGATACTCGGCCGTCATTGGCAGAGTGTCCTTCATGGATATTCGGCCATGAACGGCCGATGCTCCACTTGCTTCCTCGGTTACCCACAGTCGACGTTCCACTTGCTTCCTTGTTCACCTGCAGCAGACTAATCAGGGTATATCCGTCTCCTTGACTAAATTGTGGGTATAAGGATTAAAAAAGTGGGGTGGTTAGCGTGACTCTTATTATTATTATTATTATTATTATTATTATTATTATTATTATTATTATTATTATCTTTTCTTTTCTTTTAAGAGAACTTACAATTTGGAATAAGAGTGATGGGGGCTTATTATCCCGTTAGTCAATTCTTTTTATTACTTTTTTATTCATTCTTTCTTTATCCTAAATTAATCGCATCCATATATTTCATTACATCCACAAATCTTCACCATTCAACTCCAATCATTCTCTTTCATCTTTTACATTAAAAATTTTAAAAACTATTATAATTTATTTCCTATCACCCTTTTATATTTTATGTCGCTACAAATTGAAAATTTGCTTATAATCTTTTTACAAATCAGAATTTATTGTCAAATTTCATGCAAGATCATCAGTTCATCTATTTTCACTAATAACACTTTCATGTGTTACACATTTGCCTCGTAAGATTTCTTAAAAAATAAAAAGGGTAAAAAAAACAAGTAATGATCCTTCTTATGGGCCCCTCGAGAAAAATAATATTCCACCCAGTGGCTTACACTTGTGAATCATGATCTCTTCCCTTCAAATATAGGTAAGCTTTCATGGCTTTGAATATGTTCAATTTTCTGATTTGTGATTTTAGTCTTGTTTTAATGTTGTTGAAGTAGTTGTTTCTAATCAAAATAGTACTTTTTTCATATTTTCCTAATCATCAAAAGAGTGATGAACAATTATATATATAGCCATCAATGTCCACGCTCTTTTCTATTAAGATCAACGGTCTGGCAAAAGTTGTTGCAGAATAACGCCTTTCAAATTGCAAACCAAACCAGGCTCCTCTCCTTCCAGAATTGGGTAGTCAATTGGGCTAAGTTATGTGGCCCGAGTTCCCCCTTTACAGACTTAGCCCCTGTTCTTCTACTTATTTTTACACGTTTTTACACATTTTTACACATTTTTTTGACACCATTAATTCTCTCTCCTATTTCACATCCACATATCTCGTGGGACTTACCTATACTACACAAATCTCTACCATTCAATTTCACTCATTCTCTCTCCTATATCATATAAAAATACATAAAAATCCATTTTTACACACATCATAACACCCTTATAAACGGCGGGCTTAAAAAATGGGCCAAAACTATTTCTTTTCTGGGCTGCCGCTTGCGGCTGGGATGGACTTGGGTCATGACCATCTAAGCATTTGCTATTTTTAAACCCACCCCCCCCCCCCCCCCACCCCGAAAAAAAAAAAATCGTTTCTCTAATTATTATTTTCTGATTTCTTTGAAAAAATTTTTATGTCAGTTTTTTTAAAAAAAAATCTCTGCCAAACGTACTCTGAGATAGTTCAATAATAAATTAATAATCATCCACTAAATGTAATATGATTTTGAAATGTGTAACACATCATCACATTAAAACCAATAGCTTTAATTATGAGATGGATCCCATACAATCACACAAATAACAGTAGTACTAATTAAGCAAAATACACAACAGTGTGACAAATGAGTCGCAAACAAGCAATGTGTTTATACATTTAAATTCAAATACACATACATTCTATCGACCATGATTCATCGTGACGGATCGATCAGAAAGATTGCTGCATGTGGTTTTGCAATGAAGTCTTAATTTTAGGTGTATCAGTATGGCCTTCATTTGTAGTAGCCATTGGAAGCTGATCACATGGCATATGCAGATTGAAATTCTGAGGAAGATCAAGCAATGGGTCATGATCATGTGGTTGATCAGTGAGATTATCCCATCCCTTTGACAGGATTGAGGTTGCACATCCATCTAGCCCGATGTGTGTCACGTGCTTAATATCGGTCGGGTATCCTATTTCCATTCCCATTTCTCCGTCTTCCATCTCATCCTTCTCGACTGAAAAATAATGTCACGTGTTAGTTTAGGCTCATGGAATTGATCCCACTATAATGTGGTCACTATTATCATAGATAAAATATCGAAATTTTAAAATTTGAGAAAAGACATAGCATCGATTACTGGGTAAATCATGTATCCTGTATGTGTGTGGGGTCTATGGTGGATTCCATACCCATACAGCAAACTGGATTGTACAGAAAAATGGATCATATTTACAGCATTAGAATATGAATGATGATAGGTAAATTGATTACCAAATATACTAGAGAAGTTTTTGAAATTCTTGAAAAGCTTTTGAACCCTAGGGAGGGTCAAGAGGCTTAAAGGGCTCTTCATATTTTCAACCGATAAGTTCTCATCTTCTTCATATTCGTCGTCTTCTTCCTCCTTTATGATCTCATGATCATTAAGTCCTATACAAACAAGACGCAACAAAAAAAAGGTCTAAGAGATTGATGCATGAATATGTGAGATCGCGTTGATGAGAAAGATCAAAATCAGAGAAAAAATAAGAATAACGTACTTGTGGGAGTTTCATTAGGGTCGAGCTTAGATCGTTTAGGCTGTGGAGCGCCAACCGCGATGCTAGATTCAGAAACACAGCCCAATGTGAAGGGAAGAAGAACAAATCTTTCCATTCGATCTCTCATTTCTTTAAAGTTGTGCGTAAAAGATCACGAAGAAAATGGAGGTTGGGAAGAGAAAGGGCAGTTAGTGGCTAGCTTATGCTGTTGAGCAACAAAAATCAATAGGTGGGTGGAATCTAGGAATGAGATTGATGTTATAATGTGTATGTTACTATATAGCTGCATGCCTTTGGCACTAAGCTAGAATAATACTTTAGTATTGATAGTCAATTTCCACTAAGTAAGGAATAAGGATGTTTGTATTAACATATGTATTTTGCACTCTATAAATCAATTAGGTAAAAGTTGCTAATTAATCAAGTATTGATGTAGACATATGGAGAAGATCTCTCTCTCTCTGTTAGTTGAAGATGGAGAGCATGCAGTAGGGTCCTCTATGCACTCTTGAAGGAGAAGGAAGAAGTATATATATCTTCCACTAGCTAGCTAGTGCTCCATATATAGTCTATTTTATGTGGATTTAATTTTCTTCACTTTGTTGAATAAACTTCGGTTAGACTCCACCAAATACGAGTGTGTATCAAGCAACCCTCTTCATGATTACAAGTCAATGCAGCTATAGGCATTCACTTGTGCGTTTCTTTGTCATAAAGGGAAACCCAATAAATAAATAAATAAATAAATAGATAAATTAAACAAAAAATAAACCAATAAAAATTGAAGTTTTAACTAAATATGGTTATGTGACTACCATGCAACCAAGAACTAAAATCCGATAAAATATTTGTTTTATCTGATTAACGGTAGTGTCTAATTTAATTCTTGTAAACAATCTAATTAGTGTAATGTTTATGCCGAGGATGAATTTGTTAGTAGTAGTGTAAAATTAGCCCTTTGTATATAGTATAAAATACATGTTTTTATATATTGACAAAATTGACTAAAATGATCGACACGATACATATTTTTAGTGCCTTTAGTAGGTGCTGAGTAATAAAATATCAAATGTGTACTCTTCATAATTCTCAAAGTAAAAGAAAAAATCATTATCACAATCATAATAAAACAAAAAAGCATGAGGATTGGTGGATCGCAGATGAGTGCTGACCTAAAGCTAATTGAAAGATGATAAACCATGTTGATGATCCCTCATTTAGATCTAATTATTGTTTGATAGGGCGTACACACTTTTAAAATAGTACACAGGGTATCCTCTTTTGAGGCATGATGTGAATTTTTTAGATATATATAGTTAGCGTATGTGTAGAGAATTTAAAATTTTACATTGGATTGGACTGAACTTAATAATGTAATAAATTTTACATACATATAAAAAGAGAATTTGTCACATTAAAGTTGTGATTGATTTAATTTGTTTTAAATCATAAAAATTATTTCAAACTAAATAATCCCTTTAGTGCATGTGTCAATAATGTAAAGTAACAACTCAAAATTTAAACATGATATTTAACATCAATAATCTAACTCATGTCAGTATTTATACATGCGCTTATAATTTTTTTTTGAAGTACACGTCTTTATAAGTAGAGCAAAGAATTCATAAATTTTTGTGTTTCCTATAGTAATATGTCAGTGATAGCTAGAGATAAAACGATATATTACATATACAACATTAAGTCGTTAACACACACATGAAATGGTTGAAATAGGGAAACAATTATATTCATCCAATCGGAATTGCTTGATCTAGTCAATGATAAGAAAAATGAAAGAAGTTATTACAATTTAGTTGCTTATACTAGGGATGATGTTATCACTTTTAATTTGGAGCCCAACTGAAGTTGGATTGGATAAACCCTAATAGCTTGTTTGATGCAATTTAAAATAAAAATTATTTTTTCAATTATCATTTCAATAATTCATTTGACTAATTGGACAATTTTTTTATTTTTTGTATCGATCAATTTTCTTTACTTTTCAATTACACATCTGATAATTTATTTTTCTTATTTTTTCTTTTCTAAAATCTCTATCAAACACGTACACTACATATATTTAAATTGAGACCATTAATAAAAATAATAATAAAAAAGTTGAAGCAACAAAATTTGGGCCAATTTAATTCCTATCTGGACCCAACTACAGCTCTAATATTTCAACTTCAAAATGCAAATATCCAAATTACCCCTAAATAATTTCCAGAGTCTTGAATATATAGTAACTAAAAGACAAAAAAGTGATTGTTGTCAAACTCGAGATTCGGTCTGCGGATTGACGAGCTGTAAACATCATTGTAAAGCACTTAGCACCAATTACGTGATGATATCAAGAAATGGCATATTGGATCAAAATCAAAGCTTAAATTGAATGGGTAATTATATTGATACTATAAATATTTATAACTACAAGTTTGCACTGGACTACATTATAAAGATACCCCTAAATCATATTTTTATAGTTACACCACAAACTGCTTTACAAAAATGATCTAATCTAATTAAATAAAAAATAAGAAGAAGGTACAAAAAAGGTGTAACCACCGCCCCCGGCCCTCCTTCCTATAACCTGTGAAAAATTTTAATAAGATCATTTTCCATAATGAATTGAATTAATGAAATATTGAGACTTTGAGCTTTTATATAATTGGAGAAAATTTGTTGGAATTTTTAACAGGAAATCATTATTTACGCTGTTGATTCCTTAAAGCATTGAACAATTAAAAAAGATGTCGTTGATTTATGTTGATTTATTCGAACGACGTGTTAGATGTGTGGCTGAAAATTAGAGAAAATATATTAAAAAAATATAAACTAATTATATGAGTGGTTGAAAATGATGAGAGAAAAAAATTAATGCAAGTTAGTAGAAAAAGATGGTGTATAGAATAAGCCCATAGTATTGTTTTGGAGAGCAATGTTGATGATCCTAGAAAAAACACAAACTTGTGTGTGATAGGATGGTAATTTTTATGTGTTTTTATGTGAAAGAGTAGAGAGAATGAGTAGAGTTGAATGATAAAGATTTTAGATTTGTATAATATATATAGGTGCTATGAAATATATGGATGTGATTGCCTTGACAAAAAAAAAAGATAAAAATGTGGACATATTTGGAAAATGTGTAGCCTATCACGGGCAAAAGGATACAAGAGCGGCGGGGGGAGAGGAGGGTGGGGGCGAATGAAGAACCGGGAAAATTCGTATGTGGGTGTGGAGAAGAATTAGAAAACCAATTGAAAAGATTATTTTGTGTCAATAAATATTTGGACGACGAAGTAATTTTGCTTGAGGGCATTTTAGGTAAATGGAATAATTATTAAATTTGAGGTGTGCAAAATAAAAAGTGTTGTAACGCCCCGCCCCCGTAACACATATAACATATGTACATAAACACATGGCAGCGGATGGAGGGAGCGCTACTCGTGCACATAAATTTCAAAACCCTTCGCGTGGCTCTTGGATCGTCTGATTCCTTTTCCCATTCACACACCAACATCACATACTGTAGGACCCTTCGCCAACTCCCGCATACATAAACTACAAAACATAAACATAAACACATAGTGAGTCATAATGACCCAGTGAATAATGAATGCAATGCAGTGCGTGAAATGCACGTGACATTCTTTTCTTTCTTTCTTTGGGCCCTAGTTGCGAATCATGTGAATACGTTATCATCATCATATCATAGGCCGTCCCCCAAAGGTTCTTTTACGCTTTGGGGCGCCGGACCGTCGTCTAAAGAGTTCTTTACTCTTAGACCGCCCATCACATCTCTAGGCCGTCACCCAAGGGTTCTTTTACCCGTTAGGCCGCCGCCACCTAAGGGTTCTTTTACCCGTTAGGCCGCCACATCATCATCAAGCGCATTGTAAACACATGATAGGCAACTACATTCTACATACATGCTCGTGTCATACATCATGCATGCTTTACCTGATAATCGTACATATACATACATGGCATTCATACATTCATAAGCCGTCCCCCAAGGGTTCTTTTACTCTTGGGGCGCTACACTCGTCATATCATACGCATTCCATTTCTTGAACATCATATAACATGCATTGACATCACATGAAACACATAAACTCTACTTTCTTGTCTCACTACATGTTCATTAACATAACTAGTTTCCTTTACATAGATCCTTAGCCCATAGGACTTGACATAAAGGTCATATAAGTCACAAAATCATGTCCACATCATTCCATTATCATCACCTAATCATCACATATGCATAACACAACCCAAAGGAACCCTAGCATGCTTGTAGGCTTGATACTCATCATAACTATCATCATAGGCATACATAAACATACATATACTTCATAAATGCATACTATATCAAAGATACATCCATTACTCACCATGTACTTGCAAGATCATCAAGCATTGACATCCCAAAGCTTCCTCCTCTTCTTCCTCTTCCTTCCTCTTTCTTCCTTCTTCTTGTAATCATAGATTACACAAACATTACATAGCTCATATATGGAGTGGGAGATGATTCCATAGGTTCATGAGAGACTTGGAAGGATTTTGGGAGCTTTGGAACCGAGTTTGGGTGTTCAAATGTCAAGAAATGGCTAGAATCTTCTAAAATAACACTTCTGCCGACTTAAAATTACGGCCGTAACTTACACATTTACTGGCCAGAACCCACTTACTACCAGAATAACACCATAACCTTACTGGTAGAACCTTATTAATCTGGTAGTATCATACCATCATACGGCCGTAATAAACTCTCTGTAAATCTCAGATTTCATCTTCTTGGCTTACGGTCAGAACTTCCATTCCTTACGGCCGTAACTCCAACCATACGGCCGTATCTTCAGATCATACGACCGTAATTTGCTCTCTGAAACTTTTGGACATTTTCCACTGTTCACAATTTACGGCCGTAACATTCGACCCTTACAGTAGTAACTCGACATTTACGTAGTAATCCTTACATTTACTGGCCGTAACTGCAGGTCTATTTGAAATTTTCCGCTTTCCTTATTTCGACGACCGTTTCGACTCCCGACATGTCTCATACATTCCCAAACATTTCATGAATACATCATACACATATACATTATGTCGGGTCGACTTTGAGCGAGGCATTACAAGTGTGGGGTATATATATTTAATAACCTACACGGAATTTAAAAAATAAAACTCACAAAGATATAACATACACGTACATAATGCTAAGGCCACAAACGATACACGGTACGGTACAACTCTCTAAGGGCTTGTTTTGGTGTATGTATATACATTAAATTTGATATACATACTTTTTCTCTCCCATTATTTTTAACCGTCCATACATTGATTTCACAATTTTATTTTTTTTTATATTTCCATACCTCTTCTTTACTTTTCAAACACATTTTTACAATTTAATTTTTCAATGATTCATATCAAATTACATACCATAAAAGTGAGGAACTGTGTGACTGTGTACCGATGGAAGCATATAGAATTATGGATACATATTTTGCTAGATGCTAATGCAGATAATGCAAGGCAGAAATGGGTGAAAGCTCAAAGACAAACTAGGGGCCGGATGAAGAATCCAATTTTTCCCTTAAATACGTAGTTTCTTGGATACAAAGCGATCATACCCTGTATAGAATAAGAAGAGTGTGTAGGAGGAGAAAAAGGCAATGAAGTAGAGTACTTCCCCATAACCATCTTCTCCTTGAGAAGGTGAGGGAAGAAAAAGGCGGGAATTGGGAGGGAGAAAACTAATGAAAATACGTCATTTTTCATACAAGAACGTTGCAAGTATCAGCATGTGTCTAAAAAGTAGTGATATATGTTATTAAAGTAAAATTAAAAAAAAAAGAAGTGTGTTTGAAGTCAATGAAATGGCAACATGTGCTTAGAGTGGTCTTCCTCAATGACGTAGTACATAGTTATGCGTACTAATACTTTTAGAAGAATAAAAGTAGATTTTTAGTTACGTTATAACTTGAGTAAAAATGGTTATTTTCTGGAATTTCCGATGTTTCTTGCATTCCAACGGATTGAGGTGAGTCCGTGAGTATATATGTTTAGAACTTCTGAGCTATTACGAAGTCATGTTATCCTCACTACAAGAAATTTTGCGTTTAGTGACAAAAAATTTAGTTATACAGGTAATTTCCAAGATGGCTTGATTAGAGAGGGGTTGGCAGAAAGATTCTAAAGCAAAATTTTCTATCGTTAACAATAAATTTTGTGTACAATACATAGTTCTTGTTTGGAGATTCATTGAACCACAAAACGATGTTCGACTATGTCCAAATAATCTCTCCCCACTAGGGAGAAAATGGAAATGATGGGATTACCCCCGATGGTTATTTTCTGGAATTTCCGGGGTTTCTTGCATTCCAACGGATTGAGGTGAGTCCGTGAGTATATATGTTTAGAACTTCTGAGCTATTACGAAGTCATCTTATCCTCACTACAAGAAATTTTGCGTTTAGTGACAAAAAATTTAGTTATACAGGTAATTTCCTAGATGGCTTGATTAGAGAGGGGTTGGCAGAAAGATTCTAAAGCAAAATTTTCTATCGTTAACAATAAATTTTGTGTACAATACGTAGTTCTTGTTTGGAGATTCATTGAACCACAAAACGATGTTCGACTATGTCCAAATAATCTCTCCCCACTAGGGAGAAAATGGAAATGATGGGATTACCCCTGATAGGCGAAATGACAGGAGAAAAGTTTTCCATCTGCAAGGCAAAATAACAGTTTTGCTCTCTTACACACTAGTGTGTAGGAGAAGCCATGCACACTCGCGTTCAAAAATTCGTACGGGGGCAATTATATATTATTTATCTCACTTATCGTATATTCAAAAAAAAATTTTTAATTAAAATTTTTTTTTTAGATGACGTGGCGCTCTCATAGGGCGCCACATCATGGAATGTACACACACTAGAGCACCAACGGGCAAAATAATAGAATCGCCTCTTGTTAGGCGAAATGACCGGATTGCCTTCCATAAGCAAAATGATGAAATTGTATGCCAACCGGATACACACATAAGAAATTATCATTAATGTGAGTATGTTGGGCAAAATTTTATTAAATAATTGTGGTACAAATTTATGTAACTTTAATAGCATATACTCTCTCAGTCCTATAAAGATAAACTTATTTTCCTTTCTCATTCGTCCAAAAATATAGATTATTTTATATTTATATTTATTTAATTTCTTCATTTTTTCTAGTATGCACTTACTCCCTCCACTAGTGCAGAATTGACAGTGGGTGTCGCCCATTGGATGGCGGTTCTATGTAGAAACGCCACTCAAAAATAACGGGCGACGGTTGTTAAAGAAAAACCGTCACCCAAAATATATATATATTTTTTAAAAATCATTTTTAACTTTAGGTGGCGGTTCTTACAAAAAACCGCCACCCTTTTTAAAATAACGGGTGGCGATTCATACCAAAGAACCGCCACCCAAAATTAAAAATAATTTCCTTTAATTAAAAAAATATATTTTATTTTTTGGGTGGCGGTTTTTATTGGACAACCGCCACCCAATATCAAATCTACTAATTAATTAGCTTGTCTCGAACGCGTTCTCTATCTCTCCTTTCTCTCTTTCTCTCACACACAATATTCTCTATCTCCATTCTCTCTCTAAATACTCTACGTCCATTCTTGAGAAATTCTTGAGAAAAATTCTCTCTCACAAACATTCTCTATCTCCCCCTTCTCTCTATCTCCATTCTTGAGAAATTCGTTCAAAACAAGGAAACCCACAACTTTGAATAGAGTTGTTTTGAGATTTGTTAGGTGGGGAATTGGAGGAAACACCATTTTTCGAGCTTTTTGATTCTTTGTTTTCAGAAAATGAGGTATTCAAACATAGTACAAATGTCTTCTTCCCATTATCGGCTCACTTCGTCTTCAGATCTGCAATTGTTCAAGGATTGCGTGGTGATTTCGTCTTCAGATCTACAATTGTTCAAGGATTACGTGGTGATATGCAACAGATCTGCTATGTAACGCATCCAGATCTCCCTTCAAGTGTGTGTGTATGTTGTGTATACAACCATATATGCAGAGAGAGAGAGAGAATATGGGAATCCAAATCGTACTGAAATTGGAGCAAAAAAATAGCGATTGTTCTGTCCTCGTGTTTATTTGCAGAGATTCTTCTTGCCAAATCTTATCCTGATGATATATGCAACATCTTAATTTTAGCTTGATTGTTTTACTGATTTAAGTTTATAGGATTGTAATTCTTCATTGTGTCTTCAATTTTTGTATATTTACGTTAGGTTTATAAGATTGTAATTCTTGATTGTGTATTCAATTTTTGATTGATATTAGGCGATTTAAATTGCAGATCCCCAATTGACATTAATTCCTGTATATTTGCTGAATATTGATGAAGATATTGAGTATGCAAATTGCAGATCCCCAATTACTACCCTATTTTTTTTATTTTAAAAATTGTATTAGGTGGCGGTTCTATACTAGAGAACCGCCACCCTTGGTTTTTTTTTTTTAAGAAAAATTTTGAAAACGGGTGGCGGTTGTTTTTGAAAAACAACCGCCACCTATTGTGTTTTGGGTGGCGTTTTTGGAATCGCCACCCATTATGATGACATTGGGTGTCGCCACTTTGGGTGACGTTTTAAAAACCGCCACCCACTCATCTTTACAACCGCCACCCTTTCCCCTTTTTGTACTAGTGCTCTGTCCCACAACGATAGGCCTAGTTCTTTCTTTTTTTTGGATGTCCCAAATTATAGTCCAATTGCCATAATGATAGTGTGTTTACTTTTTTCTTTTTCTATTATACCCTTAGTTATAAATATGGCCTAGCAAATGACTTTTCGTATCCCCACTAAAATTGTCTTGAAAATATTAATTGATCATTGATATAGTCTTTAATTAAATATTGGTACACTAGGAATAATAAGTGTTTTTTTTTCTTTTTCCAATTACGTTGAGGCCTTAATCTTTTGGTCACAAAGTTATATGTATGCAATTTCGTATAACTACACATACACATACACATTTTTCAATATAATATTAACCATACATTTTACAGAATTTTGTGCATATCAATTTTATCACCAATCAAACACACCTTGAATGTAATTTTTTAATTTGTGTAAAATAATAAGTGAGTTTATCTTTGTGCGACAGAGGAAGTATATACTCCCTCCGTCCCACAAAGATAGGTTTGGTTACTATTTTCGTCTGTCCCAAAAAATAGTCTACTTTCCATATTAAACATGCCTTTAGTTTTTCATTTCCATAGATGTCCCATATTAATATACTTTGGTATTACTCCACGTCAATTATTTATGCATAACAATTAATGGTCGGTATATATGGAAAAATAAGGTAAAATTTAATGTTTTAACTAAGTTAACCATTATTTTCTTAATCTGTGTGGAAATAACTATAAGACTATTTTTTTAGGACGGAGTGAGTAATATGTATTGTTATTAGTGAAAAATATATTGTCGTTATTTAATGTAGGAGTATAATTGAAAAAATATAACTAAAATTTACTTTTTCATGTATAAATATAATTTTTTAATTCTCGTGAAAGTCAAACTAGATATATTTTTATTTTGACGGAGAGAGCATTAGGAATCGTGTATCCATAAAAAGTTTATTTCCTTTCATAAGGTGGTAAATTGGGAAATGATTAACCTTGCAATTGCTACTTGCATATCATTTGAAGTCTTGAAGATAGCACAATGAGATCGTGTGTGTTGAAACAAGTATTCAATTGGTCAGACGCAAACCACTTGGTGCCGATGCCATGTGTGTAAGTAAGAAATAATAACTAATCGATAAAGTATCAATAAACTAATCCTAGGAATTTTGTGAAATTCCGCTCGCGTATTTAGCGACCAAAAGTTAGGGCTTGTTAGGTTCATGAGTAAGAAAAAAAAAATTTATCTATCATTTTTTTAACCACACATATATTCTCCAATACAATATTAACCACACATTTTCTACGGAATATTGTGCCCAATAAATTACCAACCAACCAAATAAGCTCTTAATGAGTTTATGGTTTTAGTTTGCTATTAGGAGTACCACTTGTAACCAGTGTTTCCAAAAAGCGCGAAGCGTGACGAAGTGTAAAGTATAAGTTTCAATTTTAAACACGCTTAAGTTGACGATGTGTGATAAAAGTACGGTCAAAAGGCAATAAAGCGTGAGCCGTGGCGAAATGTGGGGTATAAGCTTCAAACTTAAGTGAGCACCGAAGCGCACTTTTTAGAATAGAGCTTGAAACTAAATAAAACAATGCTCACAATTTGGAAATGGGAGGTGTAGTCACCAATTCAGGGGCGAAGTTAGGAGTTTAAAGTCTACTCTCACAATTTGGAAGTGGAAGGCGTAGTCACCAAATAGGGGCGAAGTTAGGAGTTTAAAGTCTACTGTGCCGACAATTAATTTTATTGAGTTGCATTATAAAACTTTTTATTTTCCCTTAAATTTCTTCGTATTTTTTTTTCAAAAAATGAGGTGGGCCAGCGGCTAGTTTGGCCCACCTTTGACTATGCCTCTTCATCATTAGAACGTCTTAATTAAGTTTTCAAAAATTATATTCCTTTTATTCATTTGTAAATGTAAGAATCGATCATATACAAGCGCGATTGGATTTTGATATTAGAGATGCAAAAATAAATTCAACATTCCATTAGGCCCAACATGTATTCAATGCATAGAAAAAGCAATCGTTCATTATTTTATTTTATTCTTAAAAAAAAAATTATTCAATTATAGCATCCAAAGAGAGAACATTAAAAATAAAAGTTGGGGATTGTCAATCCACTCTATGAAGTCAGGCAAAGAACGAACCATCCTAGTGAGCTTGTGAGCTGCTTGGTTCGCAAACCTCCTAATACAAGAGAATCTTATATCTCTTAATTTAAAAGTAGGAGAATAACGATCTTCAATTAACAGCCCAAAAAAATAATTTATTATAAGTAACAAAATAAAGCAAAAGAACTCACATCAACTTTCATCAATGTATGCACGCACAAGTTTGGACGATGATAGGGAATTAGGGCGAATCACATAAGTTCCGGCAAGTAAACATACAAGCATTAATGCGACAATAATAAATAAAGTACTCACAAACGAAAATATACATAACAATAAACATGATTTTCACTGAAATAAATTTACATACCAATTGGAGCTTCAACATTTGGGTCTCCCAACTCATCAAATCCCACATAAACACAACTAATCAAGTCCTACATGAACATGAGTTTAGAGGGTGATATGATTGAATTTTTTTATAGTTTTCTTTTATAGATTTTTATGTAAAAAAGGAGAAAGAATGAGTGAAATTGAATGGTGGAGATTGTTTAGTACATATAGATATGTAAATGTGATTAATTTAATTAAAAAAATAAATAAAAATAGATAAACAGTGGAAAAAAGTAATAAAAGTCAAAGGCTACCACCCCTAATTTCTCACCGTTAAATAATACTACTAGTAAAGTTGAAAACAGTTTGCCCAATTTACCCTTAATTATTAATTGATTAGGAGATAGTTATTGTTCGAGCATTGCGTTGTCAAACAAACTCAAAATTTCCACAACATCAAAACCCTTGCTTCGATCCGCTGGTTCACTCTCACTCGTTCACCATCGCTTCCACTGCACCTTTCTCCGTTCTAACCCTCAAGCGACAAGGAAGAACAGTTACTCTATGGCGGACGACATCGCTGACACGGTTGAAGCTGGAGAAGAAAAGCAGGAAATTCAGGCCAAGATAGAGGTCGCTATGCGTTCTCGCATTCAATACTTCAAAGAGCAATCCGAGTACGTATGCTTTTTCGGATTAGCTTATAACATAGTCGAGCTGTCTGCTTTGTTAGATACGTATATGTTTATTCACATTTTGTTTGATTCATTAAGTATTGTGGTGAATAAATTTCAGTTCATTAACATTGGCAAGTGTGAGGAGATTATTAGAGAAGGACTTGGGGCTTGACAAGAACTCGTTGGATGTTCACAAGAGATTCATTAGCCAGTTCTTGGAGAAGGTAACTTGTCTAGTTTTCGGTTTCTGGAAGAATTTGGTCTTCTTTCAAGTTTTTAACAGCTACGGACAACTTTTAAAGCATTGTGCATTGATTGAGTAGAAATGTTATCTTTAAGCAGACAGAGAATTTTCATGTTTCATTTCAGCTTCTGAATTGTTGGAGGGTTATAAGAGGTTTGGATTATGATTGGAAGAAACTGCTTCCCCTGCCTTCTTTTCATTTAAAAGAGCATTTTTACCCTAAAAATAAAAAATTAAATTGCTGACTAAATAATAGCCGCAACTAATAATTGCACGTGCGCTTCAGCTAGTTGTGTAACCAAAACAATTGAATTTAACAAACCCAATATCCGTTCTGATGGCAGATGATAGATAACATAAATGGGTGCAGGTTTCAGTAGAAATCTGTCTGGGTCCCCTTGCCATAGTTCAATTCCTTGCACTGTAGGCATCTCTCCTTTTCTTCCCAGTTGGTAGTTTTTCTAGTAGCTTTTGTTATTTTATTTCCAGTTGAACTCTACAATCATTGGCGTTTGAATTTAGACATACCCATCAGTCCATATGTAGTTTTGGTTTTTGTGCTAGAGTAGAACGCTATTGGTATTTCTATATAAAATTTTAAATGGTCAGAAGGAACATACATGTTTTGTCAAAGAAGCGGGGAATAGCCCCATAGGTCTGAGTATTGATGCAACAAAAGAGAATAAATTTTAGAGATGATCATTGGATTGCCGCCAGCCCTCCTCATACATGCACACACACACACACACACACACACATGTACACTCTTCATTTAGGGAGCCCCTTATCTTTAATTAAGTACGACGATATGATATATGAATTCATGGGTGAATAATAAATGCAATTTAAACTTTAATACTCTTGTGTGTCAATGATTAATGCACCTTCACATGTGGTGCGTAGCATCCGATGACTCATTAACATTTTCTACTTTTCAACCATTCGTTCTCCAAAAAAACCATTTCCCTTTAAAAGCCACCTGTGTCACACATGCACATGTACACACACGTCTTGGCTGATTTCTTGATCTCACAGGACAAGACCGTGTCCTAGTTTTCCATGTTAAACCAGCAGGCTCCGTCTGGGTGTTAACAATATCAATATTGACATCGTAACATCTGGGATGGTAAAACAAGGAAAAGAACAGAAGTCCCCATCATTAAGCATGTCTCGGGTCCATCGAGTTAATTATTTTTTCACCACCGAAGTTAGGGTTCATGTTCACTATGCCTTTATCAAATCACTTGTGGGTTTAGTCGTAAAATATATATGATCTATTTGCCTAGCTATCTGTTGTCTTTAATTTTGTTGGAGGACTTTACACCTATTTTAATGTTCTGTTCTAATTGTTAGCAAATGGAAGGTGCTGATGATGATGACTCTAAAACGGAGGTGGAGAATGTGGAGAAAGATGCCCAGTTAAATGAGAAGGAAGTGGGCGAATCTCCTCCAGAGCACAAAACAAAGAAAGCTGCAAATGATGCTAGAAATGGAGATGAGGAAATACTGGAGGACTCTCCTGTAATGGGCCTCTTAGACAGCAAATCTGAGGTGGACAATCAAGGCTCTGTAATTAGTGAAAGCAGGATTAAGAAGGCCATCTGGGATAGAGCTGACCATTTCTTGGCTAATTCGGCGTATGTTCTTGCCCTGAGCTCATATTGTTATTATCTGCAATCCCTTCTTCTACCCCAATCCCTCCACTTCTTCCTCACTTCCACTGCTTTTGTCACTAGAGTCATTGTAGTGGTCCAAGCAAAAATGAGTCATCCCGTAAAATGGAAGAGAGAAGCTTGAACCAAATCCTACTAGCAAAACAATGCTAAAATTGGGGGAAGCTTTCTACTATTTCACTGTTTTTGTATTTATCCATTTAAAGTCAATGTTCTCTCTAATGTACTTTTCAGGAAGATAACTTTGGCTGGAGTGCGCAGACTTTTAGAGGAAGATCTTGGACTTGAGAAAAATACTCTGGATGCTTTTAAGAAATTGATAAGTGAGCAAATAGATGAGGTGGGAAGAATCTTCTGGAAGTACCTTAATTTTTGAATGAATGCATTTAAATATCTGAACTCATCAAATTACTGTGTTGTCTAGGTATTAAATTTGGACAACCTTCCTAAAAATGCCAATCATGCTAAGAAGAAAAAATCTGTGAACTCTCGAAAGAAAGCATCAGAAACGATCAGCAGTGTAGCAGGTTCTGACTTGTCAGGGGATGAAAGTAACGAGGAAAAGGAGAAAGTAAGATCAAGGAAGCAGGTTGCTGCAAAGTCAAAGGATAAGAAATCTGATGGGCTGAAGAAACGTAAAAGATCTGCGGAAGATAGGGATCCCAGTGTCTCTGGCAAGAACCAAAGCGTTCGTGCAAAGAAGCCAAAAGAGGAAGCTAATGATTCAGAAAATGAAGGAAGTGGTTCTGAGGATGATCAATCTCAATCATCTGTTGGAAAACCTGTGAAGGTGAGTCTCTTCTATTTTCGTAATGGCTGGATGTTATTTTCAATTGTGTGCACGCACACGCATGATCTGCAGAATCTTGAATATGTAAATTTGATATGCAGAGAAAGGAACAATCAACTCCTGCATATGGAAAACAAGTTGACAATCTGAGATCCATAATTAAATCGTGTGGAATGAGGTTGGTCTGTGTGGATGTTTTGTGTCTATGTTGTCCTTATGAACCCCTTACGATGGAAATTCATTTTCTCAATCGAACATGAACAGTGTTGGTCCTACAGTTTACAAGAAAGCCAAGCAAGTACCTGAGGGCAAGCGAGAAGCGTTTTTGGTGAAGGAACTGGAAGGGATTCTGAAAAAAGAAGGGCTATCTAGCAATCCTACTGAGAAAGGTAACTGTAAGATGCCAATTTTTCATTCATTGACACATGTCACAACGTATTGATGTTGTGGATTCTCTGGATAATCCACCATCTTACTCCCTCTTACTCTTGATGACTCATGTACGAAACTTGGTTCTCCCTCTTGCTTGCAATGCCCTGTTGTTAATGGGCAATGACCATGGAGTCAGTAATGGATTTTGTAGGCCAATGATAAAAGTCATTTAAGCATGCAATAAATATAGATCTATAAATAGCTGCGTTCGACTTAATGAAAGCACACACTTTCTCCAAGTACCATAACCTAAGCTGAAAGGTTCTATGTTTGTGTGGGGCGGGGCGTTTGAAGCTTTTTTGTTTTCTTTTGTCTTTTTCCTGTATGTTAGTGCTTGTTTTAGAGTGCTTAAAGTAAAATCGAATCTACAGGCCTCTTATAATGTGTGGATCAAAGGTATTGTATAAATTAGAATTTAAGCTTTGTCAAACATGCACTAAAATCCTTTTATCTGAATGTGGGGCCAAACCCGTCTTTTCAGTGGATTCAATATTTGTCTTAAATGGGAATCACTATAAAGCATATTGAAAGTTGGTAAAATTATACTAGTTTGCAAACTTTGTCTGCTAAGAAAAGTTGAATCAACCCCCAAGTCCTGGTTGACTCAACGTTAGGGGAAAATAGTTTTTATATTAAAACCAAAATTATGCCTGAAACTTAAAATTAAACTTGGTATTGATAAACTGGAAAAGTATCAGACCTGTTTTACAATTTGGATTCTGCATAATCTGTATGCTCTCACAATAAATGTTAAGGAAAGTGAAAGCATTGAATCATTCGCGAAGTGAACTTTGGCGAAACTTCTATGCTCTTCACGGGCCCCATTCCACCCCCAACAGAGATTTGCAACCATGCAGGATGGAAATAATGAATTGAATTCATTTCTCAGAAATTAAAGACTGTAGAAAGAGAAAAGAAAGAGCAAAAGAACTTGAAGGCATTGACATGAGCAACATCATATCAAGTTCACGGAGAAGGTCAGCGAGCAGTTTTTGGGCTCCTAAACCAAAGGTAGAAACTAAAGCTAATGAGGATGATGACAAAGCTAGTAAACGCAAGGAGAAGCTGAAGAAAGATGGCAGTGATGGCGATGAAGCGGAAGACGAGGATAATAAGAAGGAGAAGGATGGCAATGACAGTGATGAACATGAAGAGAAGAAAGAAAAAGCAGAAGATGATGAGAAAGTAGAAGAAGAAGAAGATGAAGGAGATGACGAAGAAGATGAAGAGGATGAAGGAGAGGAAGATGATGATGATAGTCAGAGTGAAGAATTCAATGAAGGTATACATCTTGTCAGGTTCTTCATGCCAACTCCCTTACCCCTATTATGAGTTTATAGATGGTATATTTATTTGAAATTTAATATTGCCACGTAGATTACTGTGCTGAGTAGTTGCCAGCTTGTTTGTCAATTGTGTTTATTATGCTGGTTCAGCTTCAACCCTCAATATTTCCAGCATATAAGTTCTTAAGAGAAATGTCATGCTCAAAACCAAAGATGCATAATATTCTGTGGTAATCGGAAATGTGAGACATTTTACTAAATCACAGAGTTAGAATAACAATACTTGAGGACTACTCAGATTACATTATGATTATAGTTGCACTGCAAATGATAAGTAGATCGACCACACAACCTTCACGTGGAGAACATAGAAGACCTTGTACTGATCTACTCTCTTCATGCCCACAATCAATCTGATGTCAACATACATAGAAGTTTTTTCAGTGTCAATATTTTTGTTTTTGCTTGCAGACGATGAGGAAAGCGACTGAGTTCTGGATCCCGGTCTTGGTAGGTATATGTTATTACGTTGGTGAAGGAAATCGTCGAAGTGCAGATATATAGCATCTTGTTAAGTCATTTTCGGGGATTTTTTTTCCTTTTATGGGGTTTTTTTATTTGGGGGTGGGGGGTGGGGGGTGTGTTGTTTTCAGTATTTATTGTAGACGCTGTTTATAAGTCCCATCTAAACGCAACTTATGTTATATGAAGACATCGTTTTAATATATGTAGAAATATTGGAACCTTCTATCCTGTTATATTATGATCCTTTTGCTCTGTGGTGTTGCTCGTTTAATGCTGTGAATAGATTGTATGTAGAATGGGAAAATTAAATGAAAAGGGGCTGGATGCAGCCGAATGAGGAATAAACATGTTTCGGGATGTGTGCCCATATTTATTTATTTATATTTGAATAAAGAAATGGCGCACCCAGGGAGTCAAGTGTGGCCACAAAAGCTTCTTCACAGATTCTGTGCGGCAGTCTTAACTCGACAAATTATTTCCACGTGAAGCACTGGATAAATATATTAATTAATAAATAGTTTGTCTTTTTGCAGTCAAAAAGCAGAAGTAAGCTGGTTTTTAATTGAAAAGTTTTTGAGCACTAGTGTTGAGGATCCACTATTTTAATGAGTTACAGCTTACAGCAAGTTGTTCTCAAGTGCTTCACTTTATTTATGCTATTATTAGTAGGGAAATTCGTATTAGTAACTAAGGTAAGCATTGATATATGCTTAAATGATGAGCAATTCATTTGACTTTATGCTGATTCATCGAAATTGTTTGTGCTGTTGAATGATTGCGCAATATAGTGAAATGTGGAAGGCATCTATTATTTTATCGGATCCACAACCTTGTCTATTTGTAGTTTGTCTAAAGTTTTTAATTGAGTAGTTCATTACAGAACTTGAACTCGTTTGCTTGTTCCGGAAAATTATTAATCCATATCAATGAAAATTTTATGGCACCAATACCTGTTATTATCATAGTACTATTGGAAAATATTGTTTGAACAAATAAAGTAATAAATAAGTTGACAAATAAATAATGTCGAATTATTATTTTGCCAGAAAAAATAAGATTGCAATACATATATACTGTAGTCCGCCAATTTTTACCAAATAACATTTCTTCTAATCAAATTATGTACATTTAGGCCTTGTTTTTTCAAGATTTCACGTAATTCTGTGTAACCTACACACATTTTCAACCACACATATATTTTCTAATACAATATTAACCACACATTTTATACGGAATGACGTAAACTCTTCAAAACTCATTTAGGCTAAAGTACTCAGTCGGTAATTTCTTTTCGATTTTTTTTACCTCAATTTTTGATTCTAAAAATCTCGTTTTGACTTAGCTTAAAGGATGGTTAGGCGTAAAGTGTGTACTTATTATTTTGCATGTTTTACTTTTTTATGTTTTTACTTTGCGCTTGAAAATCAAACGTGTTAGTCGTATCATCGTATGCCTTCCAAACGACTAGCATGAGGGATAAGTTAACTACGCGAAGAGAGATGGTTAGGGTATCGTCCAAAATCCGTTAATACATAAATATAAATATAAATAATAAATAATTGATAAGACGAAGACTGAAATTGTGTGGGGGGTAGGTTGGGGTGGGGTGGGGTGTAAAAGTGGGAGAGTATGTGTCCGTAAATGCTTGGTTGGTTTATATTCTCTCTCTTTTTTTCCATTTTCTTCCTCATTGTTTTTTTCTTCCTTTGTGTGGAGAGGAGAGAAGAGAGCCATAACGCTTTGCTAAAAACCGCTTCTTTTTCTTCGAGTTTTGATGAGCCGGGAGTTCATCCCATTACCGGAGAATAATCTAGCGTGACGGCCCCCATCATGGATGGATTAACGGACGGTATGACACGTGGACGGTGAATATTCTTCCATGTCATCACGAGTCTCTGTCACCGCCGTCGCTGCTTCTTCGTCCGCCACCACCTCCTCCTTCCACCAGCAAGGTAATTTGGTAAATCTCGCACCGCTACACCTCCGTACGATTTTCTAGTTTCCTCCACTATCCTGCTTCATTTCGCAATGGCGTATGTTAGCATTGTTGAAGCCGGAAGGCACGATTGATTGATAATTAAATAAATAGATTGTGCAGCTGTCATTGATCGGTATAATAATCACGTCTGCACGTGCGGGTGAGATATTCATTAAATACTATTTAAAATCTTACGAGTGGATCACATGCAGATAAATTGTCGACGCCTTTGAATTCCTTGTGTCTGTAATTCTTCTATTTCTCCGGCAAATGGCAATCTCCAGGTTGCCGGTTTTTTCAAATTTTGATGATATATTTTCTTTAAGGCTTGAGAACTGAAATACGAGCAGTTATTGAACTTCTCCCTTCTTTTATTGTTTATTGGTTTTCGTTGTCTTTCCAAATCTTTTGTTATTTGTTAAATATTGGAACTTTCTGCCATCGTGCAAAAAGTTTATTTATTTTATGTATGGTAATTGGTCACGTTTTATAGGGAAAAAGGGTTGGGGGGGGGGGGGGGGGGGAATGAAAATGAAAATGAAAGCTAATATCCAAAATGAATTTATCGCATTTCTCTCTGCTGTCTTCTTGATTTTCTCTTGATGAGTCAAATTTGGTAACTGGAAAAATGCAGACTTGATATGTTTTTGTTAACATTTGTCTGTATGGGCGTGTTTGTTAGTTCTGAATTCTGATATTGAATAAAAAAATTGGCATAAATATGGAGTGCAAGTCTGAAGTTGGGATATTCTTGCATTCAACTTTGCATTAAATGGACCACCTAAGTTATGGATGTGCCAGCAGTATAAAGTCATAGATTGCGGTGTCCAGAAATAGATTCTAGAAAGATAGGAGATTGCAGTTACCTTTATCATCAAGTTATGCCGAAACTGATGATTGATGACAGCTGATATCCTTCAGATGTTTTGTGGGAAATGAACTTGAGATCAAGTGAACCAATGGAGCCTGGACCATATCCCGTGCGTGAAGGTGAACCAGACTGCTCATACTACATTCGAACAGGCCTATGTAGATTTGGATCTACTTGCCGATTCAATCACCCTCCTAATAGGAAACTGGTAAGAACCACAAAAACAATTATTAGGGCCAGACTTTCTTGTGCTAGTTGGTATGTAAGCAAAGTTGTAGCACATGGATGATCTCATTTTATTGCATGCTTAAGAGATGTTAGATATTTTGAGATGAGGTTTGAAATGATTACCTGTAAATTTATTATTCTGGAACACCAGATTCAAACGCCTCATCTTTATGCAGCCTGTTTCTTGTTGAACAGACCTCACTTGGGGAAATGTTGCTCCTTTCCAACAAATTGAGTGACTTAGTAGGAAGGCTTAGGTTAATAGATGTCAATCTTTTTAACAGAGGCTTGATAACGGAATAAAAAGTGCACCCCACAATATGTTTCTGAAACTCAAATCAAATTGAAGGAAAATATAGGTTGTGGACTTTGTAATATTGGTGTCACATTGAAAAATGTAAAATTTGAAATGTTGTTTCTTGACAATAATGAATACAGGATTTAGGAGTTATTCTCTTTTACTGACGTGTATTCACTTGTACAGTTGTACAGCCTAAGACCTTACTTAAGTGACGTTAGTTGCTTGCATGGCATAATCTGTTCCTATTTGTATGCCTTAAAGTACTTGTAATTTAGAAGAATCAGTATTCTTATATAAAAAAATCTGCAAACTCATCAGATCTTGCACACATGTTTGGCACTTGAGTATTCAACACATATATGAACACTCTTAGATTTGGTAAACTTATTACATTTCCAACCATAGGCTATTGCCACAGCAAGGATGAGAGGAGAGTATCCAGAAAGAATTGGACAACCAGAATGCCAGGTATGATCTCGCTGTCATATAAACCATGTCATCAATTCATTCAGTATTTGAATTAAAGATCAGGTAATATTATTGGATAACATGTGGTATCAGAACCTTGAGACATCACTGAACTAATAAATCTGCGTACAGATCTTAGATAGGAATAGGACCCACAAATTCAGTGACCTTGTTTGTCTAGCTATTTCATTCAATATGCATCATTATGTGATTAATTTTGGGAAAAAAAAAAATTTAGGACGAGTGCGTATGTCTTTGTGCGCATCGCTTAAGTCTCAGTGTAGTTTCAAGATGGCTGCCACTAAATTTTATGCAAATTGTAACATTCTTTTTAATTTTAATTTTAATTTTTAATCTTTTCCCTAGCAGCATATTCTTATTTCAAGCCTGAGTGCTCATTCTTAAGATTAGTCCATGTCTTTAACTAAAATCTGGATGTTCTTTGGGGAGGGTAGATTTTTGGAGTTCTGCAATTTCTTTTTTGATCTTTTATTTATTTTACTCTAGTGTCCTTGTTCATAATTTGTTGATTGTTTATTCATTCAATATGCCATTCTGATATCTTCTTCAGTATTACCTGAAAACCGGAACCTGCAAGTTTGGACCTACATGCAAGTTTCATCATCCTAGAGACAAGGCTGGAATTGCTGGAAGAGTTTCCCTGAATGTTTTGGGTTATCCGCTTCGCCAGGTTTGAACTTTCTGTCATTTTTGCTAAATTTATTTCCTTCAACTGGATGGCACATTCTGATCAATGACTGCTACTGTGCCCATCTGGCATATGATTCCTTTCACTTTGTAACTATGCAAATAGCTCGACAATGAAATCAGATAATTTTTTTTCCAAGTCCAAGAATGGTGATTCGTATAAAGTTATGAGATTCATTTTGGTATTAATGCTGGTAAAAGTCACCAAGTAATTGAACTTGGAAACACTTTGATAGAGGTAAAGAAACACAGTCATCGATTGAAATATCTGGAATAAGAAATGGGCATGAGTACCTGCTACAGAGGAAAATAACAGAACCATGAGGATACACATGGTTCTTTCTTTGAAAATACCAATTCTTGAAGCACTCCCCCATTTTTAGCTGATAGTCTGTTTTCCTATCAGTAGATTACGATTAGAGATAGTGTTTAGTAATTTCACCTGAATAGTGCTTTCTTTATTGCTGTAGATCATATAGGAATTTAAATGCCTCAGCTAGCATTATTATTAAACTGCTTCAGTCATACTGTTTATCTGTTCCGTCTAATTGAACTTCTTGCCTTTACAGAATGAGGTCGAATGTGCCTATTATTTGAGAACTGGACAGTGCAAGTTCGGGAGCACTTGTAAATTCCACCACCCTCAGCCATCCAACTTGATGGTTTCTTTACGTGGTTCTGTCTATCCTCCTATCCATTCTTCAACAACTCCTGGTCAGCTATCATTTCCCTTTTCAAGAGCTTCTTTTGTTCCAAGTCCAAGGTGGCAAAGTCCTACAAGTTATGCACCAGTGATTGTGCCTCAGGGAGTGATATCAGTTCCAGGATGGAACCCATACGCTGTAATCATCTGATGGTTCTTTTATTATTTCTTTCATTTTACATGAATTTGAAGGTACAATATGGGACAGTCTAGTGCATCAGCATATCGATTACAATTTTAGTCAGAATAGAATATGTTAATCGGGAAATCATAATACCCAGAAAAGATATTCAAGATAAAGTAAATGATTTCTTGAAAAACTACCAAGTGTGAAATGTAAAATCAGAGTAAGTTAAGTTGAGGACTGAAACGGGGGTTTCATGATCTTTATACTCATGTCGTCATTAGTTCATCAGGTGCGGCTTAGTTTAAAACCTAACAGTTTTATTCAGTTACTGGATTTACATCTTCAGCCCCCTCTGGAATTAGTGTGAGAAAGCATGCAGCACGGGTTGCTCCCCAAGAGTGATCATACTCTTTCTTTGGCAGCACCATTAAATAACAAACAAAATGGAGGGAGTGCAAGTTCCCTCCAATTTTCCTGTCGTTTGAGTTGATATATATGAACTCCCTCCAATTTCCCTGTAGTTTAAGTTGATATATTAGCACAAAAGCACCTGCATTTATTTACAGGATAATATAGTTCTTTTGTGTCTGTCATTTGTGATAAAATATTCTGGTGTCTGTGATTCAAAATGCAAAGAAAGATGGGAAGGATGTTTTTATCTCTTTGCCTTCATTCTCTTGGCTGCCATGATCGTGTATAACCTGTTGCCATATTTCCTCAGGTGTTGCTGCTTATTGTTCTTTCATGCATGTCTAGAGCACTCTCGCATTTTGAATTTGAACCAAGTCATTTAGCAGTTTATGAGGTTATTTTATTTCTGAATTCACCGAGGTGATGCTCTATTTTCCAGGCTCAGCTGGTTTCTGTTTCATCTTCAGAAAGCCAACAGCCAACAGCAGGAAATGGCTCACATCAAGGTGACGCTGCAAGCACAGGATCTCAGTTTCGTTCTGGCACTATGCCTATGGGGTATCATGCACTGCAGAGAGATGATGAGTTCCCCGAGAGACCTGGCCAGCCAGAATGCCAATTCTATATGAAAACTGGGGACTGCAAATTTGGGGCTGTTTGTAAATTTCATCACCCCAAAGACAGACATATCCCTGTTCCAGACTGCGTCTTGAGTCCAATTGGGCTTCCTTTGAGGCCAGTAAGTAACTTTGGGATAATGTTCTTATTCTGCTTCACGCAACTTACCATAAGCCATCGTCTTAACACTATCGTTTTAGCTTCAACTATTTCTTTCAAGAATCTTGTTTCCGCTTTTCATCTAAGATATATCTTATTTTATGGTTCTATATGGTTGTATGCACTGGTTTTGGTAATCGAGAACAATCATTCTTATCTGCAAACAATCTTACTGGCATCTTTGGTGTAGGAGGTTCTTTTAGTTACATGCTATAATTTTCATTGGTGAACTCATATATGTGAATTTATTATGCACTCCCCCTTTTCTTGGAGTTCTTTGTACTCATCTTCTCATTATCTTGCTTTCATGTATCTCAGTGAAACCATTTTTCTTATCTTTAGATGTCTAAATTGTTTCAAACTTCCGCCAAGGGCGAGTAAAATGTAAAAAAGTGGACATTTAAAGACAATTCTTCAAAACTCATGAATGGCAAGATAAAGATAAAGATGAAAGGGTGTCATGGTGGATGATTTCCCTGCCGGTGCAAGGTCTAAAAGGGTCATTCAGCCTTATCCTCGATAGAGAAGATGAATTTGTGTATCTGAACATGAATAAATTTGGAGGTGAGAATGGTTTTATGTGAGAATGTGTGGTGGAAAATCTGAACAGTAAAGGGCTCTATAGAACGTGGAAAATAAGATGGGATAAAAATCAAAATCCTAAAATAAACAATCTCTAAACTGCATATCCCTTTATAATCTTAATACATAATGGCTTTTCTTATGCAAAACGGGAAATTCATTTTGCTGTATTGAAGTCAAAAAGCAGATGTCCCATCCCAAACTCTGAGCATATCATCAATGAAGAATTTTTATGACAAAAGAAATTTGTCTTATATTAAGATCCTTGCACACACACACACACACACACACATACAAAGTTCAGTATATAGTTTATATACAAACTGTTAAATGCTTCATCTTCTCTGCAATACGTTTTTTTCGTTTCCCCTAAAATGATCAAGATTATTTTTGCGTTAGAGATTTATTTTCTGTGTTCCTCAAGATTTTTGGCCATGATTCTCTTGGGTGAAAGAATTTTAGAAGCTGAACTTTTAGTTTCAAGTTTTCATTGATAAACCATGGAGTTCATAACACTCTTTGGACAGAGTCACAATACAATGATGCCACATAGATAGGAAATTTTAGTTTGTTTGCTGTAGCTGAAGTCTTGCAATGGTTTACTCAAGAAGGTATCTATATTACATTTGCAGACAAGTATAAATTGCTATAATCCACACACTGTTTTTTGTTAAATTACTTTTGTTAGATCTTCCCTTTCGCGTGGGGATCTTGAATTTATTTATTTTCTCTGCATGTATTGTGTGTGTGTTTTTTTGGGGGGAGAGAGGGGGGGTGCGCTTAGGGATTGGGATTTTGAATGATGGGGCCTGACAAGAGCTAAGGGGAATAGGTCTGTGGTTGGATTGTATACTGGGTGGTTTCATCTGGGTGGTTTCATCTGTGTAGCCGTTTGTTACCAAATCTATGAAGTTGCATAAAAAGAATATAATGTAAAATAACATCTGATCTGCTTTTGTGGATATATAATGATTACTAGAGGCAGTTAGAATAGTTGATTTATTTTCAACAGGCATTTGTAATAATTTGTTCTACAGTGTGCCACATCTTTGGCTCGTGTTTCAACATTAGCAGCAATGCAAATTGTAAAACAGATGAAAAACAAGAGAAAGAAGATTGAGAAAGGAGGGAGAAAGAGACATGTTACTATAGTTTACCTTTCCTGTACTTGTCTTTTAAGGAATCAACTAGGGATTTACTGTTTTAAATGTTCTTTCCTTCTTTTTGGTTTTAGGGAGAGCCTCTGTGTCTTTTCTATTCTCGATATGGAATCTGCAAGTTTGGTCCAAGTTGCAAGTTTGATCACCCAATGAGGGTTTACACGTACAATCTTGCTGCATCACCATCAGGTGATGCTCCAGAAGTTCGCCGTTTCTTGGCTTCATCATCAGGAACTGGTGTATTAAGTTTGTCAGGAAAAGGACTCGTGGAAGCAGGCTCTACAAATAACAGGCGATTATCTTTGTCTGAAGCAAGACAATTACCCTCTGGTGATAATTAACATTGACCCGGAATGATAAACTCATTCTTCAAACACGAGTTTCAATCTTTTGAGGATATAAATATGGGTTCTTGTACATTCATTCCCATCGATGGAGATGTCTATAATTTAATTTGAAGTGCCTTTTTTAGCACTTCATAGAATTGTATAAAACCTGCAAACATGGTTGCATTGGTGAAGCCAATAGTGAAGATATCATCTTTTTGCTCAACCCTCTTTCTCACAAGCTTCC
Organism: Jasminum sambac; assembly: GCA_018223645.1. Classification (NCBI taxonomy): domain Eukaryota; kingdom Viridiplantae; phylum Streptophyta; class Magnoliopsida; order Lamiales; family Oleaceae; genus Jasminum; species Jasminum sambac. The sequence goes on along the minus strand of CP073645.1, from coordinate 36,976,534 downwards.
TAATGTTTTCCTTTGGAGCAACTTTCATGGCTCTCTGTTGATCTTCTCGCAAGTACACCATCATTATTTATCATTGAAACACTGGTTTCTAATTATTATGGTTGATTTTCCATCAGTTTTGCATGTTGCAATATTATCATCATTGCCTATATTGGTGTTTTATTTTTATTTATTTTTATTTTTTTGGAAGTATCATTGCCTATATTGTTGAGTAGTATGTATTATAAGAATCATGCACACAATCAACTGTGCTTTATTTGTTCTCATAAGACTGTCACTTGTGTTTCGACTAAGCTTGTATGTGCTATTAGCAATCTGGGAGCACTATCTGGATGAATTGAATTTTGGTTTCAGTATCCCTTGATTATTTGTCCCCTCCATTTTGCAGATTGGCCTACTATTTCACAATTCATGGGGTCAATTTCTGGATGTTAAAAGGAAGTCAATAGTAACCAAATAGACCTCAATGTTAATGCTATATAATGTAACCTGGAATTTGATCTTCCACTCCACTGAATATGCCTGGAACCTTCTTTTCCAATTTACTTTACTAATTGAAGCAGACTTTTGATTTCCACTTGGCCTAATGCCACATCAGATATGAGGTTCTTCTAATGTAATCCAATGCAATATTTTCTATAAGAATGCATCTTACCATCCTACCACGTTAGATCATCTAAATGTGCAGTGCAGGAAATGTGAGATACTGCTACTTTCTGATGTATTTTTTAAGTAGCCTTGTAAAATCCGAAGGTGAGGAATAAAAATGTTGTTACCATTGGAAGCTGATTGTCAAGGTGTTGGTCAAGTATCCAGTGTGATTATGTTGGAAAGATGAGTGTACATCTACAATACCACCGGTGTGCAACAAAGTGATGATCCAGAAACAAGGTTGGATGCAAAAGAGAGCTTTCTGGTAAAGTTTTTACGTCCAGCTGGTTCTATTTATTTTCTGAAACTCTTCAATTTCATTATGTTTCTGTGATTTATGGAGCACCTTTTAGTTGGATTTGCTTCTTGTTTGTCGCTTCTACAGTGAGAATCTAATGAGAAGTTGGGATGATGGCACTTATACAGTTCCTGCTAGGTTTAAGGAAGGCCACAGAATGACAAGGTTCTCTATTCCTGACAAAGACTTCTGCACGAGATTCCAGGTACCCCACGAGATTCCTGACCTTCTCCCCCTCTATTATATGATGATAAATCGATATATGTGAAGTGCAGTATAATTTGCATTGCATGAAAGTGGACATGAAACTAAGAAGGTGCATTTTTTATTTTTTATTTTTAATGTTGGGATAGTTGGAATATTTATTGTCTTTTAATGAACATAGACCTTGGAATAGGCAGACGATAACATACTCGAAACTTTTGAATGAATAGTTCATGTTCCCTGATCTACCCCAAAAATTATTTCCCTCTTTCAACCCATCCCTGTTCCCATATTATGAAATTTCTGCTGAAAGAGAAAAAAGTTTTGAACCAGGACAGGATTTACTTGGTAGAAACCTTTAGTGAAACTGTGTTAAACTCTTTTCATCAAATTTGTCAAAGAGGACGCAGAGAGAGAGAGAGAGAGAGAGAGAGAGAGAGAGACTGGTTATAGGTAATAGAAGGCATACAAGACACACATTACTAATGAATAGTGGAATTAGTTTTCTTCTTAACGGACATTTGTAATTTCTGAAGAAATGAGAATCAAAGTGTTCGGTCATTTTGAGCCTGAACTATTCCCTTATTAGATGACAAAGTCAACGGCATGGAAGGAAATTACATATAAGGAATTGGATGTTTTATATTTTTGAGCTTTTACATTGTTTCCTCATTTGAGAATGGCGTCAAGAAAATTCAAAGACAGGTACCTTAAGATGATAGTCGGAAGCAGGTCACATTGAAATCCTGCTTGCAGACTAGTCTAAATTACTGAACTCATAATCATATGCATCAGAATGATATAACAGAAATATCACATCAAATGCGTTCCAAAGAGATATTGTTAAGATGGGCTTTTGACGTTGGTGTCTCTAATAATGTTGTGTAAGGGGAGAGTGAAGAAAAAGCATCCGAAGGAAGACAACTGATTTCCACCACTACTAATATATATTCTGTGCCACCAGCACAAGGAACTCAAAGTTAAGCAAGTACAGGTACCATTTCTCATAATGAGAGGAGAAAGAAAGGAAGATACCAATTAAGATTTGGTGATTAGTATGCATGTAGTAGCTTCCAATTGTGAAGAAGAAAATCAGTCCATTTAAAAATTTAATACTTTGCTGGGCTATTACTCTTTGTGGTCAAGTTTATTACATGAGGCAAAGAACATCTAATTGTTTATTTGCACATTGACTGTCTGCTTCACTCATGGATTGCAAATGTGCTGCCAATTGGCTGCGTTTTATATTCTTAAACTATCGATGGATATCATTCTCTTCTGATGGTCAGAGTTCCACACATTTCAATAATCTGACAGCATTTTTTTATTTTTTATTTTTTAAATAATCTGACAGCCTTGAAATTTTGACTAGCCGGAATTTGATGTGCCTTATCATTTTTGTTTAACTTTAATTAGTTGTATAAAACATTAAAACTATAAATCCGACTTTTATAAGGTCCTTCCAGATATAGAGGAATATTGATGAGGAAGAAATAAAAGTTCAATGGGAAAATTTTTATTTCATTTACTTGCGATTCCTTTACTAGCAATCTGATGGAAATATCATATCAAACGAAATAAAGCATTTATCGATGAATGACAATTAGGTATGTATTTTATTGAATCTTGAGATCGAGGTTGTGAGTCAAGGTCATTGTATGTTTGAAAAATATAGGAACAGAAGAAACAAATCGTTATTGAATTGATCGAACAAAAAGATCATGCATGCCACATGTTAAAGGGGATGTTAAATAAACAACAGATGTGTTTTAGAGTTTCAAATTGATGTGAAATGCAATATCAATGTTTACATGTATAATTTATATTATGAGTTGAGTTATATAGGAGGAGAAAGAAAAATTCTAAAATGATACTTCCTTATAGTTTTTACTGACCATGTTTTTATTGAGGAGTTTACTAGAATTAGTTTTCCTATTTTAAACAGCTTGGTACTTGCTGATGTTATGACAAATTAGTTACAGATGTAAGGCAGCAGCACTGACGCGAGTGATTATTTTATCGTAATGACCCTGTCTGTGTTTATTACTCTGTTGTTCTCTTTATAATTTTGTTATGTTGGATATCACAGGTCCTCTTTTACTGTGATGTTATTTGATTGAGATGAGTAGCCATGCAAATAGCTGAAGTAGTCATGCCTCGTGTTTCTGCACTATGAAATTGATATGATAATGTTATTTGGATATTTGAATGCTCTCTGTTTTTGCATTTTCTTTCGTAAACATAATTTTATTTTCCCCGAGGAAAAATGGGAATATTGAAACTAACTTTGTTGCACTTTAATCCTTCTTCTTCTTATTATTATTATTATCGACGAGTCATTTTACGATCATTTGGAGGTCAAGAATGTGCATAACTATTTATGATAATCATACAGTAACTATGACACAATTTATAATGCCATCATAATGTCATGGGAATTTTGCGACCATGGATAACTCTCATTTTCTTTTTGCCCAGAGAGCTATATCAATTCGAAAATTAAATTCAAGCCTAAAATAGAATTTTGTTAATAATGGGCAACACTATTAACTTCCCTCTAAATATGTGTAAAAGTTATCTCCATGCACATGCAGCAATGTCGGATGTGCTTTATCAGATAGTGTGCCGCACAAGGTCCTTGATTCCGTTGATTACGTAGTGAGACAGCCACTTGGTAATGTACTTCAAGACAAACTCATTCGAAGACTGAACTTGTATGCATTGAATGAGTTTTATTGAGTGACGGTGAGCATAATCATCGCTAAAAGTGTTGGGGGAAATGTAAACGTACCATTACGGTCTAATCTTTTGATTATTGTAAAGTTGCAAAATCAGAAGTGTTCGGTCCTTGAGGCGGACCGTAGCTCTGATCCGGACGATTTTATCACTCGTCGAATTTAAATCAGAAAATTTTGTTGGATTAAATCACGACAGCGAAATTTCCGATTTGGAAAAAATTTTGGACCGTAGCGGCCGTGGTGACGGTCAAAGATCAGTCAAAATTTTTATTAAAAATTAACCAAAAACTTTGACTGATCTTTGACCGGTCATCACGGGCCGTCACGGTGTCCAAAATTTTTTTTCCAAATTGCTGGAGCTCCGTCTCGTCGTGATGAATCCAACAAAATTTTCGAATTTCAAGCGGAGGCCGGATGAGAAAAATCGCTCGGCGATCAGAGCTATGGTCCGCCCGGGCGGACTAGAAAATTATTGGTTGCAAAATTAGACGAGTATGGCCCCACGAGCTCCGAGTGATTTTTGCAATTTCAAACCAGTATCAGGTTTGTTTACTTGTCAACTATCAACAAACACACATCTATTTGCACGTACTTTCCGGAAAGGGTACGGCTAAATATATCTAAGCTTTTATTTCGTACACTCATTTTATCCAATATATCAACTTTACCCTCACATCGTTTAACCTTAAAAAAAAAAAATTTTTGATATCATTTTTTGTTCAAATTTTTTGTAAACATTCAAAGTTTTTAAAATAATTGTATTTAACACTAATCGGATAAAGTTAATTATTGTATCATTAACAAAATTTCAAATTCATCGTCAAAGTAATTGCAAAAAACTTAAAGAAATTTCAAAATTAATCATCAGAGTGGTAGTAAAAAATTTAAATGTTCTAATAATTATATTCAACAGTAATTGGATAAAAATAATTATTGTATAATAAAAAACATTCGAAATTCATCGTAAAAGTGATTACAAAAACTTAAAAGAAATTTCTAAAGTACTCGTCAAAGTGGTTGAAAAAATTATAGCAAAAATTGTATATAGCAATGAAAAATCAGATAAAAATTGGTTATTTTTCAATTTTTTTTTTCTTTTTTAGTCTTGTTTGCTACCAATGTAGTGAACGAGCAAAAGCTTGTTCGCTGCAATTGCAGCGAACAGCATAAAGAAAAAAAAAAGAAAAAATGGGTGCACTTAGTATGGACAATTTGGTCTTTTTATTTTTTATTTTTTATTTTTTAACTTTTCAATGGGTGCACTCAGCAAAAGCTTGCGTGCATTTAGCCGCACCTTTCTGGAAAATCATTTCTAACAACCAATTCCATTGACCTAACAATATGGCATTGAAAAATCTTCATTTTTGTCCCCTAAAAATCTCCCCAACCAGCAGTTCGTCTCAGCAGGCTAGTAGCATTTCGTCCCACCAAATGTATATAATACGAATGAGACAGCTAAATATTCCACAAAGAAGAGAAAAAAAGGGAAGCTAATAACTTTGTCTCCTCGACTCAGCTGGAAAAATCTTCAAAACAAATGAAACATAGAACTGAAAAGTTCGCCATTACTTGCTTCCTAGGTAACAGACACACTGTAATATATATCTACAAGCACAAAACCCAAAAAGATGCATGCACTTGAAATCTAGACTTCCAATGAACACCCGGCTCTCTCTCCCTGCAGCACTGTATTCATACTGAAATGCCTCTGTTTCTAGTTCTGCCACCAATCAGGTCCACCAGGCTTCCTCACTAGGATCTGATTATATTCGGGCCTCGACGTCTGCAGGAAAGTTTTGCTGTATGAAGTATTGTATCCAACATAAATTACAAACTTAAGCAGAAATGCAAGAAAAACAAACACACCATTGTACCACCTAAAACATATGAATATAGGTACCTCTCGAGAAGCAAGATTTTCAGCTGAATTCTAGTTCTAGATATGAGAATAATGGATTCTCAGATGACTATGTGGTCAACTTCAGAGGGAAGCTCGATTATCATAGCATAATATAAAAAGTAAGGAATGCAAGATCGAAAAATAACTTAATTATTTTCACACTTCCAAATGCTAAAATTCTTTTCAAGACAACCCAAAGGAAAATCAATATTCCAAATCATGAGAATCATTACTATTCACTATCATATTTGTAGATGTTCAACATTTGGTTTGAAGTTCAATTGCAAGCAAAACTTTTAGAAGGAAAGGTATGGAGCCTGGAGAGTAGGTTCACATTTTTACAAATAAAACGAAAGCTCCTTATGATGTAAACCAGCTTTGCACATGGAAACTGATAGTGTCTGAAACTACGGAAAAACAACTTCAAAGAGAAAGCATTATGTAGAAATACTTCAATTTAATAAGAAAACCATACCGTGCAAGATCTTCTCTTTGACTTCTTAAATTGAAGTCAAGGAAAACGGTAAAGATAACTCATCCATCCATCCTTCAACAGATTAAAACAGCGGACACTTGATTTCAAGAATTTGTCAATTAGCACTATAGTCATGATCTTGGGTGGAATGTAATTAGTTTAATATCAGAATTCTACACCTTAAACTCGAATAGTTTATTCTCATAATCCCAGAACTTGATGATGTGATTAAGGACTTTACATGGATGAGCATTGAAATTCATCGTTAGTGTTAATAACAATAAATTTACTTACAACCAATTACCAGAAAATTTTGGGATACTCCCCCTAAACACTTGGAGATCCTGTCAACTAAATGTACATCACCGACACATACAGACCATTTAAGGAAACCAAACTTGTTGGTAGTCTGATTGACTTCGAGGACGACTAGAAATGTTTTCCAAATTTCCTAGAATTCTTAACAGACAGATGCAGCCACGCAGGAGGTTAATGAATGAATGGGCATAAACATTAAAATTAGACTATTCTGATGTTGCTTGACTCCGCGCAGAGATTAAGAAGCAAGGGATTAAATCTCTTTAATTTTTTCAAAAATATATTCTCCAAATTACAACACCCAGGGACAAATCCAATCAAGCGTCATCGATACTCTTTTGGCAAATGTAATAAGATGCTTAATTTCAATTGAAGTACACTCGAAAGCTAACTGGTAGTATAATTATTGTACTGGATTTCTCAATCATGCCGCAATCAGATAAATTATAGAATTAAACGAAAAAAGAAACGAGGATCTAGGATGGGACTAACCAGATCTTTGAAGATGATGAAAGCGACGATGAGGAACAATACTAATAGGATCTCGAACTCCGCCAGGCGAACGAATGTAAACACCGAGTTCACAGCCCGAGTCACCACACCCACCGATTCTGGATCGCCGTCCCTTCTTCTCCGGCCCCCAACTCCTCCGACAATTCTCTTCCCCATTTTAGTGATATATCACTATAGCTGATTGTTAATTTCTCGTAACTCCGTTGGAATCACCTTTAGAACCAATCAGTATAGACCGTGGAATTAGCAACTAGAACCGAAATTCGGAAGAAGAGGGCGAGATTACCTGCAAATGTTTATTTCGATAGCAGCTCTCTTTTGACTTTGACAATAACTGGCGATAGAACTTTGAGTTTAAATTTTTTTTTTTTTAATTATTATTATTTTTTATTTTTTTAATGGGAAATTTCATTACTGAACATGAACATTACAAACTAAGGATAGAGAGTTAATAATACAATTCGCAATATCAAAAAAGGTAATGGTGCAAGCATGAACACGAGCCTCCCAACGATATGTGTGGCATCGTTGGCTTGTCTCCGAATGTGACGAATAGCGTAATTTCGCCTATCATGAAGCATATCTTTGCATCGATCTACAATGATTCCAAACTCCGTAGCATCCCCCAAGTGCCCATTAACAGCATTACACACAATCTTGGCATCCAATTCAAAACAAACCTTCTGAAATCCCATTGAAGCAGCCCAAGCAATGCCATAGTATAACCCCCATGCTTCAGCATCTTTCACCGGAATCTTCCATGCTTCGTACACCATTCCACCAGCAACAAACGAACTTGAATCATCTCTAATAACCATACCCCACCAAACCCCATTATGATCACTACATAATAATGCATCAATACAACACGAGTACGATGATAGAGACAGAAGGTGCAATTTTTGACAAAGCTGTTGATCTGCTGCATTAGGGAAATGGTTGTTGGGTGTCTGTCCTACTTGAATCCAATCATATAAGACCTCTTTAGCCATAAAAACAAATTTGCATTGGTGAGAGGAAGAGATTATTCCACAATTTATCATTTCTGGCCCGCCATTAACTCCACAATAGCATAGCAAAAGAGCCGCATTTGCATTGATCCAATTGGGTAAGACATTTAAAGAGCCATCCTCTAAAATATCCCTCATCAACTACGTAACATTCAAGTGCAAGTAACAAATAAACTTCTCTCCAAAATCTTCTAGCAAAGTCACAAGCAAAGAAAAGGTGCCAAGGGGTCTTTATATGTTGAGAGCAAAAGACACAAGTAGGAGGAATGTCAATACCCCGATCTTGTAATTTACTTATATTGGGCAAACAAGCCCGACTTGCTTTCCATAGAAAATGACGTACCTTAGGCAGAATCAATAACCTCCAAATATCCTTCTATAAGCTTGGCTCAACGAAGGCAGAATATTTAGAATTCAATTGTATAGCAGCCCTATATGCCAATTTGATGGTATATCAACCATTCGAACTAAATTGCCAGATTCGAACATCACTTTGAGGCGCATGCAGAAGAGGGATGCTCATAATCACATCAATGTCCCTATCATCAAAGATGTCCCTAAGCAAGTCAACATCCCAAGCACATCTCCCTTCAATCATGAGATCATTAATAGTTAGATCTTTAAGATAAATAGGCATAGGTTTTTGAACATGCAACCCAGAGGGATCCCGCATGGTTCATACCATATATTGATAGCTTTACCGTTTCCAATTCTCCATCGAAATCCATGCTCGATCAAATCCCGGGAACTCCAAACACTTCTCCATGTGAAACTAGGATTATGCCCCAATTAAGCACTGAGAAATGTCCATTTTTCGAAAGTATTTGACTTTGAAAATATAACTAATCAAAGTGTCAGGGTTGGTTAAAATATTCCAACCTTGTTTCCCAAGGGTGGCCAGATTGAATGCACGAAGATTACGGAAACCTAACCCCCATCTTCCTTCCGAACACAAAGCTTTTCCCAACACATCCAATGAATGCTCTTATCACCATTCTCTTTAGTGCCCCACCAAAATGAGTCCATAATCTTTTGTCGCTCATCAGCAAGACTGCTAGGAAGAAGAAAAGAACTCATAATATACGTCGGTAAAACTTGAGCAACTGCCTTGATCAACACTTCTTGCACGGCTTTCGATAACGACTTAGTTCTCCATGAAAAAATCCTCTGCCAAAGTTTATCTTTGATAAAGCCAAAGACTAATTTTTTCTTCCTTCCTATAAGTGAAGGCATGCCCAAATAGCGACCAGTATCAAGTGGTGAAGAGATCCCAAAAATGGCAGAAATCCCCACTTGTAGCTCCAGAGCAATGTTCTTGCCGGAAATTTTTACTGTTTTGATTATAGCTACTAATTACTATATTTTTCTAGCCATTTTTCGCAAGTGGGAATTGCAAGAAATGACCAATTTTTTTTGGCATATTCAAAAGAGGCTAATTAATAACAAGTTTTCACTTTTGTCCATTTCCTTTTTTTTGTTCCAAATTTGCCCCTTTGACATTGACTGCTTAATAAATTAAACCTATTAAGTATTTTGTACCCAAAGATGGCCCATCCATGAAATAAGTTAAAAAGTGTACAGAAGAAAAGAACAAAAGGGAAGAAACGAGCTCTCTCCATCTCCAACCTCCTCTCTCCATCTCGGTTCGTCTCTTCAAACGGAAAGCTGTCTTGCGTGCTCTCTCCATCTCCAACGCTCTCCATCTCCAAAGTCGCCATCTCCACGCCATCACCAGTACCCCCTTTCGAAGGTAACCGAATTTGCAACCATATTTTTTCGATTAGGGTTGTGTGATAGGAGCAATAGAAGAAATCGATTTTGGGCTTTTCGAATTTTGGTACAGCTGGTGGGTTTTCGAACGTTGTGCTGTGGGTAAACAATAGTACTCTTTGTTTAATATATTGTGTAAGGAAATTCGAAAATTTGGTTAGGGTAAAAAAGCTACATTAATTTTCTATTGTTTTTTTGTTTTTTGTGAAATGTTGGTGGTTTTTATTCGTGTATATGAATTATGTTATGAATAATTATGCTTGTTGTCTTGTAGTTTCTCTTGGATATCCACGGGCGAAGTTCCTTCTGAAGTTCTCGATAGAATCAGGTAAGCACCTCTGTTATTTTGTGTGTTTTGTGTGTGCCCTTGAGCGAAACTCTGTGAATGTGTGTGAGTGAGAACTTATGTTAACAGTGATGACCTTTAATTTCAGGAATTTACTCATTTCATTTTGTGGAAATGTGGTAATGAATCGATTTATTGGTAGAATTGATTATGCAATCTCTACAATAGGAGTAATTGTTATGTAGTAGTACGCTGTAAATGTGACCTCAAGGTAGTGGTTGGTTAAAATTGAAAGCATTTTCTGGTTTTGACATGCTTTTGCCCCCTTTGAAATGAATAAAGGACTAGTCACATATGGAAAAAGATGTATGGAATGATTACAACGATGTTATTGGAGTATTAAAATTGGTGGAGGAGATTTGTGAAATTGTGTAAGAATTTGAATATTATGTGATTTTTCTAGTATGATGTTTTTCCCACACAGTTTTTGGCAAAGCCCCACTAAAGTTTAGTCTCGGCTCCACCATGGCTCTGCTCTGTTGTATCTTATCTTTATTTTGGAGGCTTAGTTTGTCCTTACTATGGTTCGAGATTTAGTTTATGCATTTATTAATACTTGCACCTACCATGTCTATGTCCGGGTGTAAGTTTTACTTAGAAAGTTAGTTTTCCGGAAAAATTTTAATGGCGGTTGGGTGATATGACATGGTGAATAATAATGAATGTCTATTTTGTATGTGTGAATGATATTGAAGTTTGAGTTAACCGAGTAGTGAATTGAATTTTAACTAGAAAATACCCACAACAGGAAAAATGATATGAATGTATGAATGCTGGTTGAATGCCTTTTTTTTTAATCATTTGTTATCTTTTTGAGCCCTAATTTTGGTTCAATATAGCTAGCAATTCTGATTTTGCGTTATGGTTGCATCTATGTACTATGTGAGTTTCAAATATGCATCATGTATTTTTCTGCTTTCATTAGGCAATGTCAGCCCGATCGAACAATATTTATTTTCTATTTTGATCATAATTATACTTTCTGCTGTTGTTGTGGATGTTATAACTGATCATATTGAAGTTGTAGGCTTGCAACCAATCCTACTGGTTTAGAAATGATTGAATCATCATATGTGCAGGACGACGAGTGACATTTTAAGAAGCGCCTGAGTGTTAGCCATTCCGCTCACTCGCCGACGTGAGCATACATAGCAGCAGCAGCACAGCTGCTGCAGCAGCAGCTGCCCAAGAGCAGCAGTTGCTGCTGCCAATCACAGCAGCAGCAATGCTGCTAGCAGCAGCATGCTGCTCCTAGCATTGCTGTTGAGCAGCTGCTGCTGCTGCTCAACAGCAATGCTGGTCAGCAGCAGCAGGCTGCTGCTGTTCTTGGGCAGCAGCAGCTCCTTAGCGGCAGCTGTTGCCCAAGCTCAGCTGCACAGCTGGAGTAAGATTAGCTGCTGCTAAGCGGCAGCTAATCTTACTTTTTTTGTCCTCATTTTTCAATTGATTTTCCTTTTTTTTGTATGCTTTATGTTGAGTATTGAGTCAATCATTTTCATTTCCCTTAATTTTCCTAATTTTCTCCTTTGTATGCATTATAATGAAGGTATTTTTCTTATTTTTGACCAAATGTAATATCATCTTTATATATGATTTTTAAAAAGTTGTCAATGATGTTGTCGTGGGAAATTTAAATTTACCTTCAATCTTAATAACAATCAAATGTCATGCGATGTATGTAGATGTGCATTTTCATCTTTTAGCATGTTATTGAATTTAATCAGTTTTTTTTGTGTAGCCATGCCTCCCAGGTATGTTGTACCCATGGGGAAGGATATAATTTGACCTTTTAATTAAATCATTAAAGCGTCCTTGGGCTAAAACGGCTGATATGGTGAAGTTGAACACGAAAGATCGAATGTCCTACATGTTCTATGGATTTCCTACATCATTCCAGGTAAGTACAGTGTCTCGAGTAAATAGAAGTTATAAAATTCTATTATATTGTATATCGATTGTTTGTAACATTTTCAATGGATGAAGGCCTTCTAATTCTACTAAATGCATAGGTTTGGGTGTACGAGGCAATTCCAGAGATTGGATTAGCCTTTGCCAAGAAAAATGGAGACTTGTTGCCTCGAATGTTGAGGTGGGAAGGATTACGGCAAACGCAATTAGCCACGTACGAAGACTTCATTGAGAATAACACTGTAAGTATTCTGTTACATTATAAATGTAGTGACAATATAAAATTATTTTTCTTTTTAACCTTTCACGACACGTATTGACAATGTTCGTTTCGTAGGTTTATATTTGGGCTACACTCCGTGCAAGTGAAGATGAACAACAGAAGGTGTACTGAACTAGTATGAAGCCCCCATCCGATGTTGTAGACGAGGTGTTCGACAAAATTGTTTCGGACACGACGGAAATTCAAGAGGCCAAATTGCAAGTACCAGCACAATCCAGTCCAGAGACCCGGGACCTGAAGAGGCGAAAGAAGACTGGAAAAGCTACATCAGGGACAACTGGACAGTGCGACGAGGAGGTAGGAGATAATGACATTGGCCGAGGTAAGTCAACGCATGCATGCACTTTTGATGTAGCTATCATTAAAGAACTATTGGATTCACACACTAAAAAAATTGAAAAGAATATTGATGATGTTCAGGATGAGCTAAACCACCGGTTAGATGTTATAAAAAACAAACTGAAACATCATGCCACTCCATCAAAGGTCGACTACCATTTTGATTTGAGTGCTATGGGTGAATGGGTTAATCGGTTATCATCACTTGGGTTAGAAATGGGTGAGAACGGTGCTACATTCGGCACATCTGATTATATGACTAAACATGTATTCGAGCCAGTCGAAGTGTCAGGTGGGAGTACTTTGAGACCGAGTAACACATTTCCTATAGATGATCATGTTGGAGTTTCAGCATGCGACGTAGTGGTTCAAGCGGAGAATGAAATAGTGGACGAAGAATAAGACAATGAGCCACTAGTTGTCGGTAGGAGGTCACCATCCAAGCGGCTGAAAAATCGGGGACCCACAATTCGCACACCATACACCACTGCTCCTCATAGAAAGAAGTAAATGTTGGAGCGATGGTATGTTAGGAATTATTGGACGATGGTATGTGAAGTGTGGCTCGATTGTCGAATGATCTCTTTTGGGTTTACATTGAAGTTATGCATTGGACGATGGTATGTTAATCCGGTTGGACGATGGTATGTTAGGAATTATTTTATTCCAATTAGTATGGTTTCTGTTCGTTGTGAAATGTGTCAAATAAATGCCGCAAGTGTACGGGTCGAACAAGTAGTAAAATGGATTTTGAGTCCAAATATCGATCCCACAAGGACTTGATTTAATTACCAAAATTATCAATTTTATACTCTATTTGAAAAGGCAATTCGAATGTTGTTTTGTTTTTTTTATGAAAATAAAGTCTTACAAATTAAATATAAACACTAAATGACATCTAAATAACAAGAAGTAATATTTGCTAAAAATAAATAAACAATGATGGGAATTATAAGACTTGGGACTTACAATTTCACCGACTTTGATCTCTCTAGTATACGTAATTGGATTCAATTAGTGATCTAATTTTAAATCAACGATCAATTTACAAAATTAACTATTTACCTCTCTAGGATAAATAATTCTATTCTATTAGGCCAATTTATTTATCTCTAAATAAATTCGTTATCAACCTTTTAGAACGCATTCACATGCTAAATTCACTTAGGTTACGTCGAAACTTTACCTAAAGATCACACTAACCACAAGTTTATCTCTAAACCTTGTCTAAATTAGTGTTCTATGTTGTTTATTCTAATTTGTATTTTCATTTCTCAAATCCAACACAAACCAATTCATAATTTATCAATTGATCAGAAAGATAAATTTATAAGTCCAACAACATAAAATTAACGACAAACCAGTCACATACTATTAAATCCAATAACAAAATACTAGAGTTCACAAAGAGGATTCATTGTTCGTCCCAAGTATAAAATTTAGCTACACATGAATTTTAGTACGAGAATTTCACTAGATAAAATATAGAAATACATAACCAGATGTTAACGAGTTGGTGTCTTTCTTTGGGTATTTCTCCTTTCCGTTCTTCTTCAACTGTCTCCAATTGCACTCCCTCCTTGAAAGCTATGTATTTCTATAAATTCTCTATAGTATGGGTTTTGTTTTCACTCTTGTAATGCATATGTAAATTTAGGTATATGAGTGTAAATCCCTCTGCATGTGCTCTCTCTATTCTCGTATTTCTTTACTGTAGGAATTTTCATGCATTCTCTCCACTCGAATCATCTCTCTCGTAACATGGCCTTGCATTCTTTTATAAGAGCTCCACTTTCAATTCTTCCACATGCCCAATTATTAGTCAACAAAGGAAAAAGGAAGTGATGATTGTGTTCTTACATGATGGGCAATTATGATGTTCCCATTTTCTTTTCTCTTTTGTTCCCACTAACATTTGCCTCCATCATTATCTCCACTCCAATATATTCCCACTAACAACTCTCAAATGATTATCCGGAGATGCCAATACGAGGAGAAATTTCGTAACATTGCCATGCGATCTTTCATCTTCAAGAAATACGATTTTTCATCCGTTTTTATCGTTTTTCCCTCTTTGTAACTCCTAACATAAAAAGTAAATAATAACCAGTAAAAATATACAAAAATATAATAAAACATTATAGAAATATGATAATTAAAACACTAAAAATATAACTTAACAAATACCCCCACACTTAAACAGTTGTTCGTCCTCAAACAACAAAGACTCAAAATACACACCAGCAAGCAGAAAAAAATAAATAAGCATACCATCAACTATAATAATATTCTAAACAACTTAACATACACAAATACAAACAAAAATAAAAAATAAAAAAATAAAAATAAATAATGTAATCAACTCACTTTGTTCATACTACAAAAATATTTAGCTCGTCCCTTGGTAATCTTCACTTCTCATTGCCTTTTAGATTCAAAAATTGAGCGGTTAGCAACCCGACCCTCAATGGTTAAATATATCCTTACCCTCTCGTGGTCACATCTAACTTCTTTTCTCTCAATGCCAGGATGATCATCCCAAAGGGTGCTCTCAATCACTCTTTTCTTTTTAACTCTTATCTTTGAAGTGAATTTTCTTGGTGGGATCAATAGTGTAGTAATGTGATGGCTCTCCCCATTTTGAGTGCTTCAACAAACAAGTTACTCCAAAGTAATTCAAACCAACTAGAATTCCAAGTCAACAATGGTCCCAAAGCGGAACCATTTTTTTTTTTTTTTTACCTGTTAAAATGTAAACGCAATGTAATGCCCCAAACAATAATACTTTCTCGACCCATGTAGCGGGCTTTAGGTCGGCGACTCAGAGCTCGTCACTCAAGGCACCAGGTTTTGAAATACCCTAAGAACTTATTCACCCGAGTCAATGAGGCAAGAGAGTGGTAGCACAATGAAATGAATGCATTTTTTTTTTTTTTTTTGTTTTTGCTTTTTTTTTTTTTTTTTTTTTTTTTACACGACATGGATTGCATTTCTAGTAGACGGTCATTACCTTGTTTCTACTTGTTGATCAAATACACTCCACACAAGTTATCATGCGGAATCATCTCAATACTAACTCATCCTCCATCAATAAATTCACCACTTATCTCACAACGGCAAAGTGTTGCGAAAATGAAGGGTGGTGGGAAGAATTCAAGCACACTTCTTATTCCAACCAACCAACTTCTAAATCCAAAAACACGGAGTCATGACATCCAATGGACGAGCAAGCATGAAAAGAACTTGAGTAGTATATTTCGTGAGTTAAATACACTTTAAATTTGAGAAAAATGAAAATTTTTACACAAAATTATCACACATGCATAATACTAGACATATAGCAAGCAACTTATAAATAATAAACTCACCAAACACGCACAAAAAATCAAAAGGTAAACTCAAACTAGTAACCCCCACACTTGTGTTTTTATTAAAGCATAAAAACACAAAAACAGTTTAAAATGTATAGAACAAATAACAATAAGATGCGTCTCAAGAGTCTACCACTCCTTACTCTGCCATCTCAGGAACAACTAATCAAATTCCACACAAATTTCAACTAATTGCATAACAACACAAAAATCCCACCCCCCAAATCGAAATGGACATTGTCCTCAATGTTCAATAAAAAGGAGAGATAACACCTGAAGACGACTCAAGTTGGGGGTCATACGCAAATCCTGAAAACAAAACTAAACAGAATCACACAAAGATCTTTGCCAAAAATCAAAGGCTCAAATTCCACAATTATAATCGCAACTCTAAATCGAGCTCATTCGGATCCCGCTTGTGGGATTCGGTTCCAATTGATTGAAGGGTGTGACGGATCAAGTTGTGGTGTATAAGCATGAAATTTCTCCAACAATTCCTCAATGGATGAGGCAACTAAAATCATGTTTCTTGAAATGGGAGAAATTAGTTGCTTGGCAGTGGCAAAATCCAGAAACGCTAATAAACCATCGAAGAAATGATCCACATTTAGCGAGGCCAATAGGTTTATTGTGCAAGTTAAGCGGTACCAAGAGATAATGTTAAAAATTTGTTCCAATGTGTCAAAACCTCCGGAAGTGCAATGAATACATCGAATATGAGATGATGAGTGACAGGCGCTCATAAAGGGATCGAGCGTTTACCTCGGTACGTGAATCAGTATACAGTGATAAGGGCTCAAGAGTAACTCCAATCACTCGAGATCCTCGTACTCGAGCAGTAAATGCAGCCTAACAACGATCCGCAGTCCTCCTCCATAGGCGACATTGGCTTGAAGTTCCCCGGTTTTACGCTTACATCGCCGCAGTGTATTACGATCTCACCCCATAGTCGAGCCACCAAAGAGGCCAATGGTTTTAATTGTACATATGAAGGTGCTTACATTGTGGGAATGGCTTCCATAATCACTCGAGTTTACCCAAAAAGTTAAAAGCTGAAACAAATAGAAAAGAAAATCACAAACAACAATATAAACAAGTAGTTGTGATTGTGGCTCACATCTTCCTGGTTTTACGTCCGAAGCAGTCGCAACACCTTCTATGAGTTGGGGATATGCTTCCCATCAAGTTTTCTTAAAAAGCGGCAAACAGGTCTTTTAAAGTCAGATTCCCAAGACTGTAGTGGTCACGTTCTTTGTTGAATTGAGTCCATAAACCAAGAAGTTCATGCATGACTCCACAAGGATGCGTCTCAAGAGTGCAGGATATCATCCAACGACTCCTTACTCGAGCCATCCTTAATGAAAGCGATCTTATCTTCTCGATTTTTAGACATAAATCCAAGTGAACGACAACTTTGTATCACATGTCCATCTAGCGCACTTATAGCAAACATTCATCCTTTTTGCTCGTCGTTTCTTTGAAAAAGCTGCTTTTGCCTAAACGATAAATGTTTGGTATAGATGGTGGAATTTCTCCCCTATTCGAACCTTGGCTTCAATTAACCAACGGATATCCTCAGGCATCCCATAATACATTAACAATCTCAACCGCTCAGTCGAAGGCGGTAGATTCGTTCAAATCATTCAAAGGAAAAGATGAGTAGTATTTTCGAATTTTCTGGCAGAATCTATGTTTAGTGGGAGAAATTGATGAAATAAAAGAAGAAAAGGATAAAAATTTGAATCACACACTCAACAATCACAAGAAGAAGATATATATACAAGCATGCATCCATAACCGATTAGAGGATCGGAGAGAAGAAGAATGTTACCTAACAGTGATTGAGGAAAGACAGAGAGAGAAAAGCAAGTGAGATAGAGAGTGGTGTGTAGATATGGTGTACCTCGTCGACTTTAGAGATCGGAACGACTCGTGGCAACCACTAACCCGACAAGTGGCCGAGGTATCCGTGGTATCCGAGGAAAAAGGAGGTCGGTCGAGTTATCGAGAAAACGCGTCTGCCAGCTGTCCACTGTTACCTGTCGCTTCCCCGCTTTTCGCTCTCTTCTCTTTTATTTATTTATTTATTTATTTATTTTTTTTTTTTTTTACAACGGATACTTTTCCATAGCACGCCTAAATCATTAGTATTGTACCACCTGAAATATCTCACATATGTATCAATAGAACTGCATTACTAAAAATCAAATAAAAGTAAATAAAAATGAAAATAGAAATATGGAGATAAAACATAATTTAAGAAAAACACTAAACTTAATTAAATATAAATAAACACACTCAAATAAAACAAAATAAACGAACATAAAATAATGTAATGCACACACAACACACATCAAGTGAACGAAGTTTGGGTTGCCTCCCAAAAGCGCTTGTTTATAGTCACGAGTTGAAAGAATCACTGAAGTTCCAAAATCGATTTTCTTTCGAGAAATCGGTTTCAAAGTAGTGCTTTAGTCGTTGACCATTGACTTTGAAGGTCCCTTTGGTAGGGTGAGAGAGCTCGATAGCACCATATGGAGTCACTTGTGAAATAGTGAAGGGCCACGACCACCTTGACCGGAGTTTTCTGGGAATAGCTTCAAACGAGAATTATAGAGTAAAACTTGATCCCCTACCCTAAATTCTCATTTGTTGAATGTGCCGATCATGCCATTTCTTACGCTCTTTGTAGATTGTCGAAGTTTCATAAGCACCTAACCGAAATTCATCCAATTCATTGAGAGTCGGACATCTCTTCTCTCCTATGACTTTCATGTCCATGTTCAATTGTTTTACCGCCCAATATGCCTTGTGTTCCAATTCAACGGGCAAGTGACATGACTTTCCAAACACTAATTGAAAAGGAGACATACCAATAGGTGTTTTGAACGCAGCGCGGTATGCCCAAAGTGCATCATCCAACTTCTTTGACCAATCGCGAGATGAGTTAACGGTGGTTTCGTAATTCTTTTCAACCGCCGATTTGATATCTCAACTTGTCCGCTTGTTTGTGGATGATAAGGTGTGGTCATTCGATGATGAACTCAGTGTTGGCCAAAACAGTTTGAAAAGTTTGTTGTTGAAGTGAGTACCACCATCACTAATGATAGCACGAGGTGCTCCAAACCTTGTGAAGATGTTCTTTCTAACAAATTCTACCACCACCTTAGCATCGTTTCGTCGGTGAAGCACGTGCTTCAACCCATTTTGACACATAATCAATCGCTACCAAGATATCTTGATTGTTGTAGGACGATGGGAATGGTCCCATGAAATCAATTCCCCAAATATCAAAGATTTCAACCACCAAAATGTTGTTCAGTGGCATCTCTTGTCGTGCGGAAATGTTGCCTGTACGTTGGCAACGATCACACGCTTTGACAAATGAAAACGCGTCTTTGAATAAAGTGGGCCAGTAGAATCCGCTCTGTAGCACTTTAGCAGCTGTTTTGGTGGGTCCCAGATGGCCACCATAAGGTGATGAATGCACACGTTCTAGAATTCTTCTCATTTCATCATCAGGCACACATCTTCTGATGATTTGATCAGTCCTCGATTCATGAAATGGCTCCTCCCGAGAGAAATGCGAAGGTCATGGAAAAACTTTTTCTTGTTGATAGGAAAATTCATGTGGAATTACGCCAACTAAGTAGTTGACGTGTCGGCAAACCAAGGAGCTTTGTCAACTAGAGACAATTGCTCGTCCGGAAAATTCTCATTGATGTCACCGTCGTGGGCTCCACACCTGTGAAGTCTTGACAAATGATCCGCCACTTGATTTTCTGTTCCCTTCCTATCCTGAATTTCAATGTCGAACTCTTGTAAAAGCAATACCCATCGAATGAGCCTCGCTTGGCATCCTTCTTTCCAAACAAGTACTTTAAAGATTTGAATGATCTGTGTAAACCACCACTTTCGACCCAATGAGATATGCTCTAATTTGTCAAAAGCATAAACAAGCGCAAGTAGTTCTTTTGATGGTAGCATAGTTAACTTGAAGTGTATTGAGAGTCTTGCTAGCATAGTAGATCACTAAAACTTTGTCCTTCCTTTGCCCCAAAGCTGCCCCACATAATCACTAGCATCACACATGATTTCAAAAGGCAAATTCAATCGGTGCGATGATTACAGGTGCTGAAATTAGCTTGTCCTTTAGAGTGTTAAAGGCAACACGACATTCCTCCGAAAAATGGAACGGCACATCCTTCTCCAACAGCTTGCACAATGGCTTCGAAATGGCAGAAAAATCCTTGATGAACCGTCTATAAAATCCTGCATGGCCAAGAAAGCTACGAATGCCCTTGATGGATGTAGGTGGGGGTAATTTCTCAATGACTTGCACCTTAGCTCTATCAACTTCAATCCCTACCTCTGATACACGATGGCCCAAGACAATCCCTTCATTCACCATGAAATGACATTTCTCCCAATTGAGTACCAGGTTTGTTTCTTCACATCGTTTTAACACTAAACTCAAATGATGGAGACACTCATCGAAAGATGACCCAAAAACAGAGAAGTCATCCATGAAAACCTCTATAAACCGCTCCACCATATCTGAGAAGATCGCCATCATGCATCGTTGAAAGGTGGCTGGTGCATTGCATAGGCAAGCGGCATTCTCCTGTAAGCAAATGTCCCATAGGGGCAGGTAAAAGTTGTCTTCTCTTGATCAGAAGGTGCGATGGGAATTTGATTGTATCCCGAGTACCCATCCAAAAAGCAGTAGTGAGAGTACCCTGCTAACCGTTCCAACATTTGGTCTATAAAGGGCAAAGGGAAGTGGTCCTTCCTGGTTGCGTTGTTGAGCTTTCGATAGTCAATGCATACTCTCCATCCAGTGACTGGTCTAGTGGGAATTAGCTCATCATTGTCATTCTTTATCACGCTTATCCCTCCCTTTTTAGGCACCACATGGATCGGATGACCCACTCCACTGCGAGATAGGGTAAATAATGCACGCATCCGGAAGTTTAACTATCTCGGCTCGAACAACTTCTTTCAACGTGGGATTGATCTGCGTTGATTCTCAATGGAAGTTTTCGAATTTTCCTCCAGCAGGATTTTATGCATACATATAGAGGGACTAATCCCTTTTATGTCAGCAATTGTCCATGCCAGTGCTGTTTTGTGTTCCCTCAAGACTCGAAGCAGTTTTTCCTCTTCTAACTTCGTCAAGTGATTAGAGATAATCACAGGTAAAGTTGAAGAAGCTCCCAAATATGCATATCTGAGATGAGTGGGAAGGGATTTCAATTCAAGAGTTGGGGGAAAGTCAATAGATGGCAAGAATTTTTTCGAGGCTTCACCCAACGGTTCGTAAATCCAATTTCTCCTGTACGTCATGGTGGGTGATGCTTCCAAGTTATGAGCCATCTCAGCTCGGACTTCATTCTCCGTGTCAGTACTTTCCGATTTGACAAGACAAGCTTCCAGAGGTTCTGTCGGTAGATTCTCTTCAAAAGTGTCTTTCACTACTTGATCGATGACATCGATTTGAAAACAAGCATTTGTGGAAGAAGAGGAAGGATGTTTTAATGCTTTTAAGACATTGAAAGTCACCTCCTCTTTATCCACCCTTAGTGTCAATGTGCCTTCGTAAACATCAATTAAAGCTCTCCCAGTTCGTAAAAATGGCCTCCCAAAAATCAAAGGAATTTCCTTATCCTCCTCCATATCTAGAATGATGAAATCCACTGGGTAAATGAATTTATCGACCTTGACTAACACATCCTCGATAATTCCTCTAGGATATGTGATAGATCGATCCGCCAATTGTAGAGTCACGGTGGTAGGGCTACATTCTCCCAATCCAAGCTTCCTATAAGCAGGATAGGGGCATGAGATTGATACTTGCGCCAAGGTCACATAAGGCAAATCCAGTAGAATGACCCAATAGTGCAGGGAATGTTGAAACTCCTGGATCTTTCGGTTTGGGAGGTAGTTTCTTTTGGAGAATGGCACTACACTCCTCGGTGAGCATCACTGTCTCATGTTCTTCGACTTTCTTTTGTTAGAAAGAATTTCCTTCATGAATTTTATGCGTCATGGGCATCCGTGCTAAAGCATCGCAAAGGGATGTTGATGTGTAATTTCTTGAAGATTTCAAGAAATTTCAGATGTTTATCCAATTTGTTCTTTGTAGCCTTTGAGGAAATGGGATAGGAGGTACATATGCTTTCACGGGTTTTGGAATCTCATTTTCCTCCTTTTGAATCGGGACTTTTCAGAGGATGTTTCACCAACACTTGTTTTCTTCGTCTCTTCCTTTCTTCCATCCATTTACGTGGTCTCATTGTTCCCAGTTCTCTTTACTTCTCTCTCAGGAAGTTGTAAACCACTTCTTGTTGTAATGGCATTGACTTGTCTAGGGTTTGTCTCAAAGTATCACTTGGTAATTTACCAGGTGCTCGCCCAAGAACCGCCGATGCGGATTTGTCCCATTTGAGTCTCCAAATTTTTATCGCAGCTGCTTTGATTTTGGAGAGTGTGTTAGGTTTTTCTGCATAAAGCTGCCGTTAACCTCCATGTACTTTGCGAATACATCTTCGAGTGAGGTTTTCTTTTCCTGTGGTGGTGGAATCGGGTGGTCTCACCAGTCTTTGGATTATCTTTCCATGAAAAGTTTGGATGTCGCCGACTGGATTGTAGGTGGGAGCATAAGGCCCAAATTGTGGCCTTTGATTGCTTCCAACAAACATTGCTTGATGGGCCCATTTGAGTGAGTGACAGACACTCGGTAGTGGCATGATTTGCGCAGACAAATTTCGCACCCTCCGGATGATTGAACCATATTAACCGTTGGAGCAGTCAATCCTTCAATTTTCTTTGATAGAATGCAACTTGAGCAGAGAGTGCAGTGATAGCGTCTATTCCATGAACTCCAGCATGTTTAGGCGTTGCTCGATCCGAATACCATTGATGGCTATTTGCAGCCATTTTCTCCAGAATTGACGATGCTTCGTTGAAAGTTTTGTCCATTAGTGATCCTCCTGAATCGCGTGCTTCTTGTTTTCGTTTCCCAACCCGTTATAGAACGTCTGGACAATAAGCCATTCCGGTATCCCATGATTTGGGCAATGTCTCAAAAGATCGTTGAAACGTTCCCATCCTTCAGAAATAGATTCTCCTGGTCGTTGGCTAAAAGATGAAATTTCAGTCCGAATTTTAAGCATTCTACCCGGTGGAAAAAATTTTTCTAAAAATTTCTGGCATAAATTATCCCAACTGGTGACGGAGTTGGCAGGTAAAGCGTAAAACCATGTTTTTGCTTTTCCTGTCAATGAAAATGAAAAAAGTTTCATTTTTATCGCATCTGCCGGCACTCCGTTAATTTTGAACATGCCACAAATTTCTAAAAATTTTCTGATGTGTTCGTGTGGGTCTTCATCGGGTAGGCCATGGAATTGAACGGTTTGTTGAACTAATTGAATAGTTCCAGGCTTGATTTCAAAATTATTTGCGGGAATCGCTGGAGGAACTAAGCAAGTGAAATTATCCCCAATTGTGGGAATAATATAATCCCTCAAAGGACGCTCTGCAACAATCATTCGATCCTCTGCTTCTTCAGCCATTTTTCGTTCCAAGTGTATAGCACGTAATCTATTCCTAAAGGTTCGTTCAATTTCTGGGTCGAAGGGAATTAATGGACTAAACTTCCTACCACGCATGCAAATTGCATCAAAATAAAATAAATAAAATAAAAGCGAATAAAAATTTCAAATTAAAGCAAAAATTGATTGGTATTGATATTAAATCTAAATCGCGCCAAAAACTTGTTCGTTGTGAAATGTGTCAAATAAATGCAGAAGTATGCGAATTGAACAAGTAGTAAAATGGATTTTGAGTCCAAATATCGATCCCACAAGGACTTGATTTAATTACCAAAATTATCAATTTTATACTCTATTTGAAAAGGCAATTCGAATGTTGTTTTGTTTTTTTATGAAAATAAAGTCTTACAAATTAAATATAAACACTAAATGACATCTAAATAACAAGAAGTAATATTTGCTAAAAATAAATAAACAATGATGGGAATTATAAGACTTGGGACTTACAATTTCACCGACTTTGATCTCTCTAGTATACGTAATTGGATTCAATTAGTGATCTAATTTTAAATCAACGATCGAATTTACAAAATTAACTATTTACCTCTCTAGAGGATAAATAATTCTATTCTATTAGGCCAATTTATTTATCTCTAAATAAATTCGTTATCAACCTTTTAGAACGCATTCACATGCTAAATTCACTTAGGTTACGTCGAAACTTTACCTAAAGATCACACTAACCACAAGTTTATCTCTAAACCTTGTCTAAATTAGTGTTCTATGTTGTTTATTCTAATTTGTATTTTCATTTCTCAAATCCAACACAAACCAATTCATAATTTATCAATTGATCAGAAAGATAAATTTATAAGTCCAACAACATAAAATTAACGACAAACCAGTCACATACTATTAAATCCAATAACAAAATACTAGAGTTCACAAAGAGGATTCATTGTTCGTCCCAAGTATAAAATTTAGCTACACATGAATTTTAGTACGAGAATTTCACTAGATAAAATATAGAAATACATAACCAGATGTTAACGAGTTGGTGTCTTTCTTTGGGTATTTCTCCTTTCCGTTCTTCTTCAACTGTCTCCAATTGCACTCCCTCCTTGAAAGCTATGTATTTCTATAAATTCTCTATAGTATGGGTTTTGTTTTCACTCTTGTAATGCATATGTAAATTTCAGTATATGAGTGTAAATCCCTCTGCATGTGCTCTCTCTATTCTCGTATTTCTTTCTGTAGGAATTTTCATGCATTCTCTCCACTCCGAATCATCTCTCTCGTAACATGGCCTTGCATTCTTTTATAAGAGCTCCACTTTCAATTCTTCCACATGCCCAATTATTAGTCAACAAAGGAAAAAGGAAGTGATGATTGTGTTCTTACATGATGGGCAATTATGATGTTCCCATTTTCTTTTCTCTTTTGTTCCCACTAACATTTGCCTCCATCATTATCTCCACTCCAATATATTCCCACTAACAACTCTCAAATGATTATCCGGAGATGCCAATACGAGGAGAAATTTCGTAACATTGCCATGCGATCTTTCATCTTCAAGAAATACGATTTTTCATCCGTTTTTATCGTTTTTCCCTCTTTGTAACTCCTAACATAAAAAGTAAATAATAACCAGTAAAAATATACAAAAATATAATAAAACATTATAGAAATATGATAATTAAAACACTAAAAATATAACTTAACAGTTTCTCTTCAAATTCCATCTCTTTCGCTTATCTCATTTCGATTGATTGACAATGATGTGTATTTTGAGAATTTTACCTTTCGGTTTGTCAATACATGGCAATGGTGTATCATTAACATTGAGACATGTGTTGACATTGAAGTTATGTATTCGATATTCTGTTTGTAGTGTATGGCTCGTTTGCCAAATGTGTTTGTCTCGGGTGTCGAAGTTATGCTACGTACTATCCTCTTCACAATTACTTACGGAACCCACCACAGAGTTCACTGCTGCCTTTTGCCCATATAAGTATCATGTTACTTCATGTATTTGATGTCGTCCGTGACATTTCACATGTCAAATTGTATCGGACATTTATATATCTTTTCAGACATTTATCAAATAAACTGTCTAGATTTTCAGCCACAAAGTGTCCTTCCTGATAGTTGAAGTGTCAAAAAGTGTCCCATAGACAATGTCGTCCGTGACATTTCAAATGTCAAAGTGTATCAGACAGGCATATGTCTTTCTAGACATTTGTCATTTAAACTGTCTAGATTTTTAGCTACAAATTGACTTTCTTGATAGTTTAAGTGTCAAAAAGTGTCCCGTATACAACTGTCACCAACTGTTGACAAACATCTTTCTAAACAAGTTTGCATTTATTAACATGTGCACGCAACAGAATTGTGATTGGACTAACATGAGAATGTAATATGTACTTTGGAAACTTACTAGTACAGGTGCTTTTATAACGTGAAGGAGTTGACCTTAAAATACAAGCACAGTTGTAGTAGGAAGTAATACAGAAGCACATAACTTGATTTGAAAATAGTCAATCAATATGTCACTTTGACAACTTATTTAATGGAGTTGGTTGAAAGGTATTTAATGTCCATAACTTTTTGTTGGTATATATATTGCTAATCCATACAAATAGAGGTGTCAGCACGGGTGGGCCGGGCCGGGCCGGCCAACCTCAAGTCGGCCCGTGAACAACCCGCTTGGGTAGATGACCCGTTCATACGGGTTCGCGGGCCGGGTTGGACCGGCCCGCATTTTTGGGATGAGGCCCGGCTCGCCCATCAACCCGTACGGGCCGGCCCATATGAGCCAACCTGTGTGAATTAATCAAATGGGCTGACTCATGTGAACTTTTGGGTTGTTCCAATTTGATTCATTTGAATCATTTTTAATCTGTTAAAGTTAAATATGTGCTTTTTAATAAATACTTTTTTAGTTTTTTAATATTTTTATATGTAAAGAAAAAAATATAAATATAAAACTAAAAAAATATAAAAAAAAATTTTAAAATTGGCGGGCCAACGGTTAACCGCTGCCACCTCGCTCGCCTGCGGCGTCATGGTCGGCCGCGGTCCGGGCCAAAAGCGAGTGGGCCGGTCCGGGTTCGACCAGTCCACCCATCTTGACACCACTACATACAAATCCTCATATTATCATTAGTCTTTCTAAACCATCACTTTCCTAAATAGAGAAAAATGACAATCGAATTCAAAGTTGGAGATATTCTTCCAAACAATCATGCCGGGACGTACGATGATCCAATTCCACTGGACGAGGACGTGATGGTGGTCGAAGAAGATGGCAACTTCATTCTAAATGAGGTGAATAATCCGTTTCCACCGTTGCATCGGGCGTATAACCATGGAGAGAATGTTCGATACATGGGTCCAAATCATCATGCAGGCACATACGGGGATCCTAGTTTGCTCGATGAGCCAGAGCTACAGGTCAATGAAAATGGAGGGATCGGTGGCAACGTTAGCGGGAATGAAGAGTACTTCCACGAAAATCATAACAATGTTGGCGTAGATGGCCTACACTCTGACGATGAGTTACACCTTGACGATGAAATCGGGATAGAGGTTGTGCACGCTTTAATGGCGAATCCA
The DNA here is from genome assembly GCA_018223645.1 of Jasminum sambac. Taxonomy (NCBI): domain Eukaryota; kingdom Viridiplantae; phylum Streptophyta; class Magnoliopsida; order Lamiales; family Oleaceae; genus Jasminum; species Jasminum sambac. The sequence continues at coordinate 36,949,242 of CP073645.1, read as the reverse complement.
GGGCCAGAGCTTATTCTTATCAGTTCCGATGACGAGGACGAGCAAAATGATGCATCTGACATCACCGAAGAGCTCGACTTTTAAATCCACTATTCACGTTGGATGTGTTCAGATGTACACGTACCTTGTTTTGCTTGTACTTGTTGGTCGTAGTTGACTTGTTATTATCTATTACGTTTATGGGTTGGGTGAACGGGTTAGCCAATTTTAACTGTTGCTACGTAGTGCATTGGTTATAGTTTCTAATCTCAACATAGCCTTATACTGTGGGAGAAGCTTGTGGTTCGGCGCAGTTTACTTTAATTAGTGGGTACATCAATTGTCCAGGTGGTACGTAGCATCTCGTTTGCTAATGAATTTAATATCATGTTTTGTTATTTTATGAAAGAAGTAAATGGATACCAGTTGTCTCCAATATTGAAAGGTGGTGCATAAGATAAATATGTGTGAAATGTCAACCTCGACAGTTGAAATGGTAACATCATCACGTGTGCATTACATCATCTGTCTTTCATGACAATTACTATACCATGTAGAATTGCAGACACGCATGGTCATTCTAGACACTAAAATGTCAAGAAAGTTTTCAAGTGTCAAGGCATAAAACTAATGACGGCAAGAGGTGAATAATCTTACAGATAATTCTTATAATACTTTAGTACATGTGATGTGAATTTCACATAGAAACTGTTTGTTGATATCATATGTAGACAAAGTATGGATGGACATTTTTCAATCGATTTATGCACGATACATTTCTAACTATGAACAAAACACAAAACATTGAGACATGAATTGTGTAACCACGACAGAAAGGAAGAAATGGAATCCATCTCTACAATACACATGGCCTTCCAAAATAGGTAGCATTATCAACTTAAAGGATTCTTACATGTCTGTCTGTTGTGGTCCGTTCGAGAACAATGTTCGCATTTTCTCGAAGGTGTTGGCATTTCCAATCTAGATCGTTTCCGTTGTGTGGCTGGTCGAGGGTGGCCTTCGCACTGCAGGAGATAAAACTTGTACTTGTAATATTTCAGGAGGAATTTCCAAATCAACCTCTTGGCTCACGGAATGCACGACATCATTATATGCCGCTCTCCAAAACTTTGTTGTATAATATTGACCACATAGGCCATACAGAGACATAAGTCTATCCCATGCGGCTCGGCATGCATGTGCACAAGGAATTTGACGAATCTGAAATTCACGACAAGAGCATGTGTGTCCGACAAGGTCAACGGTGTGAACATTCTCCCCTATCCCAATCTCAACGACCGCCTGACTCACTTCACGCACTTGTAGCCCATTTCCTGCAACCAATGACTTAAGCAACTCTCGCTCTAATGTCGGAGTTAGAGTACTAGAGCAACTGAATGCTGCCGTTCTTCTTTCGTTGAACCATCTTTGCATTAGGGTAGTAATACTTACCACCAATGTCGTGATTGGGAAATGATGTTGTCGCTGAAGGACTGAATTCAAGGACTCTGCACCGTTGTTGGTCATGATATTGTATCGGTTGTCTGGAAAAAGCGCTCGAGACCTGTTCGACACTCCAGCTCTTTCCAAGTAGGCTGCCGTGGCAGGTTTAATACGCCTTATTTGCGTCATCAACCTTTCAAATTCGCTAACGCGATATGCATACGCTGCCTTTTTGAATAGTACTATCGAAGCTGCATTACCATGCGGTGATCCAATTAGATTTTTCTGTATATGCTATATACATGCACCGTGATGTGTATGGGGAAACAACATAGTGATTGCTCTCTTTATATAATTCTTTCTATCTGAAATGAATACTAGCCTTCGTGAGTCTCCAACAATGCCTTTCAATTTAGACAAAAACCAATACCACGATGCATTCGTCTCTCCATCCACAAAGGCCCATGCGATTGGGTATATCTGATAGTTTCCATCTTGAGCTACAGCAACAAGCATGGTTCCTTTGTATTTACCCTTCAAATGACTTCCATCGACACAGATCACTGGTCCCAAATATTATTGAAATGCACGTATACTTGGACCGAAGGCTATGAAGAAGTACAAGAATCTATTATTCCTGTCAAGCTCGATATGTGTTATTGTTCCTTCATTCTTGCTCTTCAATGCATGGAAATACGAGGGTAATTTTTTAAAACTATCCTCATGTGAACCGCGAAGCATAATTTTTGCTTTCTCCAATGTTCTCTATACTTTGCTGTATGAAACACGCACTCCGAATTCACGCTGCATGTCTCCAATAATCCCAGCTGGCAAATAAGGTTGGTTTCCATCCTCAAGTCTATATTTGATGTGATGGGTAATCAACGAACTAGAAGCATGTCTATCAAAACGTTGACGCACATTCAAGGAACACGTGTGGATGCCAACGTACCTTTAAATCTTAAAGATTTCGGTAGTTTAATCTTTGAAGCACGTACCATCCATTGACAACTGATGTCACCATATCATAAAGTCAGAGTACGAGTGTTTGATTTACGGACCTTAAATTGAAAATTCTGAGTCAATGTTTTTAGTTCGACCGTTCGTTGCAATTGTTCCTTACTAAAAAATACTTTACCCTCTACAATATCAATATCTTCGTGGTTTCTGTCTGTAACAGTATTAGATACATTATGTTGTCTACTACCACGAGAACAAGGATACACGGCATCCCCAGAAAGTCTACGATCAACTACCGGAGAATGTATTTCATTATTTTGGTGGTCGTCTCTGGTAATATCATTCTCACTCCTTACATCTACCGAGAGCGATTCGGTGTTAGTTCTAAAAATTTGGTCATCTCATTCGGCCGTGCCATCCTCATGGGACATATCTATATGGTGTGATAAATGGTTGCTTCGATTATTCAAGACATCGTGTTGCTCAACTAATTTATCCACAATTACATATAACGCTGTCTTGGCATGTACAGAGATATACCACTTCAAATCATCGTTATCAACTATGTCAGCCGGAGGTACATTCATATTTGGAACTTCAAATTTCAAACGCACACCATATCTACTCTTATCAACATTAATCTTTTCCATTACTTTTGAAACAACATCTTCAAATGTAACGTCGTCTTGCACAACAATTGATGTTGTTCGATTGCCACACCATTTCCAGTCATTTTCTGCTTCAACAAAGTCACCACCGTACGACAATATGAATCTCATCATTTCTCCAATTCCTGAAAGTATGAGAACAAATTTACATTAATAAATCAATGTCTTCTCCTTCATGTATTGTACTTATCGTTTCATTACCAACCGAACTCGTACGCACTATCTTGGATTTTAAAGTGTACTTGAGCTCTGACTACAACACTAAACACTAATAGTACGTACATTACGTCGATATTATTATCGACAAATAATATTATACTCGTCCAAAAAATATAGAATAAAACTGACGTAGGTAACATTACAATGGGTTAACAATGAGATTTGAAGAAAAACTTCAAAGGCAATAACGATTGTTGCCTGTAATAATGCAAGACATTGTAAAATATCAAGAAAGACAATTAAAAATATCGGAAAAGACAATTAAAAATGTCTTGAAATGTCATTCAAAATGTCAAAAAATGCCATTCAAATTATCAGGAAAGCCTTTGAAAATGTCGAGAAAGACATTTTTCTAATGTACCGCACAACTAATTAAAATGGCGAGAAAAACAAATCACAAACACTATTATATTTTTCCATGCGCAATGTGAAGCTATTTAATTTGTCGCGAAAGACATTTCGTCATTGCACTTAATTGTCTCACATTTATCTTCTTCAACAACCACCATATTTACAATCTTAAAGATTCACCATTAATAACATTAATAAAACATAACCACCACAATATCCTTCACTTACAAAAGATCTCAATGATTATATCCATCACATCTCCTACTACAACATAATTGGAAAATTAAAAAAAAAATGGTAACAATTCATATCTTAAAGTAAATATTCAATGACTAAGTCTTCACCATTATATTAGATTCTCTCTCAATAAGTTTATTTTTACAAGTATATATACATACTCTTTTAAATACATCATGTATAAATAGAGAAGATATAAGATTCTTACCCTTTCTCTTCAAATTTTTCAAACCATTAAAGCATGTTTTTCACACATAAATGGAAATACAATTTTTCCCCTCCATTTTGGTGGTGAATTCGTTCAAGAGGAAGGAAGCAAATATCATATTTTATTTCCTCTTTTCCGACTTATAAATGTCTTTTCAAATGGGTCCTAAAAAGTACAATTGCATTTAAACAATCATTAATGACCATTTCTTGAGCCACTAAATAACCTAATTTTAATTAATATATTTCAAGGGCATATTAAACATTTTAATGTTAAATTTGACCACTCTTGCATTAATATTTTAAATTAACCCCATTTGATTTGACAAGATATTTTTTGACCATTCATGCAAATACCCATTTTCGCAATTAGCAAAAAGCAAAAAGAAAGTACAAGTTATAATGATTATTGCTTGTACTTTCATTATCGCTTGTACTTTGAGTTCATTATAACTTGTACTTTTCTTTTCCTTTTTGCTAATTGCAAAAAATGGTTAGAAAAATATAGAAATTAGTAGCTATAATCAAAACAATAAAAACTTTAGAAATAATACCTAAAAGGTCTCTTTACCACTGAACTAAAATATAGTAATTAGTAGCTATAATCAAAACAATTCTTTTTCAATTACCACTGAACTTCAAAAGGTCTCTTTATTGCTATTGAACTTTCAAAATAGTTCTCCAACTACCATTTCATTAACTTCCATTAGATGTACTAACCATTTTGATGAAGTGGCATGATATGTGGCATTTTATTTGTCAACTGTAAAAGAAGAATTTCAACTCAGTCCCTCACTTTCCTTCCTTGTTCTATAGAACTAAAAAATTACTCTAAAAGAATATATGAAACTAAAACTCCATGAATAATTAATATATGGATTTTTCACCAAGTGGTTGGACAAATTAGGAAAATTCAAGTAGGATTTCCAAGTTGAGAAAATTTCTGACGAATTTTTCATAAATTCTAGTCGTTGAGGATTCATTCGAAATTTTTCATTTTGTTATTTAAATGTTTTCATTAAAAAAAAAAGGAAAATCAGGGATTTTTGTGGCAACCCAAGCATTTTCAAAGATTTTTGAATCAAAAATTCAATTTCATTTGTATAATTACTCAAGTCTTATATGGTTCCCGCGGCCGTATCTATGCCCTGTAAGAGAGCCCCCTACATTCAGGGAGGCTATGGTGTGGGCTGTGAGAGGCCGCAGGAGAAGAATTCTATAATTACTTGTCCATATAGTACTCTATCGATGCTTGGAGTGTCCTGTTGGTTTATGGTCAACTTTGCTCTTGGAAGACTCAAAACGATGGTACAATGTCGAAGAAGAAAAAGTTGCTTGAAGCCTTGAAAGAGCCATTAATCTACACTAAAACAGTGGCGCATAAAATTAAATGGAGGGATTGAAGACAAAAAGTATGAAAGGTCGGATAACTTTTTTCTATCTAAAAACTACATCGCAATGTAGAGTATTTTGTGGGGATGGTGGTCATGACAATAGAATCGGGAAGCAAGATGAGGAACTCGGCTGCAATTTTCCTTTTGCGGGTTGACAAGTCTTCAAGTCCAAGTTCGATTCCTCAACCTCAATTACAACTAATGCTTGGTTATTATGACTTCAAATCCAAATCGGGCTCTTCTTTGAACTTTAAAATGGATGATGTTTATCCATCCAAGAGTTCGAATCCAAATTGAACTCTTCATCTTCAACCACAACTCGTGCTTACTTGTCCTCAACTAGGAGTTCGAATCCAAATTGAAATCTTTTTTTCAATTCAAACACTATTTTATTTAGTCAACATTCAACATAGACTTCCCATTTAGTGAACATTATTGTTCACGTTACTCTTATGGTAACACCATCGTCAAAAGATTTATACACAATCAACAAAGGACTATTTCATAAAAAAAATGACACGCATCTATTCTCTACTTTTGGTGTAACTTAATTACGAAATATCACTATATTGTGCATATTGTCTTATGGTATAACTTGTAAATACAAATCGCGCAGTGCATGTAACAATATAAAATCTAATCTGCAAGTTCATAAATTAATTTGATCGGAATTTCCAATAATTAATCCCAGCTCTAGACCTTGTGGGTCACCATCAATGGATGGCATCCAGGCCGGCATAATAGCCAATCAATAGAGGAAGAGATACTACTGTGCCAAAAATAACCCTGAAATAACAATAATAAAAAAAAGCATTATTTTATAATAACATTACATAAATATTAAGTATAAAACATAAAATGCTTCACAACTAATTTGTGAACAATTACTTACGCAGTGCTTAGTAATTTTGAGTGCAATCCATACTCTTGAGCAAACACGAAGGCCGTGCCGCCTTTAACAATAATATATAATATCACACGCGATCGATATAACAATTATTCGAATTACGAAATTTTGATGTCTTTTCAAATCAAAGTTTTAAACTGATAAGTAATTTAATGATAGAACTTAGAGATACCTGAATGATTGACACGCGTAAAACGTCACCATGGAGACGTAACGGCAAACAACCAATAGCCATACTCAACGGTCCACCAATAAACCTCAATACCATCCCCAATAGCGCTAGACGAACACCACTTGCAATAACCTTTTCTTGCATTGCCATAAAAAGCCCTACATGCACAAACTCATACATGTATGACAAATTTTGAGATTTGAGAATCATTAAATTTTGTGTGAATACATACATAACCCGGTTTTGATCCGTACCCCACATGTGTGTACGTTACGGTGCTCATATGTGGGCAAATGCGAGACACGTGTCTTCCCTGGTGCTGAGGGAGGGCATGTGGCAACTGGTACCCATCTACCCGTGTGTGGGCATCGTAACGTGCCCACAAGTGAGCAATAGATCAGGACTAATACATACCCATAGTGAACATGGCTACGCCACTCCCGGCTCTCGACATTATCAAAATTGATCCCTCAACAATAGAGGGGATTTTAAAATGCCACCTAAAAGATTAATGCAAACATAACACAAGTTGGTTTATGTGTACATAGAACATATATGTGCGTATATGTAAATCACCTGTTAGCTATAAGAGCCCATATGACGCCAAGAAAACACGAATACGAATTTGGATTCTTGAAAAGTTTAATCCACACCGTCTTCATCAAGGATAAGAAAGATTGTGCATTAGCATTACTCACATTAGTACCAGAATCTCCGCTGATCTCATCATCATTGTCATCGTTTCTGCCCATCTCGACCGACGATAAATCATGATCTAATGTCGCAGTACCACGAAGATCAATCCTCGTGCGACGAAACTCCAGCAAGAACAATAGAGTAGGGAACCACAGAAGAGCCTGTATAACTGACGACTGTATAACAAGATCGGCTCCCATTTGATTATACATGGCCATCAAAAGTGGGACCCCCACAACGAGAGTGTTGTTAAAGCTAGACAAAGAGAAGCACGTAATCGACCAATCGAAACTCCCTTTGCTGCTCAGAGTCGCCCACAAGGCCAAAACTACGCCAACGACAGCTTTGGCTATGACATCGGCGGCGAGGAAGCGATAATTCATCCTATAAGGATCGACGCGAGTCGTAAACTCGAAGGTGAAAAATGGCATTATGAAATAGCAATTGAATTTGTTTATAGCATCACAATGATCCGGTTTAAACATGTGCCACCACCGTAACGAGCCGTAGCCTATTCCTAGCGCCACGTATAACGGCACCATCGCCACCACTATCCTGTAAACTTCTTCCGAAGTTATCATTTTTTATTTTTTTATTTTTTTTTTATTTTTTGGAGGAATCTAATTTGCTTTGGCTGAATATCTATAGCTTTAGTTTGAAATATATGAAATAATGGTGGTGGTGCGTGTGTGTGTATTTATAGTTATAGGAGTACTCAGTCAATTGGTATACTGCGGGATCCGCAAGCTAGCTAATTGGTTTCAACTTTCCCACGTGCGATGTGTTGTTAAAAAATTTATTTTTAGCATTGAAAATTATATCGGAGAAATATCACTTGGACCATCTACAGAAATAGACAGCAAAAACCAAGAGACAGGTTTTTTGTTTATTTCCTCGTACAAAAACGTACAAAGGTATAGCATATATATACACACGCTATCTTTTAATTAATGTGTTTTTTTTTTTTTTGAGACATCTTTTAATTAATGTCCTACGTGTAATAAATTGTAATATTTCGATAATTCAAAATAATTATTGTAGTGTGGTGTTGTCTAGTCCACTAATATTTTGACATATTACAATTGGAAGATGTCAAAATATTAATAACATCCTCAAAAGTCTTTCAAAGTCTCAACTGAATACATACCCTATGTGTAATGTAAATTATAAGGCTTTTATTTTAATTTTTAATAACACATTGACGTTCGGAAGGCAAAGGGCCTCCAATGACCTAGTCGGTATTTTATTAATTATGCTCGATGTGTAAATAGCCAATGAAGTTTTGACCTCATGGTTTACTAGGCCAAAATTGAGACTCTCAGACGTGCAGGCCTCAAACTTGATTTCCAATAATGGGAAATCTTATGTTGCGATCCGAATTTTCATTTATTTAAATTTCAACTATTACTTAGTGAAAGTCGTTAATTGTGGGTCACAATCAAATTATTAAAGGGATTTAATTTGTCTATTAAAAATTTATGAATTTAATTGATTTAATTGAAAGTTTATGGGCTATGGAAGCAATTAAAGATTAAAGGGCCAATTTAAATCTCTTAATAAAAAGAATTGGGCCTAGATTGCAATTCTATAATATATATATATATATATATATATATATATATATATATGAAACAAAAGGCATTCGTGAATAATTCAACAGACAACAACGAAAAACCAGAGGCCGATTCACGCGTAGGAGAAAGGAAAAAGAAAAAAGAAAAAGAAAAAGGGAAAAGGGGAGGAGAGAGTAGATTCGTCGTGGTTTTGTATGGTAAGTGTGTTTCTTTAATTTTATCTTATGGAATTTGAGGTAAATTGTGAAATTAATTTTAGGGTTTTACCAATAGATATTGGGGATTCGAAATTTATCATTAATTTGGATTGATGGGTGTTATTAAGATGTTATATAGCCCTAATCAAATATTTTGAAGTGGAATAGATGGTAAATGGACAGTGGGTGATAAAGTGGATTGAAACTAATATTACCTAGATGCTGAAAATTTATAGATTTATTTTGGGATTCAATTGGCTGGTTCCAATGGTATGAAATATGGTAAAATCAATAAAAGAAGTGGAACAAAGCAACAGAATGGGGAAATTAGAAAATGTTAGAAAAGTTAAAATTTGGTATTGAATGTGAGTAGGCAATTGTTTGAAAATTCATATGTATAGGTTTTGATTAGAATACTATTGTTATTTCAGGTGGTGACGAGACGATTAGGGAAGCCTGTCAACCGAATTAGAAGCAGTTCGTAGTTCTATTAATGGAAAAAACTTTATTTTTCATGAAATAGCGTACTTTAAATTCCAATATGTTTTAAAGATTATTATCATGATATGTTATTGTATATGAATGTTTCAGCAAGTCATAGATTTGATTAGTAGCGTTTCCTTTTCAAAAAGATTATATGAAAATTCTTTCAAAACCATCACAGAGTACCTTGTTAGATTTACCCGCTCTGCACTATTGTGATGTGTTCCACAGTGTATGACCAGAATTACAGACGTCTTTGGAATCCACTTTCGTACACACATAGGCTTTGGGTCATGTACGGGGGTGCTTAGCCTTTGGGGCTTGCTCTGCTCGCGTATGACCAGATATTCAGATAGATCAGACTTTTGAGTGACACACCACGTGTATTGAGAGTACTCTATACAAGTGTGTTGTTGCTCGTTAGTACTTTTGATGTTATTTTTTTCCAATAAATTATTTTTAGTTACAGAATTCAGCTTTAGAAAGAATAATCCTTTTGAAGTGGTATAATCAGTGTTGTTCACCTACAATAATTTCTATTGTAGGATTTCATAAAAGTCTTTTAGATGAAAACCTAAATATGTTTGCGAACCTATCTACTCACTGGGTTGCAAAACTCATATTTTTCCCTAATATTTTCTTATCAAGAAGCAGTTGAGTATGAGTTTGGATCGCTTGTTGACCGCCACCACCATTACTTTTCCATTTAGCTAATAGGTTCATTTATTCATTCATTCATTTATTAGCATTTAGTTGAGACTTTGCATTCGTTTGAGAAAAGGTTTTTAGAAGTAGGTTTATTGGTTTGTTCATTAGTTTATTCATTAATTCTTTTCAATATTGTTCTCATTCGAGTTTTGGAAAATGACATTGATATTGGATTATGATGGTTGAGATTGTTTTTAAAGATTTTAATATTCTTGATTTGAAAGGAGATTGGTGTGATGTTGGGTCGAACGTTTGGAACTTAGAATAGATCCCTTACATGGCGGATATGTTCAAAATACAGAAGAAACTCTATCAAATTTTCTACAAAATATTTTCTTATTATTTAAATTAAGATAAAATCATGCAGTTACAGTTTATCTTAGCGGTGGATCCGGCACTTAGTTGTCATCTATCGTTGGCGCACGCCACGTGTCAAGTTATTAGCGATAATTTGGGACGGGATGTGTCATCTTACTATCTCCATTTTAGGGACGGAACTAGAGGTTAAAAGTTGAGGGGGCACAAATATCGGCTCTCCGCAGGAAATTTTTAGAGGGGCAGGCCGATAAAAACATCACTAGGAAGTAATAAATTTAACATGTAATTGGGTAATCTTTAATTTAAACAGTGAACTACTAGAATTTTTGATGAGTAGTGATGTGTGATACAAAATTAATATATATTAATGATTTTGATTGAATATTATATACGTGAATAACTTATTTGACACTCATTTTCTTAAAATTTGTACCTAACTTACTCTAATTCTAAATTAAAGGAAAATTGAAACATTTAAGATTCAAAATTTAAAGTGAAATCATAAATTTATAGAGATATTTAGAGTAGGAGTAAGTAAATAGACTAAATTAATAAAATATCAATCGCCACTAAATAAATTAAACAAACTTTCTTAAATCACATTTATCATTGCCAAATAATAAGAATTTATATAAAACTAATAATTCAAAAATTTTAAAAATAAAATAAAAAATCCAAAAGTTGAGGGGTCGCGTGACCCCTCAAAACCCCCCCTCCCTCCGTCCCTGCTCCATTTAGAAGGGTTATAGTACCCTTCAGTATGAGGATATAGTGCCCTGATAAGGAGTTTCATTACACGACATACTTTAATTGAATTGTATTTATAGACACTTTGTATTGCGACATGTAGGTTGTCCAAAAAAAAAAAAAAAAACTCACGCTATATATATGTGATAGATTTAATTTAAGAAAAAAAAAAGAAAAGGAGAGAGTCAAAAGTTCGCTCCCGCTCTCCTACACACTCTTATATACACACTCTGTGCACACTCTTGTTCAAAAATTCGTGCGGGGTATATAACCCCCCGCCATCAGGGGACAGTTATGTATTAATCATCTCACTTATCGTAAATTCAAAAAAAAATTTAAAAAAATATAAAAAAATTTTTTTAGATGACGTGATGGCGCCACACATGTCATGGAGTGTGCACACTCTCCTACACACTAGTGTGTAGGAGAACACTAGCAGTCAAAAGTTATAACTAAATAATCTTAACTGCATGATTCGTATTCACATATTTTCCAAATTTCATTTCACTACCGACTTATCTTTTTCAACACAATTAAAATTGAAAGTTGAAACGCCAGTTTAATGATGAAGATTAATCTTCACAATATCCTGAATGTCTCTCAAATCGAGAAAACGATTTCCTCTTGCCTACATTTTCCATTGGCCTTGAAAAAAAAAAAAATTCCATGCACCTTGCGCATAGCAAAAAAAAATAATAATAAATAAATGAATAAAATAAAGAGACATTTCACATCGCCGTCATATTAGCAACCCAATTCTACATGGAAATTAGTCAATTAGTGTTAACACAACCGAGATCGTGATTTGAAAGTTGTCTAAAATGTCATACTTCTGCATGCAAATCGTGTCAAAATCCAAACATGCACGAATGTGAAGAAATAATAATAAAAAAAATAATAATAATAATAATAATAATAATAATGGCACGCATGAAAAAATAGCTACTCAAATGCCATAGAACTCATATAAAATTAATATATACAAAGCACAAATGAAGAACATGAAAACAAATGCAAATTGACCTCAAACTTATTGCGTGATTCTTTTTATTATTTGCTTTTTATGTTGGTAATAACAATTGGTAAATGCTGTATTTCAAATGTTGACATTATGTGTTAGTGTGTTACCAAGGTTGGTAAATTCAGAATTCAGAAAAAAAAAGGTTGGTAAATTCAGAAATATGGTTTAGTCAAATGTTAATTGATTTCTGTGCTCACAAATATATTGTCATACTAAAGCACAATCTGAAACCTTTAGGTCTCAGGACCTCGGCTTGGCCCCTGTAATCTCATTGGCGCTACTACATGATTAATTGTTAATTGCTTATGTTACAAATTTTCTAGTTGTGTAGGGTGGGTTCCTTTGGTTGTTTGCTTGTTTTATGATAATTAATTGTGTATGTGAATTTAAAATATATGTCCTTTTTATTTCTTATATATATTTAATTAAATTAATTTTTTTTACATTTTTCTCTTTTTTTTAATCTTAAAAAATGGGCAATCATCCCTATCAATTAATTAACTTGTCCATTTTTGACAAAATTCTAAGGGGCCGTTCTGTTTGTTTTGTATTTTCTGTTTTCATTTTCGAAAATGTTTTGGTGTTTTATGTTTTCAATTTTTGTTTTGAGAAAATTGAAAATGCGTTTGGTTTGTTGTTTTGAAAAATTATTTTTGAGAAGAGAAAATAGAAAACGTGTTTGGTTTATACTTTTAAAAAAATATAAATGGGTATAATAAAAATTACAAAAAGGTCCTCAAACTATTGAAAATATTCAAACAAGCCCACCCCACCCCACCATAACCCCACCACCCTCCCTCTCTCTCTTCAACCAGTCGCCGGCGACTTCGCCAGCGACTGTGGCGGTGCGAATCACCAACTCTTGCGGGTTCGCACCACCAGCAGATGGTCCCCGACCACCTGCTGGTGGTTCCCGACCACCATTAATGGTGGTCGCGAACCACCAGCAGGTGGTTCGCGACCACCTGCACAGGTGGTTTTGACCACCTGTTGGTGGTCGAACCACCTGCACGGGTGGTTTTGACCAACAGGTGGTCGAAACCACCTGTTTATGGTGGTCCACGCACCATTAATGGTGGTCGACCACCATTAATGGTGGTTGGACCACCAGATCTGGTGGCTTATCGTCAGATCTGGTGGCCGGACGTTGGCGGCGGCGATTGGCGGCGGCGGTTGTTGGTGGTCGACGGTGGCTGGCGGTGGTCGGCGGTGATCGGGGATTGAAACGTACGAAAAATAAAATTTGGGATTGAAATATAATAAATGTAAAGTTTAAAATCCGAAAACGCGTTTTCCTTATTTTCGACATTTAACACTGAAAACGTTAAAAATACGTTTTCGTGTTTCCTATACAAATCTTGAAAACCTTTTCGAAAATGGATTTTCAAAAATAATGAACAGAACGTGTTTTCAACATTTTCGAAAATTGAAAACAAAAAATGGGCTGAAAATAGTAAAGAGAACGCACCCTAAGATTTAAAGATTTAATTTTGGCATAGTGGGAACTCGCACAAAAGTTCCTATTTCATCCAACACTTACAAACAATCCTTAAGTTGCTATTTAATTAAATTAAATGTGTCAATTATTTTACAATTATTTTATACTTACTTTTTTTTTTGGCAAAATTAATAACAAAATATCATCATATCAGTTGTGGATAAGCATTTTTTTAGATAGAAGTTGTACATAGGCATTAGTACTAGTAATTGTGCATGTAACACTAGAAACTTTAATTTGGAAGTCGATAATTTGATCTGAATTTCTAATCACAGCTCCACACCCTGTGGATGTGATTAACTATACTAGCATCCAGTCAATCACATCTATGAGCCTTCCCATCAATTAAGAACATCTAGGACGGCATAATAACCGATCAATAGAGGAAGAGATACTATTGTGCCGAAAATGACCCTGAAATAAAACCAAAAAAAAAAGAAAAATCATTATTTTATCACGTTTTATATGTAATTATTAATTAAGTGAAAAATATAAAATGTTTGATAATTAATTTGTGAGCAATAACTTACGCAGTACTAAGTAATTGCGAGTGTAATCCGTACTCTTTGGCAAACACGAAGGCTGCGATCGCTTGTGGCAATGCCGCCTTCAACAATAATATTTTATATAGCATTACACGAGATAGATAAAAATTTAAATTGAGAAATTTAAAAGCGTTTTCAAATAAAAAAATTTAAATTTAACGAGTCATTAATAATAGCACATATATACCTGAATGATTGATATGCGAAAGACCTCTCCACGTAGACGCAACGCAAAACAACCAATAGCCATACTCACCGGTCCACCAATAAACCTCAATACCATCCCCAGTAACGTTAAACGGACACCACCGGCAATCACCTTCTCTTGCATAGCCATAAAAAGCCCTACACACACACACACACATAAAGAATATACACAAACTCATATATATATGTAAGCTAAGAAAAATTTTAATTATATCCCCCACCAACGATAACGAATATTACTAGTTACTATATCCGTCCCAAAAATATAATCCACTATTCCTTTTTCGTCCGTCCCAAAATATAGGTCACATTCCTTTTAAAGATATAGTTAAAATATTACTTATCTTTTATTCTCTCATTTAATATATATTGATATCATCAAAATAGAGTAGTTGAAATAAAACATATAATAAATGAGAGGATATATTAGGAAAATAACATTGAATTGTACTTTTTCAATACCATTAATTACGTTTTTCTTAATCTGTGTGAAGATAAGAAAATGATTATAATTTTGGGACGGAGGCAGCAAGTTACAATGATTGTTGAAGTATTTGTGAGACTTTCTATGAAGTGAGATTTAGGGATCATTAAAATTTGTTGTTTTCTAGCTTTTAATATAAAAATGAGTGTTTTATTTCTGAAAATCGTGGCCACGTGACAAAATCTGTTTGTATATAACTTTGTAAATCATCAGTTTATTTAGGATAATGCTATAAGTAGACACAAATCATTATCTCACACACATACACTTTAAATTATTTTTAATTTTATCTTTCATTTGGTGATTTCACATAAAAACTTAAAAGGTAAAATTAAGAATTTACACGTGGGATAAGAATTTGTGCATTTATGACGTTGATTAATTATTCACTGTTTATTTTTAAAAATCATTAACGTCATATGCGCGTGTTAGTGTATAAATTAAAATCGATAAAAATTTGTGAAAATGCGTAGGCTAACGGGTGCGTACCCATAGTGAACATGGCAACACCGCTCCCAGCTTTTGACATTATCAATATTGATCCTTCAAGAATGGGGGGCATGTCAAAATGCCACCTAAAAGAGTGCAACCATCACACAAGTTAGTTGAATTAATACACATGCCTCTCCCTGATTGTATGATTGTACGTACTATGTCTATATGTCACCTGTTGGCTAAAAGAGCCCAAATGAGGCCTAGAAAACATGCATAACAGTTTGGATTCTTGGCAAGTTTACTCCACACAGTCTTCATCAACGATAAGAAAGATGGCGCATTAGCACTACTCACGTCAACAGCATCTGCGTTGATCTCCCCGGCGCCGTAGTATCACAATCTTCGTTTCTCCCCATTTCTATCGATGATAAATCACGATCTACATCAGTAAGATGATCGATCCTCGTACGTCGAAACTCCAGCAAGAACAAGAGAGCAGGGAACCACAGGAGGGCCTGTATAACTGAAGACTGTATAACAAGATCAGCTCCTATTTGATCGTACATGGCCTTCAAAAGTGGGACCCCCACGACAAGAGTGTTGTTCAAGCTGGACAAAGAGAAGCACGTAATAGACCAATCGTAATTCCCTTTGCTACTCAGATTAGCCCACAAGGCCAAAATTACGGTGACCACTGCTTTGGCTATGACATCGGCGGCGATGAAGAGATAATTCATCTTATAAGGATTGACGTTAGCCGTGAACTCGAAGGTGAAAAATGGCATTATGAAATAGCAATTGAACCGGTTTATAGCATCGCAATGGTCCGGTTCAAACATGTGCCACCACCTTAATGAGCCGTAACCTAATCCTAGAGCCACGTACAACGGCACCATCGCCACCACTATCTTGTAAACATCTTCCCAAGCTATCATTTTTTTCTCTTTTTTTGGAGAGATCTAATTTGCTTACTTTTGAAATATGTAATGTTGGTGAGGGCACATGTATATATAGTGAAGCCTGTATAATATGAAATCTATTCTTTTTGTTTCAATGAGTTAATGCTTAGTCTCAAACGGTACACAGATAGGGGACCCACGTATGTGAAGGAAAAGTCAAATATAGCAATGCAAGGCTTGGACAACGGAGATGGAGGGGATGCTAGAGTATATACACACCAAATGTATCAGCTTTGTTCCGGTGCACCTGAAGTGGCTATAATTATGGCATTTTGGAGTGCTTTTGGGTTATATACAATCTTTATTGAGAAAATCGAGACCAAATCTAGAACTAGATGCGGTGAGGTGAAGTTCCATCAATTCGAAAAATTTTCCCGCTGTGCCACCGTTTGCTTAAAATCAAAATTTTGGCCATACTGATTCTGGATTTGATCTTAGTTTTCCCAACGAAGGTCTTATATAACTGAAAAACACCCAGAAATGCTATAATTATGACACCCCCGAATGCACTGGAACAAAGAAGGTAAATGCATACAATGAGATTCCCACAAATGGACGATAGATAGCTAGAATGATATATAATTTAATTTCATGATTAATTTATTAGTGTGTCCACGTTTATATATGTACACATGCGTGTTTTATATTATTTTCCGATTACTTGTGTTATATTATTTTCCCATTAAGTATAGTAATTATTGATTTATTACTGATATCTGTTATTTCCAATTTGTTTTTTTGAGATTATTTTATTTTCAAAAATTACTTCCTATTATTGTGAAATTTGTTCGATCTTTAAATACACAGTTTCTAAAAACTTTTACCTACTTCGAGTTAGTAATTGTACTCTCTCTATTAAAAAATAAAATAAAATAAAATAATTGTACTTCTAAAAGTTTTTTTCTTTTTAGATTTTTTTCCGAATAGGCAAACAATACAGTGGGCAAACCGACGCAAACATTAAAGTGGGCAAACCCTTTTACATTCTATTCTATATTCTATCTGCCAAGTACGGAGGGAGATTGAGTTCCTTTCAACTTTCTCTTTTATTAAAATATAATTTTTATTAGCATTCAAAATTACTGTCAGAGAAATATATACTACTTACATAATCAACATAACGAAAATATATATTCTCCTCCCGACATATACTACCAGTGGTGCTTGATCGTAAACTCATTATGATCATACATATTTCTATAGCATATAGATAGTATACAGTATACACACATTATGAATGTAAAAAAGAAATGGCTAAAATACAAGAGGGTTCGTAATTTGGTATCCTTTAATTAATGTCTCTTTCTATCTCACCGATTGTATCCATTAATATTTTAACAATTCACAATCATTATATATATATATGAAACTGTAGGGGAGAGGAATCGAACCTTAAACCTAAGGGTGGAAGATGGACCCAAATGGTACTAGACTAATAGTCCACTGATATTTTGACATATCACCATTGTACATTTTCAAAATACTATGATTTAATTTTCAAAATATTATGATTTTCATTAAATTTAATATTTTTTTCTCTGTTATCATTTTTAACTAATCATACATTAATTAGATTTTTAATATATTTTTAATTCTTTTTTTCCCTGTCAACTACACATTTAAAAATAAATTTAAATGGAGCAAATTTAATGTGAAACCAAACAAGCCCTGGAACTCTAGAGAGGTGTTAATTAAGTCACGACCAAAAAGACAGTGAATATGAAATATTAAGAAAATCGCAACGACTGTTGGTGCATTTTGAATTTTGGTAGACCACATTTGTTATTTGGTTAGTTTTTTATTATTTTATTATGATTTTATTTTTGGAAGAAGTTGTTAACTGTTTTTTTTTGTATATGCTATTAATCTATTAATTAAAATGGGAAAATTTAATTAATAGTCATTGAATTGTAAAAATGTAATTAATTACTCAATATATTTCAATTTGAAATATAAGTAAATACTCATTGAACTTTGTTTAAAGTTAACTATCAATTACTCGTTAACTCAATACTTAATTCTATTAACGAATTATACCCACATCATTAATGATATCCTACATGAGACTAACCAGACCAATTCCCATGGAAAAAATAAAAATAAATAAATAAAATCATTCAAATTTGACAAATTAACAATTTTGTAAACCATTATTTGAGAAGTTCATGTATTTTGATGGTTTATTTTGTTGCTTCTCTCCCGCGGTCAGCTTGTGCATGAATTTATTGTGCTAACTGATTGGTTATGCAAAAAATGCCATTAGTCATATGTGCACAATTCGTTTATTTATATTTGGCTTGTGAATGTTTGATTGTTGGCAATAAATAAAGTTCGGTAAGTACTTAGTTACATTTTAAAGTGTAACAAGCAATTGATTATAATTTTAAAGTTCAGTCAGTGTTAATAATTTACATTTGACCAATAAAAAAACTTAATTTCTCGAGTGAATTAATGTTCTATATATATATATATTATAGGATAAAATGTAATTATCATGCCGTGATTAAGGAAAGTTAATTAATTTAGCTCTTATTGATTTATCACGTTTTTATTTTATTTTATTTATTTATTTATTCGAATGACCATTGATACGTTTGGCATGTCAAGATCAAAAAATTGAAGAAAAATGAGGGTAAAGTTTGTCTCTTCAATTGATCAATTCTGTGCATTTAGAAAAACTAGTATAACACCTTGTGCGACACACATGAGTTTCCTTGACTTGCTTCCTTTATTTTATTTTATTTTATTTTATTTTTAATAGAAATATACATAAGTTACTACATTAAATTCTATAAGAATTTGTAAAATTATTCCATAGTCTCTTCAATTCCATGCATCTAGAAAAACTAGTAAAACACCCTATTTAAGTTAAAGACTAATTTTTACTGTTAAATTTTAATTTTAATGGCACATTTAAAATTACTATTTATTTACTATCAAAAATAGGAATTTTAGAAGGCGACAATCATTTCTTATAGTCTCGTGCATGTAGAACAATAACAGTGTCATATTCGTGCTTATAAAATAATACCAGCGACGTGCTCCTATTACTCGTCAGCCATGAGGCTATAGGGACGATTTTACCGTCCCTAAAGGTCCAATTTTTGTAGTGATTGATGATGATAATTATAAAAATCTCTCCTCAAGTTCATTCCCAACCAAAAAAAAAAAAAAATCTTTTTGGACATCTAACCAAATATCTTCTCAAATTTATAATAAAGGGCATTTTATTCGCATTGATCAGTTTCCCCGAAATGAGTCGATAATATATGGATAGCAATTACGTACGAATGTTCAATCAAAATTAAAATTTTACTCAACCTAACCAACCAGATGGTCACCTAGCCAGCTGTTTAGCCTTTTTGGACATCTATATTTATTGCTCTTTATAATTCATGGTGATTTGGTTAGTTGATTGTAATTTTTTTTTTACTTTAATTATCTCTTAAATATATAAAGATTTAAAATGAATGACGCATTATGCATTAATATTATTTAATTACTTACTGACACATCACTGATGATGAATAAACACCTCTTATAAATAACATTAATTATTGAACTTGATCTAGAAAACTTATAATTATTATTGGTGAATTAATTATATTGTTGTTTCGTTTGTTCAAACAGCATTTTTCCATTCAAGATTGCAATGTTCTGGCGAATTAAGAAACACATAATATCCCTAGTTGTCTAGATTCGTTCTTAACTATGATGCTATGGAAGACTCCACAAATAATTTAACAATATGTTTACCTCACCAAGTCATGTAGATTTTTCACTTGCATCTTCCTAATAATTAATGCTTCTCCTAGTCATACCATTGTTTTTTCCTCAATTCTGCACTGCTTAGTTAGCTCCAAATTGTGCTGCATAAGATACAACTGAACCTACCCATAAAAGGTAATTAGATATAACACATATATATATATATATCTATATACACTTTTTTTTAAAAACTATCTCGATTCGAAAATCTAAGTCCGAGATAGAATTTTATTAACGCAAATGAAAAAATTACATCTAATCGAAGGGGGACATGTGAACCATATCCCCCCAAATGACTAGGTACAAATATTGTAAATAAAAGTTAAATAAATATACCCTACCGCACTCATATATGCATAATTGCATATCGTCATGAGTTTGGTTTTCTTCTATTTTATTCAGAAAGAAGTACCAACCTAAACTTTTGTTTCTATGAAGAAATTTTTTAAGCCATCTGATTTGGCTAAAAGTCGTTATTTTAAGAGAAAGTAATATGTGATTTCTTGGTACGCATGTGGGCAGGGTACGAAAGTGTCATAGGGTGCATGTGACGTGGACACGTGGTAATACCTAGCTAAATGAGTTGACGAGCAGTCTTGACTGAAAATGACGAAATAGTGTTACAAATTAATCGTCTAATCTAAAATTGTTGTTATGATATATTTTTGGAAAAGAAACGACAAGTCGAGTCAAATTTGCTGCTATACTCACTACAAGAAACTATATCTTTAGGGATGGTACAATCGCCCCCTTATAACATTATACCTGTAGAGTAATAGGAGCGACGTAACTACTGTTGTTCTATAGGTACGAATATATATGTCGCTATTATTATTCTATAAGTACGAGACCATAGGAATGACTGTTGGGTTCTAAAAGTTATATTTTTTGTAGTGACAAGGAATAACAATTAGTGGCTTTGCTAAACATCATTTTAATTTAGTGCTATTTTTACGGTAAATTCTCATTTCATTATCATTTTAGCATTATCATTTTTTTGTTCTTTGTAACGTAGTGAAGGCAGGTTTCATCTTCTCCAATTCCTCGTGGATTCCAGTATTCTTGTCTTCAAAGGGATTTCCTTTAAAAATTGTGCCACGTGGATATGGCACTTTCACTTATAGTTTTTAAATTATTTTTTCCATAGTTCTCCGATTGAGTAGAGCTCGAACCTTCTCATATGTCAATTGTCAAAATTATATATTTGTGTTCATTATTAATAAAACGTTACCCTTGCGTCATTTTCCCTAGGGAATAGGGATCCACCACTCAAGAATATTTATTGAAGTGGTATATGAGAAATCAAGATCAAATTCCATTCTCCCTGCAAATAAAGTTACATGGGCAGTATTTTTTGTCTGGAATAATTACAAATTTTATAACTTATGGTGGAACAAGAAAAATTCGGTATTTGTTCGTTTCCATTATTCATTGAGTCATTCTCAACCCACTAACGCAAGCTATAGCTTTCGTTTTGGTGCCTCACACAATCACACAATATTTGGTGAATTGTGAATGTGACAATTTGAGAACAGATCTATTAATTAATCGTATTCGGTTAAGTTTAAAAGGTGTTGCAAAACATTTTCTCATATAATAACCACGCATTATAGAAGAATCAGTGCTGATAACAATATTTATTAGAAGCGATGATTGGATCAGAAATTATGTAACATAACAACATCGATTGGTGTTGTGATGCATGTGCATTGACATCGTTGATAACAGTTGTTTTAAAAACCACATGCAGCAATATAGCTCTTGTAAATTATTTTTCTTCCCAATAAAAGATTTGTCAAATGAGCTCGAATAGTGTATTTGGAAAGAAAAACATTCTCTCTCTTTTTTCTTTCTTTTTTTCCCCCTCAAAGTAATAATTAAATTTGGACTTTAAGCCCATTGGTAGGAGCACACGAGTTTGACATGTACACACCATTAGAACTAATTAAAGTGGAATAAAACCGATTGATTTATAAATTGAATTTGGAATTAGAAATTAACGGCTACAATTAAGTACTAGCTAGCTTTTGGGTTGGCACTACGGAGTAATTTAAATGGAGGTGGTACACGCCTACCAAAAGGAAAATCAATCGACTAAAAGTCAAGGCCACCATATCCTGACGCAGCAAGGCATGGATGCATGATCGACCCTAAATTGTTAATTTGGACTATAGTGTTAAGAGTTTCAATATAATTTAATTGCAAATATGATACGAACATGTACGTTGTCTCTTTTTTGTCTTGTTAACTGTCTTGTATTACCTAATTTCATATCTCTTTCAATATTTGATTTGGAATATGTGAATTACTCCAGAGTATTATAATGTATGCTTATTATAACGAGCATGCGTCATTCGGTATTTGTCTTGTTAAAAGGTTTTTCCACCTTAAGGTTAATTAGGTATTGGAGATAAGGTGGAATAAACCCAAATTTTAGTTTTTACCCCCTCCCAATGTGGGGCAAAAAAGTTAAGAGAAAAAAGTTATTCTCAAATAATAATCAGGGGAAAATTAGGGAGGAAATTTGGACATATATTTCTCTTTCCCAAAAAATATTTGAATTGTGTGATTTTTTTTTAGATTAATTCTTTAGTTGACAATTAGTCATCAACACCTCTCAAAGAAAAAGAAAAATTTGGTAGTTAATAATCCTTTGTGAATAATTAGTCACAGTAGCTGTTGGTTATTAACAGTTAGTTTGTTTAATAATTATTTAACTTAAAAATTTTTAATCATTTAATTTAAAATTAATTAATTCCAAAAATTATTATATTGATCAACTAATCTAAATTGTTTATCAACCAATTACTTCTAATTATTTGTTAAGTAAATTAATTTTCAAAAAATAACAAATAAAAAAATGAATTAATCACCAAGGATTAAAAGAATAATATTTTTCTTATCCACGTGGTATTGTATTATTGGATAAGGCAAAATTTATATACCTTATTGGGAGGGGTCACTCTCTAAATTTGGAGCCAAATTTAACCCCAAATTTGGAGAATAACCCTCAAATTTGGACTTTTAAAACAACCCCCTCTCAAATTGTATATTATTGGGGGTGAAATCTTGCTCTTGAAGCATTATTATAGAACTTTTACTAGAGGGAAGGAAAAAAAGTCAACGCAGAAAGAATCAAAGGGAAAAAATTATGGGGAAAAAATCCATTTCCAAGGGAAATTAAATTAGATATACATTTAATTTTTACAAAAAAACACATCACGTGATGAAATACATTTGGTCTATCAAAATATTTGTGAGACAATGAGCAGGGGATGAGAAATGGGGAAAAACATAGGAGGTCAAATTTAACCCCTCATTCACACGTTTTCAACCCAAAACGGGTTTTTCCTTTCGCGCTCAAAGCGCACTACTATTTGCGTTGTCCATCTGTTAGACATATTATTAAGGCTTGTTATATTCAAATTACATTTTTTTTCCAATCTTTTTCAATCACTCATATATTGATTTGACAATAATTTTATATTTTTAATACTACTTTTCCAATTTTGAACCACACATCTAAAAAGAAATTTAATTTGAGTAGAAAATGCCTTTATTAATGTTGGGCCCCGGGGGGTGTTTGGGTTTTCCTCCTCTCTTCCAATACACCTAAATAATATATAAGAGTGTTGGAGGTGGAAAGACTTATATTTGGATTAAAAAGTGTAAAAAATAGCTAAAGTTAACTCATCATCTTAAGAATTCCCTTTCATTTTCCCTTACATTTTTCTCCAATACTAGTAGAAATTCCCCCCTTATTTACTTACAATATGTAATAGGGGAGGCACATTTGTCAACAAAGATACCCCTCTACTTTTATGTAAACTTGATTTGACCTTAATTAATACTAAATTTTATTAATATTCTAAAATAATGATATACTTAATTTATTTAATTCTGTACAAGGTCCCTTCAAATTCAAACATATGATATAAACTTCTCGTTTTCATATTTTTTGCGTACATCACATTCATCCATTTTTCTCGGTAATTTATCGCTCACAAGACTTTCTACATCTGAAAAGATGACTTAATTACATTTTGACATTTTTTACTATATTGAAAATCTTCACTACATATAAACGTGAATTAAATGGGAGAGAAACATTTTTCACAAAAATACCAGATCTACTTCTATGCAATTCTGATTTGACCTAGATTAATACTTATTTTTATTGGTATTTTAAAATATTGATTGACTTTATTTAATTCTTTTAAAGGTCCCTTCAAATTAGAACACCTAGTATAAACTTTTCATTTTCATGTTGTTTATATATTTTATATTCGTCCATTTTTCATGGTTATTATCTCTTACAAGTCTTTCGACATCCAAAAAGATAATGCAATTATTTATTTATTTATTTTTATAATTTTCACTATAGTGAAATTTTGATTAAACTACTCAATGTAAATTATTTATAATTGTATTGAACATACTATTTAAATATCATATCATAATTAGGTTTTCATTATTTGGTGATTGAAGTAGATAATTAATTTTATTCAGTTCACATTTCTTCTATTCTCAAATTTATTATATGTGTGACACGCTTATTAACACATAGATATTAGCAAAAAAATATTATATTATATTTTAGAATACTATATCATTTTACAGAGTGAAAATTTCAATTAAATTTAATTACATAAACATATAAATTAAACATATAATTATTATAATATCACGTGAATAGCACCGAGATACTAATTCAACTAAAGATTGCAAGTTAGAATATATAGCTTTTCCTTCATATATTTGATATACTTCTTTCACTTCAAATGTTGTTTAGTAAAATCTATTTCACCAGTTATGCCACATCAAATCATACAATCATACTATAATATACTTAGTAGGATGCTAAGATTGTAGTTTTCACATATATCATTAATGATTATCAAATGGGGTCACATGTGTGCCATACATAGATGATAATTTTGTCTAAATTTCTACAACATAACAATACGTTTCCAAATGCCAAAAGACTGTTTTAGGCTTTTAGCCGTCCTTACCCTCATGTTGTAACCCTTATTGGCAATTAATGTAGCGTTTAGAGTTACGACCAAACTGACATTGCTAGAAAATTTCAACGACCATCAGATTTTATTGGCATTATTCCAACTAACTAAACATAGAAAATTCTATCCAAAAAAAAAAAAAAAAAACAGAAAATTAAAGAACGAAAATCAGATAGTTAAAAATTTACTTAAGTATCACGATCTGATAATTTACGATTTGTGTGCGTAATAAGTTTGTGCATTCCACGGTGAAGAACTAGCAAGCATATATGAGAAATAACACAAGCTTTTGTACAAGAACATAAAATACAAGTCATATTGTTCAATGATATAATTGAAAAAATTTAATTACTATTCTATAATTAGTTAATATATATATATATAAAACGTCACGGGGCTTGAAAATCATTTCTTCGACGATTTTACCCCTGGTGCATTATGGTTAAAGACTCTTTTTTATATTTCGTTGTAGTGCAAAACAGTATTCAACCACAAATATCCTGTTACCAGCAAAATATCTTGTTCCTTAGTTGTGTTGGATTTTGCTACTGGACTTGGACTGTTATCTTGATTAGGGCCTTATGCTACTGGACTGAGAGTATTGCTTGCTGAGCCGGGTCAATTGTGATCGACCCAACCGAAATTATAGTTCAATTTTCTTGCACAGACTATAGAGTATAATTTATCGTTCTAATTTCTAGTACACACCTAGTTATGGTGCATTGTCATTTTTCAATATGATTGGAATAATAAATACCATCGCACACATTCCATCTCCCTGTGAGTAATCATCTTAATATTTGGAATATAACAAATCCCGCAATCATCTAGCTCTTCCATGCATATGCTTTTACACGGTTTGATTTAGCATTAGTACTAATATACTAATATCCTAATAATCTTATTATAACACCAGTATACCAAAATAGGCAAAATCTGTTAAATTTTTTGTATAACCTAGGATCTTGCCTATTTTGGCATACTGGTTTTATAATGACTTTAATGATCGAGATACTAATGTTGATGCAAGTTAGATATTTAATTTCGTGCTTCTATAACAATCAATTTTGCTATGATAACTCCCACAAGCCTAACACACAATAATAATAATAATAACAACAACAAAAAAATTTGAGCAATTCATGTCCTTTGAAAAAGAATCACATTACATAACTGATGTTAGTACAAATGGCATTGCAACTTTTAGTTTGAAAGTGCATAATTGATCTCAATTTCTAACCAAAGTTCTACATCTTATATTTAATTTGTTGGTTTGATTCACAAGACCTCATATTCTCCTTCCTATGTGCGAAGATGCTATTCTTCTTAACATGCTGACGTGGCAATTGATTATTGGGTATGATTCAACTTGGAGTTCTCACATAGAAAACCTTTATTGGTCCACATCAACAGGGATATTAAGGCTACATGAGGAGAAAGGGAGTGTCACAAGACCAGCATCCGATTAATTACAGACTACAAGAGCCAACCCATCAACGGCGAGTGTCTAAGATGGCGTAGTAGCCAATCAGTAGAGGAAGAGAGATTATTGTGCCAAAAATAATCCTGACATAAAACAATTAAAAAACCATTAACTTATAGTGTTGTACATGCATATATAAATATACTAATAAATATACAAAATATAAAATTTTTCATATTTAATTTATGAGCAATTACTTACGCAGTACTAAGTAATTGTGAGTGCAATTTGTACTCTTGAGCAAACACGAAGGACGCGGTCGCTTGTGGTAATGCCGCCTTCAACGACAATGTATATAAGGTTACATAGGATAGACAAGTAATTCGAATTACTAAGTTTTAATGTAACTTTCAAATGGCTAATTGGTGCAAACAAGACTTATCGTTCAGAGTTATTGAACTTTGGAAACCTGTTTTAAAAAACTTTATTATTTTAATTTGATCCATATTTTCACATTTTCTTGGTACAATCACACTTTTGAGGCGAACATTACCAAATGTCTTTTTCCTAATTTAATAAGTTAAGCGTGACAACAATTGACTAATTCAAGAAAAACTTAAAACCAATCTGCGGACGCACTACCAAAAATCGAACATTTAAGGGCAACATGTAGTTCCTATAGTCTCGTACCTATAGACTTTTAAAGGTGACATAACAGACCTTTAGAGCGACATTCTATTATGTTGCCTCCAAAAGTTTATAGGCACGAGGCTATATGAACGACAGGTCGCCCCAAAAGATTAAGTTTCGTGTAGTGACGTTTAATACTTTTATATTCAATTGCAAAACAACTATTTTGTTTGAATTAAAAAAAAAGAAAATTTCATTATTTTTCGCTCAAAAATCCTTAATGTGCAAAGAAAAGTTAAAAATGACTAAAATGTCAAATTTTAAAAATGGATTCTTAAGATACATTACAGTGACCTCAAACTCTAAGTTTGCTTGAGCCAGTTAGCCATTTCCAAATCAACACTTCCCATTGCTTATCTAATAATAGCATGCACATTCATACGGTCATACCTGGATGATTGCCACTCGGAAGACGTCACCATGCAGACGTAACACGAAACAACCAATAGCCATGCTCATGGGTCCACCAATGAACCTCAGCACCATCCCCAATAACATTAAAGGGACACCGCATGCAATTACCTTCTCTTGCATCGCCATAAATAGCCCTGTACACACACATAAGGGAAACACACAAAAACCATGAGTAGATGTATATAGTAACGTTATTTGTCTTCCTGCTTTAAAAAACTCGTTTCGACTTCGCTTAAATTATCATTAGTACACTTTTTTATTTTTTACTTTGCAGCTTAGTAGCTTACGTTTGAACTTATAGAAGCTTAAAACTTGACTTTGTCATGCTCAGAACAATAATTCATATATATATATATATAGTTGTTACATTGTTATCTACACTGCTTTGTATGAAGCGAGACTTGAGAATCATTGAATTTTGTTCCTTTCTCTTGTATAAAAAATGAGTTTAAAAAAAAATCAAAATTGTGATCACACCGCGGCAAACAATTACTATAAGGCGTTACTCGTATGTTTACAACAAATCACTCCATATAAATACAAATCAATTATCTCTTTTCCTAATTGCTCAACTATCACATTCAATCAAAAAAATTAGCTTACACAATTAAGTGTATTAATTCAATGATATTAACTGTCTTGATTTGATGAGACAGGCATATAAAACAGGACAACACATCTAAACTCATTGCATACATACATACATACATACCTATGGTGAACATGGCAACGCCGCTCCCAGCTTTTGACATTATCAATATTGATCCTTCAAGAATGGGGGGCATTTCAAAATGCCACCTAAAAGAGTGAAAACATAACACAAGTTAGCTGAATACATACCTCTCTCTAATAAATTGTTATCGAGATAAATATAAACAGCCTTGATCTCTTGTACACGCAGGTACTCTCTTATATAACCTGTTAGCTAAAAGAGCCCAAATGATGCCCAGAAAACATGCATAAGAGTTTGGATTCTTAACAAAATTACTGCACACAGTCTTCATCAGCGACAAGAAAGATGGTGAATTAGCATTACTGATATTAGCACAATCTGTTTTGATCACCCCAGCATTTTCAGTATCATTATCAACGTTATTTTGCCCCATGTCTATCGACAAATCGCGATCAACAACAGAGTTAGTGGTTCTCGTTACTGATGCAATAGTACAACGACGGTGATCAATCCTCGCACGTCTAACCTCTAGCAAGAACAACAGAGTAGGGAACCACAAGAGAGACCGTATAATTGACAACTGTATAACAAGATCAGCTCCCATTCGATCATACATGGCAGTCAAAAGTGGGACCCCCACAACGAGAGCGTTGTTGAAGCTTAATAAAGAGAAGCACGTAACACACCAATCGTAACTCCCTTTGTTGCTCAGATTAGCCCACAAAGTCAAAATTACGCCAACTACGGCTTTGGCTATGACATCCGCGGCGAGGAAGACGTAATTCATCTTGTAAGGATTGACTTGAGCTGTGAACTCGAAGATGAAAAATGGCATTATGAAATAGCAATTTAACCGGTTTATAGCAGCACAATCATCCGGTTTAAACATGTGCCACCACCTTATCGAGCCGTAGCCTAATCCCAGCGCCGAGTACAGAGGCACCATCGCCGTCACTATCTTGTGAACATCTTCCCAGGCTATCATTTTTCCTTCCCGGACGGTTGCTTTTGAAATGTGAAATACTGTTTATTTGTGGTTAATTCTGCCTTCGTGTAAATACTGTAATATATATACTCCTTTTGAGTTAGTGCTTGTAGTGAATTAGTATGGAGCGGGACCCACATGTTTAGAGGGAAAATCAAATGGTTTCTAGCATCTCGATTAGGAATGTGAATTGGGGGATGGTGTAAAATGAGATAGATAGGGAGAAGATGATTATTTTAATTAAAAAGAAAAGAGAGGACGTGCAGCGAAAAAAATAGAGAAATGTGAAAAAGTAGGAGAAATATAGAAATAAATTCAAAAATAATAATAATAAAATAATAGTGGATGATGTAAAGGTGAATGCCGGAATATAGAAGTAGCATGGAAATTTATATAGAAAAAGTAAAGAAAGAGAGAAAAAAAGAAGAAAATAAGGATCCACATGTTTTTTTTGTATCTCTCTCTTTCCGTCACGTAGGATAGCCAATCCATGCTTACAACGGGGATGCTCTAAGAGATCGTGGGCGTGGAGGATGCCTGATTTGGTCGCTTGAAGATTAACTGGGGATTATATTTGAATACATTTCACCACTTGGTCCCTCAACCTTTCCATATACTACATTTTGGTCCTCATAATTGTTTTGGCCTTTCATCTTGGGTCCTTTCATTTGAATTATTTTTATTGACCACTTTAACCAATGTTTTAAAACCCAACCCAATCATCGACCCAACAAGAAATTGGATCAAGGGTCAAAGGATCAATCTAGAGTTGACTCGGGATTGACCCGGTGATTAAAATAATATTAAATAATAAATAAAACGTATAAAATATTATAAAATAAAAGAAAATACAAAAACCCTGATCAAACCGCCCGGATCTCATGGGTGGACTGGGTTTTTCGAGTAAACTCGAGTTTTTGACCAGATTTGACCAATGAGGGTTTTAGAGGTCATCCGGCTCGATTTTTGGTCAAGGTCGCTGCTTTTCCTATCCGACCGACTGACTGACGCCGGCCTGATCTAAAAACACTAACTTTAGCACATGGGTTAGAGGAATTAGAACATCAATTGGGGGTTTAAGATATCTCCAATGCAGTGTCCATGTCTAAATTTCCAATTTAAAAGAGAGAGATAGAGATAGATTTTTTAAATAGGTCCACAATTTTTGATTTTTATTTTTTTAAAATCACTTTTTATGCAATTTTCTCATTTTTCCTAACTTTTCTACATTGTTTCCAATACCATATTCAAATTCAAATATCCAACATCACTTTTTCTGCTATTATTTTTTTATTATTTTTAAATTTCTTTCTATCTCTTTTTTCTTTTTCACTTTTCCTTATATTTTTGATCTACACATCTTTCCATTATTTTCAATTAAAATAATTATTTTCTATTTATCACTCTCTTAAACACACATTCACCTTTAAATATTAATACGTCCATGTGGGGATAGTCCATTGGACATGAGACAAAATTACACAAAAGGTCCTCACCTTTAAATATTATTACAATCATGTTTCAAATTTTGAAAAATATATATTGTAGTCCCAAATCCTAGTTAAATTATAGAATTTTACCTTTTATTTCTTATGGGTTCTTATTTGGTCCATAATTAATTTTATTGAATTAATTTGATACTAATTAAATAGTTTTTATAAAAAAATTTCAACACAATAATATTTCTTCGTATTAACATAATATCACAATTTTCAAAAATTTTCTTTAGCATTAGAGACCCCCACATTTTGATTTCAACCAACATTTAATAAAAAATATAATTATAGTACTTATATAAAATTTTATTAGAAATATATTACTGCAAAAAAATATATCGAATACAAAGAATTAATAAAATCAAATAGAAAAATAACAAAATTCAAAAAAAAAATCGCATTAGAGACACGCACATTTTAATTTTACATAAAAATTAATAATAAATATAATTATTATACTTACATAAAATTTTCGAAAACAACCACCACCACTACCAACTCTAGCGAAAACTCCAGCGATGCCAAAAAATAGATCTGGTTGTCGAAAACCACCATCTCCCGTTAACATGCATTTTAGTCATTTTCAACGTTTTCTCGGGTTTGTATTTAAGCTATATATTTTTCCTTCGCTTTTGAGTCGTTTTCGAATTTTAATCAATTATTATATATTTACTTTTTCTCTAATTTTCTTTGTGGAATTGAGTATTCTCGCCCCAAATGGGTTTCGCATAAAAGTTGTGGTAGTCACGATAGCTCCGTATCTTTGACATTATTCTCCTAATCTTTGATAGTTCCTTGATATAGTACATTCTCTACGTCTCTTTTAACTTTAGATCAGTTCAAACCCCTCTTTTGTCTGTATTATATATTTGTTTCCATTATTAATAAAACATTATCATTTCCACTAAGGTATCCACCATAAAAGAATTGCATATATGAGCAGCGCGCTTTTACTCTCAAATACCAACTTATGGTGGAGAAAGAAAAGTTTGGTATTATTTGTCGGTTTCGTTTATTGATTAATTTACTGTCGACCCGCTAATGGTCCAGCTAGGTATAGCCCTTTTGGTGCTTCACATAATCCTGCTTATTATTAGTAGTGATGGTCTTATCAGCAGTTACGGAGCACAACATATAGTATTGATCGTGGTGTGCTTCTATATCTCATCATCGTGTAGATAATAATATGTTAATATGTCATGTAACTAATTAACTATTTATTTATCATTATTAGTTAGAGATAAGTGCTGTTTTAAAGGTTAAATATACTGCAAAATATACTAATTTTTGGGATAGAGATACAAAAATTCACGACACCATCACAATTCACAAAAACTCATAATTATTGATTTTCAACGTGACAAGAACTTGGCATGTGCAAATTAAGATGAATATGTATAATATCAACGAAAGGAAAAGATCTAAATCTCATTACCAACAATAAATGATACAATTTCAAATCGATAGATATAACATAGAAGCAACGAATAATAAATTACAAAAAGTCAAAAAGTTAGATTTCATTCGAACAATATATATTCCTTTATAATTAACTATAAGCATTCGAGTCCGTTCATTCAGCTCGAATTCTTCTTCTTTTTATTTTTATATATATTTCAACGAAGGAAATGATTATTATTAAGGGTATGTTTGATTGGTGATAAAATTAATATGCACACAATTTCGTATAAAATATATGATTAATATTATATTAAAAAATATATATATAATTATACGAAATTAGGCGCGTATAAAGATATTACCAATTGAACAAGGACTAAATCAATCAATATTCAATGGCTTCCTCTCGAATGCAAGGAGCCAAAATATGTGGAATACAAATGGTCCATAATGAATCATTAAGAACATTAGCTGCATGCCACTTGCGTAGCAAAGGTGTGGGCCATTACATTTATTTGATATAATAGCTTGAGCCACACCAACTACTAGCCCCCAAAATAATAATGATAAATAAATAAATAAATAATTCTAATGTCGTCAATCAACGAAAAATTCGGATAGAAAGTTTCGAGGCACACCAAGCAACTGGTGGTTTCGCAACCACCAATTGCTTGGTGATTTTCGACCATCAGATATATGTTTTGGGCTCGTCGGAGTTGTTGGAGTTTTCGCCGGAGTCGGCGGGGAGAATTTGTTGAAGATGTTATGGACTCAATTATAAATATTTTTATTTACATTAATATTTTTATTTTTGTGATTAATTCTTTGTATTCGGTATATTTTTTACTGTGATATATTCCAAATAAAATTTTATTTAGGTGCAATAATTATATTTATTATTAACTATTGCTCAAAATCAAAATGTGCATATTTCTAATACTAAAGAAATTTTCAAAAATTATGATATTAATGCGACCAAATGCTAATGTATTTAACTATTTAATCAGTATCAAATTAATTGAATAAAATTAAGTACGAATCAAATAAACCTTCGTGGAAAAAATAAAAGGTAAAATTATACATTGCATTAAAATTTGGAGCTAAAGTATATATTTTCAAAATTTGGACGATTGTAATAATCTCTAAAAGTTAGGACCTTTTGTACAATTTATTTAGTTTATTTCACAAACCCTTAATCTTTCAATTGTCAATTTTACCCTTCCACTAAAAGATAAAAAATGTCAAGTTAATGGAATATTTGGATGAAACCATTACTAGGCGCTTGCAACGATAATTTCTGATAGGTTGGGCAGCATAATAATAAAAAAAAAATCTCAGGTGATATTTTTGGCCTCTATTGATACAATATTTCAGAAGATGAAAGTTTACTAATGATTCTAACTAGGAGTATGTATGTCATTGTTGATGTTGGTTAGATTGTTAATATAAAATGTCATACTTAATTTGTTAATTTATTGCCTTCGGGTGATCTGAAAAAGTAGTTTTAAATATTTTTAGGATTGAAGCTCAATTGATTACGAATTTAAGATTTTTGAGAAATAATATCATATAACAATTTTTTCATTTTTAAACTTTAGTTTGATACAATAATTAGTTTAATTTTTTCATAAGTCCAACAATGCACTAGTTTGCTTCTGTTTTACAAAAACAATCCAAAGGATCGTAATTTTAAAGTGTCTTGTGAAGAAACTACATATAGGGGGAAAATCGATGGCGCTACTCCCAAATTCCGGAACCAATTCGGTCCTACAAGGATTCCTGGTTTTGTCCTTCATGGCAATTTTTATGATCATACCTCACCCTCAGCCATGTTGTCTACTAAGGGTAGTGACGCAATTTTATAGTCATCAAAGAAGCAAATTCTATACTCCTGCTCTAATGCCCATATGTAAGCAGATTGGAGACACATGTCCCTGCCATCGGAGGCAGACACGTGTCCCTCATCCACCCACATGTAGACATTTTAATTGCCAAAATCAACCAAATTGATTGACTTAGGATTGGTTTAGTTTGGTTTTTTCCCAAACCGGTTCAGGTTTTCGGTTTGGTTTCTACCAAAATGAAAACCGATCAGTTTTTTAATTAAAAAACCAAAAAAAAATGGGGCCAAAAACCCAAAAAAACCGTAAAAATTGACTGAACCGACTTGTTTCGGTCGGTTTCGGTCCAACCAAACCGAACCATGGGTTTGATTTGGTTTGGAAAATTCCAAGCCAATAGTGGGTGGTTCGATTTCAGTTTAGGTGAAAAAATCGAACCGACCAACCGATCGATTCTCACTCCTAATTTTAACATGTGCACATATGGGCATACGAACATTAGCCGCATACTCTATTGTGCGCTCCTCGAAAGATGCTTAACACCATGTTATTACCTCCACCACAATCAAACTTGCTGGGATCACATCACTTCTTCAAGAACTCAATGTCAAGCCAACTGCTCCAACTATTTATTTTAACAATTAGGGGATTTTTTTTATTTTTTACAAGGAGCTAATTGTCATATAAAAAATTAACTTATAAGAAGTATCAAATTTCAAATTAAAATCATATATTTGCATAACAAAAGCAGAATGAGTCAAATATATTTAACTAATAAATTACAAATCATAAAATCACATAATTTGCCATTTATCAAATATATATATATAAACAATTGCAATTCGTCCAATTAAAGCACCATTTAAATAGCGACAATGAGATAATTTATTAAATTAAAACTCAATCTTCATCGTCTTTTACAAACTTACTAAAAATCTTTTTTTTTTTTTTTTTGGGGGCGGGGAGGGGATTTTTTTGAACTTTTGAAATTATAAAAATAAAAATTAAAAATAAAAATAACTCTACGTGCGACTCTGATATTGCTTTCTCGAATGAAACAGATAAGCATGGACTTTTCGTCGTGTTCAGTGGCCAACCCCGTGTTTCTCACATCTCCACGCATCATCAGCTTGCCAATCTTCTTGCCAAGTCATCATCAAAATTCAAAGCAATGTCATCTACTTCTGGCGCTCCAAGACAAGGCGGCTCCCACAGAACCATCAATTTCCAAGATGTCAGAGATGCCCTTATCGCTAACAAAATATCTGAAATCCAAAACAAAGGAATCCTCCTCCCAACAGAAGCACTTTACACCCTCCTAGATTTAAGAATCTCTTCTTTAGTTTTATTTTCCAAAATACCAGTATACCCTACAATCGCGTAAATGTATATATCCTTAGTAAATGAAAAATGGTGAAAAGTAACATAAGCAAGTGGGTAAAAATTTCACATCGATTAGATTGGAAAAAAAATCAATATAAGTACAAATATAATAACTACTCCCTTTGAAGGTTAACTTTTTAAGGTAGAATTCCTTGCATCTGTACAAAAAATTTAACATTGTATCAGAGACGGCGAACGATGCTTTACTTGGAATAAATCTCATTTGCACGTGAGAGAAATGTGATGAAAAGTAGCATAAATAAGTGGATAAAAATCCCGCATCGAACTCCTTATATTTGTATAAAAAATTTGACGAAAAGCATGGCAATTCTTTATTTTCTTATTTTCAATGAATGATTCTCACCTTATACAGATAACCAAAATAATGCTGGTTCTCTCAAGTTGTACAATAGCAACAAAAGAGAATTGTATTATGCTATGATGTCATTCTCTCATTCACATTCATGACACACATATCATTTCCTTGTAACACATCAACAAAATAGACCAATCCAATGCTTACACATCACCACCATACTTTATTACTTACAGAACCGCCCCATCGTGATGCCCACGTGGCGAGCAACCCGCCCATGTCACCCACAGCACGAAGACAGTGGGTCCCCTCACGTGAACATTAGAATGAAGTGGCAAAAACTCAAGATGTCTGGTTCTCAGAAACGGCTGAAACCGGTTGTCGTGTAACTGCAGACATGATGTCAGCATAACCCACTACGCCTACTAATATATCTTCATTTTCAGCCTCGGTAACCCAAACATGCGTTGCCCGATGAGACAATATCTGAGCCATTACTGCAGCAAGTGAGCTAGTAACTTTACACGTCAATGGCGCACTTCTACCCCGATACATGCTCCTCCCGACCCCGAAATTCGAGGTCGCTGCCGTGCTAAAGAACCCAATACTTCTACTGCTAAACTTCTTTACCTTTCTTGGGCTTCCTTCATTATTACCTAAATTCGTCTCGCCCAGCATTTCATTTAGCGAAATATTGGGAACTGATCTTGTCGTCATGTTATCTTCGACCCCCATAACGAACTGTCCAGCAGAGAGATTCGCCAGAGCCCATGATGCTGCCAAGTAATCACATTTCCATAGTTTAGAAGCAGATATTTCGCCTATGATGGTATATTTCCCGTCTGATGTGGGCTCGACGACTGCAACTGCGTATGGATCTTGAGGAAGCTTCTTGGTGGCATCAATGGCTTGGCAAGATGCTTCAATTGAGCGGTAGTTTGGGTTGATGATTCCGAGGGAGGAGATTGAGCAGAGAGGTAAAGGAGCTAAGGCCCCAAGGCAGCCTATGATGAAACGAAGGATGTCTTCTCTCGACAGACAGCAAAACTTTTCACGTGCGGTGGCCGTTGAAGATGAAGATGATGATGATGATGGAAGATTAGTGCTGGCAATAACGCTTGTGTTATTAGGATTTGAAGTGTCAATATTCTTGAGCCATTTTCCATTGTAGAGAATTGAGAAGCGCTTGCTCATGCCTCTCCAGACGATGCATTTGGGGACAAGGAGTCGCTTCACGCCTTGCTTCATCATCTCCAGCGCGTCTATCAATCTTTTTCAAGGAATGATGGTTAATATTAAAGTTATAAAGATATGCTATTTACTTAAAAAGCAGTTTGAATGAATAGGTATAAACTTTAACTAATGGGAACCACAATAAATCCATTACACATTGTCCTATAGGAAACGTAACTTCGACAATTCAACAGCATTTCAACAGTTTCACAAGCAAAGATGAAATGCTCACAAGAAGAGAAATGAAAAGCAATCATCGTTACTCTTTGAGATACAGAAGAAAATAGCTGTGGAAGAAAAAACGAGAGACAGAGGGATAGAAATAGATGAACATTCATGTGTGCTAATTGTTCGCATATACACTACCCTGCATCATAACACCAGCGCCGTGTAACCACTAAAATTTGGGGTATTTCTAAGGTTGAGGTAAAAAAATTTTGGCCATGCTTTATGAAATCAGAAAATGCTATTTTAGATGTCACTTGGCACGTTCAACAAGAAATATAGGCATCACTCAAAGAATGGGGATCTTCTTTAGTTTAATTTGAACCAGCCTGTGTTGTGTTAACCAACTTGCCATCGAATGCCAAGTTCACAAGTATATATATATATATACCACAGGGCCTGAAGAGAGGCTTTTGAGAGGTTCTTATACTTACTGCGTTTCACAGAAGTAGTAGCTATGTTTATGATCCATAATACAACTTCCTTTTTTCTTCAATGGCAAATTTCAATTTCAATCCACACATTTCGAGATTCTTGTCACTATTCAAACTAAAGTTTAACTTTTGAGCACAACAATTTTCCAGAATACATGCATTATTATCATTTAAGAATGAGAGATCTAAATGAGATCACAATCTCAATCTTCGTTTTGAAATCTTGACACCAACAAACTATAATTACATAAACAAACATTCATAAGAAAATGGAATGTAAACGCGTGAATCGAGCAATTAAACTCAAGAAGCACAAGCACCATCAAGTAAACATTCATACTTAATGTTGAACACAATTCCACAGGAGTTTTGCACTTAATTATATTTAACCTATGAGCAATCATCATACCCAAACAACTAACACCAAGGAATCACAAATGTAAAGCAATTCAACTCAATCTGCAAAGCCCACAACATTAAAACTACTAACAAGATAGCAGAGATTAAGGTTTGAGAGCAAACCTGGTACCAGGATCAATCACCTTGAGGGCAGAATTGTTGTGAATTACAACCTCAGAAACAGGTGTCTTAATGGCCTTAGATTGATCAGCCAAACAATCCTCTCTGGCCAAGAATGCCACAATATCAAGTGAATTCAAAATGCCCACAAATCTCTGTTGCCTCATTTCTGCGTTCTCAATCACACCCTTGTGTGGTGATCTCTTCTTCCACACTGGAATCCCTCCTTCCGAGGATTCACCTATTGCCGTAATTGCAGCCTCTACTGTTTCCGTTTCTGCAAACTCAACCAGCTCGGGTTTCCCCACTGTCAGATCCCCCGCCACATGGTACAAAAACACCGATGCCATTTTTCCTAAATCCTAATTTTCGCTTAATTAATCACAAAAACAACACAATTTCATAAGCTGAGTAGTGATGGTGACCGATCTATGGAAGATCGAAATCTTAAACTGAAAAAACTCAATAGAAGAGATGGGAGAAGACGAAGACTGTAAAAGGGAGTGAAAGAAGATGAGGAAAAGGTGAAAACGAGGAAGGGGAAATAATATAATAATAATAATAATCTGAAAATAAAAATAAATGAAATACTAATAGAAACGGAGTGATGACATGATCGGGAAGAATTGGGCACCATATACCGATACTGCTATATTTGGAATAATCAAGATGTCGAGGCCCATCAAACACAGTAAATCTGTACTCCTTTGGGTAAATAATTTTCTGGGGGTTGCAGATTCTACCATCGGATTTGACCTTCCTCACCTATACAGTAATATGCATTTATATATGCACGCGACAACACACACAGAGGGGGCGGGGAGACGGGGAGAGAGAGAGGGTACTGTGGGGCTGGTCCGGTTGGATGATGAATCTTGAAGAAGAAACGGTTCAATCAATTATTGATAATGATTTTGTCTGACAAGTAAACGCCGGCTTTTTCAGAAGTATATGATATATTGTCGATTTATGTTGATTATAGATGGAACTAGTTTTTACACCCGTGCGTTGCACGGGGATTACATTTATGTAATATGCAGTATGAACAGATCAGAAAATTAAATAGAAAAAGTAATATAAATACAATAATCAAGTATCATATTTTTCTAATAATATTACTTAGAACAATTACATAGTCTGTAATTATTACTAAACAACATTATAAATTTCGAAAAACTTAACACATATACAGCGTTGGTAGTACCTTGGTAGAACTCTTCTTTATCACAAAGCAAGTCTTTCAATCTCAACGGTTGGTAACTGAGAATATGACGTATATAACGCCATTGTGAAAGCGAGGGCACTGCAAAAGAGGCCTACATACAAAGTGATTGTCTAACTTTTATTAATGGTCATGGCATACGATACAATGATTGGAAATTGTCTTCTTTGAAATCGAAAGGGCAACCTCATATCTGATGGAGTCAGCGACATTCTTGGGATGAAAACCTTTTCCCCAGCGTTACTTCCAGAAAAATCGATGCTTCCAAAACATGACGTCCAAGTCGTGTAATAATTAATCTCGTTCCATTACACAATCCCATAGTATGATCTATATTCCTCAACAACATCACCGGAATTCCAACTTTTAGTTTTAACTCATGATTCGGCACACCAGAACATTGTATTCTATTTAAAAATTACGGTGAATGAATCTCGCAAATAAACTTCCTCGGCCATCACGAATCACAAACTAAATCGGACTCAAATAAATGTTCTATTCAGTTCATTTTGGAAACCATGTATTCATTGATTATACATTCCAGCTAAGCGTCGGAGCGAGAATAGCTCTTACGTTGCAAAGCACGAAGCATCTCCAAACTTATTAGCGAAGGGCGGATATGTACTTTCAACAATCGCTTGGGCGTAATCACCAGATACATCTACCAACATGTCATTCGGTATATCTATAGTTGCATCATTGTCATTATCACCCCCAATTGTACCATCTCCAATACTACATCCAATCGAAAGCCTCCAACTCAAAGCATCGATTCATTGGCGGCATTACAAAGTCGCATATTTTTTGTGAGCTTCATCACTTTACAATGATTCCATAATTGTGAAGAATTCAATGCCGCGTGTACAATGTCTTGTCTGCTGCCTGCTGGAATCACCGGTAATATCTGGCGAAAGTCACCTCCAAATATAATAGGTTTGCCTCCAAATGGTTGCTCCATCTTTGGAGCCATTAAGTAAAGCGCAACAAATCCTTCATTGTTCTATCCAGCATTTCAACGCAATAGCGGTGCATCATAGGTGCTTCATCCCATATGATGAGCTTTTCTTTACAAATCAACTCTACAAGAGGCCTATACGACTTATATTGCAAGTAGATTCTTGTTAGGATTCAAAGGAATCGAGAATCTAGAATATCTTGCAGTCGACCATCGAGGCGAGAAGAAGCAAGGCTATGCCACCTTTGCGGCGCAATATTCAAAACGATGTCTTCTTTAGACCTTATAGTGGTAGATAGTGTCTTCCAAATAAAAGTCTTACCTGTCCCTCCATATCCATAAACGAAGAACACACCTGACATTATTGTCAACCGTTTCCATGATTATATCATACACATTTCTTTGTTCCCTGTCATCAAATCTATGGATTTTTGTACTCATTAGCCAATTCGCTCTGTTATATGCCATTTCTTCTCGTATGAATCTATTATCCCATTGTGCATCAACATCAGAGGAAATGGCATAGGCAGAAAAATCTGAAGACTTTTACCCCATACATTTCAAAATTCTTTCAATGTCCCAGCGATAGCATTCTTAATTTCTTCCTCGAGATAATGCTAAACCTAAATGCATAGCATAGTAACAAAATCGAATTAAAATGAGCCTTAACAAATAAATAATTTACAATAACCTACTAATGATTATACTTTCT
The DNA here is from genome assembly GCA_018223645.1 of Jasminum sambac. Lineage (NCBI taxonomy): Eukaryota > Viridiplantae > Streptophyta > Magnoliopsida > Lamiales > Oleaceae > Jasminum > Jasminum sambac. Next base: position 36,908,125 of record CP073645.1, on the reverse strand, counting down.
TGAAATAACCACGATGCACATTTCCCATATTGGATCTATGCCTCACATGCTATATCATCAGAGACATGTACTCTAACATCGTTCCCCTGACTTGATTCTGAGTCGAGACATTGACTCAAAGCATTAGTAATGTAGCAAACAAACCTATAATAGAAGCTCGAGCATGCATTGACTTACCTCTGTAATTCCATCCACGCATACTCTCTATTATCGTCTAACAAACCCCTTGCATAGCAAGCTTCTCTGAAAGTAGCATACGTCCACCCCATTGTATGTTCTAATATGCTCGTAACACGTGGGGGCCACGAACTTTATTCAACGATTAATAGCGTAGGTAATACAACTCCCCATTGCCGGGATTGACAAATCCTAGTCTACCAACACTAAAACCCAAGCGTAAGTGGACACCATTCTCTCTTTTGACATCAGACGAACTTATTAGGAATTCTACATAGGTTAGTGATTTTGCTGACTTTGTACTTTTTGTTTGCATCCATCCAAGTTGTGAACATTGTTTGCTTCACCGTATGCGATTCACAATATTTTCTAAACAATCATTCTCGTAATACATTACTTGTTGCTCATTTGGAAGGTGGAAGAATAGCAGATTCGATTGACGTGGATCTAGATAATGAATATCATGTAGAATAATCTCCGGATAGATTCACATGGAGAGAGATAACGACAATCATAGTACATTTTGATTTCATCTACATTATCCTCGATCTGCTTCACTCGCGACTTATAAAAGCTAGCAATAATACGATCGTTTCCCTTGGTCACATATTTGAACAAATACTTAATTGACCTAGGTGATTGCACCATTCAACATTAATGTGAGCACGCGATACCTCAAAAGTAGCTTGCGATTATGAGAACAAAAAATCTATTATCGAGATCAATTCCATTCTTGTTCACCAGTCCTCCCATTGTCTGGGACGCTTATAAGTAACAAACACGTAAATCGTCCATAGTAGTAAATGGAACAAATCGTTTAGGAAACTTTTTCGTGCATCTATTGTTAGACATGCAAGGTGAATCGGCCTCAAATGTCCACATGGGCCATGAATCATGAAATCACAGAACATGACATAGTATTCCATATCAGTTGATTGATCGGGTATCTCGTGAGATATTATGTTATCGATGCTATCGGTGTAGGAAATTTAGCTCCTTTGCACATCCACACCAGGATGTGGCATGCAGAAACCTCGCTCACGAAACTCTATAGGTATAAATAAGCTGAAAGAGAAGATATAAATTATTATAGATGTAAATTCATTCTAATAAGCAACACGAAAACAAAAGCGCAAAATGAGCAACTAACACCTTTCGGACGTCACCAAATAAACCGTCATCCTTTATATCTGTATCATTTGATCTAATTTCATTTTGAACATTCTACAAACAATATCGACGATCTTACTGGGCGTAATCCCAGGTCCTAAGAACCTCATGATTTCAGGCTACTTTGGATTGCACGTGAAAGTAATAAAAAGATCTGGATATCGACCCATCTACAAATGGCCATTGCATTATGATAATTTTGAATCATATATAAGTGGACCACTGTGAAGGTTGCCTGGTATAACCACTCTTTACACTGTAGAAGAAGGATCCCTTTCACCTCTAAATAATGCATCGATCAGGCCTTTGAACATGTGACATCTCAATTTACATTGATTGAAAGCATTATATAAGATAATCGTTCGGATTCAACCATGCTATAAGCATCTACCACAAATTGTTGGAACAATTTTCTGGAGAATAAAATATTCGAGGATTTGGAATCTCTCTCCTGAAGTCAATAGGCAAACCATTCTCTCATACTAACCCTCTATAGTCCCATGACCCACAGGATCAATGCTATTTCCCTGTAAGAATGTCATCTCTATATCCATCTTGACCGTAAACAAATAGCAATGGATATTGAAGCGGTAAGTAAGATACATGAAATTCATGTATGCGCTAGCTAGTCATAGTCTCGACAATAATATTAGTTTACCTTGGAACTCATCAAAATCATTAACAATTAAAGCCGCAACCTCATTCTTTCGGCATATTATATTCTAGAGAGCATCACATTGCATGACACCAATCAAGCGTAATCTTACATTACAACCAGCTGATCCGCATGACTGTATCTCTCACCATTCGAAATGTTTGGACTAATACATTGTGCTCATCTAACATAACTTTGATGTTTGAAACAATTTCTTTATCCAAATCGCATGGATTTGAAGATCCCATCGCGATTTTACTTCCTGACGTAACACTCTAATTTTCCAATCCATTCTTCTTGATGTGATATCTCTCACAAGTTCTAATTGTTGAACCATTTTTAGTATTGTTGTTTTTTTGTCTATTCAATGATTGCATTTTGTTGTGAAGGCTTGTTGCAAAGGTGGTTATATCTATGGAAGCATATGCGAAGCCACTATAGTTAGTGGGCATAAGCTGCGAGATATGGAAGAGAAGCGGATGGGGTGGCTACTTGACCTCATTATGGCGGGTTTAATTCACGATTTTTTAAAAAAATTGTTGTATCAAATTAAATGTATGGTGTCTGTAATTACTTTTAATTATGTGCTCTATTTCTCCATTTGTAGTAAGTAATTTATAAAAATTTCATTTATTTATTATTTGAATGATAATTTATTTATATTTGATCGTGGATTATGATTATTTTTTTGGACTTATGTTTGGTGATTTGCGATTGCATTTAATGATTTGTTCCTTTTCTCTATTTTTAATAATTATTATTTTAGAACCCATTGGGAGAATAATTATGCAGCTGAAAAAATAGTTTAACTATTGGGTGCTTAAATGGGAAAATGGGACACGTGGCAGGTCAGTGACGTAGCTGTATTAATTAGTGGTATTTGTTGACAGTTACAACAGATAAGGACACGTGGAAGCAAATCAGGTAGACAATTGTATTAAAATCAGGTAGTTTTGTCCTAAAACCACTACCATAAAACCAAAAAACCACTCTCCTCTACTTTAGATATATTATAGATATTGTCAAATTATGTTGATTTACTTAAATCACTTATTAGATAATAAATAATTGATAATTAAAGAAAATATATTAAAAATATAAAATAATTATATGATTTATTGAAAATAATGAAAGAGAAAAAGCTAATGGGAATTAGTGGAAAAAGATGGTGTATAAAATAAGCCCGAATTATAAATTAGATTATGAATTTTTTTTTTTTCTTTTCTCAATGGATAGATTATCGATTTGTATTCTTATTATACTTTGGAATTATTTGTGTTTGTAAATTCACATTTTTATGCTTATTTATAAATAAATAAATATTATGCTTATAAATATCCGGATATTAAGTTTTTATCTAAATATTACACAAATTTCGCTTGTTTAAACGACACTTGAATGCGAAATTTGTATGTTTTTTTACACTCTTATTTTTGTAGCCTATGTTATTATCATGTTAAAGTCATAAAATTTTAAAATTTACTATCAATTTAATCACATTTTAGACTTTGTATATCGGTGTGTGAGAAAGATATAAATATGGATTCGTATTTATTATTGTCCAATGAATTACCATGTGTGGTTAACAAATGCTTAGGCGTCAATTTACATTATTTATTATTCAATTTATTAAATTGTATCATAGATTTATTAAAGATGTATTATTGCAGTCAATTATCACATAGATTACTATTATGCGCCAATTATTTTATTCCTTTTTTGGTCTCCAATTTAGTTTTAATAAAACTCACTATTGATTATCATGTGGGCATCTCTGTGTTCAAAGTGTCATTTTCAATTTAAGAGAGACGTATTCTACATGGAATTATTGAATCACTGTTTTCCTTTTGTCTTTTGCTTTTTCAGATTCCCGTGATAGATACAGGATTTTAGCTAATTATATAATTATATAATTATACAGGATTCTACAGGATAAGTAATTATATAATTTTCATAATTTGGCTATTTGACTCTTCTTATTTATTATTTATTATTCATTATTCTAACATACACGACCTTCATGTTTTTTTATTTTTATTTTTTGAAATTGTACACGACACGACATTCATGTTAAAAGCTTTAGAATACACTATTTCTAGAGCTAACCTAATGAAATCTAATTATTAAAATCCACCTCATTCATTGTTTCAAAAATTTCAATTCTGTGAAGCACGAGGAGCTCGTCTAATTTACTAAACGTTACGGCAAAAGAGAAAGATTAAAAAAAATTAAATGAAGTAAAACTTATAGCATTTATCATTAACAAAAATGTAGAATCATGTAGTACTCCTGTTCATGTTTGTCTAAAACTTATTTGTGAAGTCTAAATGAGAAGAGAAGTAATTTTTGTGTGAATGTACAGTTATAAGATAAACATATAAGGGGGAAAAAAAGAAAAAAAAAGCCGAAAAATAAAAACACTAAATAGTTGAAAAATGAAACTATTGCAAATCGCATGGATCAATGTTACCTCAGTATATCAATTCTTTGAGTCACAACTTAGGTTGAAAATGCCGCTGTATATCATTTTGCTTACTGCAAGTAGCAAATGTTCTCTAGCCAATAAGTTGGCAGGAGAATACGCCAACACTGATGACGTACTTCTCATGTGACGCTACATCATCATCCTTTTTTAACTATATATATATATATATATATATATATATTAGTATCTAGATTAAGGGTGTGTTTGATTGCAATGTGTAAATCATTTACCTAATAAATATTTGCATGTTAAATATTTACCTAATTATTACTCAAGAAAACATTTACCTGCAATTGACTCAAATCGTGCTTTAAATGATTGTACCTTGCAAAATCAATTTCAATTACATGTTGCAATCAAACACCAAAGATGTAAAACAGATTGCATGATTTGACATTTACCTACAAAAGTTTTACCAATCAAACACACCCTAAATAAGATGAATAATACATAACTGCCATCTGATGGTGAGGCTCACATGGACCCCATGATTGTTCCCCCCATCCCCCTTCTTTTTGGGGTGTTGGCATACTCTCCTGCCAACACTATTGGCAGGAGAGCAGGAGTGTCCGACAAGTCAACTTGAAGGAAAATCTAGGACGTGTAATTTAGCAACCACTCAAATGGGACAACAATAAGAGTGCCTCCAATTTAAGAAGCATCACATTTCACAAGGTCTTTACTTTACCAAACCCCGACTATGTTCGACTCGTACAAAGTTGTCTAACAAGGCAGCCCCATACAATGCGAGTATAAAGAAAAGCCTGAGTGAAGAATGATCCTACAAAACAAAACTGGGTAAGGAGGAAGCCGGTGGACTATATTGCTCGGCCATTCAAAGTTGGGGGATCCATAAAATCTATGAAGCTTCTCCTCTACTCCGATTAATGGGGGGAAATCTACCATGTTCAGTTGTCACATAATCTGACTTGAACAAGAAGATGTCAGCATTCGAGAAACCCATTTCTCAGCTAATATCTAATTGGTCCATCCAAGCTTCCAGATGCAAACTGAATTGTAAACAAAGACTGGTGTGGTTATGTATATGTCAAGTTTCAAATATCAATGATCTCAATAATCAAGCTGTATAGTATTATAGTAGAGACGGCCATGTAGTAAGAATTATGGTATTATCAATGAAGCTTGTAATAGTTATCACTTTTGATCGAGAAATCATTTTGACCTTCTTGATTTCAGAAGTGAAACAATAGAGCTTGTTTGACAAACTTCTTTTTATGAAGAAAAGTGACTTTTTCAAGTACGGACGTCTATGGAGAAGTGTTAAGAATAGTACTTTGTAGCTTGTAGTGTATGTGGTTGAAAATGAGTATAAGGAGAAGTAATTGTTAAAAAACTTTTAGCAAACAAGCCCTAACATTTGATGCAAAAATTTTCTTTCCATTATTGTTTGAATCCTCTAACGCTAATCCAGCACGCAGTTCCATTATGGGCATAGTAAATTCCGCACCACCAAAACAACATTAAGTCATTAAATAAGCAACTAATTCGAGAGGTGATACCCCCGATCTTCAAACCGGTGCTTATGGGTCAAAGAAATCAAACGAGTAATGAAGTTTTTTACCTGGCGGACGATTGGATTTGTTGATGAGGAAAATTCATGAGTCATTCCTTGCCAAACAACTTTTCCTTCATGGAGAAATAACAGCCTGCGTATGGTATTAATTTAGGACGACAAAAGTACCAAAAAGCATCCCAAAAGACTGAGAACTTAATTCTGAAGGAATGAAATTATGTTGGAAAATTGATAAGTACCTATCAACAGCTCTTCTGATTGTACTATGTTGGTGAGTCACAACGACATAAGATGCAATCTTCCCAGGCTTGCCAAGTGCATCCTCACCGTTTATATGAACAGAGCGGATGAGATCCTCAACTACTGTAGAAGCAATTGGATCCAGTCCAGCAGTTGGTTCATCATACAGGAGTACCTGCTCAGATGATGAAGAGCCCGTTAGGTCAAATTTATTGGAGTTTAGAAGAACAGTTTCAGCACACATGATTGTCAGTGTAGTCTTTGTCCTGTGTGCCTCATGATTGCCACTATCAATCAACCTGGGGGTGGGGGTGGAAAATAAATAAAATAAAATAAAATAAAATAAGATGGACTAATAGGAAGAAATTGAAAATTATTTTTATCAATTATAGCATCACATTGATAATAAATGTTTGAAGAGATAAATATTCCATGATATAGTGCCCTTCTACATAAGTGTCTAATTTCTAGGCGTGAAAGCCAAACATCAGAAACAGTTAAGCAGGCCTGAACCCAAAACCAAACTGAAATTAGACTTGAACTAGGCTTAAGTTCAACTATGAAGCCCGATTTTACACTAAAAAGCTAAAGCACTTGGTGGAACCGGCTGGAAACTTGTTTACATTAACGTTGCTCAATGTCGTAATTATATCCTACTCTACTCTGTCAATTTATGTCATACGCTAAAGTACTTGGTGTTTGTGGCTTTATCAATGAAATAAAACAAACCCGAGGCAACTCAATAGGCCTGGAGTTCCTCCTACTTTTCTCATTATCCCCCCCACCAACCCACCCGAAAAAAATAAAACCCAAGCCTTCTCACTCATTCTATGCATATAAGCTACCAATACTACCCCTGACCCTTTTAACACTTGTAACTAATGGGTGGCCTTCAACTTTGACCTATTTTTTGGTTGCAACTCCCACGTTCCCTCCAACAGCTTCAACGGGGTTTGATTTCTACCTCGCTTAAGCAAACCTGATTCGGAGCTATCAGTGTGTTTAGACTTTTAACTAAACAGAACTTTGTAACTTAGATTTATGCTGAGCTGTAATCCAAACACCACTTAGTAGTCAACTATTTGAAAATGCAACCAGGCAACCACATCAACTTTTAACCTCCACTTGTTAATTGATTTATGCCATTTACCAAAGTCATTGAGTACAAAGTTAGCTTAGAACATTGAAGGACCAAATCATAAAATGGGCGAAATAATGTTTAATACAAAGACGACTCCATCTAAGAAAATACAAAAGAGAAGCCATTGACAACTATAAGCTCAATAGAAGAATATGGTAGTGCACCTCAGGATCCACTTTGTCCTTCGTGGTATCAAAGATTAAGGAACGAGCTAAAGCAACTCTTTTTTTCATTCCACCGGACAATTCAGAGGGCAATCGGTTCTCAACTCCCTGCAAGAAACATTAATTGGAACATTTAAATAATAAAATGCAAGGATACATAAACCCACACAAGTTCCTCATGGATGACTCTTTCACCGACTTTATTGCCTCTTTTATTTCTTGGGCGGTTTGTATTGGGTTGTGTCACCAATTTTCAATCTTGGTGTACGTTTGGGACAGATTTTGGGAAAAAAAAAACGGTTGAAAGGTAAAAGTTCAAATATATATATATATATATATATATAAAAAAAGTTGTCACATGAGTGAAGTGGGTGGTTATATATATATATATATATATATATATATATATATATATATATATATATATATAGAAAAAATTTGTCACATGAGTGAAGTGGGTGGTTAAAAATGATGTTATAAAAAAAGAATTTTTGACGAAGTCGCAAACAAGGGCTTAGTATGCTTTTTCAGCTAAATGTAACTTCTATAAACCCAAAACAGTTTGGCTAATGACAGAAAGCTTCTCCCATTTATCAAATTTTCTACTCATCTATGTGCGTGTCTTGCTAACTATGAGATTTATCCTCTTAAACAATTTTATGTTCACAAAGGAAAACGCAATCCCTGAAAGATTTCCAGGACTTGATGTTTCTACAGTGGGTAATATAAAACTAAGTGCATCGGGAAGTGATTTACATTGTCTATGTACAGTTGGAGAAGATACTGTCTTGCGTACTTTTTGCTTGTGTTCGGGTAAACTTTTATTTTGCTAAAAAACAAATCTTTTGGGCTGCATGATGGTTAATATTAACGTTTGACATTGACGGAATAGTGGAAATTAATTTTTATGCAGAAAAAGGTTAAAAAGAAGGCGTGCTTTATATGATATCCACTCTATCTGATGGCTTGCTAGCAAAGCATTATAGTGTGCACTTATGTCCAGAGTCTCCACAGACACTTAATAATGCAGCAATAAGTGTAGGACTTTAGCAGTATGCTAAATAAAGTTGTCCTGACAAGGACAACTTTTTTTTCTTATACCTTTAATCCAACAGCAGCTAGAGTATCAGTGACAAGCTCTGCAATTTGATCCTCAGGCATAGTTGAATTCTCATATCTGTCACAGCCAAAAAGACCAGATGCAAAACTTAGAAATATGATAATATCTACAACATACTCCCGTCAATGTCTAAAGAAACAAAAATCCATGAATATCTAAAAGGATTCTCTTAAGATAACTTACAAAAGGAAACCAACATTTTCGCGAACAGTTAAAGAATCGAACAGAGCAGCACTCTGGAAAACCTGTTACGCCATAAAGGGAGATTTTAAAGAACCATTTGATATCACTATGATATGGTTACTATGGGTTATGTTTTTGATATAGCTCACCAAGCCTATTCGAAGACCAGATATTTCCTCATCACTGATCAATCCATGACGCCTTCTACCTCGAATGAAAACCTCTCCCTAATATTTAAACATCGACCATGAAGAAAATCAATCTTATATGAAATGCATATAAGGAATGAAGATATCTCATTAGATAAGATATAGTTCTAAATGAGAAACATATGAACCTTACCTTGTCTGGAGCAAGAAGCCCCGCCATAATCTTCAAGATGGTTGACTTACCAGTTCCCGAAGGCCCAATTATTCCTACAGCCTCTCCCAGCCTAATCTACCGATGGACTTAAGGTTTTTTAGTTTATAAGCAAGGAGGACGAATACACGATGTATGGTTAAGAGAATAGGAATATTAAGCAAATGGCAAAGAAAAAAAAATTTAAGGCTGTTGTTGTGTAAACTTTTTTCTATATAAAAATTAACTTCTACTTTCAGAATCAAACATCAATATCAACCAACTATACGTCTCACATAATCAATTATTATTATCTACACATCTCGCGGTCCACCATTGTTCAACCTGAAAATTTAGTTTTTAGTTTAACAAAGTTTATGCGAATACATGCTAAATCTTCACCTCTAACAGTTCATTATTATGTGCGTGTCTGGATAAAATTATGGCAAAGAGTACAATTAATTTTGGCCACACATTATAACAACTAACAATTTATTAACCACTTACTCCGTTGAGCCCACTACTATGTATAAATATTCCGACCGGACGTTATATGACTCACCAATTTTATACAATAGAGCAATGGGCATAGCATGATGTGATCGTTTGATACTTCTGTAAATTGATTGAAATTGGTAAATTGATTGAAATTGGAACTCATCTATGCACGAGCATAGGCATGGAGGAGAGACGGGGGACTAACAACACATGGCGTACATAAATCACACATATCTCTAGCACAAACATGTTTTTCTAATCCAGGTGAATATAAAGTCGAGGTATTGGTTTTATTCCTGAAGAATTTACTGTTGATACCCAATTCTAGCAATGTTGATATGATTTTTCCAATGAAGCATAAGCATACTCAAATATACAAAGAAGGATCCTTAGTCGGAAAACAGCAACCAAGGAGAGAGATAAGAGGGAAAAGAAGCTGAGGAGGATAATTAAGGATAATGGCCTAATGGGTGTTACACAATTCATGAAGCAAAAGATATTCTATTACAAATTTACAGTTGACACATTTAAACAATTTAACAACCAAAAGCACACAAAAAAATCACCTTGAAGCTCACACCTCTTAAGATCTGTTTTTCCCCAAATGACTTGTGCACATCCCTACATTCAATAAATACATCGGATTCATCCTCGAGCTCCTTTTTGACACCCGAATTCTCTGTTTCATTTGAGCCCTGGAGAAGGAATACAAGATATCGAATTATAATAATTCCCTGGTGAACTTATTGTTATGAATTTGAACAGAAGTAAGACAAGCTCAACTACATGGATACATTGCCTCCTGAATGCACTAGAATGATTTGAACAGAAGTATTGTAAGGTCATTATATTCAAACATTCAGTAATTATCATCCGAGCACTAAGCCAGTTACACAGCCTGCCAAATGATTTCAAGAACAATTGTGAAGCAAACTAATGGCATTCTTACACTAAGCCAGTTATACAGGTTCCAGCCGATTTAAAGATCAATTGTGAAGCAAACTAACGCCTGCAAATATTAAATGAAAGAATAATCCAACAGAGACTGAGGAAACTAATGGTGGCAAACAAAATACATTATGAAACCAATAGGGCAGTGTCACGTAGAAACAAAATGGAACTTTGAAAACAATCTAAGTTCACAGAACGACAATCTAACAAATCATTTGCCAAACTTATTAATTGAGAAGAAGAAGAAACTTAAACAAAACAGGAGAAACTCGATTATCAGAAGATAAATCGACATCACAGACAGCAAAAAATTAAGTGGTATGCAACTGAACAAGATCAATAGAAAGACAATTCTGATATCACAGCTGGACTTAACATTGCAAAATGATAACCCTACATTAAGTTGTGCATTCATTGGCGCATTCCCAAGTATTTTATTCAAACATAAAACTTCAGAAAAAATAATAAATTGCAATAAAGAGAGAATTCGTTTGGTTCTTACAGGGAATTTGGCGGGTGCGAAGTCCGCGGTACGTTTACAAGCGGAAATAATCTTTTTGAATCTAATTGGGTTTTGAGAAACATCAATCAAGCTTCTTAGAGGGGAGCGAGAAGAAGAACAAAATCCCTTGGTTTGTCCGCTTATACTTCGTTTGGAAGGAGGCTTGTGTACTAACGAACCACCACCGGCGCCAACTGATGAAAGCATTGCTTCCACCAACAATCGACTTCAACTGAGGATGTTCTTAATCAATGGGATGATTTTCAGGGAGACGCGGATCCAAATATTCTGATTCTTTGTTTGATACGAGAATTCTGTTCAAATTTGGCTGCCACTGGTAATTCGTTCCTTGCTCCGTTGAAAAGGGCAAGCTCCACCGTAGCGCCGTTCTAAGCTGGAAAACTTGCATATGTGGTCCCCAATCTATTGCAAATGTAACATGTACCCCTCAGTTTTTTCGTGGTTTATATCCCCACTATTTTCCCTTCGAAATTTAGGGCATCTCCAGTCGAGTTGGGGCAGATTAGGAACCAGGAGGTATTAGAAAATTTTTTGCCAAGACCCATGCATCCGACTTGGCTTCCCATCCCTTGAATCAAGGATTCGATTTCCTTCCCTACACTCCTCTTATAATTTCCGGAAACAAAAAAACAAAAAAAAGAAAGATATATTTTGTGGTAGAGGAAACAAGTGTAGTGAGCGTCCAGATATATTCTTTGGTTTCGATTTTTGACCAAAAATAACCCAAAATAATTTTTCAAAAATATAAAAATATAAAAATAAAAAAAGGAAAGAAACGAGGCCAGAATCCATGTGTCATCACTTTGATTGTTTCATTAAAATACTTTATATCTACACCTTATTATATATGTGTAACATTTTGATTGGATGAAACCGTCAATGATTCTGCCAAGAGCACAACAAATATATATTCATGTACTAGTACTTTTTTCTTGAGTTTTTACAAATAAGATAAAATGGAAGTATCTACACTAGGTAAAAAAAAAAAAAAAAAACTTTAAGAATTGTACCTAGAAATGGTTTGGCAACCAGACAAGCAAAGACAAGATTGAATTTTCTTAGACTAGACATTTCCATGAAAATGCCTAATCAAACACATATATTTAAAGAAAACTACGCATGTAGACCCTAACCTTTACACATTAAAGATAATTACGCATGGAATTCAATTTTTTTCCCCATCTTTTGAATTTCGTGTAAAATGAAAAATAAAAATTACCTTACCCCAAGGAATACATTTTTCATAGAATTGACAAAAACAAGTTTAAAATACTTGTAACATACAATTTGAATTCCATTTACAACTTCGCATTAAACGAAACTAGGAAAATTTATGTGGAAAATATTTTCATTTCTACCCAATTCCATACAATTAATTAAGCACGCCCTAAATGACGTTAAATTACAAAATCATTTGCAAAATGTAGGAGGTGTTCTATTTGTTTTGTATTTTCTATTTTCATTTTCGATAATATTTTGATATTTTCTATTTTCAATTGTTGTTTTGAGAAAATTGAAAATGTATTTGGTTTTTTGTTTTGAAAATTTATTTTTAAGAGGAGAAAACAAAAAATATATTTGGATTATACTTTTTGAAAAATACAATTTCGTATAATAAACCCTACCCCCACCCACTCTACCCCCACACCCACCCTCCACTTGAGAACCGCCATATCTAGTGGTCAAACTACTAGATCAGATCTTGTGGTTTGACTTTTCTGGCAGTAGTTGGTGGTGGCAGGCGGTGGTCAGGATTGAAATGCACAAAAAAAAAGTTGGAACTCAAATGTAATAAATGTAAAGTTTAAAATCCAAAAACGTCTTTTTCTTGTTTTCGACATTTAACATAGAAAACGATAAAAAAAAAAAAAAGGTTTTTGTGTTTTCTATACAAATCTTAAAAACGATTTCAAAAATGTATTTTCTAAAACAATAAATAGAACGCGAAAACAGAAAACCCCCCGGAAACAGCAAATAGAAAGCCCCCTTACTTTTCCAACCATTCTTCTTTTTTTTTTTTTTGAAAAGAAAATAAGCCTATGCAACTGGGACCGAGGGAGTATAATTTTTTTAACTTTTGTAAAAAGTTATTTTTATTTACGTTAGAACTGTAATTTGTTATAAATTTTCTTGGCCGATCGAGTCATTCCGTTTTCTTTTACTCGTGCAGCTGAGCTATTGGATTTTTTATTGATCGGTGAAGATAGCATATGCAACATTAGACGTTGACTGCAATGTGAGATTGACTCTTTTATGTGTGTACAGGATGGCATTTGACTACCATGCCCTGCTGAAATCCATCACAGATCACCGCTTTTGCCATGACTTTTCACTCCTTTCCGCCTCTCGGGTTCCAAAAGAGAGTTTGGATGCTATCTACATCAAAATGCACGTTTAAAGAGAGTTTGGTGTAGATAGTGTCGAACTTTTACGACGTGGTCTTCTTGAGAGAGATTTTCACGAAACAAAAGCGATCGAGGAATGACATGAGACTTTATGAAAAAAAAAAAAAAAAAAGAAGGGCCAGCAAGTTGCAATAAAGGGGAAACACAATGTAAAGAAAGTCTCATTCTAAAGATGATCCTGAAAAACATATGACAAACTATCTTAATTAGTGTGTTATACCCGCTTGTGAAACATAGAGTTGTGTGAAATGGCATAATATGCGATGTTCAGCTTTTGTAGAAGATATGCCGCTTTACTATTCCAAAGAATAAAAGAATCGCCAAAAATAAGCAAAAACCAGTATGGGATACGACAGTAGGATCGTGAGGACTCTATCACTATCAAAATTAGTGTTCTAAAAAGCGCAGCGTACGTGGTGAAGCGACATGACCAAGTTTCAAGCTTTTATGAGTTTAAACGAGTTTAAGTGGATGTAAGTGTAAAAAAGCGTGAAGCGTGACGAAGCAACAAGATCAAGTTTCACACCTATCGCTTAAGCAAGTTTTTTAGAACACTGATTAGAATAAGTTCATAGTTCTAAAAAGAATGGACATTTCAAAATCATAGACAAAACAAAGTTGTGAAATGCAGAATTATTTCCAAAATAATAATAGTAATAATAATAATAATAGTTAAAAATAAAAAATTCATTGAAAATTGAAAATGAAATAGAGAAAAACTGAAAGGCTCCGTTCCCTTTAACTTTTTTTCTTTTCTTTTTTTTTTTTTTTTTTTTTTTTGAAGAGGTTTTTGAAATGTTTTAGATTTTCTAAACTAGTGAAAACTCTTCTCTTCCATATTTGAGGAAACATGTTCATTTTAGTCCGCTAAAAATTGCATAGTTGCGTTTTTTACTTGCTTACATACATCCGGGGCAAAATGCACTTGACTCGTACTGTGATAGGTGCCGTTGGTGCGACTATTGTTTCTTTTGAATAGGCTAGCTCCCTCTTGAAAGGTCTTCCTTCTTTGAAATTCATTAAATCTTAATATCTATCTATATCTATATCTATACTATATTAAAAAGTGGGGATGTGTGGAAATCTTTTGATTTCCAATAATGTCCCCACTTATATTTTAATTAGTCCAAAATGCCCATATTAAAGAAAGTTATTTATATAAATAATTAATGAATGACTTTTCATATTACATTGAAGAAATTAAACTAGAAATATTCTAATACATTTTGATTTTATTCAATGTATATGGCCTAAAATAATTATTAATAAATTTATTTTAAAAAAATAAAAATAAAAGATTGTAGTTATGTGGTAATCTTTTGATTTAAGGGGTTGTTTGATTGGTGATAAAGTTAATTTTTTTTATTTATGTGTTGAATGTGTGGTTGAAATTTGGAGAGAATATATTAAATAATTGAATGAGTGATTGTAAATAATGAGAGAGAAAAAGTTGATAAAATTTGTTATGGAAAGAACAAGGGCTAAAATTATGTCACACATATTTTTGTAGTTCAATAATTAAAAAGATAATTACATAGCTAAGTTTTTAGTGATGTTTAAAATTACTTTAATTTGATTAAACTACAAATATTTGAATATATAATGTATTTTTATTCATTGCATATAACTTAAAAGTCTCTATTGATCTTTTTTTCTATAACATCTTTAACAACTTTCTAATTGAGATATTATATTTTTACAATTTTAAAATTGGATTGATATCATATATTCACATCTAATCAACTAAGATATATGTGACTAATCTTATTGTATTGGATTTTTTTTGGTCGATTAGATGTTTGGACTAAGTTGGTAGAAAATCGAGATATTAATATTTTTATTGACAGTATAAAATGATTAAAGTGTTATTTAGCTTGTACGTATAACTTACTTATTAGTTTAATTTTATACCTTTTGAAAAATTTAAAGTCGAGACTTAAAAATTTATTACTAAAAAAATCATCATTTTATAACACGTGAAGCACGCGTACTCAAAACTAGTAATAATAAGAGGAGTGCCAACTAGACACTGTGCCATATTGGCAGTGCCAAGTTGGCACTCATTTAATTACTTAAAATTAAAAAAGGAAAATCTTATTTTGGAAATAAATATTAAATACACACTTTATTATTTTATTTTTCTTATTTAATTTAATTTATTTTCTTTATTTAGTATTTTTTTCCTTATTTTAATTTTTTATATAAATTTTAATTTTTCAATTATGTATATAATTGAAAATAAACAAAAAAATGTAAGCATTAATAAAAATGTGATATTATATCAAAGTTACAAACTACAATATCAATTGAATTATTTTTAAAAATGATAATTAACTTTTTTAATATACATTTTAATTTTTGAATATTACATTTTAATTTTTTATATATTTTTTTGTTTTTGAATTATAGTGTCAACTTGGTATAGTGCTAGGTTGACAACGATTTTCTATTTAAAAAAAATATTTTTATTTATTTAAAAAAGTAAATGAGAAAAGCCTTTTTTTAATTTACTTAGTGTACAAAATTCCGTTCAATATTCAGAATTCAATTCGAGCTAAATATGATATAAAATTAATTCAATATTCACAAAATGTATATACGTATATGTAAGCTAACTATAAGATCATTGCTAATCGTATTTGAAATATATATTTGAATAGTTATGTATGACTCATAAAACATAGTATTTAGTTTTTTTTCTTTGTTCAAAAAATATATTATCTAAATTTTCCAAAATATTATGTTTTTCCCTAAAATCACCAATTACGATAATTGATATAATATTTTTTTTGTAAGATAATATTTCGCACCAAATTTATTGTCTTATTTTATAATATTATTTTATGTAAATGTATCATTTTAATCGTTCCGTGCAACGCACGGGGGTAATACTAGTTATTGCTTAAATTTGTTACAAGATATAATTGATTGCTTATTTACTATTAATTAATTATTACTTATATATGAATCTTGATATTGATTAATATTATATTATTAATTAAGAATGAAAGACGCAACAAACACAAATCCCTCCTCGGCTCGCCCATACAAATATTACCTATTTAGATCAATGGTCAACCACCGCTGGCTTATTCACTCAAAGCATATAACCTCAAAGTCATTTTCTCTCAAACTGGCTGCAATGGGGAAAGTTTCATTTTCGAAAGCTACGGAAGCAGCACTCTTCATGATCGTCCTTTTTGCTGGTGCTATGCTAGTTGGTGAGCATTTCAAATCTACACATGATATATATAGGCCTTACATGCACTTTATCTTCGTGTACCTATATAAAGAGACTTTCGAACAAAAATATTGTATTAATTAATTAATTAATTTGCAGAAATTTCTGTGACATATGCAAGTAGCAGAATGGTAGACGATGACGTCAAGCACGGCAAAGTCGGGAAGAGAGTTACCCAGTGTGTGAAGTATGATGATTGCATACAATTCTGTCTGTATTTTTGGAGGGGACCCACCTGTGGTTGTAATGTAAAGGAAGGGTTATGCTGTTGCTATATACCATCACCACCACCCCCGGCTATTGAGAAGATTAATATCAATTAATTCATAAATTATGTAACACAAATATTGTTGTGTTAATTTTCTTGTTGTTTTTGGCACAAATTCAAAATCTTTATATATTTTTCTCATTCTCAATAATTTTCCCTTTAAGTCGCTAGCTACTTGCTCCAATAAATTTCTACGGTTAAAAATGTATATCTATGTTGGCAAAAATATAACGCAACACAAATTAATAACGGAATGAGGATTCCAGACAAATAGTGAACACGATGTGA
Organism: Jasminum sambac; assembly: GCA_018223645.1. Classification (NCBI taxonomy): domain Eukaryota; kingdom Viridiplantae; phylum Streptophyta; class Magnoliopsida; order Lamiales; family Oleaceae; genus Jasminum; species Jasminum sambac. The sequence goes on along the minus strand of CP073645.1, from coordinate 36,890,743 downwards.
AAAGATTTTATAGATTGGTTGAAATTTTTGGGAGGTAGCATAAACATAATGAAAGCAAGTCCACGCAGACGTTTAGGCCTAAAATCAAGTACTTCGATGCAAGTCTTACAAAATAATTCAAATCTAATAACCAAAACTATAAGACGAACAGAAAAGCACAGTTAACTAATAGCATTAAAGTTCGAATCTGTTTTTTATGATTGAAAACCATAAAAGACTGTCATTCAGCAGTATGATTTGCCATTTACGTGCACATACGATCTCCGTAAACCTAGATCCGATCTCGTATTTTAAAACGGATATCGTATATGCACGTAAATCACACCAGGAGCTCCGTAATTACAGTGCACCCTAGAGCAATAGAAATACGGGCCTGCACAACACTAATAGACAATGTAAAATAAAATAAAATAAAATAAAATAAAATAAAACAAAACAAGACAAGGTTTCTCTGCAATGTGATAGGTGCCGTTGGTGTGACTATTGTTTCTTTTGAATAGGTCCCCCTCTTCAAAAGTGCATGTTACTTCTTTGGAATTCATTAAATTGTTTCTTAAATTTGTTACCAGATATAATTGGTTGCTTATTTACAATTAATTACTTATATGAATCTTGACATTGATTAATAGTGCTAATTGAGAATGAAAGACGCTAGAAACACCCATAAAAATATTACCTATTTAGATCAACGGTCAACCACTGCCCATTTATTCACGTCTAATTCAGTCAAAGATGCATGTAATATCCGAATCCTACACATTTCATCATCATGGATACAAACACATTTGACATACGCAAATAAGTATGTACGTAGGTAAATGTTCAAAGCATAACCTTGAAGTCATTTTCTCTCAAACTAGCTGCAATGGGGAAAGCTTCATTTTCGAAAGCTACGGAAGCTATACTCTTCATGATCATCCTTTTCGCTGGTGCTATGCTAATTGGTGAGCATTTAATTTCAAATCTACACATAATATATATAGTCCTTACATGCGTTTTATCTTCGCGTACATATATAAAGAGACTTTGTAATTAACAAAAATATTGCATTAATTAATTAATTAATTTGCAGAAATTTCTGTGACATATGCAAGTAGCAGAATGATGTACAATGACGTCAAGCACGTACCTGGGAAGAGAACCGATTGCGTGAAGAATGATGATTGCATACAATTCTGTGAGTTCTTTCGGAAGGGACCCGCCTGTGGTTGTAATGTAACGGAAGGGTCATGCTGTTGCTTGCTACGACCACCACCACCGGCCCCTACCTATTGGGAAGATTAATTAATTAATATCAAATTAATAATTTGGAAATTATGTAACACAAATATTGTTGTATTTTCTTCTTGTTCCAATAAATTTTTAGTGTAAAAAAGGTATGTGTTGGTAAAAAAAATGTGATGCAATTAACACAAATTAATAGCGGAATAAGGATTCAAATAAAATCATTATGATAGACGAAGAGTGAATTCTTTAAATGTGACGTGAAAACGTTTAATTAATTAAGCCTAAAATCAAGTTTCCATGTAAGTCTAGATTTAGAAAACTATATATTCAAAATATAATTAATAACCAAAACTATAAAACGAATAGAAAAGAACAATTAACTAGTAGGATTAAAGTTCAAATCTTTTTTTTCAATGATTGAAAACGATCAAAGATATACACTTCAGTAGTGTGTTTGATATTGTGTCATGATTGAAAATATACATGTAGAAAAATTTTCTCTAATATAATGGTCAGTGATATGTAACAATGCGGATATGTTGTGTCAAAATTAAAAATCGATCTCCTTTAAAGGGTGATGTCTAATCTAGAAATGATATCAACCATGACGAGTCATTCATATATTTATTTATTTATTTATATGGATAACAAGATTTTCCACTTTATCCTTACATATTTTTAAATTCTTTATTTGTTCTTAACCCATTAGTCATAAAAACTTAAAAAGAACTTTTCGTTTTTCAACCACTACACATCATGGATAAAAAGATAATTTCATGTCCTTGTGGAAGTTTAATATAAGATATAACCTTTGGTTTTTTTTTTTTTAATCGGGATAAAATCTAACTTTTAAGAACTAACTAGTGTTTTCACCCGTACGTTGTACGGGGAGATGTATATGCATAAGATATAATTTAGAACTTACGTAAGAGAAAAAGTGCAGAAGATTTTTTAAAATTTCGGTAGAGGTTTTCCTTATATTTTACACCAATCAATTCTATTTATGCCCATGGTAGAACTAAAAAACAAGCAATTTTGCATAATTTCAAGTTGTGCCCAAACATCTTCGCTTCAATAGCACTCTAAAACTGATAAAATTCATTATTCTCAACAACACAACCAAAACACAAAATATATTAGTAACATCAAATTTTGAAAGATTTAAGGAATCATATATATACTTAGTCACACCATACTATGCCTAATAATTTCAATAACAACTATTCGGACTTTCCAAGTCCTTCAACATCCTACAAAAGTAGAGTGTTACTTAGTTTATTTATAAGTAAATCATTGATTTTCTTTCATTTTTTATTCCCTTCATTTACATGGCAGGATATCTTTTTACATATATGTTTAACATTCATTTTAGCAGTTTCACCTGTGCATTGCATAGTGAAAATATGTTTACCAAATAGTAATTTTAATAAATATTATTAGTATAGCATTAACAGTATTAAAGGATGAATATGAAGAAATTCTTGACAAAGCATGAAACTATTCATGATTTAACTAAATGATAAAATGACATATATTAAATATACTCTCATGCGATGCACGTTATTGACAACAAATATGTGAATAATGGTTTTTAAAATCTGATTATAATATATATATATATATATATATATATATATTGCAATGTAACAGGTATAGTTCGACAGATCCCGACACCCTATACACTTATTGAATTCCCCGTCCCCACACCATCGTCATTTAATCGAGGTTGAGCTATAATGATGTAAGAAATGCAACAGGATGACAACTCTCATTCCCCATCCTTGGTATGCTAGAAAATTCTTATCGCCATCCATATCACATCCTGATCATTTAATCGAACACTTTTATTGTTACTTTTTTAATATGCATTAATGAAATCTCATTTTTTTTTCAATAAACACCTTCTAAATAGAGTAAACATGTATATTAACATACTGAGTGGAAATTCACTAAAAATTTATAGTGTTACACCCGTTCGATGCACTGGATTTGCTATCTCTAAAAATTTATTTAAAATTTAATTAAAAAATTGTAATTTATACAAATAAGCATCAAAATAACAAAATTGATTATACAAATAGAATAATTATTTAATATCAGTTGGGGTAGGAATTTTTTATATAAAAGTTTCTTATTTTTAGATATTAAATTAAGTAAAATTTAAATACTTATCGATATAAAAATTTATATCAATCACAATTTTTATTTATAATGCTACTGTTATTTAATTATATTAATTAGATCTTATGTCAATTCCATAATTTATTTTTTTTTAAATATTGCTAATTTATATCATTAATGCGCAAAATTGCAAAACTTTAAGACCTTATATTTTTTAAAATAATTCCTATATTAAATTAATAATTCATAAATTTATAGTAATTAGATATCATATAAAATTATTCTTTTAGAAAAATTGAACTACAAAGATAAAACCACGACTCCCTTTTATTGGAACCAATATTTTCTTTCAACCGTCCATTCTTCGTTAAAAAAAAAAAGAAAGAAAGTGAAAATACTATTTAAAAAAATGCAATGCTCATTATTCTCCATCAAAGTAATTAAATAACAAAAATAAGCCCAATGACCAAGCTTCAAAAAAAAATAAAAATAAAACCGTGAAAACAGAACATAAAAGAATAAAAACAAAACATTCGAAGTCTTAAAAATAGAGAAGATGTATGTATGCATAGAGAATTGGGAATCCTAATCAGAGATTGGTGCTTATCAATTAGGGATAGTATTAATACATATGAAAAGAACTACCCAACGAATTCTAGAGGAGGGATTAGAATTTCAATCACAATAGAATTGGCTGAGGAAAAAATCTATGTGAGATTGATATGCTAAAATTATGGATTATGCACTTTAATTGGAGCCGTAAGTGAGACGTGTGAGATTGATATGCTAAAATTATGGATTATGTATTTTAATTGGAGCTGTGAGATTACGTAAAATTAGGGGTTATGCAGGAGTGAAAATCAAGGAAGTAAGTTTTAGCGGGACTTAAAAGAATAAAATATTAATTATTTAATTTTGAAAAACCAAAGAATAAGTGGGAAACTGACATCATTTTATTAATATATAGATATAGATGCCCACCATGATTATCTTAAATTATTTTCGATTACTAATTTTTTAACTATCTTAAAATTTGTTACGTATAATAATAATAATAATAATAATAATAATAATAATAATAATAATAATAATAATAATAATAATAATAATAATAATAGAGGTGGTAAGATAATTATGGTTATTTATGGATAATGATAAAAAATAAGGTAATAAAAAATATAATTGGTGTGCTATGAGAGGGAAAAACCTCCAATAAAAATCAAATTTAAAATCAGTCAAATATTGAGCGGGAAAATTCCCTCCAAAAACAGTTTCTGTTTATTAATATATAGATTATTCTATATATAGATAGAAGATTATATTAGGCAAATTTAGTAGGCGGGAAAATTGGATGAATTATTTAGACTGGAAAAAAAAGACTCTTTTTATATATACTAGTATTTTCTCCCGTGCGTTGCATGGGGAGATTTATGGCAAAGTTATAATTTAAAATATGTGTAAAATAAAAATTATAATAACATATTTTCTTTTTTTAATGGTAAATAGCATAAGAAATGACAATTTAATCAGATTGGGACTCCACTTCCCGCCGTTTGGTTATAAATTTTTCCTCGATTTTGGGTGATTTAATGGGAGAGATATGGATGAGAGATTTAAAAAGATTACACATGATAATAACCCGGATTGGAGGGATAAGGAGTGATTCTATCAAAAGATCAGGGATGATAATAACGGGAGATTATGCATTGGTTGAAAATTAGGTATTTGAGTTTGAGTGGGAAATATAAATAAAATAGCATTTTTTAATTCTGAAAATTATAAGATTGAGCGGGAAACTGACCTCATTTTATTAATATATAGATATAGATTATGAACATATAGTTTACAGTGGGTCTCGAAATTTATATATATAACTTTAGTTTTACTTTTTACACATTCCAACATATAACTTCCAAATTTACGTTAACTGGTCTCACGATTTATTTAATTTGATTTTTCTCTTCAAATTTAAACTAAATAATTAATATCCCTATTTTCAAACAGATTAACCTACCAATTTTTACATTCTAATTTCGACAAACTTTATCCATGAAATGACAAAAATGATATTTTTTTTATTTATGGTTTATTTTATTCAACATTCCTGAATAAATAACACACATATTTTGTTATGGATATACATATATGAAAATTGAATTTATTATCATTTTTTTTATGCATATGAAAATTGAATTTAGAAGTCATTGACAATCAAAAAGACAAAATGATAAATAAAAATAGAAATTTAATTCATTATGTTTATATATATATATATATATATATATACTTAATTATTTATATGAATTTTAAGTTTTGCAAATTGAAAATAAGTGAATAATTTCATTCTACTTTCGATAAAATGTTCATAGTATAGATAGCCACTTATAGGTTGTGTGTTTGTAGGTTTTTTCTCATTGTTTTCCTAAAAATAAAAAAATAATAATAATATTTGAAGACAAAAAAAAAAACATTTGCTTCGAAACTTAGAAAGCAGCACATAGGATTGGAATCATCATTGAATGAAAATTTTTAAATATGAAAATAAATGTCTTTCAATTCATTGCAAGAGGCATGTAACAGAAATATAGAATTAACATCATGGAAAATGTTCTATGTATATATAATATAATTTTCTAGTGGATTCTTTATCAATGGTAAGTGTGCCTGGCGATTGTTTCTTTTGAATCAAGACTTTTCCTTCTTTGGTAGTATTCACTATTTATTTCTTGGTCCAAGGTATTCATTAATTTATTTATTTCTTAAATAAAATATTTGTTAATTATTATGTGTTATATATTATATTGAATGATTATCTATAATTGAGTTGATACTAATCTTGATAATTGATTAATATTCCTAATTAAGATCAAATTAAAAGATGCTAATTAAAAATACTTGCATCGATCCTTCCTGGAATTGTTTAGGTCAAACGCCGCTTGAATCCAGTCGTCGTAGATTGCATACAAGTGAATATATATATATATATATATATATGTATGTATAGGTACGTACATTATTATCAAACATAAGAATCCCATAGCATTGAAGTGATTTATTTTATTTTTATTTTTATTTTTATTTTTTTTCCCCCTCATCAAGCTAGCAATGGGAAAAGTTTCATTTTCAAGAGCTATGGAAGCACAAATCATCCTCATCCTATTCTTTGGTATTATGCTTGGTAAGCATTTTAATTAGATCCTCATATCATTTGTACATTTATCTTTTCATATACGTTTGTATATGTACGTATAGAAAGAGAGTTTAATTTTTAACAAAAATTTATATTAATTAATTAATTAATTTGTAGGAAACTCTGTGACGTATGCAAGTAGCAGATTGGTATACAATGAGAATGAGAAGAAGAGTGATGTGCAAATAACCTTTTGTGTGAAGGATGACGATTGCATACAACTGTGTAAGTTCTTTTCAAAGGGGCCCAGCTGTGGTTGTAATGAACAGACTGGGACATGCTGTTGCTCCCCAAAGCCGCGCCACCGACACCACCCAATCATTAGCTAGGAACATTAATTAATATCAATTTTATGTACCAGAAATTATATTTTCTTGTTGCTTTGGGCTTAATAAAGTATCCTCTCTCTCTCTCTCTATATATATTTCGCTCCAAACACAATTGCACTATTTATAATTCTCTCTTTGACACTCGTTAATTTCTCCAAGAAACATGACTAGTGAATTCTTCAAACACGAAAAGACTTTATTAATTAATGGAAAGTTTTGAAAAGTACTCTTCCATCTTCTAAAAGGGGTTACCAAATGTAACACATTGTGTACCGAAAATGTCTACCCAATTTCTAATCAAATACGCTAGCAACTAAAAGGCTATTGTTTAGTGCTTCCAACATATAAGATTCATTGTGGTTTCCTCTCATATTAGGTACCGAATTCCCCTAAACTACTGTTTTCACACCTCTCTCCGATTGATGAATCATGACATGCCAGTGTCTTCCTTGCGGTCGTTTGGAGACACCATGTAATTGACGAGGATTATAGGAGGGCCTATACCTCTTGACACTCGGTGGAGGAGAAAGAATCATCAAACATTTGGGATTCGATCTCGTATTGCGGTACTCGATCGCCTACTCCGCGCCTTTGCCGTTCAGGACACACTATCCACGCTCTAGGTTCTTAAATCGCTCTATTACATTAAGCAGTCCAAGAATTAGGATTTAACTTTGTTCAAAAATTGAATTGCCAGAAAGAATACCATGATGCAATATCAAATATATAATAAATTCAAAATAACGTTCGAAAATCATGTGCAACGCATGTTCGTCCAGCTAGTCTATATAAACATCATGAAAGCAAGTTAAATGAAGAGCGTCTAGCATGAGAAATTAAGTTTTGATGTAAGTCTAGATTTAGAAAATGACTCAAAATCAATTACCAATATTAAAAATGAACAGAAAAGGATAATTAACTAATAGCATTAAGTTATATAAAATATGCCTTTGATGTATGGTTAAAAATTAAAATTCATTAGACATCATCGTTTTAACGATGAGTTTAATAGGATATTCATTCTTTTTTAATTTGGACGTCAAATCAGTGGATTAAGTTTCTATCATTTTCTTTTCAATTCACCTTTGGTCTATATGGCCATGCATTCTACATCAAAATGGCGCACATTTTAAAGGAAAAGGGAGTTTTGAAGGAATTGTATTTGGACGTCTACGATATTCTCTTCTCGAGACAGCTACATTTTTTTGAAAAGCAATGACGGATTTGTCAAAAGTTATTTTTCTTTTAGGATTGAGATGAGATGAGAGGCTCTTAAAATCGATTTATTATGAATGTCGAATATTGTTTTACCAAAAAACTTACTAGATTTTTTTTTTTTTAAGCCTTCAAGATTGAGATAGTACTGCAAATATTAGTCTAATAAATTCTCGATTTATAAAGAGTGTCTTATTTAAAATATAAAGATCTTTTTGAAATTCAGAAAGTAATTAAATTTATTCCTCATCTCCAACATTGGCATCTATTTATTTTGAATTATTTTGGAAGTATATTTCAAATATCATAAGCAATATGTTTGACTGATTTAGACAAAACCTTGATAAAAGATGTTTGGTTGTTTATTACAGGAACCACAATGAGTGGTTCATTTTGATGGTTCTTCCTAAATTGTCAAAGAAATACCTTATAACATGGTATTTTGTTTATGGGTGCATGTACATAAAGATTCAATAGGAAAAAAACGACTTCTTATATATAATTAAAAGAATCACAGATTTTATTAATTAAGCTTTACCAAACAAGCTTAGAAGTACGGATTTTGAAAACGTGTGTGTGTAACATCTCCAATAAACTACAATGAAATTACCAACAAGTCAGTTTAGTTGTAAATTTAATAAAAACTTTATGTTGCAAAATTCTTAGTCTCATATTGTTTTCGAAACACGTTTGATGTAGTCAAAGATGTTTGTAATCTAATCTATGGTATGCCTATGATCCATATCAGCTCTCTAGTAGTCAATTGGGCACATAGAAAGACAAGACATCATTTGTCAACAATTAAAGTTTGCAGCCACATTATTCTCCTAGCGTTGGGAGGATTTTTATCCTCCCAGCAAGACACAACCCCCTTCCCTGGGCCCGCTATATTCACGGGGGATGTGTCTTACTGGGAGGATAAAAATCTTCCGAGCGCTAAGAGGATATCACCCAACTAAAATTTTGATATCTTTTTATTAAAAAAAAAAGTTTAAATATTGTACTATATTGATATCTGTGTAGCGCAAAGTGCATTGTACTAAATATTGTAAGGAGATGAATCACCATATAACACACCAACATGTCCATATAGCATTTCTCATATTGTTATTTACAATAACGATGTCATGTGTTGAGTCTTGAGATGTCAAAATTTAATTGGTATGCACCGTGTGTATAAGTATAAATATAAATGTAGAGGAATATGTACATGCTCAAAATTGAAAACCAATAAACCAGAAGTCATTTTTTCCCAACCAATAAACCAATAAACCAATAAAAATTTTTCCCCATTTATAAATATAAATGGGGAGATTTTCGGTTTCGGTAGCCATCGACGCATAAGTCGCGATGATCATTTGTTGTATAATTGTATTCTATGCTATTGTCCTGTAACGGGGAAATTTTTCGGTTTCAAATTTGATGGGGATTTGGGTGTATAAATTGGGAAAATGAACTACGTTGCATAATAATATTCCCTTGTAGCTTTTGGCACAAATTAGACATTGAGGCTAAGTGCACCAATGTGAGATGAAGCGTGGAATCCAAGCTTCGAGTATAGCAGTCACTTAAATATCGCCTAAGCGAGTTTTTCAAAATATTGCTCAAGATTCATTTAGGGTTCAGGTAAAAGACCGTTGTTTTCAAATTCAGTCCAACCACCAAACCCCATTGAAGAATCAAGTGAGACCATTTAGCAAGGATTTATTTGGTGCCTAAAATGATATTAAAAAACATAAAAGTATTATAAAATTTAAAAAAAATAGAAAAATGGGGAAAAAAAGAAGAAAAAACTAGGTCAACTTTGATTTTCAATAGCACGGCTCGAACGAGTTTCCAATGTTTTAAAAGGTGTATTGGGTTAAAAAAAAATAAAAAATAAAAAGGAGAAGAAGAAGGAGTTCAAAATTCGACATTGAGGCTAAGCGTACCAATGCTTGATGAAGCATGGAGAAGAAGGAGGAGGAGTTCAAAATTAGACATTGAGGCTAAGTGCACCAATGCGTGACGAAGTCTGGAGTCCTATGCTTCGAGTATCGGAGTCACCTAAGCATCACCTAAGCGAGCTTTTCAAAATATTGTTCAAGAGTCATTTAGGGTTGGGTTGAAAGACCATTGTTTTCAAATTCAATCCAACCATCAATCCAATTGAAGAATCAAGTGAGACCATCGACCAAGAATTGATTTGGTGCCTAAAATAATATTAAAAAACATAAAAGTATTATAAAATTTAAAAAAAAATAGAAAAATGCGGAAAAAAAAGAAGGAAAAAACCAAGCCAACTTTGATTTTGAATAGCATGGGTCGAACGAGTTTCTCAGTCAGCCCAAGTTTGAACCAATTGGATTTTAGGGCTCACCCCTCGCAATCTTTTACCCTGATAGTGGGTTTTCCGGTCAAATTGGTTGGTCCAAACTGCATTTGCCAATACCAAAAAATAGATAATTTCGTGATTCATTACCTATGTGGATTGAAATGATGCTCAAACAAATTTAATGTCAAATTAGCTGAATCAAAACCATCATTTAAGTTCATTACACTTCCATACCTCTTAAGATTAACATATTTTTTTATCTCCATAGAAATAATTCGACACAGAGGTTGTCTAAATTTGGAAAGCGAAGACATGAACAACTGTTGAATATGAACCAATACAAACCAGAAAATGCTCTCGTCCCAGAATCTATTCTACATAAAGTCGAGAAGGCGAGGAGAACTGTGAACAATAACATCACAACAGGGATCACAAAATGAAATTAATTGCAAGTATTATACTAATTAATTTTTATATTTTACACTCGGTTGTACAAATTTCATTCCAACAACGGGTAAGAACAAAGATAGGCTGCCCTTTAGGTAAAGGATACTTAATATAATAATATTGCGTATACCATCTCAACCAATTGTGAGTGAGATTTTATAAACCATTATTTATTTATTATTAAAAAAACAATTACACTCACAAATGGGTGGAAATACCGACAATCAAAACAGAAATAATTCAACATAGAGATTGTATAAATTTGCAAAGTGAAGACATAAACAAACTCTTGAACATGAATCAATCCATACCAGAAAATTCCAGTCACGCTGCTAAACAAAACCAATTTCTAGATAAAGATACATTACATGGACTCACCAAAATGATTTGATGTATAATACAGAAACGCATTCCAGTCAAAATCACTCGACGCCATTAAGCAGAAGTCAACCAAACCGTTCCTTTCATCAACAAACACCAGAGATTATAACTAATGAGTATCGTTTCATAACTTGCATGTCACAAGCTCAAATTAGATCTGCCACATTCATAGGCATTTCGTCGATCTGGGTACTGTAGTACTGCTCTATGTCTCTCAAGATCTTGATATCGTCACTTTTCACAAAGTTAATTGCAACACCCTACACGTAAAAGTAAAATTATGTCGATTTCAAATCATGATACATTAACGTCACTTCAAAGGTATCACAACGAACGAAAGGTCAAAAGAAAAACTCTCGAGCGAGAGACAAAACAAAGAGAGAGATTTAGATCTTTTGTTTGACAGAGCTTAAAAATAATCAGCTTATCTTAGCTCATTATTATAGAAATCATTTTTCATGTTTTTTCGTAACCTCCTCTTTAAAATCACCCACCTTCAGAACAATCACTTTTCTTCTAGAAAAGACTCTGTTAAACAAGATCTCGTGACATATTTCTAAATTTTGAAAGAAGCACTATCAAGATCAATGTAGACAAGTTTCATGAAGAATTTCATCACCCAAACGGAAATTATAACATTTGAAGTTAAAAACTGGCATATTCAAAATAATTAAAAGATGAAGTAAAATAACAGTTCAAACTTATTTGTCATTAGCCTCATACAAGTGGAAAATAGAGGGAAGTGACTGTTCTTAAACTTTTGTGCACAAAAACAAAGTGAACAGCAAAAAGAAAGTTAAAGCATATCATGCTAGGTAACTAGAAAAATGAACACAAGCTAATCAAGCTGAAATTCTTAAAAAATGTGCAAGTACCTTTCTTCCAAAACGGCCAGATCGTCCAATGCGGTGAATGTAAAGCTCTCGGTTGTTAGGAAGGTCATAATTAATCACCAGGGAAACCTAGAGGAAAGAAGCATGAAGGGGCACAAACGATGTTACATTTCATCATACAACTCCGCATACAATCAACCCATACGACATCTTGGGCGCACCTTAGCATGTAAAATTGGGAAAAGAAAAAGAAAATTCAGGTTGGGATTGTATGCAATGAAGTTTTCACTTTTTTCAAGAAAGCCAAACATAATTTACAACTCCTGTCCCAGAATCTGTTCTACATAAAGTAGAGAAGACGATTGGCGAACAATCACAAGGAGATCATACTTTGAATATGCCATGCTAGACGATTAACACAAAACATTACGAAATGCGCCTTTGCAAAACAGAACCTATTTGATTGCATTTTATGATAGTGGGAACATTGTGCCTCACAATATAAAGCCAGAAAAATGTGAAGCAAAATTCATCATGGCACTACTTCTCGAGAAGATTTAATAGCATCTGTGTTTATACTTGTGCGTGTCCCTTCGTATCCATGTCATCTATTCACTTTAAGTCAGTTAGATTCGTCCCGGCTTAAGTTACAACTCCAATAGCCAAACATAATATGCCTTCAGAAAAGATCCTTTGAAATATTACATATTACCAAGGGTAATTTAATGACTTCTTAATTTTTACCTATGCATTATATGCAGTTGTACCATCTGGTGTGTAAGAGACTAATTTAAGAAATTTCCAGAAAAAATCACATAAACAAATATCCTGCGCAAATTGAAACTAGGAATGTGTCGGGTTAATTGTTCCCAAACATATTCATGAACAATTATTCGCACACAATGGCTGCTTAATACATCTATATAGTAGAACACCATAGTGCAACCAGAACCCAAACTATGGGTTTTGTCCCGATGTCACTAAAGAACCTCTATTCTTGCTCATTAACTCTTTTTCCTGTTTAATGACTTCATATGGAACTGTACATATCACCAATTAAATGAATAATGCAGTAGACGTTTGCAATTTAAAAATGAGTTCATTTTCGTATTGAAAAATGTAGCAGCAACTTCGTTAATTCAAAGGTCTTGAGATTATAAAGAAAAGATAACAAAATAACTTATTAGTTATTATCATTTACTCTCTTCAGATGAGATTTTTTTTTTCTGCCCGTATTCTGAAATGATATTCAAGAGCTTTCAAAAGCATATATTAAATGTAGCACGAGTGCCTCTTTAAAATAGAGAAATATCAAATATGTGAGGTCAGAAGTATGCAACTGGAATTCACCTGTTGAACATCAAGCCCCCTAGCCCAAACATCTGTGGTGATAAGGACTCGAGTCTGGCCAGATCTAAACTCCCCCATAATTGCCTCTCGTTCTTTCTGTGGCATATCTCCATGCATGGATGAGACAGTAAAGTTATTTTCGCGCATTTTCGCTGTTAACCAGTCCACCTGTCACACATAAAGAGGTACAACATAAATGCAAGGGAAATAGGTAACCAACAGAAATAACTTACTTAAAAGTACCATGGTCTCAGCATTTACGATGCCTTCATTATTAAGTTTCATCTACAAATTATAATATTTTCATTATCGTGTTTCAACAGTTTTCCGCATTCATCAATTTTGTACTGTTTCTCAAAGGACCCACATTTCTAAAAGTTGCAGCTCACTGATGGTGTTTCCCATTCTAATTATTGACAATAAAACTGCAATACCAATCTTGTTTGCAGGGGAGTGGAGAGAAACAGAGACATCATGGATTACTGATGAAAATTCACCTTTACACAATGAAAAATGAAACAGAAAAATGTTTCTACCTTCCGCTTTGTGTTGCAAAAAATTACAGCCTGCGTGATGGTAAGAGTATCATAAAGATCGCATAGAGTATCAAATTTCCATTCTTCTCTTTCAACTGCCACAAAGAATTGTTTAATTCCCTGCGATTGACATACAAGATAATCAGTAAGAAAACGATAACAGAAGCCTCTGTGTGTTTAGGAAAAGCAATAGTTATCGCATGGTTGAAAAGTAATTTTGCTCTGATCAAGTCACATCACAACTCAACCTCTATGTTCCAACAGTAGAAGACTCACCTCCAGGGTCAATTCATCACGTTTGACAAGGATGCGTACAGGATCAGTCATGAATTTGCTTGTAATCTCTAGGATTTCATTAGGAAGAGTGGCAGAAATCAAGACGACCTGAATCATAATATACACCATTAGAAATCTGCAGGCAGAAACAGCAAAATACACGTCCAGTCTACAAAAAGCCAACAAAAATGAATGACAACTGGATACGTTACACAATCAGAATATTATGCTCATTATTGTAGTTATCACACCATTACTGATTCAATCACTGGAACAAATTTCTTTAAATTCAAATCAACATACAGTCAAGATGCATTTTAGGATTCAACCAGACAAATTCAGATGGTACTCGTATTTTCCTAAAGGGGTTAGTTCCAGCAATGGTCGCTGAAGTTTAAAAAGGCCATTGTGACAGTCATTGACGTAATTTTCTTACATTCATAGTACTAAAGTTTGGAACCAGTTATACTTGTGATGGACATTGAAGTGATCTCTTTACACTAGAATTCACTCAAGTTGTAATAGTTACCCTCGTTATTACAAAATACATACTGCACAGCCTCAAAAAAATAAAAAATACAAGAAAACAACAACATGAACAATTTACTTCAATGAACACAAATGAAACCGTTTAAGGCTTGTACTACTACTAATGTGATCAAATCACTTCAGCATCCTTTAGTGTGACCCGTCAGAACTTATTTATACCTATAGAAACTTTGTTAAGAGCAAAGAAAGACAAGACAATTAATCTTGTTTACTGGTACCTTTGAATACAAGGATGTTAAATGTAAGATCAATAACATACATAAGATAAATCTAATTTCAGAAAGGCGTGAGCATGAGGCACAAGCAACGTATGGATTCAACCTTCAGATAAACTTGGATATGGAGACTTCCATATCCAAGTTTCTGGAAGCATGGAATGTCACATGACATTTTCATTACATATGGAAATGTCCATGTCAACCTTCAGACAAACTTGATTTAACCTCAACTTGAATGCCAATTTGAAAGCTATAAGCTCATTATTTATTTAATTTGGTGAGATGAGAGTGTTTGATTTAATTTGGTGAGATGTCAGATGAGAGTAAATGAGTAACCAAATGATAAAATCATAAACTTTGATTCTCCATTCAATCATCATATCATCTTGTAGTTATATAAGCGGCTGACCTAATACACGCAATGGACACAAACATAGACTGAAAGACAGGGATAACCTGAAGCTCTGGGGGAAGATATCTGTAAACATCATAGATCTGATCCTTGAATCCACGGTTCAACATTTCATCAGATTCATCCTAACAATTCCAAAAAGAAAACATGAAAAGAATCATACACTTGAATAAGTGAAGAACCACAGATGTATTCAATACACACACACACATACATACATATATATATATATATATATATATATATATATGGAAAAAAAAAGGAAAAAAATGTCATATATGGATGAAAAGGACCATAAACTCACGAGAATTAATATTTTGATGGCTCTAGTTCTTAGAGTTCTCCTTTTAATCATGTCACAGACTCTGCCTGGGGTCCCTGAAACCACATGAACTCCGTGTTCCAGTTTCCTAATATCCTCACCAACACTTTTGCCTCCAATGCATGCATGTGCTTGAATGTTTATGTAGTCACCAATAGCCAATATCACTTTTTCTGTTTGAGAAGCCAGCTCCCTTGTAGGTGACAATATCAAAGCTTGAACCCTGATTACAAGAGGAAGGCAGCAAAAAAGTAAATAAATCCGATCGGTTTAACTGCCTTTTTTTTCAAAACCATTGATAAGCAAAGCTCCACAATTTCCAAAATCTTATAGCAAGACAAAAAGGGGTGAATTCTTTGGCATATTGATTGTCTCCCCCTCCTATTTGAAGTTCTTAACCAACATTAAATACTTTATTTGGACAATGGATAGCTAAACTGGTCGACTTAGAGTACTGTTTCAAGTAGATTTTTTATTAAGAAGATGAATTCTTAATTTGAGTGACATGCTGCTGTATGTCCCTGTTGACCGAAGAAGTGCCATCACATGAAAAGCAGAAAACAATTACTTCTATCTGATGCAATCTCTCCCAAACGGGGGGAAAATAAATAAATAAAGTGGCATAGTTTATCAAATACAATGGGGCTAAAATTAACCCCAAATAACCCCTGATATCAACTGAAACATAAGAAGAGTCATATCTAAAAATAATACTCCAGCTCATAGTGTATGTGGCAGCATGCTATTACATATGTAAAATACGGTTTCGAATACTGTATCAACTCTAGAAATATGACCCTATTGCAAACATATATTCAGTTATTTTTATACCAAGCAATTGCCATCACTAAACAAAATAAGAGACAGTTAAGCAAAGGCATAAAACAATAACACCCCTATAATATTGTCATAATAAAGCAAATCTTACTCGGAGGACTTTGTATCGACAATCTGACATACGGTAAGCGCAATCATGGAAGTTTTACCAGTACCCGACTGGGCCTGGGCGATGACGTCACGACCGGAGATAATGGGGACGACGGCACGCTGTTGGATAGCAGAGGGCCTCTCAAAGCCGTATTGATAAAGTCCTCTAAGGAGGTTGTCGTTAAGGCCCATCTCGTCGAAACTCATAATTGGCTCCACCCCTTTTGATGTCTCAAAAACCGATTTCGAATCTTCGTCCTCCATTGCTCGCCGTGATCTCTGTGAAACCCCGGCAGCAGCCATCGTCCTCGTCGTTTAGGGTGACAAGTATGTGAGGGATGAGATGTACTGGAGAACACAAAGCCCTAATTCCTGTAGAGGAAAAAAAAAATTGTGCAATTAATCGGAACAAAACCCCTTCAGCCGTCGAAATACCTGTGCACGGAGACAATCGGGATAATATGATATGATATCAACGGGTATGTCGGTAAAGACCCGCCCTAGCCAAATTAGGGATTTGAGAAACTTTTGGTGTACTCAAGTAAGACTTTAGTGTATTAGGGTGTGTTTGATTGGTAAATATTTTTCAGAAAAATGTCAAATTAAGAAAATTATTTTTCAACTTGTGTATTTGATTGCAAATATTTTCCAGAAATTCATTTTTGAGGTACAAGTCTTTAAAGTACAAAAACAATGATTTTCCTGAAAAACTCAATCCAAGAAAAAGTGGAAATCGATTTTCCGGGAATTCGTTCTCCGGGAATTCCTTTTCCTGGAATCCTATCAAACACACCCTTAGAGATTTTTAAAAAGTTGGTTAAAGCCATATTCTCTCTAAAATAAATTTTTATTAATTTTTTCTTTTATTATTTTTAATCATTCATACAATAATCATTCATATAATAAAAAGTTCGTTAAAGCCATGTTCTCTCCAAAATAAATTTTTATTAATTTTTTCCTCATTATTTTTAATCATTCATATAATTACTTTATATTTTTTAATATATATTTTTAAATTTTCAACCACATATTTAACATACAATTTGAGTAAACCAATATTTTCAAAAGAATAAGGCCTAAAATCGTATAATATAGTATACCATTGCCTCTTCGCGGTGGATGTAATTATTTGTGAATGGAGAAGGAGAAGATGGTCGGATGTTGAAAATGGCGGGAAGGGGAAAACACGGGTTGAAGGAGAAAGCGTTGGAGCAAAAGGTTAGGCCTTGAAGCTGAAATGACTAAAATGGGACATATATATACTTTTTTTCGTGAGTGAGAGAAGTCGGAATTAAATAGGATTCTTAAAAGGGTGGGTTTAAATGCACCTCCAATATTGTTCAATAAACCAATCTAAACGAATCCTTTCCAATTTTACCCCTTTTATCCCAAAAAAAAAATCCCAGAGGCTAGTCGATGGTGCCCGACAATTAATGGTGGTGACCACTAACAAGTGATAAAAACCATTGTTGATGGTGGTTTTGACCACCAACTAAACCACCTGCTTGTGGTCGCAGTTGTTTGCCCATGGCTGATTGAACAAAAAAAAATGATAAAATTGGAATGGATTTGTTTGGGGGGTGTATTGAGCAAAATTGGAGACGCATTTAGCCCCACCCTTTTCAAAATTCAAAATTAAAGGTACTTAAATTTATCAATGATTTTTAAAAATTTTGATGGTATCTTCCGACACTAATTCTTTTTTTGAAAAAAATATAAATAGAATTTGTCAAAATAAAATTGATCACTCAACCCTAAAATGTTGAAAGACTTTAATCAAAATAAAAAATATCTCGTTCGCCCCAATAAATAAAAAACAATTGATCTATTTTCAACATATTATTACTATTATCTTATTTTTTATTTTTATTCTAATTTATTATAACATTTTTTCATTATTTTTCCCACTATTTATTCATCCTTAATAAGAGGGTGTAAAAATGTTCTTTAATAAATTTTTATGTTGCTTCCTTGTCTTTAAATTTTTAGAAAAAAATAATTATTTATGACAAATTGTAAAGAAATATTAGACTTTGTATTTAAATTTTGTTTTGTCACATATAATTTGGAAGCTTATTATATGTTTTGTCTCATATTAATAATGTCGAAAATGCGATAGTTTTGTTATGAATATAATAATAATATTAATATAATATAATTAATGAGGAAAGTGAGGGAAATAAATTATTATATTTTATTTATGTGAATGACTATTATACCATTGATGAAATTATGTAATTACGATTGTGCCATTCGAAGTTTCCCTATAAATAGGGCTTCAGTTATTAATGAAATTCATTCCTGTGAATTCCTTAGAATTCATTCTCTCTAAACTCTCTATATTATTTCTATACTTTTATAACACGTTATCAAGACGAGTCTCTAACCTTTGAGTAATAAGAAGGAGTATGCTTCTGATACAGATCTTATAGATGATCTTCTCAGACGTAAACCGATTATTACACCAAAATTATTTTGCATAAAAATATACAGAGAAGAAATAATTCATTTATGTTTATATATTCATTTCACAACCATCGCTTCAACTCCATTTTCCTCGCCAAACAAGTTGACGTAAACGTAAAACGACACCACATCAATGAAGTTCTCGAGGCGAGTCCATTGATACCAAAAATGACATGAAAAGATTACCATAAGGGGAGAAAAACAAGTTCAAAGATCAGCCTTCATGAAATAATAAAATTAATTTAGACCAAATTTTGTGGAGAAGATGGAATTGTGGTTAATTTCTACGCATACAAACCAAAAAAAAAGGACGAAGGTATATATACATTACTTTATTATATATATTATATTATATTATATTATATTATAATATATATTATATGAAAAGTTAAGATATATATTATATGTATTATATACAAAAATTATATATGTATTATATACGAAAAAGTAATATATATAATATAATAATATATTAAACTATAGCATTCGTTTTATCGAGATATAAGGAGCATACATTATCAAAATCAAATTTTCTCGACTCCATTATACTCGATTTAACGAGATCTTCGATTTGACACCAATATTGATAAGGTAAACTTTTAAAAATTTACAAATCAGTACCCCAACTTTTGAAAAAGTTACAAAAGGGTCCTTGGACTTGTGAATATTTACGTATTAGTGCTTATAATGTCAAAACTTTATAAAGAGACATGTGCAAATACACGCACTTGCCAGCAAGACGCCACAAGAATCAGAAGTTGGCGGCAAATGAGTATGTATTAATGTTTTATAAAGAAATATGTGAAGGCCACGCACTGCCAAAGATCGCCACGCAAGAATCGTAGCTTGCTGACAGCAGAAGCAGATATTTCGATTTACGATCGTTTATTTTGACGATAATTATATTTTGAAGAAATAGTTAGAACAAATTTTCTTCTATAGATATTTAAGTCTGACTTTATTTATTGAAATTTAAATCGCAATACCTCCTACCTGATGATGGGTTCAACCATCACTAAATGGAAGATTTTATATATTTATGCAATTTATATGCTAAGTGAAGGGTAATACCTTCTACTAAGTAGACCCTACTCCCGAAGAAGTAGTTAATCATTATGCATTTTAATTCTGGCAATTTAAATTCCGTAAATTTATATTTATTGCAATAATTCCCATAAGGTAGGTTCGACCACCTATTGGAGGAAATTTAATTTACGCAATTTAAATTTACGCACTTTAAATTTCGCATATATTTCCAATGTGGTGAGTTATATCACACGATTGGTATGCATATTTTCAATGTGGTGGGTTATACCACACGTTACGAATGCTTATTACAAATGTGGTTGGATTAAACCCCACAATTGGATAACTGATTTATATATGTTCGATATGAATATTCTATTGATATTAAAGAAGGGATTTGAGCAAGTGATGCCAGAATTTACCGTTGTATGTATTGATGAAATGAAATTGCTCAAAAAATCCCATTGTGATAAAAGAGAAAGAAAATATACCGTGGTGAAAAATCTCATTATGAGATTAGTATATTGTGATATAATGAGAAATGCTCTTAAAGAAGCATTTAATAAAGGAATGTTCACTTTCCACGTCTATTGAATATTGATGGAGAAAATTGAATATTGATGGAGAAAATTGAGTAAGTGGTACCTGAAGTTACCATTGGATAAATAAAATGCTCAATAGATCCCATGTTGATAAATCAAAGAAAATATATCGCATGGAGAGATTATATGAAGTAATCTCATCGATGATATGAGATTGTATTAATATGAGAATAAAATGCTCTTGAAGAAGCATAATCACTAAGATTTCTGTATTTGAATAAAGCCAATATGATATTATTATTACTCCAGAAGAAGTACAAAACAGCCGAAGTGGAACATATTGAGAATATCAAAGATGACAATAAACATGGAAAAGAAAATACATATTGAACCCATAAATGAGGGATGCGTCGAGAGTATAAATACCCGTAACTTTCACCCCGAACATTAGGTTCATAATGAAAGATCCAAAGGATCTCTTTTTCGCTTGACACCGATGGTCTGGACAGATGGGTTTTGGCTTCCATGATTTTTGAACATATGATTGAATCTTGATGAGTAGATCAAGAATCGTATTAGCAGAAACAAGTATATTTCTCATTGAACGAGAAATAAATTTATGTTCTACACGATCTAGAAATGCTAGCAAACCATCAAAGAAATAATTAATATTCAACAAACCTATGGGTTTGTTATGAAAGTTCCACTGCAAATGACGTTATATTGAATATTTCCTCCCGTATTATAGCGCTTTGGAAGAACAATAAAAGCATCACTATTGCTCATCATGTACATCGTGCGATCGTGGATGGATTGTGTTTGTAGCATCAATCCAATTTGGACTAATGACATTTCTAACTCCAATTCGACATCGCCTCCAATTCGATGAAAAGGTATTACACTTGACACTCTTATCCCCCATGATTGTGCGGCCATCATAAGACTCCTTAATAATTTGTTATTAGTCCCTCCATATAGTATATTGATATTTTGTTTCCCTAACTCCCTTGCAAGTTGGTCGGCCATATCCACATATTGGATATGACCTACTAGTCTGGAGCCACCAAGAACACATATGGTTTTAATCTGGCGAGGTAAAGGCTGACTTGTATGAGATGATTCTAAAATCTCCATATCCATCTCTACTCCTATCTCTCTTTTTGCACTATACTTTTAATGTATGAATATGAGAGATATATAAATCCCTCTATTTAAAGAAAAATTTTCAAACCAATAATTGATTGTACTATTTACTTTTTGACAAATATGAAAGAGAAAAAGGCAGAAAAATTTTAGTGAAATGACATATACCTATCGGTGATTGAAAAATAATATATATATACATATATATATCTTAAAAATTGAAAAACAATATTTACAATTATAAGAAAAACATTGATCTTCGTTATTACACCGAACTTCCTTACATTAATATGAGAAAATTATTATACTAAATTTTTCTACTAAATTTACAAACAGGATCTTCTAAAGTAAGTTTTTCAAGACTATAACGTGATTGTTCATCTTTGAATTTGGCCCATAAGGCCATCAATTCACCTTGTACATGTCCACTAGGATGTGTCTCAAGAGCCTGTTGAATATCATCCAAAGGCTCCTTACTCAATCCATCCTTAATGAATGCTATCTTATCTTCTCGGATTACTAGACACGCATTCTGATTTACATCGAGTGTCACATGTCCACCGAGCACATTTGTAGCACCCTCCTAATCTTTTTGCTCTCCGTTTCTTTGAAAAACTACTTTTACCCATACCAGGCATGTATTTAGAAGGAATCGAAACCTCACCAGATAATCGAACCTTTACTTCAATTAAACATCGAACATCTCTGGGATGCCCTTATTCATTAGCATCCTCAACCTTTCAAGCCTACTTGATAAATCCTTTTTAGGATTTTGATCAGAGTGATGGATAGTATTTTCGAAGATTTGAGAGCAAATTATCCATTATTATATATGGACCATTATTATGGTGAATACTATAAGTGCAGGATAATTTATAAACGCCAGATGAGGTAAGGCTCCGCGTTGGAGCGATATTGAAACATGAAGCGTATGTGCTAAGATTCCACGCTTGAACATTGATGTGTAATAATGCTACCAGAAACATGATGGAATATGTCATTGAGCTATACATATGATGAAAGTAATAAATCATGTTGAGCACTATACGATACTAGTGAAATCGATATAAGAATTTCTTGAACTAAAAGTTCAATAATACTGCTTTCTTGAACCTGACTGACCATCCCGGTTTAAATAATTATTGAAATCAATATTTCAAGTGAAGAATTAAAAGAATTCTTCAATGATTATTCTCGATAAATGATGAAATCATTACTAGCCAATATTGGGAATAAATCTCAAATATATCCGGAATAAAGGATGAGAAATATGGGCCCACTCATCCTCCATGTGGACTACTAGATATTATGATATGGATCCACTAGATAGTCACATGTGTATATGATTCGTAATTTGAAATTTATTTAAATATTTGCTCACGCAGTATGAGCATGATTTCAGATTTAATGATAAAGCTAGTAAATGTATATCCCAATACTTGAATAAATCCGAAGGATTGAGTATGCATACAAGTGGGATATTATGTGGCAAATTATTTAAAGTCCTCCAATAAATTGCCAATATCGAGAATAGAATGCAAACTATATAAATTCTCATATTAATTTGAATGATGAGAACATATATGAGTTTTAGTATTCTAAATTTTCTTAGCATGAGGGAGTATTAAAGACTGAAAATGATATGTGAAATGCATCATACTATATCCTCACAATTAAAATATGAACTTGAAGTTCAAAGATGTATAAAAGATGCTATGAACAATCACATATATCAGTTAAGATGCTTTGATAAGTTAGCACGCCAAAAGCGTTGATATTATGAGATTTCCCCAATCATATATATCGAAGCAAATTATTAAAGATGGTCTTAATAACGGAGGCATATACTCTTGAAGAGTATATAGACATAACTATATTGTGTAATCCTACAAGAGGATTGATAATAAGATATCTCGATAAGTTATGTCGATATGGGGAAAGAAATAAAATTGAAAGTGTCGACACACTATGAAAAGATAGCGCTACATACTATCAATAATAGTGAGGATATTAAAATCCATCGAAAATGCCAATGTCAAATATATGCCCTTATGATTAAAGTGTTCATGCGGGTTTAATGAGAAATGAGAATGAAACTCTTGAAGAGGTTTCAAATGTATTATTGTATCAAGCATGCAACGGCTCAAAATATCTACATTGATATTGTTGAGAAATTCATATGTCAGACTCTTTTCCTTGATTGATGTTTTTGTCCCAAAACGGGGTTTTTCTCAAACAAGGTTTTTAATGAAGCGACCCAATCTCAACTACTATGAAATCTCCGTAAGAGATTTAGGTATATATCTCGATATAGTGAGAAAATGAGATCAAGTCATTGATTGCATATATACACTAAATATAATATGATATTGTATAACATCTAAAATTTCATTCACGTGAAATGAATGAAGAGTATGAACCAATGTATATGATACTCATACAAATCTATGAAATATTTTGAAATGCTTGCAGCATACTTGTATAAAATACGCGTTGCACTCTTTTTCCCTTGACTGAGGTTTTATCCCATTGGGTTTTCCTAGCAAGGTTTTTAATGAGGCAACATTAAAGGCGTATTCACATGAATAATGTACTTTTTCTTTCATTAGGATTTTTCCCACTGGGTTTTTCCTAATAAGGTTTTAACGAGGCATATTCATGGTATATTGAGGACAACAAGAGAAATCGACACAGTGTATCTATTGGATCAAGTTATAATAGAGACAATGCTTTAGATCCAAACAATGATGATATTGAAATCCTTTACCAGAAGTAAGGATATCGGTCCTCAAGATATGAAATCAGATGGAGTATCTGTACTCTTTTTCCTTCGATCAAGTTTTTCCCCGGGTTTTCTTGACAAGGTTTTAACGAAAGACGTGAATACTCTTATACCGTTGATAGATATCAGGGGGAGCAATGTTTTGATGAAGCAGTATATAACCACTCCAAGCTATCCTGCAATCGGTTTGGAAGTTTTTTCCCACTGGGTTTTTCTCCAAACAAGTTTAGAAGACATTTGTATTAATAGTATTCGAAGTGTTATGAATATAATAATAATATTAATATAATATAATTAATGAGGGAAGTGAGGGAAATAAATTATTATATTTTATTTATGTGAATGACTATTATACCCTTAATGAAATTATGTAATTACGATTGTGTCATTCGAAGTTTCCCTATAAATAGGGCTTCAGTTATTAATGAAATTCATTCCTGTGAATTCCTTAGAATTCATTCTCTTTAAACTCTCTATATTATTTCTATACTTTTATAACAAGTTTAAGTTTTTCACATCAAATTATATTAATTTTGAAATTTTGTTCGTAATATTTGTGTACTTTTTCGGTTACAGATTCTTTCTCTCTCTGTTTTTTTAAGTTTCTAAAATGTTTTTAAATTGACATGAGAAATGGGAATTGGTATTATCTATTATTGATCATTTATTTGTACAATCAGCAATCAAAATATAATGACATAGTGACCTAATGAGTAATTCAATAAATTTATATATAATATTTATTTTGTAAACCTAAAATCTATATTGTCAAATTAATTCTATACGGATTCATAAAAAATTTTAAATAAAAATATCTTAAAATCCATTAAAAAAAACACTTCTACACATTTTGTGAAAATCGATATAAATTAATAACAGTCCAGCAAATTAAATTCTACAAAAGTCACTCAAATCACTTGAGCCACCGTTAACTACAAGTTTATAAATAATCAGTGCATTTAATTGAGGTTAAGTATTGATTTCAAGAATTATATAAGCCCTTAAGCGTATATGACTACACATTGTTATTTACTTTTGTCACCTTACTAATCATCATATATTATAAAACAGTAATTAGAAATCAATGATACACTTGCTAAGGAAAAGCAAAATACGCTTACGATCTCTTTACATGGCAACGTCTTGTTTTAGTAATACCGATTGTGCATGAATTCAGAGCAACATAGAAATCTAGAAAGAAAGAGATAACACATAGAATATTGCATAAATAGATCATCACCAAATAAATTTACTTCACATTCATGTGATCGTGCCATATTTTGCTTAATTGGATTTGGAAGCCATTCACCAATCGAGCCGATGGAAAGAAAGACATCTTGTCATCCTTGAGTTGCTTCCACCTAACATAATTGAGAATTACTCTGTCATTACACTGGTAGTCGATACTTAATTTTTCTTTTTCAAGATTGGCGGTTGTCTCGTCTTGTTATTTTGCGTTTCCAATTTTCTTTGAATTTATTTTCGAATTATATTTTCATGAAAGAAAAGGTGGTTCACATTTTTCGATTATGGAAAGATGAATTACCTATAAGTAGTGACAAAATAGTGAAGGAACATTGCAATTTGGAGTCGAGCTAGCTCAGCACCGGGGCAAAAACGTGCGCCACCACCGAATGGAGTAAAAACAGGACTACTTCTCCAATTTCTCTTCTCCTTCAATATGGAGAAACAAAAAGCTTTAGGACACTAGACTACTAGAGAAAATGTGAAATGATATAGACATGTTTACATGTCGCTAATGAGTAACAATAATTGTCTCATCTAAGACTTTAAACGAATGTCACATGCATTCACCTAAAAATATTATTCTCAATTCTCCGCCTCAGGTGCATATAAGCTCGGTTCAGATCATTCTTTCAAACGAGCCTTGACAAGTGTGCGGTTACACTAATATATTAGTGACACTAAAACTTAATTATCTTGTAGAAATCAATTAAGTACTTGAGATTGAGTGATTTAGGCTACTGTCTAAACATCTCGATTTAAATCTTTTTTTAATGCAAAATAGACTCTTAAACATGAACTTTTTATAGGAAAAAGAAAGAAAAAATTCCTCTAATATCAAGTTTCGTCAAGGGCTCTCAATATATTAGCTCTGGATTGGATCCTAGTTGAAACTGACCTGATTTTGTGGTGTCATCCATCTCCAAGGATTAAAAGTGAGAGCATCCTCGTATATGTTCTCATTCAAATGGACAGCCGAAAGAAATGGAACTATAAAACATCCTTTGGGGATAACATAATCTACAAAACAATGTATATGTAAGAAAAAGTTAAATATATAGATAGTTTTTTGTTGGAAATTATTTCTAGTGTCATGTAAATAAATGGTTGAAGGGCATGCTTGGCTAAAACATTTCAAAACATGATTAGAATTTCAAAAAGAACTAGTTATGGTCCCAAAAAAGAAAATAAGCAAACCCAAACAAGCTCTTAGATAACTCACCTTCGTATTCTATGTCTTCTTTGGCTTCTCTCATCAACCAAATTGCAATGCCTCCTAGTCGAAGAGTTTCGTCTATTACCTATTGGAAGAACGTCAAAAGAATCATTTACAAACAGCAATCTTGTAGCATATTTAGATAATCAGACTTCTATTCACTTAATACTCGCATTAAATAAGAATATGTTGTTCATTATTCTACGTGGTCACGATATTTGGTTGACTTCTCCAGGGTTTAGCAGTTAACATCTCGTGTTGCTCATCCTTAGATTGAAAGTCAAACTTGTTCAAACACAAATTTTTAGATGGGCTAAACTATGGGATAGTCGAATTTGTAAGCGGTTAGACCAATACATAGGGACGGATCCAATGTATGGCTACAGTAGGCTATAGCCTACTGCAATCCCAAAAAAAAAAAAAATATTGCGGAGGAGATGAATTGAGTTGCAGGCTTGCAGGTTACTCGTCTGGTTGGTGGAGGAGAAGATGAAGGAGGGTGTTTGTGTGTGTGGAGAAGTATTTGGAAAAAGTCAAAGAAATAATGATTATTCCCACTGCCTAGTCACCTAGACACCTACACTGTACTTGCATTGTACTTGCAAAATTCGGTGTACTGGCTCCCTCACTATTTGTTTCTTGTTTTTTCGTAGATTTATTTCTTAGTCTCTTTTTTTGTTATTTTCTTAATTTGTTTTTGTTATTTTACTGTTTATACACATTTCACAAATATATTAGATCGATTTTTCTCTTATTATATATATATAATTAAAAAATAATAAAATACCACAAAAATTTGCATCATCTTTTGCATTTCAAAATTTAACTAAATTATTTGCTATTAAAAATTTGGATGCATTTATCCTTGAAAAGTTAAAATTAGATTTGTACTAAAATGGGTAATGAAAAACCATACAAGTTAGTTTAATATGTAAATTCTTTTTTTTTTTCCTTTTTTTATATGTTTTATAATTATATTTGAAGTTGAAATTAAATTTGGCTCATTGTTAATTTGTTTTGATATTAAATTGTTAAGATGATTGATGTTGATAAGCTACATTACATTTCCTTTTTTCTAAGATTTCTGATCGCACGTGGTTTGAATGCAGCGTAGTGATTAATATCTCTAAATCCTCAAAGGGTGACAAGTGTTTAAACTACACCCCCACCCCTATATCCCCTACATCCCTATCGATGGAAAAATAAAAAATATAAAAATTTGAACCGCACTGACAAAAAATCCCGACTACGCCCCTACTCTCTACCCATGAAAGAGCTAGTATGTTGGATTAGTTTTTTTTTTTTTTTTTTTTTTTTGTAAGTGTGAAAGCTTCCAGCGCCATGTAAATGCTGAGAACGGCTGTGAAGTGAAAAGATATCACAAGGAACAAGATGAATACATTTTCCTATTACCCCCAGTTTTGTCCTTTCCTGATTAACTCTTATGGCTAATAAAATTGGGGAAA
This sequence comes from Jasminum sambac, assembly GCA_018223645.1. NCBI lineage: Eukaryota > Viridiplantae > Streptophyta > Magnoliopsida > Lamiales > Oleaceae > Jasminum > Jasminum sambac. The sequence goes on along the minus strand of CP073645.1, from coordinate 36,862,210 downwards.
TAGTTGAGCGGTGTAATCCATTCTATTTCAATTTTCAAAATTTCAAAAGTCAATACCCAAAATTCTTGTCTTGTGCAAGTTAACATAGTTAATGGGATTTTTTTTTAAAAAAATCCTCATTTATAATAAATTTAATAATTCATTAAAAAAAACAATCCTTCAACTTGTATAATTATTTAAGTGATGATTTTAGAAATCAATGATATAAGAAATGAACTTATTATCATTATATAGTTGACATTAACTATTAAAAGGATAGGGAAAAAAATATTTTTAAACTGGAATCCAATAAATTTTATTGCGACGAATTGCAGTCCTCCCCAATCTGCAATCCTAGCTCCGTCCCTCAATACATCGACTTTTCGACACGAAATTGCAAAGCCCTCGCCCCCAAAAAAAATCACCCAAAAATTAAAAATCACATTAATTGTGTTCTATGGTTTAATAAGACTAAAATTAAGCTGGAGATGAGAGAATATAAAAGCAGAGAACATACACATTGAGTAAAAGACATGGCTTTGTAGTCTTGCCATTCGAGCATCTCTCCGTCATCGCTACTCCTTTGGCTCTTCAGGCTCTGTTGCTCATCCTATTCTCACATACCAAAGAAACGAAAGACATAAATATTGAAGAATAATACTAAGAATACACAGTTAGTTACAAACAAACAACACATGTACCGTGATCAATTGTGAGCTGTCACGTACACTGTGCATACAATGAGTATAAGAGCAAATTGTTCGTACCAGCAATTGCTTCATGGCTTTGGGGCATTGAGTGAGGAAATAAACCGCGAAAAGCATGGTTTTAGCGGTCGTCTCATTGCCAGCAAAAAGGAGGTTGATAATGAAATCCGCAACAGCCTCATCAGGTAAGCTTTCTTCCTCTTGTAGCCTCCTCAGTACACCATTCCCAATTGCTGGAGAAGACTCTAGTCGAAGACTTTCTATCGAACTATTAATCTTGCTTATTATACTTTCCCTTGCCTGTTATGTCAAATTAGGACACACTTAGAGAGCGAAAAATAGCCGTCTTAAGTATGTTTATGAAGTGAACAATTGAAATTAGCTTGTCACCTTCATTGCAGTGTGATAAGCAAAGCCTGGCAAATTGATAGGCGCCGAAAGGCAACCATCGGCGAAATCAGAGAACAACTGAGCAATCTCATTCACCTCCGACTCAGTCGACACCCCCCATAGTTGATTAACCATCAAGTTAATAGCTATCTGAAGAAACAACAACCAAGAACTAACTATATCAGTGCTTATTTGATTCAACTACTTTTTCCAACTCATTTTTAACCACATATTTTACGATACTCATTCCTCCAGAGCCCTCTTTAGCTCTTCTGAGCCCTTCTGAGTAACTACTTTTAACTGTACAATCTCTAACAAAAATGTAAAAGTAGCAAAACGAAACAGGGTTAAAACAGTGACCTTTCGACACACGTTCTGTAGGAGAATGACTTGTTTATCATGCATATTATCAAAAATTTGTCGCATAATGACTTGAATATCGCTCAAGAATTGGGATTTCAACTTGTCTAGTCGCATCAAGTTCGAAGCGATCGAATGGAGCTTCCTTTGATGCTCCCCTTGTGCAGTGATCACCCCATTTTTGCCCACCAAATCTCGGAAAGATTTCGGATAGCAAGACTGAAACAGTTTGCCTTCATTTTGCATCACGAACCGATTAAACATCGGATCAGCCGATACCACAGCCCGTTTACCAAACAGGCTGCACGAGAATATTTCTCCATACCTGTTAACAACATGTCATGTACTCAATTTAACGTTGGTAAATTCAAATTCAAATACTTATTTAAAAGAATTGTTTTTTATAGTACCTTTTGACCTGTTTTTCGACGAAACGAGGTGGATGAGAACTGGCAACAGCATTGTACCAACTGATGCTATCGCCGACAACCGGAAAGCCGCGTCCTCCCGGAGGAAACTTGCACTTCGGCGGCTTGTTGTGGCCGTTTTTCTTGTGCGGGAGAAATTTGACAAGAACGACAATGAACAAGAAGGTGGTGACAAATAAAGGCCAGAAATTTACGAAAAAACCTGCCATGTTGAATCCACTAAATCTTAGGAGAAACCAGAAAATGTTGAGGAGTGGAATGTGATAATCATTAGCTCACATTGAATAGTTGAGTAAATGACAAAAAATGGCTTCGTTGACTCGGAAAAATTCTCAAGGTCTGTCATGCCACGTCTAGAATGTGTAGTAGCACAAGCTATTTCATTAGTCATCACAATAATGGTATTCATCTTTACCGTTTATCGATTATTATCGATATGATTTTCAGTCAATTATAATTAATTTTTCATTTCAATCTTTAAAATTTAAAATTGTGGATCAATTAATATATACGGGGTGATAACCGATGATGACTGACAATCACCGTACCCCTTCTAAATTGTAGTAGTCGTTTCAATATATATATATATATATATATATATATATATTTTTTTTTTTTAATTGTTGAAGAGAGTTGAAAAATTTCCAAATTCAGTTTTCGTGACTATAAAATGAATTATTATTTGCATAGTTATATATTAGTTGCGATTCCTGTCTTTTTAGTTAAATCTTTACTCCATGTTGTTTATTAGGAAGCCCGATCCTCTTTCTACATCAATCTCTTGCACATTTACAATTATTTTCTTCATTCCGATGATCAATACTTGTATATACACAAACTATAGGACACATATTAACATCTTAATTTTAAAAAAAAAAATGATGTTAAATGTCATGTCATTATTGAAATCATTAATAAAAATGTGAATTGTGACCTAAAATTAGAAGGGCGAAAAGCCCGTTGAGTGTGCTTCAATAAGAAGATTCTCGTTGTATAAAATTTAGAAACACGAGTTTGACCTAAATTATTTATATGCATACCCACTTCTCAAGATTCATTACTAAATTGCCCGGCATAACTGGCATTTACTTTGACCAAACCTTTTTTTTAAAGCTCGAGAATTTTGTTTGCTGTTTTTTTATCGAACTTGTTCCGTTTCCTCCCTCGAGTCTAGTTCTACGAACACATTGGAGCACGTGAATAGAATTTTACTAGGTTGTGTGCAATTGTGTCACAAGATTATTTGCTCATTTCGTTTAGTCAGCTTATAACCACTACTTTGTTCGGACTAATAATTGCCCTTATGTTGTAAAATTGTTAGGTTTTTTTTTTTTAAAAAAATATTGTAAAATTGTTAGTGATATAGTGATGCTATTCGTTTTGTACTTATTTAATTTGATAAGACATGACATTATTTAATAAGCGGTTCAAAATATAGACATGACAAATCACCGGTTTTTTAATAAAATTTTGGATTTAAAAACATTTTTTTATATAAATCAATTACAATTACAAATAGATAAATTTTAATATCTTCTGAGTCGTCGCATTTTTACAATTTTAAATCTAAGTAAAGACAGTTTAGGAGTGGATTAAATGAGTTGTTAAAGAACTTATAGAGAAGGGTCATATGGTTCTCTAAACTGTGTTTAAAAAGGAGGCAAAAAAAAAATGTGTGGCTTACGAACTTTTGCCTCAGTGATCGATGTTGAAGACAAATCCGAACATTAGAGCGTTCCAGCGAACGTCATGCATATAATAAGCAGTGCGTGGATCAAAATAGATAAGAGAACACGAGGAATTTTGTGATGTCATCACTGGTATATCATTTTATCGAATTTTGATACTTCACAAATATTAATCAATGTGTTTATTATTGAGTTCAAGTATAAAGATTTAATAATACTAGTATTTTCTCCCGTGCGTTGCACGGGGAGATATATAAGAGTTCGAATTCTAGAAGAGGAATGGAAGATTGAGTTGCAAATTTGTGATTATCCGAAGCGTGATTTTACAATTAAATTTTATTTTTTTAATTCAAAAAATGAAACTTTTCGCAGAAAAATGACCTCATATTATGGGAGATATATAAGAGTTCGAATTTTAAAAGAGGAAGGAAATATTGAGTTGCAAATTTGTGATTATCCTTTTACAATTAAATTTTATTTTTTTAATTCATAAAAATAAAAATACGAACTTTTGCCTCAGTGATCGATGTTGAAGACAAATCCGAACATTAGAGCGTTCCAGCGAACGTCATGCATATAATAAGCAGTGCGTGGATCAAAATAAATAAGAGAACACGAGGAATTTTGTGATGTCATCACTGGTATATCATTTTACCGAATTTTGATACTTCACAAATATTAATCAATGTGTTTATTATTGAGTTCAAGTATAAAGATTTAATAATACTAGTATTTTCTCCCGTGTATTGCACGGGGAGATATATAAGAGTTCGAATTCTAGAAGAGGAATGGAAGATTGAGTTGCAAATTTGTGATTATCCGAAGCGTGATTTTACAATTAAATTTTATTTTTTTAATTCAAAAAATGAAACTTTTCGCAGAAAAATGACCTCATATTATATGGGAGATATATAAGAGTTCGAATTTTAAAAGAGGAAGGAAAGATTGAGTTGCAAATTTGTGATTATCCTTTTACAATTAAATTTTATTTTTTTAATTCATAAAAATAAAAATTTTGGCGGGAAAATGATCTCATTTTATTAATATATATATATATATATATATATATATATAGATAATATACTCTTAGTGGGAGGAAACATTGTAACACCCTCCCCAATACGACACGTCAAATCATATCATTACGCCGTATTAGAGGGGACATTACGCGTACAAACGGATACCGGTAATCGAGAGATATTTTTAAAACGATAATATATGGTTACTTAAACACGGCTCAAGCCCGGCCAAAGTCGTATGTACAAGATTAGTTCAAAAGTCCCCAAAATATAGAAAGTCCGATACAAAGGTTCCAAAAGATATACAATACATTTTTTTTTGTTCCCAAAATCTGCGGTTTCCCCCTTTCCCCACGGGCACCGCTTCCCCCTAAGTACGGGAAGAGTCTCCGCCATCTCCCGGACGTCTCCGACTCCTAGCATCGTCTACACACACAAACACAATACAAACATGAGTCATGTGGACTCAGTAGGAGTGGATAACATATAATATGCTTAACACATTCACCACTGGGCCCGTTACGAATCAATGTGTTACCCGGCGCCAACGTACATTCCACATAAGGTCTCGTTTCACATATTAGGGTTGCAAGCCCTATCGAGACTCATTCGGTCGGGGACTCTAGAGGTGGCTCCTACGGGCTCAAGAGGTGGCTCCCACTTTGCGTGTAGCACTTTGCTCCGTATAGCACTTAGCTCCCGTATTCGACCGATCACATAATTCACAAGGCGTAACACATTGATACGTAACATTCCATACATAGTCACACACAATACGTGCAAAGGATGTAATGCTATGCTCCTTCATATGTAGGGTTATGCACATACATACATATGACACTATACCAAAGGGGAATCCCATGACTAGCCCTTAAGATGCTCAACAAATTCCAAACAAGTCATACAAGGCGAGAAAATCACGAATCCCTCACATAACCTCTTGGATAATACTAGACAAATGAGAGCTTACCCATAAACATACCCAACACATCACTTTCCTACCTCAAGTCAAGGAGAGCAAAGGGTGGAGTGGAGAGTGACTTCCTAGCAATATCCTCGACTCCTAGTTCGCCCAAACACCGGGTAGCTCCAAGCACATACCTTCATCCAGATGAAATTGGCCTCAAGACCCTAGGATATCTTGTTCGGAGTGATTTCTAGTGTTTGGGAGTGTTAGAGGTCGAAAATGATGAAAAATCCCCAAAAAAAGGGTTTTAAAGCTTATCCACAAATTCTGGCCGACTTAATATTACGGCCGTAACTCCAACTTTTACGGCCGTAACCTACACAATTACGGCCGTAACCCATATACGTACGGTCGTAATCATATGATACGGCCGTACCAAAACACCATACGACCGTATTTCACCCTCTCAGAAACTCTATACATCGTGTTCCCTTCAAAACTTACGGCCAGAACGAACATGTGTTACAGTAGTAACCCATAAACTCTGGCCGTATCACCAAGCCGTCCGGCCGTAATTTCCTCTCTGTAAATTTTGGCAAATTTCCTCATTTCACCCCTTACGGCCGTAACCCATATACGTACGGCCGTAATCCGATAATTACGGCCGTAAACCTTAAAATTACTAGTAAATATCAATCATGAATTTTATAGGAGTTTCATTACTCGTTGGGAGGCGGTTCGACACTTCTTACGGTCCATAACATTACAACAAAGTCACCAATGGTCCAAGCACATATACATCACCTCATGATCATACATAACATCATAAATCACATACATAAACGGACGGGGCATTACAATCTACCCCCCTTAAATAAATTTCGTCCTCGAAATTGTACCTGAAAAGAGTTCGGGGTATCTGCTCCGCATTTCCTCCTCACGCTCCCATGTTTCTTCCTCAACGGCTGCACTACGCCATAAAATCAAACGAGAGGAATCGCACCCCTTATTGTTTATCACTCAGAGCAATAATTGAGCGGGCTTTTCTTCAAATGACAGATCCGGTTGGAGGTCAACCGGAGGGGTTGGCAAAACGTGAGAGGGGTCTGAGATGTATTTCCTCAAAGTCGAGACGTGGAACACATTGTGAATCCGGCTCATGTGTGCGGGTAATTCCAACCGGTAGGCTACTTCTCCAACTCTCTCAAGAACTTCATACGGACCAATATACCGAGGCGTGAGCTTTCCCGCTTGTCAAACCGGTAACCTCCCGATAGGGAAATCCGGATGAACACTTTATCGCCCACCTTAAATTCAAGCGGACGACGCCTCATATCTGCATAACTTTTCTGGCGGTCTTGAGCAGCCTTCATTCGCGACTTGATCCGTTCGACCGCCATAATCATATCTTGTATCATCTCGGTCCGCATGTCCTTTATTTCGCCGACCTCATCCCAATGGAGGGGTGACCGACACCTTCGACCATACAAAGTCTCATACGGTGGCATCCCGATCGAGGCGTGATAACTATTATTATCATAAACTCGATCAAAGGAAGATATCGATCCCAACTTGTCGAAAACTCTAACACACAAGCCATGACATATCTTCCAAAGTCTGGATCGTTCTCTCCGATTGCCCATCCGTTTGGGGATGAAAGGCCGTACTAAAATGGAGTTTCGTCCCCAACACGCCTTGTAGTTCTTTCCAAAAGTGAGATAAGTATCTCGGGTCGCGGTCGGAAGTAATCGTAGCCGGCACACCATGAAGACGGACTATCTCCTGTACATACAATTGAGCCAATTGTTCCATCTTCAAAGTCATCCTCATAGGTAAGAAGTGAGCCGATTTGGTGAGTCGATCAACGACCACCCAAATGGCATCATACCCCTTGTTCGTCCGCGGTAATCCGCTCACAAAGTCCATGGTGATATCGTTCCATTTCCACTCGGGGATGGGAAGCGGTTGAAGAGTTCCTGCCGGTCGTTGGTGCTCGGCCTTTACTTGTTGACATACCAAACATCTAGCCACATACTCGGCTATCTCCCGTTTCATGCCCGGCCACCAATACAATGCCTTGATTCCCTTATACATCTTAGTCGAGCCGGGATGGAGTGAATACGGGGTCGTATGAGCTTCATCACAAATATCATGTCGAAGATTGGCCGTGACCGGAATGTAATATCGGTCTTTATACTTAAGAATCTCGTCTTGCACTTGATAATCGAGTTGGGCTTCTCAACCAGCGACTTCTTAAGCTTTATGGCTCGGTCATCTTCCCTTTGTCCCACCTTAATCCGATCAATCAAGGTGGATCGGATAGTCATAGCCGCCAAACGAGCTTCTTCTCGTCCCAAAATCTCGGATCGAATTTCTCAACTTCAAGCAGTAACTCACGGGATCTTCTTTTCGGTTCCTTTCGACTCAAGGCATCGGCTACAACATTAGCCTTCAGGTGGTCTTGAATGGTACAATCATAATCTTTTACCAACTCCAACCACCGACGTTGGCGCATATTGAGATCCTTCTGGGTGAAGAAGTACTTCAAACTCTTGTGATCCGTATAGATTTCACACCGCACCCCGTACAAGTAGTGGCGCCATATCTTCAAAGCAAACACAACGGCGGCGAGCTCCAAGTCATGAGTCGGGTAATTCCTTTCGTAGTTCTTCAACCGCCGAGACGCATAGGCAATCACCTTCTCGCTCGCATGAGCACACATCCTAATCCTTGATAGGACGCATCACTGTAAATAGTGAAGCTACTAACCCCGTCGGGAATTGTCAACACCGGTGCCGTTGTGAGACGAGTCTTCAACTCCTGAAAACTCCGCTCACACTCGTCCGTCCACCGGAAAAGAACGCTTTTCTGAGTCAAACGTGTGAGTGGCACCGCGAGTTTAGCAAAATCCTTCACAAACCGGCGGTAATATCCCGCTAAACCCACGAAACTGGGACCTCGTGGGTGTAGTCGGTCTTGGCCATCCCAATACCGCCTCAATCTTACTAGGGTCGACCGAAATACCCTCTCTCCGTATTACATGCCCAAGGAAACCCACTTGTTCCATCCAAAATTCACACTTAGAAAACTTAGCGAAGAGTTTCTCCTCCCGAAGTGTTTGTAACGCCGTCTGAAGATGCTTCTCATGTTCTTCTCGGGTCCTTGAATAAATCAAAATATCGTCAATGAATACAATCACGAATCGGTCCAAATAGGGCTTAAAGACACGATTCATGAGATCCATGAACGCTGCCGGAGCATTAGTGAGTCCGAATGGCATGACAAGGAATTCGAAATGCCCATACCGAGTACTAAACGCCGACTTCGGAATATCTTCATCTCTAATCCTTAGCGATGATAACCCGACGTAGATCAATTTTCGAATAAGCGGCGAGAACCTTGAAGTTGATCTAGTAATTCATCAATCGCGGCAAAGGGTATTTGTTCTTAGCATCACCTTATTCAATTCCCGATAATCAATACATAACCGCATGGTCCCGTCCTTCTTCTTAACAAACAAAACCGGAGCACCCCAAGGTGACGTGCTCGGTCGAATAAACCCTTTGCCCAATAGGTCGTCCAATTGAGTTCGGAGTTCCTTGAGCTCGGCGGGTGCCATTCGATAGGGGGCCTTAGAAATAGGGCGTGTACCGGCACAAGCTCAATAAAGAATTCGACCTCTCGTGGCGGTAACCCATGAAGATCATCTGGGAAGACATCCAAAAATCACACACAATAGGAATTTGCAGACGGCGTCAATGACTCACTTGTCTTCACACAACATAAACTAACCAAATAAGCCGGCATCCTTGACTAATCAACCTTCTTTGCTTTCATGGCGAAATGATCATCCTAGTCGGTCGTTCCACCTTGGGAAAAGCAATAGGTTCACCGACCGGAAAATTCAAGGAACGACTAGGGCAATCTAGCATCACACCATGTTGAGTTAGCCAATCCATACCCCGAATAACATCATAGTCCGGTTCCAAAGCAATAAGATCGGCCAACAAGTCACAATCCCTAACCCGAATCACAACCGACGGATAAAACCACAAGGCACATTGACCCGACCCGAAGGCATCATAACATCAAAAAGGGGTTAAATGCTTGATTCGGAGTCATAGGCAATTTACAAGCAAATGCTAACGAAACAAATGAATGCGTAGCCGAGAATCAAATAAGGCATGGCGGGTAAAGTAGAAATAAACACAATACTGCGATCACATCGGCCGCTCAGAGCTTAGGTTGAACCATCGCGAAGACACGCCCGTGGTCGAGGCTGTGAAGGTGAATTCTTCATCTCGGGCAATCCCGGATAATATGTCCCTCCTTGCCACACTTATAACATCGTCCGATGGGCGTAATAGCAAACTCTTGCCGCCATGATTCTTACCACAAGGCGGACATAATGGCTTCTTTGCGGAGGTTGGGACGAAGCGGCAATCCTCGATGGCCGTTTATAACCTCCTCGGCGACCGAAAGTTGGAACCCCTTCCTCGGTTCCCAGCGGATGACCCTTGAGCCGATTGGGTCAAGCTTTGAATGGATTGGGTCGGCGGGGCTATGTATACCCACTTGACGAGCCTAAAAATTCTAGCCTCGCCTTTTTCGGCCACATATGTTCGTTCCAAGGTCTCGGCGTGGCTCGTGGTCGGCGGCGATCAATTGCACATCACGGGCCAACTCGGGTTTCAAACCACGCAATAAACGAGCTATCTTGCGCCCTGGGTATCAATCATATGAGTGGCAAACCGTGCCAACTCCTCAAACTTCCTCTTGTGCTAGATTCTGAGCATCTTCCCTTCTTTGGTGAATAAACTCATTTAATTTCTCGTTCTTAGCGCCTCTGAAAAATACTTGGCGAAAGCAGAGCACAAAGTCATTCCATGTCTCAATGTTTACATTCCCTTCCTTTCTCACAAGATCCCACCAAAATCACGGTGTACCGGAGCATGAAAGTAACCGCAGTTCACTTGCTCGCCGGATGTGAGCATACTCAAACATCCTTTCAATCGTGCGAATCGGTTTTCCGCCTCGATGGGGTCCTTAGCATCTTCAAAAGCGGCGGATTCAATCTTGAAGCGATCAGAAGCCATGTCACGATCCCGATCCCTCGTGACATATCCATACCAGATGAACTCAGAATTGCCACCGAAGCATTTTGGTTGGCACTAAGCGAACTCATAGCTTTGTTGTAGCATCTGCGCTTGTTGCTCAACCAATCGGGTAAGTCTCTCAATCACAACTGCTTGATCCTCCGCCATCTAGTCATGATGGCAAGAGTTATCATATCACATAGGCATATAGGTAAACAATAGGGTACCTCTCAATCAACACAACAAAACACATATACTATAGGAGACCGGTAGAGATTCTTCGGTGCGTGGAAGTAAGGGAAACCGTGCTCTGATACCACCCTGTAACACCCTCCCCAATATGACACGTCAAATCATATCATTACGCCGTATTAGAGGGGACATTACGCGTACAAACGGATCTGAGTGTCGAGAGATATTTTTAAAGCGATAATATATGGTTACTTAAACACGGCTCAAGCAGCCAAAGTCGTATGTACAAGATTAGTTCAAAAGTCCCCAAAATATAGAAAGTCCGATACAAAGGTTCCAAAGATATACAATACATTTTTTTGTTCCCAAAATCTGCGGTTTCCCCCTTTCCCCACGCGCAGCTTCCCCTAAGTGCGGGAAGAGTCTCGCCATCTCCTGACGTCTCAGGCTCTAGCGTCGTCTACACACACAAACACAATACAAACATGAGTCATGTAGACTCGGTAGGAGTGGATAACATATAATATGCTTAACACATTCACCCTTTGGGCCCGTTCTGAATCAATGTGTTACCCTGGCGCCAACGTACATTCCACATAAGGTCTCGTTTCACATATTATGGTTGCAAGCCCTATCGAGACTCATTGATCGGGGACTCTAGAGGTGGCTCCTACGGGCTCAAGAGGTGGCTCCACTTTGCGTGTAGCACTTTGCCCGTATAGCACTTAGCTCCGTATTCGACCGATCACATAATTCACAAGGCGTAACACATTGATCGTAACATTCCATACATAGTCACACACAATCGTGCAAAGGATGTAATGCTATGCTCCTTCATATGTAGGGTTATGCACATACATACATATGACACTATACCAAAGGGGAATCCCATGACTAGCCCTTAAGATGCTCAACAAATTCCAAACAAGTCATACAAGGCGAGAAAATCACGAATCCCTCACATAACCTCTTGGATAATACTAGACAAATGAGAGCTTACCCATAAACATACCCAACACATCACTTTCCCACCTCAAGTCAAGGAGAGCAAAGGGTGGAGTGGAGAGTGACTTCCTAGCAATATCCTCGACTCCTAGTTAAGCCCAAACAAGGTAGCTCCAAGCACATACCTTCCTCCAGGATGAAATTGGCCTCAAGACCCTAGGATATCTTGTTGGGAGTGATTTCTAGTGTTTGGGAGTGTTAGAGGTCGAAAATGATGAAAAATCCCCAAAAAAGGGTTTTAAAGCTTATCCACAAATTACAGCGACTTAATATTACAGTAGTAACTCCAACTTTACAGTAGTAACCTACACAATTACGGTAGTAACCCATATCGTCTGATCGTAATCATATGATGCGGCCGTACCAAAACACCATCTGACCGTATTTGACCTCAGTAAAACTCTATACATCGTGCCCTTCAAAACTTACGGTAGTAACGAACATGTGTTACTGGTAGTAACCCATAAATCTGACCGTATCACCAAGCCGTCGACGTAATTTCTCTCTGTAAATTTTGGCAAATTTCCTCATTTCACCCCTTACGGTAGTAACCCATATCGTCTGGCCGTAATCCGATAATCACGTAGTAAACCTTAAAATTACGGTAGTAAATATCAATCCCGCAGAATTTTATAGGAGTTTCATTACTCGTTCGGGAGGCCGGTTCGACACTTCTTACGGTCCATAACATTACAACAAAGTCACCAATGGTCCAAGCACATATACATCACCTCATGATCATACATAACATCATAAATCACATACATAAACGGACGGGGCATTACAAACATTTTTGGACAAACGTCATTTGATATCGGTTAAATTATCTTTTTTATATTTTATGATAATGGTATACTTATTTTTTAATTGTTTTAAAAGTCTGTTTAAATTTTAAAACCAAAATCCTAACTTTAAAATTTTCACTTGTTACTCACAAATGTCTCATTCATCCTTTCAAAAAATAAAAATTTGTCTCATTCGTAGTTTTTTCCCTTTTTCGATGATTTGTCTTTCTACCTCCAAAAAAAAAATTACATATATATATCTATATATATATATATACATATTTCTTTTTGTTTAAAACTATTTCTCAGCTATCTCACTTTAATTCAACTATATCTCCAATTGAGATATTAACTTTTTTTATTTTAGTGAGATGATGGTCCATCAAATTCATGGGTTCTTTGGTGGCGAATGGCAAACGCAAAGGTTCATGATCTACTTGAGGGGTTGACGTTTGAACCTCTGAAAAGATTATTTTGTATTTTTTTTTCTTGTTTATAACTATCATATGGTTTTAATTCAACTATATCTCCATATGGAATATTTACCTATTTTTAGCGACGTTGGCTAGTTAGATTCACATGTTCTTCGATAATGGAGACACAGAGGCTCATGCTCTATTTGCATGATGGAGTTTTGAACTTACTAGTACATCACACGTACATTGCACGTGATATAAAATATTATTTTAATTTTTTTATCTGTATAAATTATTACAAAAACCTCAAAGTAATAAATAAAGGGGATATTTGCATGAATGACCAAAAAATGTCTTGTCAAGTCAAATTCGGTTAATTTAAAATATTAATGCAAGAGTTGCCAAATTTAATAACAAAATGTCTAATATGCCCTTGAAAGATATTACTTAGAATTAGGTTATTTAGTGGCTCAAGAAATGGTCATTAATGAATGTGTAAATGCAATTGTACCTTTCATTGACCCATTTGAAAAGACATTTAGAAATGGGAAAAAGAGGAAATAAAATATGTTATTTCATTCATCCTCCTTGAACGATTTCAACACTAAAATAGAGGGAAAAATGGTATTTACATTGATGTATAAAAAACATGTTTTAATAGTTTGAAATTTTAAAGAAATTTGAAGGTTGAAGGTAAGGATTTTATATCTTCTCTATTTACACATGATGTTTTTAAAAGACCATGTGTATATACTTGTAAAAATAAACTTGTTGAGAGATAATCTAATGTAATGGTGAAACCAAAGTTATTGAATATTTACTTTAAGATATGAATTGTTACCTTTTTTTAATTTTTCAACTATGTTATAGTAGGAGATGTGATGGATATCATCATTGAAATCTTTTGTAAGTGAAAGATATTGTGGTGGTTATGGTTTATGGATGTCATTAATGGTGAATTTTTAAGGTTGTAAATATGGTGGTTGTTGAAGAAGATAAATATAAGACGATTAATTGCAATGACGAAATGTCTTTCTCACCAAATTAAATAACTTCGCAGTGCGTATGGAAAAATGTAATATTGTTTGTGAATTATTTTCCTTGCCATTTTAATTAGTCAAGTGGTACATTAGAAAAAATGTCTTTCTTGACATTTTCAATGCCCTTTCTTGACATTTTGAATGGCCTTTCTTGACATTTTGAATGGTCTTTTCAGGCATTTTTAATTGTCTTTGCCGATAATTTTAATTGTCTTTCTTGATATTTTAAATTGTCTTACATTATAACAGACAACTATCGTTATTGCCTTTGAAGTTTATCTTCAAATCAAATTGTTAACTCATTGTAATGTTAGAAATGTGAAGTTTTATTCTGTATTTTTTGGACGAGTATAATATTGTTTGTCAATAATATTGTTAACGTAGTATACGTACTATTAGTGTTTAGTATTGTAGTTAGAGTTCAAGTATATTTTAAAATCCAATATAGTGCCTACGAGTTTGGTTGGTAATGAAACGATAAGTACAATATTTGAACGTGAAGCTATTGATTTATTAATCTAAATTTGTTTCCATACTTTCAGGAATTTGAGAAATGATGGGGTTTATATTGTCTTACGGTGGTGATAGCTGCAAACAGTTTGTGAAAGATATGATAGCTGCAAACAGTTTGTATGTGAAATACACGTCATATGTACTAAGCTATTATAAGAATTATCTATAAAATTATTCATCTCTTGCCGTCATTAGTTTTATGCCTTGACACTTGAAATTCAATAGACTTTCCTGACATTTTAATTGTCTAAAATGATAATACGTGTTTGCAACTCTAGATGTTATGATAATTGGCATGATAGACATATAATGTAATGCACATGTGCACGTCTTACCATTAAATTAGGTTATCAATATAACATTTGATTGATTTTTTTCAAATCAACTTATGTGAGTAATGTACTATTTCCCACTACAGTTGCAAAGGATTTTAAGGTCAACTCTTTGATTTTATAAAAGCACTCATAGTAGTAAGTTTCAAAAGTACATATGATATCTTCATATTGGTCCAATCACAATTCTCTGGCCTAAAAATGTTAAGAAAGGCAAACATGTTAAGAAAGACGTTTGTCAACAATTCTAAACAATTGTATACGTGACACTTTTTGAAACTTTAACTGTCAAGAATGTCATTGTGTAGCTGAAAACTGAGACCGTTTAATTGATAAATGTCTGGAAAGACATATGACTGTTTGATACATTTTCACATTTTAAATGTCACAGACGACATCAAATACCTGAAATTATAGACACTTTATATGGGCAAAAGGTAAGAACGAACTATTAAGTAGTTTTCGTAACTAATTGTCAAGCGTCTAATACATAACATAACTTCGACCAGCGAGACTAGCACATTCGACAAACGAGCCACGCATTACAAACAGAATAACGACTACCATCAAAGTCAATGTCTAACACATACATGGTCACATACACCATTGCCATGTATTGAAAAACGGTACATAAAAATTCTCAAAATACACATCATTGTGAATCAATCGAAATGAGATGAGCAAAAGAGATGGTATTTGAAGAAAATTCATAGAAATTGGAACAATAAATTCCTAACATACCATCGGCCAATGCCTAATATACCATCGTCCAATACATAACTTCAACGTAAAGCTAAAATAGCTCATTCGATAATAGAGCCACACTTCACAAACAAAATAACAACTACCATCAAAGTGAATATCTAACACATACATATTCCATGCGCATTATATACACAATTTTCATGTAAACAAAAACTGTCACGTTAGATTCCCAAAATACACATCCTATTGATTCCATCAAAATGAGATGAGCAAAAGATATGGTGACGAAAGAAACTCCATATTAACTAATTCCTAACATACCATCACCCAATGTTTGCTTCTTTCTACGAGGAGTGGGTCCCCGATTTTTCAGCCGCTTGGATGGTGACCTCTTACGGATAACTAGTGGCTCATTGTCTTGTTCTTCATCCACTATTTCATTCTTGCCTTGAACCACTACGTTGCATTCAGAAAACTCCAACATTATCATCCATAGGCTATTACCACTATAACCACCACCCTTATTTTACTTTCCACCAACAATTAGTTTGGTTAAATAGCAGACAACATGCCAAACAAAATAGTCAGCACTAAATCGTAATCAAATTCATATCCCATGTAATTAAAAATTAACTCAACCAGGCTGCATAGACGACAAATTTAACACCATATGACAGCATTCAAAAACCAAAACAACTGAAATCACCACCCTTATTTTACTTTCCACCAGCAATTAGTTTGGTTAAATAGCAGACAACATGCCAAACAAGATAACCAGCACTAAATCGTAATTAAATTCATATCCTATGTAATTAAAAATTAACTCAATCGGACAGCATAGACGGCAAATTTAACACTATATGATAGCATTTAAAAACCAAAACAACTGAAATCGGTTAAAATTTAAAACATATTGTACCAGTTTTGGCTAAACACCCAACTCAAAGTGTCCAATCTATGATTGCTAAATGTGACCAAAGCAAAACTAAAACCCTATAATCAAGCATGCTAGGTATGGAAACTCCAACTAACAAAATTTACAAAAGCTTACCTGGCGTCGACGGAATCGTCGTGGTGAGGCTGGACGATAGTGGAAGCAGGGATAGATCAAAGTAGTCGACCGACTATTTTGGGCGTCGACGGCGACCATGAAATCCACTGCTGGGCATCGACGACTGCACTACGTTTCTCGTCTTCTTTGTGTGGGCTATGGCGAGATGTGTATGATGGTGAGAATGAGAGTAAGAGTGAGAGAGTAAGAGCTTCTTTGTTTTTTTTCTGGAAGAGGAAATGAGAAAAGAGGGACTAATTTTTTATTGGAAGAAGAAACCAAGAACTCGTCTGCAGACTTCCCACTTGTTCTTGTATGCATATTATTTAATGGATGGGTACTTTTTGACTCAATTGTGTAGTCAATGTTATAAGGTCACTATCATAGGGCAAATTTGTAACAAAAAAGAGGAAATTGATAAGAATGAAAACCTCTTAATAATTAACCCCTTTTGAATATCCCACAAAAAAATTGGTCACTTTATGCAATTCCCACTAAATAAAGTTAAGGAGTCAAATGTGTATGAAAGT
Organism: Jasminum sambac; assembly: GCA_018223645.1. NCBI lineage: Eukaryota > Viridiplantae > Streptophyta > Magnoliopsida > Lamiales > Oleaceae > Jasminum > Jasminum sambac. The sequence goes on along the minus strand of CP073645.1, from coordinate 36,845,067 downwards.
AATAAAAAATATAAATTTTGAATCAGACTTTAATTGAGAATCACTCCTAAACATTTTCTTATAGATTTAAAAAAAAGTTTACATAGTTTTTTAATTTTCCATAATATCTATTCTTATCAAAGAGTTAAATTAAAAAGAATCCTAGAATAATTAATGACACACATCATCCTATCATAATTAACTGTGCATATTAAAAATATGAGATAATTGCAAGAATGGCCAAAAAAGGTCTTGCCAAGTCAAAGAAGTCTAATTTTAAAAGTTAGTGCAATAATAACCAAATTTAGTGACAAATGTCTTATTTGCCCTTGCAATATATTAAATAGAAATAGGTGTTTAGTGGCTCAAAAAATGAACATTGGCTAATGTGTAATTATAATTATACTTTTTTTGGACAATGGCCCATTTGAATTGACATTTACTTAGAAAAATTAAAAAGAAATTTGGAGCTTTTTTTTTTTTTTTATGTTTGGAATCGATTCTAGGAGAAAAATGAGGAAAATAAATGATTTTCTCCATTGATGTATAGCAATCATTCTTAAGGAGTTTAAAAAATTAAAGCAATTTGAAATTTGAAGGTAAGAATTTTACATCTTCTTTATTTAAACTTGATGTATTTAAAAAGTTGATATATTTTGTGAAAACAAGCTTGTTGAGTGAGAAATGTAATTATGAAAATAAAGTAATTGAATATAATTTAACAAATTAAATGTTACCAATTTAAATTTGATTTGCCATTGATACCATTATTGAAATATTTTGGAAGTAAAATATCTTATGGTTGTTGTGGCTTATTAAAGTCATTAATGGTAAAATTTTAAGGTTGAAAAAATGGTAGTTATAGAAGATGATAAATGTATGACAATTTAGTGTAATGATGAAATATTTTTCTTCTCATTTTAAATAGTAGTGCGTTAATAAGAAAAAACATATTTCTTAACGTTTATAAATTATCGAAATGGAAAGTCGATCTGTCATTCTTGATGTTTTAAAATTCATAGTGAAACTTGACATTACTTAATTATCAAGATGGAACAGACTAATTATCGATTTTACTGTTTAAAAATTATTTAGAGTTTATCTTCAAATCAACTTGCTAATATACTCAACTATCAGAAAAGTTAAATGTTATTCTCAACAATTTTGAGAACTTGATAATATTCTCTTTCAAAGATATTATTGATGTATGATATGTAATATTAGAGAGTTCGATGTTGTAATAGTTAGATTTCCAGTGCACTTGAAAATCAAATATAATCATTTGAATTTTGATTGCAAATGAAACAATAAGTACGATGCATAAATGTGACACCTCAAACAAAAATCTGTATACTTTTATGTCAAGAAAGACACAGTGTCACTGAAATTCTTGACATTCCATTCGCAAAATGTCTTGAAAGACACATGATCATATGATATTTTTGACACTTTAAATATCAAGAACGTCATTATGTAGCTAAAATTCTAAACGTTTTATTAGGTTATTATCAAGAATGGCATATAGATTCAACTAAAGAATAAGTTCAAGTGGAACATTGACAAGCAACGTACAATATCACATAAAAATTAGGATAGATGTTTAACATGCCCATTAAATTTCAATTCTGATTTCTCAAATACAATTTCAATAATTCAATTGACAATTTATGCTAAATCCTAATTAGATATTAAACAAAAATTAGGCCTGCTGGTGTCCACTCAAAATTCAAACATAATAGACCTAAAAATGAAAAATAAAAAGAGTTTAGAGGTAAAATTGGAAACGGGACTTGGAGAGTGAGCGGACAGTGAGAGCGCCGAGTTGGATGAGGTGGGGAGCACTATTCATCAGAGGCTTAAAAATCAAAGCATCATTTGTCAGACCAGAGATGGCAGCAAATAGGCAATATCAGCAATCAATTACAAGATTCATCTAAGGAAGACGATACTAGAAGGAAGACGATTGAGAATCTGAGCTGAAGCGTAAGCGTGTATAATGAAACGGGTTCACAAAATTGAGGTTTGTAAATATATATATATTTTCTTTTTTGGACTCGTTCTTGGGTTGGAATTAGTTCAATAGATAATTGATAAGTGCTAGAAAAACACTTAAATAACTCTTCTATTTTACGTGTTTGTGTGTTTTATTAATGTTATATGTTTCGTTTTATGTGTTTTTCCTTTATTGTGGTGTTTAGGGTCACAAAGAATTAAAAGGAGTCAAAATGGATGAAAATCGGATGAAAACGAAAACTCGGGACCAAAAAGGCAAGTGAATCAAAGATGGAGAACCTCCGATGTAATTTTATGAAAAATTGTTTTACAATTTTTCTTGTATAAATCGAAGAACATCAAAGAGGATTCCCAAACTTTTCCGGATCTCAAATGGAGTTTCTAGTGAAAGTTATGGCCATTTGAAGAAAAGGACTAAAGAGTCAAAGCCAAGCGTTGGGGACCAAGCGCAACTTTTTCAAAAGTCAGGCGACCAAAGTGGAACTTTTCAAAAATTTGGAGGACCACAATGCAATTTGCCAGGACCAAAATGAACAACATTCAGTTTAGGGACTTGGTGTGCAATTTCTGGGTGACTTCGGGTGACTTTCAGTCACTTGCGATCATGCTTTCGATCCGCATGTAAGTGATCGAGTCACACCTACCAACAGATCCTGGCCTTCCCGGATTCATTGTAGCCACCTAAGCGAATCGCTGCGGTGTCTCGATCGGTGCCTTGATGACTGATCACGCGCAACCTGCATGATTTTGACGTGGACTCCACCTACCATAAAGCGTGTTTTTGGTATTTTCTTGACTTCTTAGTGATAAAACAACTTGAACACACCACAATAGGCTCATGAAGGAAGACTTTTATGATTTTTAATATTTTTTTGTGTAATATTTTGCCCATAAATAGAGGCATTTCCAAACTTGAATCACACAACTTGTAGAAAATTGAAACGTAATTCTCTCCAATTTTTCTCCTCGAATAAAATTCTCTTCATCATTTGTTTTTAGTTCTAACTTGAAAGCTCTTAGTTTTCATATTCAGTGGAAGTAAAAACCTAAATTTAGGTTGAATAATCGATCGGCGATACTTGACCGTGAATATGATTAGCGGGCATTTCTTCACTAATTTCTCTTCTTCTTTTATTTTTCATATTTGAGAAAGATAATTTTTATATATTGAGGAGGGTGATACTGCGGCGTTACTGTAGTTATAAATGTTAACCGCATATATGAGTAGTTAGACTTCTCTATTTAATTCTTAGCATTATTCGTGATTTCTATAGTTTGCATATATTACTTGAGACGGTGAAGTATAATCTATCATATAGCGAGTGGTGATACCATACTAATATGAGTAGTTAGACTTCTCTATCTGTTCGAGGGCGTTGTGTTCAATTATCATGTTGTTATCTTTTTTTCTAACTCTTTGCTAACGTTTTATCTATTCCTCTACTTCAATTTGTTGATTTAGTATGCTTTTAAACCCGTTTTGAATTTATGTGATTATTGCATTCACTTTGGCCAATTGAATCAATTAATCTTTAAGTTCAAGATTATGTGCTAGGATTGGAACTTTTGATCCGTAATTGTCATTAGATTCCAATCACGGTAGCAAAGCGAATGTCGTGCATATTTGTTAATAAATCAACTTAGATGTATTAATTCAAGTTTGTGAAATTGATCATCTAATTCAACTCATTCTTCTTGTTCATTTCACACTAGCGTTGCATTAAATCCTAAGAACTTTGTTTAGGATTATCCGATAGCTAGGCGTTAAGTTAAAGAACTCACTTTAATTTAATATCTTAAGGAAGAATTAGTTAATCGGATCGTATTGATTAATTGGAGTTGATAAATTGAAGAAAGGGATAGTACACGTTTCATGGGAAAGATAAGCAGAGATGTTGACACAGAATAGGCAGGAACTAGATATATCTTGATTGTTTCATTTTAAATCTCTTTTATTTTGTCATTTATTTTGAATTTCATCCAACTTCACAAAAACCTCATTTCTAGATTAATTGATAAGAACAACTAGATTAAATACCGTTCCTCTTGGGTTCGACCCTTACTTACCACTTCTACATTAATTTGTAGCTTTGAAACCGAGTAAGGAAATAAAATAAATTTTGGCGTACTGCGACAACACGCCCAATAATTTGAGAAAACTAATGGAGAAAGAAATAGAAATAGGCCTGCAAGTTGGGGCCAAGAAGGAAAGTGAAAACGAGAGAGTTGTTGGAAAAAATAGGTGAGTTTAGATTTTGGGTCAAGAATGAGATGATTTGACAAGTCTAAACTTAATTACTTCTTTATTTATTGGCTAGTTGGTTATAGGGGCAAATTGGTAACAAAAAAGAGAAAATGGACAAGGGTGAAAATGTGTTAATATTTAGCTCTTTCTGAAGATCCCATTCAAAAATTAACCACTTTCTGCAATTTCCATTAAAAATATTTAATAACTCCCGTAATTTATATAATAAATAGGGATTTTTTTACAAATAAAAAAATATATGGGGGTAAAATGACACCCTACAAAATAAACGGGGTCGTTGAAAATAATAAACTATGAAAATATCTGAAGAGGCAAATACAAAAGCTGAAAGCTGAAAACTGAAAATTCTGCAAAATCTTCGATCTAGATACAACCCTCAAATCCCCCTCGAATTTTCCGTATATTTATATACGCACAGGGCATATATAGAGAAGCTGTTGATTGAATAGTAGTAGAAATGAATTTGGACCAGTGGATAGCAAAGGTGAAGGATGGTCAACACTTATCTGAAGACGAGCTTCAACTCCTTTGTGAATGCGTGAGTTTTTGCCCCTCGTATTTATGCTCATATAATGTTATATCGGAATATGGTAGAACGATGATTAACTTGATGCGTGATTGATTTTCAATGACACTTGCTGATTAATGCCAAATTTAGACCTAGATTTAGAGTTTTTCTGATATGCATTTGATTGTGCTGTGAAGGTTTTATGAGGGTTTGTCTACATTGGAACCTTAAGCTGCTTGTCCTTTATTCTGTTGAATTAACTAGGTACTTGGCCTTAAATTGCTGTTCTGAGAGTTGTAATGGTCAAGAAATCGGTTTTAAAAGAAAAAATTAATTAATTTACTGATCCATTTCTGCATACATGTATCGGGGACATTGTTTAATCACTTCATTTGATTAAGGCCAAGAGTTAAGAAATCGCTATTGTGGACACCTGGGATCAACCTGTAGACTACCTGGATTTTTAAATAAAAACCAAAATAGGAAAAAGCTTCTTCTGTATATAAAATTGCTATTTGACTTTGATTGTTTCAAAATTCAGGAAGAAACTCAACAGCACTGGTACGTGCTCGGACTTCCAAAGCAGATATCCCACCTCTACTTACACTCCTACCAATTATATGAAAATTTTATTAACTTAATCCAATTGGAATAAATTCATGGCCTGGTTTCTTGATTTAACTGGAAGTCAATTGCGTTGTTAAGTGTGAAAAGAAGATCTAATAAGGAACCATATGTTCCTAATTTTTTTCGTTTCACATTGGTTCCTCTGAGTCTGTCATGATGTGTACTACTACAATTGTTAAGTTGCTTTGAAGAGCACAACAGTCATGGTATTATCATCGTCTCCACGCTATAAGAATTTCTAACGATAATCATTCTTGGAAACCTAAACATTGAACATTATCCTGGCCATAATGATCTTCATTTTCCATTTATTTAGGTATGAATTATTTCCATTACTTATATGCTTGATGTGTCAGTTTTGATGCATGGATAATTTTTGTTAAATTTCTTTTGTTATGTTTCTGCTATGTGGACATAGTCATTCTTGATACATGATGTAGCTATATGTTTTGTGTGTCTTCCTCTTGGATGCTATTTTGATCCATGAAGTGGCATTAGTTGTAAGATTCTTGCTTGTCAGCCTTACGGTAATTAGTTTCAATTCCACCTGGTGTGTTGAATTCTACATATGAATATGATTCCAACCATGGCCTTTTTTTGAGTTGCATTGTACCAATGATCACGACTCATGAGTCATGGCAAATAACTTCTTCATTGTGCTCGTATAAATTTCATGAGCTAATGGTAGTGTGTGTGTGTTACGATATTTGACTACTTGTATATTAGTTGTAATTAGAGCTTTAGTTGTAATTAGAGCCCATATACTATTAGTTATTATTTAGGCCCATTAATTAGGCCCATTGTACATTAGGGTTTTGAGTTGTGTATGTTGTAACTCTATTTAAAGAGGTTGATATCTCAATGAAGGGCATCGAATTAAATTGAATCTATTTAGTTTGACATGGTATCGTAGAGCCGTGTTCTAGAATTGATCGATTTTACGATCGTACTGCTCATCTGGAGTTACGCTCATCTGAGTTACTGTTCATCGCGCATTCGCTCATCTGAGATACTGTTCATCGGAGAATCGTTTCATCAGCAGACCGCTCATCTGGAGTATCGTTTCATCACGACTGTTTCATCGAGTCTTTCATCGCATATTTTTCGATTTCACATAAATGGTCAAGACAAGATTTCGATTGTTCGCTAACGGGAAGAATTATAGTATCGGGAATTTCAATTCTCAATGTATGTTAAAGGAAAAGATTTATGGGTCACTTTAGATGGTACTCACGAAGGCTCCACAGATCCTAAGGAGCGTGTTTGGGTGATTAAGGATGCACGATTATAATCTGGTTGCTTGGTTCAATTGAACCATATATGATAAATGATCTGCGACCTTTGCAATCCGCAAAGGAGATGTGGGATTATATTCAGCGTTGCCTATTATCGAGATAATACCGCTAGAAAATATCAGCTTGGAGTTAGATATTTCTAATTATCGACAAGGCAATCTCACTATTTGCCAGCTTTATTCGGATTTCTAATCTTTGGAGTGAATATTCGGAATTGTTTCTTCCATGTTCCACAGAGGCATTAGAATCTTTAAAGAAAATTCATGATGACCTGAGAGACCAATTTTCATTGAAGCTTCGCCCTGCAGTTTGAAATCGCACGTGGTGGGTTAATTAATCGCCATCCTATACCGTCCTTAGACACTTGTTTAAGTGCACTATTGCGTGAAGAGCAATAGTTAGCAACTCGATCAGTCTTAATCAAGACTCGCCCACTGAAATGATGAATGTTGCTTATGCCGCCAAGCCAAAGGAAAAGCTGATGATGTATACAATGCTATCACTGTAAGGAGTTTGGGCACATTGCAAGACACCGCACTAAGAAGTTCTGTAATTATGTAAGAAAGAGGGCATCTCATCAAAGATTGTCGAATCCCAGCCTCAAAATAGACAAGGCTAGTTCTAATTTATTCAATTAATCTTGCAGATGTTACTTTGCGATGTGCACCGCAAAGACTGCTCCACCCAAATGCCCATCTCCTCGACTAAGAAATGGTCCAACAGATGATTGTCTCTCGCTTTATCTCGCTTTTAGTATCCAAGGTACGAATCATTCTCGTACTTTCCCTTGGTTGGTTGATTCAAGAAATTAAAATCATATGACAGAAATCCTCGCTATTTTGCGTGATATTCGTAAGTATACGGTAATCAAAGATATTCAAATAGCAAATGGTAATACTATTCCTAATCATCGCTATCGGGTCTCTTGGGAATACCTTTGATAATGTCCTCGCTTTCGCCACGATTATCTTCAAATTTAATTTCGTTGGACAATTGGTGGATAATAATTGCAAAATTCACTTTGATCGTAATGGTTGTTGTGTGCAGTGGATCAAACATCTGTGAAGGTGATCATGAAGGGGCCTAAAGTTGACGCCTGCTTCTCTTCACTCTCCATTTCTAATTCCGCCCAATTCGGTTAATTCTCGTTTTAATTCAATAGGTTGTTTCATTGCATAGCGTGAGTGATGTTTGGCATAAGAAATTAGGCCATCCCAATCAAGTTGTTTATCTCATCTTGTCAAACCGGTCAATTGGGCAATAAAATTTCATTTTCTCGATATATGTTCCGTTTGCACTACTTGTAAGTCATAAAAGTAAATGTTTACCATTTCCTTCATGGAGTCGTGGCTTCGCATGTTTTGAGATTGTGCATACCGATGTTTGGGGTATTAGTCCTGCATTTCACATGCTCAATATAAGTATTTTGTGACTTTTATTGATGATTATAGTCGCTTCACTTGGATATATTTTCACGCATCTAAATCAAGTGTTCTCCAAATTTCGAGAATTTCTTGCACTTGTTCAAACTCAATTTTCGCCGTATTAAGATCTTACGATCCGATTCCTGGGGAATACATGTTCATCGAGTTTCACAATTTTCTCACGTCCTATGGGTATTTTGTCTCAACGATCTTGTCCATATTCTCCACAACAAAATGGAGAGCGAGCGTAAGAATCCACCTCTTAGATGTAGTTCGTACTCTCATGATCGAATCATCTGCTCCTTCGCTTCGGGTCGGCGCTGTCTACATCCTATCTCGATTAATCGGTTGCCTTCAAGTTCTTCAATTTGACTCTCCATATTATCGCTTGTTCTGTCATTCCCGACTATAATTCTCTTCGTATTTTTGGTTGTAGGTCGCTTTGTTCACTTACCTCCTACAGAAACAAACTTCATCAAGCGCACGTGCGCTTTTTCTCGCATGATTTCTCATAAGGGATATATGTTATGGATTCGCACGCTAATAAACTTCAGATCTCTCGTGAATGTTATTTTCTTTGAAACTGGCGATTTCTTCCACTCTATTCCCACCATATGAGATTACTTCCTTCCACGCTTTGATCATGATACTTCTACAACTCGATCGTTGGAAAGGAATAGTGTATCAAAGACGCCCCTCGGTACCAACGCCTTCCGGATCCCGAACCGATGTTCCGATTCTCGCTCACATGCACCACGGAGACGACTTCGTATATCCCGACCACCGGATCGGTATGGGATTCTCTCATCACGCTAATCAAAGGCTACTACGATACCATCGTTATTCCTAAGTCTTATTCACGTGCAAATGGTCGTGCCTGCTGGCGCAGTTATGAAAGACGAACTTCAGCGCTCGAGAATCACACCTGGGATGTGAACCCACGCCCTTTCGGGGTATAGTCCCTCGCCCTGAAGGGGTCAAACTCATCGGTTGTAAGTGGGTGTATACAACAAACTCCGCTCTGATGGAACTATTGATAGATATAAAGCTCGAGGGTGGCACTTGGCAATTGCCAAGAATATGGACTTGATTATGAAGAGACTTTGCTCGGTTGCTAAGATGACTAAGGGCTCTGACCGTTTGGCCATTTCTGCTTCCAAAGGTTGGTCATCAGATCGGATGGATGTAAAGAATGCCTTCTTACATGGGGATCTAAAGGAAGAGATTTATATGGTCCCACCCCCTGGGCTATTTCTTACACAATCGAGTGAAGTTTGTCGCTTAAAACGCTCTCTATACGGATTAAAACAGCACCTGTGTTTGGTTTGAGAAATTTCGTGCTACACTTCTTTTCACTTCACTCAGTCAATATGATTCCTCTCTTTTCTCAAGAAGACTCCTACAGGATAGTCTTTTAGTTTATGTGGATGACATTGTCATTAATGGACTGATGTTCAAACAATTAGCAAACTCAAAGAAGATCTTCACCCTTCTTTCCACATGAAAGATCTTGGCTCCCTTCAAGATTTCTTGGTCTTGAAGTTCATTCGTCTTCCACTGGTATTCTCCTCGCATCAACACAAATACACCCAAGATATTCTCACTTTAGTCGTCTCCAGATGGGAATCTGTTCTTACACCAATGGAAGTGAATTTGAAACTTTGTCAAGAAGATGGTGAATTGTTACCGCATCCCTTGTTATATCGACAACTTGTGGGGAGTTTGAATTATTTGACTATCACGCGACCTGATATTTCTTTTTGCCGCTCAAAGAAGTCACTAATTTATGAAGGCCCTCGGCATTCTCATTCGGGCAAATTGTCGTGATTCTTCGTTATCTTAAGGGTACGTCGTGCGGTTATTTTTCCTAAGATGAATCCATTACGACAAGGTGGGTTATAGTGATGCCGATAATACCGTCGTGACACTGCCAGTGTCTATTACGAGTGATGGTGCATATTCACGGGGATGCTCTCTCTCTGGAAAAGTAAGAAACAAGATCGTTTCTAAATCCTTCATCAATCCGGTCCGTACACATGTCCTTAGCCTGCTCCGAGATTGTGTGGCTTCGTGATTTGTTAGCGAGCTTGGTATTCCTCAATCTTCTTCCACTCCACTACATGCCGACAACACTAGTGCCATTCAAATTGCAGTGAGAATCTCGCTTTTCCATGAGCGACAAACATATTGAGGTTGATTGTCATTCTATCTCAGTGAAGCATTTGATCACCATGTGATCAATCTTCCTCACATCACCATGAGTTACAAAACAAGCTGATGTATTCACCAAAGCATTATCTCGTGAGCGTCATCAGTTCTTAGTGGGCAAATTGATGCTTTCGACCCTCCCGCATCAATTTGAGGGGGATGTTATATATTTGACTACTTGTATATTAGTTGTAATTAGAGCCTTTAGTTGTAATGAGAGCCCATATACTATTAGTTATTATTTAGGCCACATTAATTGTACATTAAGCTTTGAGTTGTGTATGTTGTAACTCTATTTAAAGAGTTGATATCTCAACGGCGCATCGAATTAAATTGAATCTATTTAGTTTGACAGTGTGGTTGTGTATTTTATTAGCTTGTACAGTGTTGATAATATTTCATAATGGTTGCCACTAGATTAAGAGCTTGTTTGATTGGGTATAAAATTGATATGCGCGGTATTTCGTGTAAAATGTGTGGTTAATGTTGTATTGGAAAATGTGTGCGGTTGAAAATAGGAGAGAGAAAAGTGTTGGATTGGTTTTATACCCAATCAAACAAGCTCTAACTTATTCTGTTTCAGCAGCATATGTTTTTGTTTGCTTGAGGTTACCATGTTGTCCATACTTAAAGTTCAATTACATATATCTATCCAGGTAAAAGATATCTTGATTGAGGAGTCAAATGTGCAGCCTGTGAATAGTCCAGTTACAGTTTGTGGGGACATCCATGGACAGTTTCATGATTTGATGAAACTTTTCCAGACTGGAGGTCATGTTCCAGAGACAAATTACATATTTATGGTACATATTGTATAATATTCCTGTGTGCCAATTTGTATTTGTATTCTGTTTTATAGTTTTGTAGTCTTAATGTCTTATAGTTGCATATTGGAACTTCTTGTTGCTTTGCAGGGTGATTTTGTTGATCGTGGTTATAACAGTCTAGAAGTTTTCACAATTCTTTTACTTCTCAAAGCAAGGTGTGTGATTCTTTTGGCCTGTTTTTTTCATTTTTCTTCTGTTGCATGCATGTCAGTTGACCAATTTGTTTTAATTAGGATGTAGTTGTCCACTTGGTGTTGGTATGTGCAACTACATCTGCGATCAGGTTATTGCAAGTTCTACAATGAAAATCATTTTGCTTGTATCTTGATGCTATTGGTTCAATTAGCCTGGATAGAACTATTTGACACTCCCTGATGTATTTTTATAGAATGTAGTTTTTGTTGGAGTTAGAAGTTCAGTTAAACTTACATATACAATGTTAGATCATCAGAGGTTGCTCAATGAGTCAACAGCTAAACAAATGAGGAAAACATACTCAATTTTCTGACAAGTTCTTGGATTTGATAACAAACTATGTGGCTGCTCATCTTGGTTATCCATGGCATAATGTTTACCAACGAGGTCGTAGCTACTGGGGACGAAATCCAGTAAACATCAATGATGTATTGTCAAAGAAACCACATAAAGACGGGACATATTACCAAAACCTTAAGGATCTTTTTCCATTTTCAGTTTTTACCCTAATGCCTGAATAGATCTAGCTGATATAGGTTCAAGAAGTTCTCTCATTTGTAATGTGTTTACTCATGAAACAAGCTAAAATAATCTTTTTCCTCGTGATCTTTGTTTGAGTCTGTTAATCAGATTCTTTGTAGCTGATATTTTCTGTTTTTGGTTTATTAATGTGTCCTATACTGCGCTTTGTTACCAGATACCCTGCTAACATTACTCTTCTACGTGGAAATCACGAAAGTAGGCAGCTAACACAGGTAATAACTGAATAAATTTTGTGACTTCCATCATCATAGATATGATGTTATTGTCACCCATAGATAGTTCATTATGGAATTGCATGCACATTGCATAAATGACCATAAGGCCTCTCAACTGGAGCCTCAGAGACAAGTTATTGCATAAACAATGGTATTTTAGTTGAGGAAAATTTGTTTGTGCTTTTTAAAAGTTATTCTACATTTTTTCATTAGTTGGTGTTTGTAATTTTTAATGGCACACTACTTGGATTCGGGAGCATCTAATTGAGGGTTGAGAGGTTGTCCACACTATTTACTATCACTTTAAAACATGCACGTGATGAACTATGAGAGCATTTTCCACCACTTTGTAGTTTGTACTATTTACTTCTGACAAAGTTTCATTCCCTCTGGTAGGTCTATGGATTCTATGATGAATGCCAAAGGAAGTATGGAAATGCTAATGCTTGGCGGTATTGCACAGATGTTTTTGACTATCTAACTCTGTCAGCAATCATAGATGGAACAGTATACCCATTTTTTCCCTCACTCAGTCATATTATATTTAAAAGGAAGCTACAGAAGAGTACTCTCACCCCCTTAACAATTTAATGACATTTGTTTGAGTATCTGTGACATTGTAAATCAATTTTATCTTTCATTTGGGAAGAACTATGACTCCCCATTCTTGTAATTCTACTGGTCTTTTACTACTTTCGTTTATTTTTTCTTATCTGTATAAACCAATAATAATTTATTATCTCTTTGGAACTCCAGGTACTTTGTGTCCATGGTGGCCTATCACCAGATGTTAGAACTATTGACCAGGTTAGGTCTTTATCATTTTCATGAGATGATTATTTTACATATTCAGCCAAGAAATATTGAACTTGATAAGATTTTAATTCTCGGTTACATGAGTGTTCCTTTAGCCATTGATGCTCAATCGCAACCCAATTGTTTTTGGTTTGTTCTGATTATCATGTGGATGAATAGTTTTTTGTATGTGAACTAGACACAATAGGTATTTCGATTTGCTGCACGAATATGATAGTTTGTAAGATTTGTTGGTTAATAGGGTAGGGTTTTCTTAAAGAGTAAGTTACATGTGCTGCTTACTACCTTATTGACAGATACGGGTCATTGACCGAAATTGTGAAATTCCACATGAAGGCCCGTTCTGCGACTTAATGTGGAGTGATCCTGAAGATATTGACACATGGGCTATCAGTCCTCGAGCGCAGGCTGGCTTTTTGGATCCCGAGTTACTTCTGAGGTAAATTAATGTGATACATGGGGAAGAGCTTTGTGTCAATTGCATAATATGAATCCATTTAGTTGTGCGTTTGATTCCCACTCTGTGCCAAAGAACACCCGATGGGAACCCTCGAGTGCTTTATACTAGGCTTCTAGTATTCCGGTATTCCCAATCTGCTGGTGCAAGTCGCTTGCACTAGATCTTGTGCAAGCTGCTAATGTGGCGCCATCTGGACATGCAACATCGTGTCCAAATCGTGCCATATCAGCTGCTTACACATTGTGTAAGATTTGGTGCAAACAGTTTGTATTAGATTGGGAGTAAATTTCCAGATGTGGGAGTCAATGCAAGCCCTTAATGATGTCGTGGTAATAAGATCTGATTTTTTGCAGTTCAACCACATTAACAAACTTGATTTAGTTTGCCGGGCCCACCAACTTGTCCAAGAAGGTTTGAAGTACATGTTTCAGGATAAAGGACTCGTAACTGTGAGTTGCCTCTTGTGCACCAGAGATATATAAATACAGCAATACTTCTGCAATTTTTGGTGTGTGATTTGAGATAATCTTTGCTCTATGACCATACAGGTGTGGTCTGCACCCAATTACTGTTACCGCTGTGGAAATGTTGCCTCAATATTAAGCTTCAACGATAACATGGTATCACTGCTTAATTCTTCTCTATCTTATTTCGTCTCTCTATGCAGTACCTCTCACCCCCTTCTTCATCTCCTTCCTACATGGTACATAGCAATTCTTGAACTCTAGTTATCGAGTTTCAATTGTTGAATATTTTTCTAATCTAACTCTATCATCTTTTATTTTATCCCTTTCCCGTTGCCTCAGGAAAGAGAAGTGAAGTTTTTCACTGAGACCGCAGAAAACAATCAGATGCGAGGACCGAGAAGTGCAGTGCCTTATTTTCTATGATGATTGGTTTTTTTGGCTTTCTCTATAGGGATATAATTTCACAGTTCTACCACGCTGCAACTCCTTGGTGCGTGGAAGATTGTCCAGTGTCCTAACTTGTCAGGATTTTACGTACAGAAGTTTTGATGTTGCTATTGATGTGTGTTGAACATGGCTTGGTGTTGTTTCCATATTTGTGATTTACTTTTTAGACGATGATAACTCAATGTGTTCATGAAAGGTTTTAGTTAGCGTTCATTTGATTACCAACAGGTCCAAAAGTCCAATATTATTCATTGTCATTGTTTATTTGTTTGTTGATTGTCAAAGATACAGCACAGCAGTCTATCATTTTAAATGCTATCTTAAGTATAAAATTTAAGATAACAAATTAATTAATATCTATCATATCATATTATAAACTCGTAGCCTGCGGTTTCTGTTAATACAACCACAAATATGAAGGCTATCAATTCATCACTCATTAGCCAAGAGAAATGTAACAGTCCAAATTCAAGTCGCAGTCCGAATTCACCGTTCAGGGGCAATAGGTTTCACATACAAAATTTTACCATGAACTTCTTTCCTACAATCTTAAATAAAAATAATTCTTCTAGTATAGTAATTTTTAAATTTTTGTATATTACTCTTTCAGATTTTTCGACCACAGATTCAAAAATATATATTTTAAAAATTTCCAGAAAATATATCCTAAAACAGTGAGGGTATAGAGGTCCTTTTAGTATAAAAAATGGACTTTTCGCTTCGAAACGATAGAGATTTCGGATTTGGGACTGCTCAGCGGAGAAATGTACGTTAGAAGTTAAGATGCAACAAAGCTTATAGAACAGGGACCACCTTTGAAATATTCCCTTATATGAAGGGAAAATAAATGATAAAAAACCCCTGTACTTTTCTGAAATTTCGACATTAGACCATCACCGAAACATAATTCTACTTCAATCCCCAATTCTAGGGTCTCATCGTCGCTCTCACCCATCACTCTCTCCTAATCCGGGTAAATTTCCGTTTACAACTGCGCGTTTCAGTTTCTCTCTATTTTTGCATAGTTTTACTGGGTCTTTTTAATTTTTTCTTCTTAACGGTTAAATCTCAGTTTCTACGAATGCTCAGATCAGTACACTTTGATATAATCGAATTCTGGTGATATAGTTTCTGGTTTCAATTTTGGCTGTACCTCTGCTTATTTTGAGTTTTGAATCGTAATTGTAATGCTTAATTCTCATCTTTTTTAGCACTATTGTGATGGTCAATTATAAGAATGTTTACACCCATTTTAACAAGTTAGCTATATATATATATATACCATGATCTTGTTAATTGGACCTGATATCTGTGTACAAATTTTGGAGGAAGTTGTCTATTTTTAACGCAATCAAAGATTCAATGCTTAGTTTTCAGACACAAAAGAATGCTGAATACTCCCTTGATTATGGATACCATCCCCTGAAAAAGTCGATAAACATTGTTATTTTTACTAACATTCACCACTGGTTTGATTGCTGTTTTATTCCATAATGCCTGAGCATCTGTGGATACATTCCACTTCTATTGCATGAGAAATTTGTAGGTTGTAGCTGACAATTGTGCAAGTAAAGTCTTTCTTACATGGTGTATTGCTGGGGGAGACACGTTTTCAGTTATTTGTGTGCGAGTAAAACTGTTTTGTTTGTTGAATTTATAACTAGATTTTTAAGGGTGTGAGTTGTAAGTTGATCATTTTCTTGGCACTGGAACATTCACGAAAGATGTGACTGTGTAGTAAGGCCTACATATTTTTCATGATCATGGCTTGGAGCATCTATGCAATGATGACATTCTGTATGCCATTAGTAAGTTGTAGCCTTTTTGTGTGTGTAACCTGAAAGTACGACTCCAGAACACTTGTTTTCATTTCATTTCTTCCTTTTCTTTTTTCTTTTTCTTCAATATACTTGGTGGTTTTATGACATGTAGATCATATGATTAAAAAAAAGCACGTGGCACGTTTATCGGCCAGTCCCAAGAAGAGTTTGGCAATCTTAATGTGTCATGTTGGACTGGTTTATGGTATCTAACTATTTTCTTTGCATCTAAAAGTGGAATTCTCACAAGGTTGAACATTACTCAATTTTCTCGTGTATGTGATATCTCGATTACAAATAGGTAATTAAGGAACATGATTTTCCATGTGGTGGTCTTTGTGATTTTGTCTCTGATAATTTGGGTTTATTATTGTAGTTATTATTACAGCTGCCAAATTATTGAATGCAATTCCTTCTCTAACCCTTCAACGAAGAAAATCTTTTGCTGAAGTTGGTGTCAATATACAATTTTCAAGCGGATACTCATGATTGAAGAAGTATCCTATTTTCTCATTCTGACTCATCACTTTTATTTGCCTCCATTCTTATTAGTCACTTGTTGTGTTGAAGTTCCATGCCATGGCAAAGAGGAAGCTTATATTAATTTGCCAATCTGGTGGTGAGTTTATGACCAGTAGTGACGGGAACCTTTCATACAAAGGAGGAGAAGCAAATGCTGTAAATATTAATGACGAAACTAAGTTTGATGATCTCAAACTGAAATTGGCTGAAACGTGTAATTTGAATCAAGGGACAATCTCAATCAAGTATTTTCTTCCGGGAAACTGTAGAAATCTCATCACATTAAAAAATAACAAGGATTTGCTGCGGATGATTGATTTTCATGGGAATTCAGTGACTGCCGATATTTTTGTTAATGGCAAAGAAGGATTTGAACATGATGCTGTAAAAGCACAGGAAAGCAGGTATATGTTGCGTGTTGTTATTATATTAAATGCTTCCTTAAATGCATCTCCCGTCTTAAATACGATTTTTCTCTTAATGCCTGATTGCCATGATGTTGTGATTGCTTGTTGGCACCTTGATTGCTGTAATTTTTATTGACATGCTGGGATGAACTCATCAATGAGACTTGCAGGGGGAGTGACATAAAACTGGCCGAGAATGTAGACCCCGTTGCACCTTCTACTAATGCTAAACATGCCATCAATGATGTGCAACCATATGCTTCACATGCTAATGCCAATGCTGTGCTTGACGTTGCTCACTCGTCTGTTCCTACAACTGGTGCTGACTGTGATTCAGACTATTCACCACTTGTACAACTTGCTGTTCATGCAGCTGCTCTGACCTCAGTTGGCCTTGCTAGTGGTGATACCCCAGCAGACACTGTTAAGAAGCGAAGGCGCAAGGCCTCACAGAATATTGGTCCTAGCAGTCCAAGTACTTCTGCAACCATTGATAATGGGAGGAAAAAAAGAAAACTGAAGAAAAATAATGATTCAGTTAATGATAACTCGGAGGAGCATCAAACAGAGATTATTCAGTGGAAAGATGATAATACTGAATTGCCAGAAAACTTAGTTTTATCATGGAAAGATTGCATTACAGGTGTGGGCCAGGAATTCAAAAGTGTGAAAGAGTTCAGGGAGGCTCTGCAGAAGTATGCTATTGCTCACCGCTTTGTGTATAAACTGAGGAAGAATGACACTCTTCGTGCTTATGGTGTGTGTAGTGCGGATGGATGTTCTTGGAAGCTTCACGCGTCCTGGGATTCTACTTCTCAGTCATTTCAGATAAAGAGGTTGAACAATATACATACCTGTGGTGGGGAACCTTGGAAGAATGAAAACCCGGCAAAGAAGTGGTTGGTTGGTGTTATAAAGAACAAATTGCGTGAGTCCCCACATTACAAAACCAAAGAAATTGCTAAAAGCATTTGGCAAGAATTTGGAATTCAATTATCATATTCGCAAGTGCGGCGTAGAATTAAGGATGCCAGAGAACAACTTCAGGGTTCATATAAGAAGTCATACAATTGGTTGCCTTGGTTCTGCAAGATGGCGGTAGAGACAAATCCTGGTAGTACTGTCAATCTTGTCACTAATGATGAGAAAAGACTTCAATGCCTTTTTGTCTCCTTTCATTCTTCTATACATGGTTTCCAGGCTGGTTGTCGTCCCATTATTTTTCTTGATTCTATATCTCTAAGATCGAAGTATCGAGAAATTTTGTTAACAGCAACTTCAGTCGATGCAGATGATGGCTTCTTTACAGTTGCCTTTGCTATAGTTGATGTTGAAAACAAAGATAATTGGCTACTTTTTCTGAAGCAACTAAAATCTTCAATTTCAACTTCAAAGTCCATAACTTTTGTCTCGGATAGAGACAAGGGGTTGAAGCAGTATGTTCTTGAGGTATTTGAGAATGCTTGCCATGGTTACTCCATGTTCCACCTCATGAGAAGTTTCAAGAGAAACATGAAAGGGCCGATCCACGGGGATGGAAGATGTGTCCTACCTGGAATTTTTCTGGCTGCTGCCCATTCAGCCCGTTCGACAGATTTCAAAAAATCAACAGAGCAAATTAGACAAATCTCTTCACATTCTTATGATTGGGTCATTGAAATTGAACCCGAAAGCTGGACTCGTTTTTCATTCAAAGGTGAGCAGTATCATCACATCACTCAAAATGTTGCAGAATCCTACACAAAGTTGATGGAGGAGAAACGGGAATTAACTATACTGCAGAAGATAGAAGCCCTGAGATCCATGATAAACGAGGTGATAAATAGTCGTCAGACAGAATCGAGTAAGTGGACAACTAAACTCACTCCTGCAAACGAGAACGTGTTACAAGAAGCTAGTTTTAAAGCATTTGGACTTATAGTGTTTGCCTCGTCCGATATCGTGTTTGAGGTTCATGATAATTCTACTCACGTTGTGAATATCGAGAAGCGTGACTGCACTTGCTTTGAGTGGAGAGAAGGTGGGCTTCCATGCTACCATGCTGTTGCTGCCTTAAATTTTGCTGGGAAGAATGTTTACGACTACTGTTCAAGTTATTTCACCACAGAGACTTACAGATCAATGTATTCGAAGTCTATAAACCCTATTCCGGAAATCGGTAAGCCCATTAGAAAAGAAACTGAGAACTCAGATACTGTGGAAGTTCTTCCTCCTTTCGCTCCTCGGGTACCAAATCAAGACAAGGAGGAAGAGAGGAAAACAGAGAATCCAGATAAGAAGACAGTGGCTTGTGGAAGATGCAAGCAACTTGGACATAATAAAGCTTCATGCAAGGTCAATCTGTAGCAGCTTAGGTGTTTGGTATTCCTTTGTGTATATACACTGTATTTAGCTCTAATTATGGCCAACCTAAGTCGTGTCGTATGAATTTGTGCAGTTCTTTAGTTTTGTTTGGAGTACTTTGATTTTAATGAGTTTTCTGTTTATATATATATACGATGCCTAATTTCTTATTTTTCTTTACTATGATGAGATAAAAAGTCACTGTTGTGTTGGGTCATAGGTCGGTGTGGTTAAGCTTTGCAAAATGGTGAGGACGACATCTTCGCTTGCTATTTTTGAGGCGTGAACTTGCAGATAGGTGTGGTTAGCCCTTGTTATTTATTTATTGAGTGCTTGTCTGACATAGCTCCAAAGAAAAAGCAAAAAGATATCCTTTTTTTTTTTTTTGGCTTTTTGAATGGAAAAAGGATCTTTAGCTCGCGAAAAAACATGAAAGAAAAGTTACCCGCAAGCTTTAAAACTTTTTAACAAACTTTTGTGTATTTACCAGTGTTCATAGAATTCGACCGGACTGATTGATTCAACAAAGTGGGGAATCGATTGGAAATTGGAAAAGTAGACCGATAACAGTAAAAATTCTTATTCACATTTTCATTAAAAAGTGAAAGATATTAAGATAACACACTTTTAAGGGAAAAAATAAGTTCTTAATTAAGCATTTAATTAAAATCAGTTTAATCTATTTACTTTTGACGTGTTGTCTTTTCTAATTCTCAAATCGGTCAATTTTTCTGAACATTGATGCTTAGATGACTTTAGATGACAATTCCAACTGGATTATTAGGCCATCTCCAATGCTGGTGCAATTGCTCTCGTGTGGCAGAAGAGAGATATTAGAGAGAGAGGAAGAAAAAGAGAATGTGACCCATGTTTGTTGAAAAGTGAATTAAATGAAGTATAGGAAAAATAAGAGGGAATATTGAAAAAGATAGAGATGTAAAAATAATAATAAAATAATAGTGGAAGAATTCTGGACGGACGTTTAGATCTGAATGTGATACAAGTATTTATGAAGAAAAAATATAGAAAAGTGAGATAATTGAGATAAAATTAATTTGAAAAATAAAAAATTAAAAGAAGTGGACCCGTCTCTGTTTTCTCCATTCCGATCTCTCTCTACCCTCTCAGCAATAATTTTCTAGTCCGCTCGAAGCGACCATAGCTCTGATCGCGGGCGATTTTTCTCCTCGTCGACTTCGTTTGAAATCAGAAAATTTTGTTGGATTCATCACGACGAGGCAGATTTCCAATTTGGAAAAAATTTTTGGAATCTTTGTGGCACTGTGGTGACCGGTCAAAGATCAGTCAAAGTTTTTGGTTAATTTTTAGCCAAAAACTTTGATCGATCTTTGTCGATCGTCACCACGTCACCAGGCCCAAAATTTTTTTCCAAATTACTGAGCTTCATCTCCGTCGTGATGAATCCAACAAAATTTTCTGATTTCAAACCAATCTGACGAGGAGAAAATCATCTGAAGCAGCCGTACTCACGGCCCTCGGCGGACCTAACACTTCTGACCCTCTCAGTCCATTGGCACTGTCAGGCACCAGAGGCAATTGCACAAAGCATTGGAGATCAATATACGGCGACAGCATGATATCTCAAAATTTTACATTTTAAGTAAAAAATTAATTAAAGTACCATTGTTAAAAAGTTAAAAAGTGAAATTGTGTACCTACCCAATACACATTGATCATCAACAACAAAACAAACCAACTTACCAACCACTGCACCAAAGAATCAAAATGGGGTTGTTGAGCACATCTTTAATTCATTATTACTACAGCGACTGTGCATCCTTAACTTTTATGCTTTTAGCCAACCTGATCCAAAAGAAACTAATTAACAAATTTATTGACAATTAATCTTGATTTTCCAGCAATGTCAGTAGTTCCGAGTAGCAGTACTTCGAGTTCCGACGAGGAGGCGGCCGGCGGCGGCAGCGTGATCACGTGTAAAGGTGCGGTAGCTTGGGCAGCTGGAGAGCCACTGGTGATAGAGGAGGTCCAAGTAAGTCCACCTCAGCCAATGGAGATCCGCATCAAGGTCGTCTCCACTTCTCTCTGCCGCAGTGACGTCACCGCTTGGCTCTCTCAGGCACCCCTGTTTCCTCGAATCTTCGGCCATGAAGCATCAGGGTAAATTCTATTTATCCTCTGTGATTCTATTTTGTAAAAATCGAAGTTGTTAAAGCTGCTAGTAAAAAAATCGAATTACCTAGTTTCAGCAAGCATAAAGGAGCTAAATGAAATCAGGGAATCCCCCCTTACCGAAATTGAAGTTTTGGTAAAATAGGAGGATTCCCTAAATTACCAATAAAATCCCAATTCAAGGGTTTTCTAATTTCAATATAGGCTTAAACTTAGACCTTTTGAACTGAAGAAGAAAAATGTGAAGAAATTTCTTGGAAATTGCAGGATAGTTGAGAGTGTGGGTGAAGGAGTTACTGAGTTCAAAGAGGGTGATCATGTACTTACTCTATTTACCGGCGAATGCATGAGATGCAGACACTGTACCTCTGGAAAAAGCAATATTTGCCAAGTGCTAGGTTTGGAACGACGAGGCTTAATGCATAGCGACCATAAAACGCGTTTTTCGATAAAGGGGAAGCCCGTGTTTCATTATTGCGCAGTGTCAAGTTTTAGTGAATACACGGTTGTGCACTCTGGATGTGCTGTCAAGATTACCTCCACTGCGCCTCTTGAGAAAATATGTCTTCTTAGTTGTGGAGTTGCAGCAGGTATATTTGCATTCTAAATTAAATGATTATTATACACTCTACTCTACTGACACACACTAGCAACCTTGTCTTTCCTTAATTGTGGAGTTGCAGCGGAGTTTAATATGACTTGAAATTAGGTTTAGGTGCTGCTTGGAAGGTTGCAAATATATCCGAAGGCTCAACTGTAGCCATTTTTGGTCTAGGAACTGTGGGTCTTTCTGTGAGTATGACCACTACACTACAGTTGTATCTATCAAACACCATCAATTGGGAGATTCAGAATATACTAAGTTTATCCATATTGCGTAAATAGGTTGTACAAGGTGCTAAACTTAGGGCGCATCTCGAATAATTGGTGTAGACACAAACCCAGAAAAGAATGAAAGAGGTAATGTCCTTTTAACTCTGTAATTTTTGCGAAGGTGTTTACAAGTAGAAATCTTGTATGGATGCTTATCAAAATTCATTACGTAGCTCATAAAAATATCTTCAATGTTGTGAACAATGTTATCTTGTGATGCAGCAAAGGCCTTTGGAGTGACAGACTTGTTGAATCCAAATGACTATGATGAACCAATTGCACAGGTCTACTTTTCATCTCAGCAAAATAATTTATGAAAACTTGTTACAGATTCTTAACGGCACGTCAATATTGAACCATTAACAGGTCATAAAGCGCATGACAGATGGCGGTGCCGACTATGCATTTGAATGTATAGGAGATACAGGGATGATTACTACAGCTTTACAATCATGTTGCGATGTAATAATGTGATCTCACTGATTTTGTTTCTACATGGTTAAGGTTTCACTTTCACTTGGTTGTAGATAAAGAATGCCTCTGTTGTGGGCTGTAGGGGTGGGGTTTGACTGTTACTCTTGGTGTGCCCAAGGAGAAACCAGAGGTAGCAGCTCATTATGGATTGCTTCTAACGGGAAGAACACTCACTGGATCTCTTTTTGGCGGATGGAAGCCAAAATCTGATCTTCCTTCATTAGTACATATGTACCTAAATCAGGTTAACATCCAACTCCTTTTATGTTGTTTTTCTTGATTTTTCAGTCTATGATAACTGTACTGAAACACATTGAAACAACTGCATTTGTGTGTAGGAAATCATGATCGATGAATACATCACACACAACGTGGCATTTGAAGATATAAACGAGGCATTTGAGCTGATGAAACGAGGAAAATGTTTGCGCTGTGTCATCCACATGACAAAGTAGACCCTTTCTGATACAACCATGTCGATTAAGAAAAGATTTTTCATCAACTTGTACACATGTGTCTTACATTACATATGAGGACAACAGTGAAGAATGATTTATTGTGTTGGCAAATAAAAATGATACTTTTCCTTTATCTCTTGCCTTAAAATTACACATGCAAGTAAGCTCTTTCACAAGGGGTATGTATTACAGATTCTACATGAGATGATACAAGGCGATTCACTTAACAATGAAACTAAAAGATGGACCTTTTTGGGACACAACTTAACCAAAAAAAATTTGATTGATAATTCTTTGACAATCCTTCATCATCTATGAACAGCATGTACCACTGCATTTGCAGACATGGTTTTCTTAGTTTGATTCGAGTCGAAACCCTTGTGAAAAACTACACTTTAAGCTTCTCAACGTTGAGTTGGGGCTTTTTTGTTTCTTCATTCCAAGAGGCATCAACAGTTGGAAGCTGATATTCATCGGGTTTTAGAGCCAATGCAAAGTCGGGCAAAGTTGGTGCAGTCTCCATGATTCTATAACCAAAAAGCATTAATTCAAATGAGAAAAGATCTAATCTTTCTTCCATGTTGTTAGACAAGAATATTTATACAAGACCCCGGAATTCTTCTTTGCAAGCTCAGTGTTTTCCAGTGGTTAACGCAAGAGTTGCAACCCCATCACCATATTTGTACGGTGTACATATGTGAAAAAAATGGCTTGTATATTTGGAGATTGAGGGTTAAAGAAGACTTACTTTTCACTAGAGTATAGGTCCCTGTTAATTCGGACCTTGCTAGAAGTGTCCTTGGGAATCTTCTCCGCCAGATACTTCATTGTTCCCCAAAGTGGTGGATTCCTGCATCAAACAGGAACTACCTCGTAAATTTTTATGTTACTAAAAACTAACTTCTTAGGATGACCAGTGAAGACCATGAGGAAGGTGTGTGGATAACAATGAGTCGTGATTTGAGATGTATGGTTAATATTAAAGTTTGAATATGTTTGCGGGCAATAGAAGAGTCAATTTTTTGGTAGAAGAAGTGAAAACAAACACACCCCTAGTCTCATAGCCACACCTAGATTATCTTACTGTCTCAAAGAACCGTCACATTGACATCGGATGTTAGGAAAATGGGTAAAAATGTAGATGATGTCACATGGACAGAGGTGTAAAACTGGGCCAGGAACAAAAGACGCTAAAAGCACACAATGCCTCCAGTTTCTCCCGTCTCATTTTTCACTGCTCACGAATAGGAACAACCAAAATGCTACCATTATTTTCTTTAGTCGATACTTTGTCAACGCCATCACAAAAACAGCAGTAAACAAAAGCCATCACACATGATAACATGAAGTGTGAGTCTAGTATCATTTGGAATCTTTGTTTCTTGAAATTCTAGATGTTATACAAAATCAATTTGACAGTGCATGTGTTTCTGAGTAATGAATACAAATAAAGAAACAAACTGACATGATCCCTCTTTTAACATGGAAGAAAAGAGCAAGTGGAGCACGAGATTACCTTGAGACGGGAACATATGTGTTAAAACCTTCACAGGCCTTCTTGCTCTCTTTAAGATATTCATCTGCTGCTTGCAGAGCAGCTACAGCCATTCCATGAGACTTCTCCGTGTTTCCCTCGTCAAGAATCAGACCGTGATAGTAATAAGCGGCAGCCTGAGGAACAAAAAAATCATTGAATCAACGTTGGCTCAAAATTCACAAAAATGATAAATTCTCCCCAAAGCCACTCCATCACTCATTTACCGCTAGTTATTCACCTTGCATCTCTATCAAGTTTCCACTAGATGTAGTTTGAAGAGATAGCATGACATTAGTCACATTACAAGCCAAGATACTTTCTAATAATAGAAGAATAGCTTCTTCAACAATTATAAGATACCTTAGCTTCAATGTACTTCCACTTCACAAAGAATCTATGCTTCTCTCCCCAGCCATTAGCCAATGGTAGGTTCATGAGGTTATCTTGAGCCTACAAAGTGACAAAAGACAATCATCAGGGTTTCGCTTCGCTTCACTTCAGTGTGACGATGAACACGGTGAGGTCAAAGTGAATTGAGTAACCCAGAATCCTTAAAAGCGAAATCAAGTAAAAATATGTGATGATATATGAAGTCATTAACAATAAAAAAAGGTATTTGAATTGTGCACATAAGCTTTGTTGGGAGATAGTTATCTTACTCGCTGCGAACTGTGGAGAAAATCATTCAACATACTGAATTAAGTAAATGAATCACTCATAAAAACTCATCTAGTAAATAAATTAATACTCGACCTCTATGTACATTTGATCAAGTCATGCAATCGTTGTCACAAATCATCCAGAGTCAGTCAGTGATCTGATATTGTCCATGTAATTTATAGTCTACCAATTTTGCAGTTAAGATATTCAGAAATAATAACGGTAGATATTATTCGGCGGCTACATCTGAAACAAAGCAATTCGGCGGCTACATCTGAAACAAAGCTGGTTAGGTTGATAAGTCTCTGATTCAATTAAATATCCTAGTTAAATCCATTGTGACTACCTATTTGTAAATATTGTGTGAAATTAATAGTAATGACGAGAATTTTAGCTGCTTAACCCTGCTTTACGTCGTGCTGAAGAATTCTTCTTGCAGAAAATTAATATTTCTGGATATAGTTTGTTTGTGTTCCGGTAAATTTTTATTTCTTAAAGTTATTTTTTTAGTTTAACTAGTGGTTAGGATCATGGCATGTTTTGATCCTCAAATTATAATTAGGAGAACGGCATTCAGAACGAAAAGCAAAAAATGAGGAAGATTTACTATACTGCATAAACAGTAGAGTAGAAATTGAAAAGAAACAACTATTAGTTAAAAGACTTTGAGCATCAAATGGAAGCACGAAAAGCAAGAATATGAACCACGAAACCCCTCAAAATAATTTTAGCTGACATTTGTTTGGTCAAGTCAAGCATAAAGCCAAAGAGAAAACATACCTGTTGCCAATATTTTACCATCTCACATGCAAGTCTTCGTTTCACAGCTAATGTGGCCTTTGTACTGTCAATTGCCAGCCCGAGCTGAATATCAACACCCTACTCAAGCGAACAAAGAAGACGTCACCCAATAAAAAAATTCACCTTAAAGGAACATCAAATGCAAGTAACTGAATAATTATAGCATTGGTATTGTTCCAAGGAAAAACAAAATGCTGCCAAGCGCAAATTAAACTAGAATTGAGAAATGGTATTGCATCACCCTGAAGCTATACATTGTTAACAAGCAACTACTTTTGCTTCTTGTAAAAGCAGAGTACCTTCCTCTGGAATGACTTTTAAACAACAAAAGCACTTCCAGAAAAAAACTAACGGATTTGAAACCAACTTCTTAGTCTAATATGCTACTTTTCTATATATGAGAACCCCAAATGGGTCCTAACAATCATGACTGCATAAATTATATGAGGCAACATAAAAATGAGCAGAAGGGGAAAAAACTAACATGTTTTGGGCTTTTGGCCAAAGCTTGTAAGTAGAAGTTATTCAAGCAATCAGATAAAGAGGTTTAGCAAATAGTTCAAGAAATAATTGTTTCATCAACAATTTTCCTGGAAATCCCTTCAAAGAACGTCACAAACTTGGAAAACTTTTGTCCTCTAGTAACACAATAATTGCTGCAAGAATTTCAAGCACAGTTGGATTGAATATCCTCTTACAGCAATTAACACCATCACATTTGATGTTGTTATAGATAGACCATTAAGATTTTGGGATGACTTGAATGGACCATGAGATTTTGTTCATAGTCTCGATTGCCATTGTCATTTCTTTTCAGTGGTCTAAGTTATCCAGCCTCATAAACTGAAAAGTCTAAATCTAGTCCAAGTACTAATCAAAAGTTTGATATAAGTTGACCTGATGTAGAGTCTGTTCGATAGTAAAATGAGATATCTTCCAAATCAATAAATACCTGGCCCAATGCTTGGAGGCAGAGTGCTCTTAGAACACCTTCTGCAAGGTCCACTGGAAGATTTCTCCTAATGAAGATGTATGGTCAAAAGGGTGAACCTGCAGTTCGTGGAGATGACTCTAATAGCTAACTAAAAAGTTATTCATCAAGATACCTGAGTTCAGAAGACAATTGTGGGAGAACCTGCCGGACTGCACAGTCAAGGTAACCGGCTGCCTTAAGGAAAATATCAATTGCAGATCGCCTGCTCTCTGTTGGAAAATTGACAAACAACAGTAGAAATGAGGGGAAAGTGTTCAAAGCATATGAGTGAAAACAGACATGAATTGACTAAAAATGTTCAGATGCTTAACAATGAAGGGGTCAAAATAAGAATCTTCTGCATTTAAAAGAACGTGTAGAAACCTTCAATTGGAAAATTTTGGCTCAAAATCAAAAGCTAGTAGTGGCAGTACAGTGGACCATATGTTCAATCAGAGATGGCCACGATATGATATCTCCAACAAATACTTCCGTCCACAATTAGCTACTTAACCATATTACTTCAGGTACCTTCTGATATCTTTGGCTGATAACCATCGCCAGATGATCTCGGAAGAAGCAATAAGTTGGCTTGGGATAGTGATAGCATGGCCATTAAGTGCAGAACTGACAATACTTCATACCAAGCACCATACATTGCTGTTTCCTGGAAAATTAATAATAACAGTAAGATGGGCAGTCCCCAAAAAGGAAGCAAATTGGTGAATTACCAAACAAAATACTGCAGTAATTTGACCTCTGCTTCGTCCTCCTGATTGATCCAAACAAACTGTACTTTGTGTTGCAACGGGCTCCCTGTACAATGCATAGAGGTCACGTGTTAAGAGCAATATCTTCCCAGAATATCTGCTAACCAGTCTGGCGCTTTTAATGCCTACCATCCTTAACCAAACCCAAAAGAACAGGCAAATAATCTTCAAGGGCTTGAAGAAGATCTCCAAGAGTTGAACCTCCTGCAGCAAAGATCTCATCAAAACACCAAGAAACAATATTGCAGACAACATTTAAAAATAAAAAAAGATATAAAATAAAATGTCAGGATTCTAGAAGTTACCATGTTGAGTAGCAGTTCTCCGTCTTGTTCTTGTAATAGTGGGAGCTTCTTGTGCTGCCATAACTACAATTCTTGTTCTAAGAGCAGAAAGGCGTTCAACCAAAGTTTTTGACAATTGATCACATAGTGCCTGGGAAAAATCAACCGTTTTAGGAATCCGTAAACCCGGGACAAATACAGAGACCTCGCCGATGTTTGACGGTCTCTTTCTGTTTCCACCTGATTCCTTCGGCGTCGATACAAAGCATCCCATATCCTTGAATTTCCTATCTGTTAGCCCAAGCAATCAACAATCAAAGATAGGACACGGAAATAGAACACCAGAAAAGAAACCATCACATTAAGTTGGTCTATATGGTCTATACAACAGAGGCAAACATCACAAGAAAATTTGAAAAACAAGAGTGATAAAGTACAAGCTCATTAAATGAAGCAACCAACAAAGCAGTTGGCAACTCACGAGGTCAGAGTGTAAAATGATGAATAGAGATAAATATGTTTACCTGTGTGCCTTTACAAATCAGATGATTTACAGCTGGTCAAAATCTCTAGTGCTTTCTGCATGATAAAAGAAACAAAGAATTGCACATTTTAGGGTAAGGCGACATCAATATCACATGACAGGCATGAGACTCTGCTCTCCCGTGCTTAGTTCTATTCGCATCTTGTACATCTTCCATACTGAATTGGCAACAACAACACGAAACAGAGAATTTAAGCAAGAATTGCTTAAACTTGTTCAATTGGAAAGCTTCTACGCAGCTAATTAACCAAACTTCATGAACTAAACAAAAAAAAGGGAGCAAAACCCTTCAATTTTTGCTAGCTGAAACCCTAATAGCCAATCACTCTGCGGAATATGAGCTAAACAGATTAACAGAGTCAAAATTACAGTACCTGTTAAATAAAGAGGACCCAGAAAATTCCATAACTAATAATATATATAACAGATAAAGATAGAAAGGGTGATGGGTCCTTTTTTTTTTCTGGTGGAATTGATTCTATTCCGGATTTCGTAAGAAAAGTTGAGACGAACAGCAAAATCGAATAGATTAGCAAAAATTCAACTGAATTCCAATTGTTTATTCCAGAGAATTGAAGTTGAAATGGTAGCGAATTTCGATGCTAAAAACGGAGAAACAAGTAAGGAGAGAGCCTTGAAAGTTTCCACCTTAAATTGATGAACGTAGAGTGGAATTGTTGATGAGCAGTCGTAGCAGTAAAGGCAGAGGAAACAGAGAAGGGCTTTTTTTTTCTTTTTTTTTTTTAAAAACCCTTTTATTACAAGCTTTGACTTCTGTTAAAAATTAATTATGATAACAAAATGCATGGGGTCGAATAATACCTTTTACTGGTCGTATTCCATCTTCTTCTTCCTCCTTCTCTGTAGCTTTCAGTGGGAAAGTAGAAGGTTTTCAGATCTCCCTTCTCTAATCACCGTTTAATAAGTCTCTTGATTACTTTGGCGTCTCGTTCCAGTTAAACAATTATGTGAAAATGAAAGATAAATTAAATAACTTTGTGCTGCTTCCACGTCTTTCTGCACATTGCATATTTCTATTTTGTTAATCGTAGACTTTTATCATGGCTTACTACTAAGGTGGTACCGATGTATCGCTTTTTGCAGTGATTTCAATCATATGATATAATTTTCATAAGTAATTCATAATATTATCTAAGCATAGACGATATTTATGATTTATGTATAATTAAGGAGAATATTGGTAAATTTTTTCGAAAAATAAGGAGAAAACAATGTTTTGTATGAAGAATAGAGACGGACATATGTTTGTATTTTATGCCTCTAACCGTGAGAATTTCTTCTGATCGTTATAGATACAACCGAAGCATATAAGTGTGTTTTTTTTTTATTCAATGAATTATAGCGCTTTTTTTTTTAATATAATTTCCCATCATTACTGATATGGTAAAATCACACGGTCCTTTTTTTTTTTTAAAGGATAAGCCATATGATCATATTGATCGCGGAAACATAGCATACGACTAATTTTGATATAATAATTTGTTGAATGGTGAAAGTTTGTATCGAATTAATTAAATTACTTTAAATTAGACCAAGCTTACTAACAAGTTGCAGTGAATATTTTAAAATGACATGGATATCTTACTTCCAATTGTCGAAATATTACAAGCGATGATGATCTTGGTAAGTTTTTTGTAGTCCCACTTGGTTGAAACTAGGGGCAGATTAATTTGACATCTGAACTACCGCCCCCAAAAGTTTGAAATTAGTAACAAATGGCCGCCAATTGAACGGAGAAAACAAATTTTAGTCCGTGACTTCATTTGACCCTTTTAATTGGCTGCCCATCGCATATGCATAAAGATGCTAAAATACAAAATTAAAAAATTAGGGCTTGTTGGATACAATTTAATTAAATTTACTATTCTTCTCTAATCATTTTTTTTTACTAATCATAAATTGATTTCACAATTTTTTATATTTTTAAAATGATTTTTTTACTTCTCAACTACACTACATATACAAAACTTATTCTTTTAATAATCTATATCAAACATTCCCTAAAAAGAAAAAAAAATATCTATATCAAACATACAATTGAATTTAAATTTCAATTACAACACCGTTTTCAATCATCACACACCGTTTTCAATCTCATCGTCTTGATGATGCAAAATATTGCATAGACTAAAGTCAAAATATTTGTTTGCTCTAATATGATATTTAACTGTATATCATTTAACTATTAATTTCAATACATTCATTCGCGTGTATACTGAAGTTCAAATAAATTCAAAGTCTAACATGTAGACAATTTATTTAGATATTCAAATCCAGCACCTTTTCATGCTTTAATATGATGTTAAAATACTACTTAATATAAATGTTTAAACTGATGAGACAGATTCAAATGTTTACTTACCATTTAATATTTGGTTCAGTTGCCTTTTGTGCAATCTTTTGGTAAGTATGGCTTACAATTTACAATCATCAAAATATCAAAATTTGACGTTTCCCCTAGTTAATTTATAGGCATGCTTAGCAAATCTTATTCAACTCATGTGCATGAAGTTGATTCATTGCAATACAGGCATTCTGCATTAATTTGGGCGTCATATCATATCACTCAAGTTGGGATGTTTTATATATATATATATAAAATTCAAAATACACAACTGTACGTTATTCTTATAGTGTGCCTAATTATTTTCAACTCCATCTATGTTTATTTAGAGCTTGTTTTTTTGGTTGGTAAGTTATTGGGCACGATATTCCGTAGAAAATGTATAATTAATTTTGTATTGGAGAATATGTACGGTTGAAAAGATGAGAGAAAAAATATTTTTATTGTAAAATATCTAAAAGAACAAGCTCTTAACCATCCACGGGTTCTCTCTTAAGCCATCGCCAATGCCTCATTCAATTGCCAGTGGAATGAGAGAGTAGAGAGAGATAGGAAGGGGGAAAAATTGAGGGGCCCACTCTTTTTAATTTTTTATTTTTTAAATTACTTTTATATCAATTATTCCACTTTTTAAAACTTTTTCTTTATTAATTCCCATATCGCGTTCAGATATAGAGGCCCGTCTAGAATTATTCCACTACTATTTTATTATTATTTTTGAATTTATCTCTATCTCTCTTATTTTTTTCAATTTTCTCTCTCTTTTTCCCCTACACTTTCTTCTATTTCCTTTTAAATAAAATAATCATATTCTTCCTGTATCTCTCTAACTTTCATATTTGATCAGGTGCCCACAGTGGGTACCATACGGTGCCCACAGTGGGTACCATACGGTGCCCACAGTGTGAAAAAATTCTGGTGCGGCCTCGGGAAGATTTTTAATAAGATTTTTAATCTTCCCGACAAGACACCCCCCCCCCCCCGAATGCGGGGTTGGGGGGGCCCACCTGCTACAGTGAGAGAGGCCGAACTTCGGCCAAGCCGCACCAGAATTTTCCTTACCCACAGTGGGCACGTGCGTGTCATCACACCAATTTTTTTTCAATTTTTTTTTATATCTACGTTAAGTTAGATGAATAATACATAACTATCCCCTAATAGTGGGGGCCTCACCTGATCCCTATTATTTTTTTTCCCGATCGTGGGTACCGTAAGATATCCACAGTGGATATCGGATCGTAACTGCTCTAACTTTTCTCTACTGCAAAACAAATGCAATTCACATTGCATTGAAGAAGGCCGTATCGGAGTTATTATTAATTTTTTTGGGTGAATAGTAGTTTATTAAAAATGAGTAGGAGCATGTTAAACAAATGCAATTTAACTTTTAAAAATAAGTTTGTAAACCCATTTACGATAATTTCAAAAATATCCCGACAATTATTTGAACTCACAAAGGCCAAAAACAATGTTGACCTCAGTAATGGCCATGAAAATATCTTAGGTGTAACGTTAAAATGACGCTAAACGTGGCAGCGTGGCACAACTTACAGGGTATCTGTCACCCGCACAGACCAATGACAAAAGGGCGCGCGTGAACCACCCCTCACTATTTTGAAACACCCCTTACTATTCTTAAACACGACAAAACGTTGAACCCACCAGACCAATGACAAACCTTATTGCAGATCACGATTACGTCATGCTGTCTGGCCACGTGGAAGGTGATGGGAATTTGGACGGCCCTGCGTAATCCCTTTATATTCGGGTTCAAATATCCATCCAATATCAATGGTGTTCAAGTGTTCCCGGGAGCGCAGTAATTACGGCGCTCAGGAGATTCAAGCGATTCGATATCCGAGATTTGAAATCTGGGGCGGATCTGGATTGATCTGATGAGGCGGAGTCAGGTAATTTTTCAAAAATTTTCGACATTTGTTGGATCGTGGTGGCCGATCAAACTTTTTGGCTATGTCGAAAATTTTTGAAAAATTACCTGGACCTCCGTCATCGTGATCGAATCCGAGATCCGATCCGGATTTCAAATCGGATGTCAGCGAACGCAGAAAATCTCCGAGCGCCAGTAATTACGGCCTCTGAGCACTGAACGCCATTGCCATCCAATATATAATGGCAAAACTACTATATAAGTATTTTTATTTAGTCGAAATATTACTTGAGTATTTAAAATATCTCTGGCAATATTTAAGTTCATTTTGTAATTTATTTGTGCATATTGGTCTATAAAACTCGGTGGCTGTGAGAGATGAAATAAAATATTAATTTCTTCAATTTTTAATCTTTTTAGGGATTTTGCGCAAATAATTAAAAAAATTAAGTAGATTTAGTCAGAATAATAAAAGGTAAGAATGATCCCAAAAAAAACTTGGTCTTAAATGGTAATTCATTTGGATGGAATCGTCAGTTTTAGCAGTTAGTCAAGTCATTTGAAAGCTTGGGTGCATTTGGTCATTTCATTTGAAATAAATTGCACAAAGGTCCTAATTTTAGATATTATTCTAATCAAGTCAAAAGTTTGAAAAATGTATACTTTAGTCCCAAATTTAGTTAAATTGTATAATCTTTTATATTTTATTTTTACATGGGTGTTTATTTGGTCAAAGTAATTAATTTTATTTAATTAAAATTAGTCCCAAATTTAGTTAAATTGTATAATAATTTATAATAAATATAATTATTATACCTATATAAAATTATTATTATGAATATAAAATTATTATATTTATTATTGCTATTAGTTAAAATCAAAATCGCATCTCTAATGCTAAAGAATATTTTCGAAAGTTGTGATACTATATTAATACGAACAAATGCTACTGTGTTGAAAATTTTTGATAAAAACCATTCAATCGATATCAAATTAATTCAAAAAAATTAATTACGAACCAAATAAGCACCCATATATTGAATTAATTCAAAAACCATTCAGTCAACTGCTTATTTGGTTCGTAATTAATTTTTTTGAATTAATTTGATATCGATTGAATGGTTTTTATCAAAAATTTTCAACACAGTAGTATTTGTTCGTATTAATATAGTATCACAACTTTTGAAAATATTCTTTAGCATTAGAGATACGCACATTTTGATTTTAACCAATAGCTAATAATAAATATAATAATTTTATATTCATAATAATAATTTTATATAGGTATAATAATTATATTTATTATAAATTATTATACAATTTAACTAAATTTGAGACTAAATTTGAGACTAATTTTAATTAAATAAAATTAATTACGGACCAAATAAACACCCATAGAAAAAATAAAATATAAAAGATTATACAATTTAACTAAATTTGGGACTAAAGTATACATTTTTCAAACTTTTGGACTTGATTGTAACAATATCTAAAATTAGGACCTTTTGTGCAATTTATTTCAAATGAAATGGACCAAATGCGCACCCAAGTTTTCAAAGAATGACTTTGACTAACTAAACTGACTGATTCCATCCAAATGACCATTTACAAGACCAAAGTTTTTTAATTCATGCTACCTTTATTATTTTGACTAAATCACATTATTGCTTTTTTTTTGATTATTTATACACAAAATCCTCTTTTTTATGATTTTTTTGTATTATTATTATTATTATTATTATTATTATTATTATTATTATTATTATTATTATTATTATTATTATTATTATTATTACTATTGGCGCAAATAATCCTAAAAAATGTGTTCACTGTGCTTTTAGTTCAACATAAAAAAGTTGCTCAAATGGTTCAAAAAAACTTTGGTGTGTATTTAGTCTATTTGGATGGAATTCATTCAACATCGTAGCATTTTTTCGCTTTAATATCGTAACCTATTCAAATTTTTTTAACATTAAAGACAAGCATATTTTTATTTTAACCGATAATTAATAATAAATATAAGGGAAATTGATGCAAATAGTTTTAAAAAAAGCATATCCAGTGCATTAATATTTTATTCCATCCCTTACCACCGGCGAGTTTTATGGGCCAATATGCGCAAATAAATTACAAAATGGATTTAAGTGTCACCAGAGATATTTTTAATAATCAAGTGACATTTCGACCAAATAAAGAAACCTATATGGTAGTTTTGCCAATATATAACTATAAATTTTGTGATTATTATTATTATTATTTGGACCTTTCCTAGGGACTCAAGTCTATCACACTTCATATTCCCCCTTGTGCTAGTTTAGGCTGTCGTCACTATTTCTTTCTATTTTTGGATTCAAGAAATGCTTCTTACACATTACACGTTTAATTTGAGGATTTAGGTCTGATTATGTCGAGTACTAAAGAGAAATTTTAACACACATGAGAACAAAAATTTCACATTAATAAATGAATTGTAAAAAATTATTAAAAAAAAAACTGACATATATTAATTATTATATCATTTGAATTTTAATAACCATACATCTAAAACATTATTCTTTATCATCAATTCATCTCATAATCTTCACTATCATCATTCAATATAAAATTTTTTTATAAAATAAAACATTATCAAGACAAAGACGTGTGTATCCTTTTACCTTTTTTTTTTCCAATTCAAAAGTTAACTTCTACAATTTTGTTCAAGTTAAACTTTTAAATTAGCTCTATACTTCAAGCTCATGCTCATTATGATAAACATCTCGTGAATTGTGAACTACAATTTAACGAAATAGCATGTTATAAAAATTTTATCTAAATATAAACTCACATGATAAATATTTATGTTTTATCGAAAAGAGAAAAACATTCTCACTCTCGGAAGTCATATTTTAACAAATACATTAGGATTCCTAAAAAAAAAAAAAAGAAGCTTTGTTATTTCGAGAAAAACCCGAGATTATCATTTCAATTTTTTATTTTTTCCTCTCAAATACGAACTTAGCAAGTGTTTGTTTCCATTTTTTTACCTAAAAATTACTTATTACTAAAAGTCAAAGTCAAACATTAATATCAACCACATATTTCACATCATCACTCATTATTATCCATGCATCTCGTTGTCCCCACCACTACACTCCACTTTTAGCAAAATCTATATATCTATTAAACCAAAGGTGAAACCACTACCGGTTTTGTACAACGATTTTACTACATCTTTAACCACTGATTCAGTGGTTTTAGGACAGATTGGACACGTGTCAATCTAAAGTTTCTGATTTTTTAAAAATATTACAATGCTCAGTTTCCTGGAATTATTAAATTGTTGGCACAGTTACCATCATATCAATATAAGCAGTTTTTACAAGCAGTTTTTACAAATGTTGGAACTACCCTGCTACCCACGGCAGCCTTATCTCCACGAAATATAGCCCAGCTTACCACAGTTCATCCTCACCACTTTCATTCTGCAAAGTCCAGTCTGCCACAGTTAATCATCACCACTTACATTCTGCAGAGTTTAAACAAGAAACAAGAAATGTTCAATGTATACAAAAGCAAAAATGCAGGCAACCTTGCTCAAAGACCTCGGCAAATCAAAAAGCAACTGGATTGTGAAAATCCATGTAGTAAGAAAATATACAGTGCCAGACAAAATTAAGGAATCACAAACACGCAGCTTGGAATTGGTTCTTATGGACCAAGAGGTAAGAATATAATTTTGTTTTTTTAACATACACCAAATCGATTTCTGTT
Organism: Jasminum sambac; assembly: GCA_018223645.1. Taxonomy (NCBI): domain Eukaryota; kingdom Viridiplantae; phylum Streptophyta; class Magnoliopsida; order Lamiales; family Oleaceae; genus Jasminum; species Jasminum sambac. The sequence goes on along the minus strand of CP073645.1, from coordinate 36,808,154 downwards.
TTGCTAACATAAACCATCAAATTTTGTATTTACTAATTAACTTTTTTCTAGAGAGACCGGATACAAGCATCTATATACCCACCACTCATTTCTAAGTACGAAGCAAAATTACGTGAACATATGGTTTGTTATTTGGTCAACTTCACTGTCAAAGACAACCCAGGGAAATATCGGGTTACAGGGAATCCTTACCGCCTATCATTTCTAGACTGTACTGATATCATTGAGGTTGGCGACAAAAGCTTTCCTAAATCTATTCATGAATTCAAGAGCATCGAAGATATAAACAAGATACCAAATGTTAATGATGTGATTCTATTTGGTGAGAGCGCTTAAAAGTATTGTAAAGTGCTTTTTTTCATTTTGTAGAAATTATTAACCATGCTTTCCTTTTTTTTCCCCAGACGTGATAGGCCAAGTAGTAGGACGAGAGGCCTTACAATATCAACCAAGTACAAGGAAAAAACACATAGATATTGTCCTACAAGATCTACAGTATGTCCCTGTCCCCTAACAATATTATTATATATTTCTATCTTCTTATTGCCCTATCAATTTCACAGAGAATAAAGAATTTCTATCATATTATGGGAGTCATATACTGAGGAAATTATTGACTACCTCAATACAGCAACACCTAAAGATGTAGTGGTCGTTATTATACAACTATGTAGAGCTAAAAAGTTCCAAGGAGAAATGTAACGCCCCGACCGAAATCGTCCCGGATATGTATACAATTTCGTATATGAGTTCGTGTATGCCGTGTAACCGTATGAATGTGTTTCCGTATAATGAATATGTCTACGTTATGTTCATGACATGTTTACGTGTATAAGAGATGCCTCGGGATTCGGAACGGCCGATGAAATCGAAGAAAACGGGAAATTCAGCAAAAGAGGAAATTACGGCCGTAAGTTTAAGTGTTACGGCCGTAAATTGTTGGTTACGGCCGTAAATAAGGAAATTACGGCCGTAAGTCCCGAGAGCGAAGGAAAGGTCGGAAGTTCTGCAGGTCGCGTGCAAGTGGGCGCGGCCGCGTGAGATAGGATTACGGCCGTAAATGTTAAGGTTACGGCCGTAAATTTGGAAATTACGGCCGTAAAAGGGAGAATTACGGCCGTAAAAGTAAGTCGGCTGGACGGTCCTAGAAGTCTTTTTAAATCATTTCTTGGTTGTTTCTTCATTTGGCTCGACCCTAAGACTCCCAAAACACTCCCCAAGCCATTCAAGATGATATTTTATCTCCCCAAATCATGTGCAAGCCATGATTGATCCTTGAAGGACATGAAGAAAGGAAAGAATCAAAGAAAGAAAGGAAGAAGAAAGGGAAAAGGGAAAGGAAGAGAAGAAGGAAGCTTGGGTGTTACTTTGCAAGATCCTCCACATGAATCAAGTGGGTAATCGATGATTTACATGTTTTATGAAGTATATGCATGCTTGTGCTTATATAAATCAAGTTATATGAATGTTTATGATGTTTATCAAGTCTAGGAGCATGCTATGACCCTTTACCCCTATTCTATGATGATAGGGGGATGGAATGATGTTATGCTTATGCTTCTATGACTTATGTGAAGTTAATTATGCTTGTGAACGGATGAAACATGATCTAGATGATGTTATGATGATCTTGACCCTAGGAAGCATGCTAGAACCGATTGATCATGAGTTATGGATATGATGCTTGTGTTATGGTGCAAGAATGGTGTGCATATGTGTATGTGATGTATGTGAACCTCGATGCCTCCGTTTACGAATGGTTTTGGTTACAAGAACTTGTTAGTGCTATGTGCTAGGTATCAAGGGGTTGGTGATGACATGGATGGCATGAATTGAATGTATGTGTTTATGTGATCCAACCTTGATACATTTGTGTATGTACATGAGAGAGAATGAATTGCTCTTACGCTATGTTATGGACGTGATTGTGCGCCTTGTATGAACGACATGTATGAACGATGCGATGAAAGCAAGAATATGACTGATGAAACGAAAAGTATACAAGGCTAGATGAAGTATATGTATGCACAATCATGTCATGAGCATATGTATGCGACGTTAGCTGCCGGTGCTCACAAACATGATTGTCTCACAAAGGTTTGAGACCGTTGGTCCAAATGGAGGTCCCGCAAAGGTTCGGGATCTGGCCAACTACGAATGTTATGTTATGTTACGGCGCCTTTGTGAGCATACGGTTAGCAACAGGGCCCAGCATTCAGGAAGAAAATGGTGTCACGTGCATCCATGCATTGCATTGATTATCCACTGAGTCTTTATGACTCATTACGTGTACGTATATGTATATGTGTTTGTAGGTTGCGTATGTGGGAGTTGGCGAAGAGTCCTCCATGACGCCGATGTTGATGTGTGATTGGGACACAAGAACCTATCGATTCTACGAGCCACGCGATGAATGTACGAACCCTAGAGATGTGAATATGTATGAAAGGCTTTTATGTAAAAGGTTTCATGTAAATTATGAACTCAGGGTTTTGTATCTATGTACACGTGTAACGCGCCCCTAGATCCGCTGTATTATATAAAAGATGTGCACGTGGCCCAAAGGAAGGCCTATATAATGACGATTTCGTGCACACACGTATAGTATGTATGTAAAGATGAGGCGGGGCGTTACAAGAAATAAGTCTTTCCAATGCTTTCCACGCAACCAAACTAATTGCCAACCAAGGAAACCCGGACATACAAGAATTCAAGAGCAGGTTAACTGTTACATAAATATTGTTAACAATTATGAATATGATTATTGATTTTACATACCACATATCGTAAAATATCATGTCTGCCCTTTATGTATTATCACCTAAGGCTTTGCTCGGACAACATCAGCACAATAGAGACAATAACACACATATCATCATCAAGTAGCAACACATTTGCAAATGAATTGGTAGATCCTGATGCAAAAATTATAACTCTTGATGAATTGAAAAACTGCACTAAGGTAAATTTTCTAAAGCACAATTAACTTTAAAGGTTTCAGAGTTCAGTATGTCTTAAATTTTGTCATTTTACAGAAAGGGTATTACTATATCGTAGCAAGAATTTCATGTGTGCTTAGTGAAGGAGACTGGTTCATATATAGGTGCAATGGTTATCGTAAGAAGCTAGACGATTCACCAAGAGGTTACTATTGCAAGCCATGTAATTTGCGTGCCACTACTGCAGTCCCACGATATAGGGTCAAAGTTTCAGCAAATGATGACACGTTTACTTCAACCTTTATACTCTGGGATGATGACTGCCAAAAACTGATTGGAAAAAGTGCACAACAGATAAGAGAGCGCATTGCAGATATGATGTACCACTATTGCTTTGAAGCGCTGGATCGGACGATGAGGGACGTGTTGCGCTTTACAAATCCTCACAGTATGACGCAGCCTTTGGGAGGAAAACCCATTGTGTTTGGAGGTGACTTTCGTCAGATATTACCAGTGATTCCAGGAGGTAGTAGACAGGACATCGTACACACCACTCTAAATTCTTCGGACTTATGGAGTCATTGTAAAGTGATGAAACTGGCTAAAAATATGAGACTTCGCAACACTGCTAATGATAATGATGCTTTTGAGTTGGAGGCTTTCTCAGATTGGATGTGTAGTATTGGAGATGGTACCATTGGCAATGAAAATGATGGTGAGGCAACGATAGATATGCTAGATGACACGTTGATAGACGTATCCGATGACTTAGTCCAATCAATCGTCAAAAGTATATATCCGTCATTCGATGATAAGTATGGAGATGCTTCGTACTTGCAAGGAAGAGCTATCTTTGCTCCTACGCTAAGTGAGGTACATATGATCAATGAATACATGGTTTCCAAGAATGAGTCCGAAGAGAATGTATATTTGAGTCCTGATTCAATGTGTGATTCGGATGGAGTTGGCAGTTTATTTGCAGAAATCCATTCACCAGAATTCTTAAATGGGATACGATGTTCCAGGGTGCCGAACGCCCGAACCATGAGCTGAAATTGAAAGTTGGAATTCCGGTGATGTTGTTGAGGAATATATATCATACAATGGGATTGTGCAATGGAACCAGGATGATTATTACACGAATTAGACGTTATGTTTTGGAAGCTTCCATTCTTTCTGGAAGTAATGCTGGGGAAAAAGTTTTCATCCCGAGGATGTCACTAACTCCGTCGGATATGAGGTTGCCTTTTCAGTTCCAAAGAAAACAATTTCCTCTGATGGTATCATATGCTATGACTATTAACAAGAGCTAAGGACAATCGCTTTCACACGTGGGCCTTTTCTAGAGAAAGCCTGTGTTTAGTCATGGACAATTGTATGTGGCTATTTCTCGAGTTACTAGCCGTTCAGGACTGAAGGTGCTTCTTTGTAATAAAGAAGGGAAGCCGACAAATGTGACTACTAATGTTGTATACAAAGAAGTTTTCCGTAATTTGTAATTCTTTGTTCATAATGCAACTACATTTGTAGTTAATTGTTATTTATGTTTTTAATTTTCTTGGATAATTTCAAATTGCAAGTACAATGCATGTTTCTTTGCATTGTATTCTTTCTCAACTTGATTATTTCTACTAAAAAAAATGTTTGCAATGTAGCACAAAGATTTGATCACGTCATTTATATGTAATTAAATTGTACAAAAATTTTCATGTATCAGATATTTATTGTTATTTAACCTACACAATTTCACCCCGTGCAACGCACATGTGTGAAAAGTAGTTTTATGAAAAAATAAGTACACACGAACACACACTACCAATGCAAAGAAAATCCTGCCATTTGGACCCAATTCCACGTTCATCAAAACTGGGCTTGAACTTCATATTCGAACACCATTTACAGCCGAATCGCTCAAGAGCTACAACTCTGCCCACGTGATTTGAACGACATAGCTAGATGGACTGATCCCTCATTCCCTCATTTCAAACGTTAGCGTTTTATTTCATCTGAAATTGAATTTACTCTTCTAATTTAGGCTTTGTTCTACTCAATATAATTCAACACAAATTTTCTCAATTTTTTCTCTCTCATTATTTACAACCATTCATTCAATTATTTAATATACTTTCTTCAAATTTCAACTACACGTTCAACACGTACATAAAAAAAATTAACTTTATCACCAATCAAACACACCCTACTCGAACTCTAACCTGCAATCAAGCTATACTTTCAAGTGTAAGTGCCACTCTTTTCTTTTTGCTGGTTACTTCTTTCAACCCATTTACTGAATTTATGCTATTTACATATGCACATTTTGTTTATGTATATAGAATCACATTCTCTATATTTCTGTTATTTTGTCTGTGAAAATTCATTGTATATTTTGATTCGATACATTTTTTCTTTTTTTCCTGGATCTTTTAGCAGTGTATTATTATTTTGATTTGTGATCTTGTCTTGTGTCTCGCCTTGGATTCACATCATTCTGAATATATGCCACTATTTATTTAAATTTTAGTTTTGTTTCCACCTCCACAATAGTTATCTTCAATTTAATGCAATAAATGAAGTTATTTTATGCTGTGATGACGATTCATCCAATGTTTAAGTTTGGGCCCTTTGTTTCAGGTTGTGTCATACCAACAGAAAAGGTATAGGATGAGTTTGACTGGGATGTTAGATTGTATTAGATTCCTCTTGATGCAAGGATTGACTTTCTGTGATCACGATGGGTTGGAGGACTCACTTAATAGAGGGAACTTTGTTGAGCTATTAGATTGGCATGCTACTCATTGCAAGGAAGTGAACAACGTTCCATTCAATAATGCTCTTGGAAATGACCAAATGACCACACCAAACATTCAAAAAGATTTAGTTAACTGTTGTGTGGTAGAGACAACAAGGGCTATTAGGAAGGAGATGGGTGATTCGTTGTTTTCGATCTTGGTCGATGAGCTTCACGAAGATTCTGTGCAGGAACAAATTTAAGTAGTTTGAGGTTTGTAGACATTAGTGGACAAGTCAAAGAACGGTTTTTGGGTATTTCTCATGTCGCTGATACTTGTGCTGAGTCATTCAAGAATGCCATTGATACAATGTTTTCGAGGCATGGGTTGAGTATTTCTAACATGAGAGGTCAAAGTTATGATGGATCAAGTAATATGTCAGATGAGTTCAACGGTATGAGAGCTTTGATTTTAAGAGAAAATCCATGTGCTATTTATGTTCATTGTTTGGTCATGAACTTCCGTCGGCTCTTGTTTCTGTGGCATGTAGGAATATTATGCTTCATAGTTTGTTTAACATGTTTACTATTATTGTGAATTTGGTGGGTGCACCATGTGAGCATGTAGATCTTCTTAGAACAAGTTATCAGTCAGAGATTTTGATGAAGCTTAATATTGGAGAACTTTGTGGTGGTAGTGGTAGGTTTCAAGAAATTGGTTTAACACAACTAGGTTATACTAGATGGAGCTCACGTCTACTCACCATCGCTCCTTTTATTAGCATGTTTGATAATATTCTTGATTTCCTTGAGAATATATCAAAAGATGGAATAAATTCAAACCAAATAGCAATGGCCACAAGACAGTTGAGCACTATGCAAGATTTTGAGTTCATTTTTGCCTTCACTTCATGTTTGAAATTCTTACAATTATAGATGATCTTTCACAGGCCTTACAGAAAAGGGATCAAGATGTTCAAAATGCTATGACATTATTGAATTCGTGTAAGTTTCAACTGCAAAATATGAGAGATAATGGTTGGGATGATTTGCTAAGTAGGGTGATCAAGGTTTGTGTTGGTAGAAATATTGTAGTACCTAAAATGGAGGATATTGTAGTATTGAAGGGTCGACCTAGGCGTGGAGCTCAGTAGGTGATGTACCATGATCGTTTTTATGTTGACTTGTATTGCTATGTTCTAAACTCAATCTTGCAAGAGTTGAATGATTGTTTTCCAGAGACAACAACTGAACTTCTTACTTGTACTTCATGTTTGAATCCAAGAGCCTCGTTTGCTGCTTTTGATACAACTAAATTGCTACGTCTAGCTCAGTTCTACCATTTGGACTTCACTAATGAAGACCTCGTGTTACTCAGACCTTAACTTGACAAGTTCTATATGCTTGTGAGAAACAACATGCGTTTTTTGAATCTTAGTAGCATATCTTGCATAGCTCAGAAGTTGATTGAAACGGGAATGAATTGTTATTTTCCTTTGGTTTATAGGCTTGTCACATTGGTTTTAAGACTACCCATTGCGATTGCAACTGTTGAGAGGACATTCTACGCTATGAATTTAATCAAGAGTAACTTGTGCAACAAAATGGGAAATGACTGGTTGAATGATAATCTGGTGGTGTCTATAGAACGAGAGATATTTAAGGAAATTGAGAATGAGAAAATCTTGCAATGCTTTCAGAATATGAGACATCGAAGATTATAGTTGTCTAAGCCTAGAGTTACTAATTGGAATTGTAATGAGTATTTTTTTTTTCAATTTTGGGTTGTATTGAATTATATTTTATTATCATATGATTTCTTTATATTTTGGTGCATTCAAGTATATATTAATGAATTCTTCACATTGTTCAATTAAGTGTAAAAAAATCAATATAAAAATATAAAAATTATTCAATTAAATGTACCCGCTATCGATAAACGGTCAAACATCAAAGATCGCCCTAGCAATCCAGTTGAACTTAGCCCATGATAGAATTGAAATTTTTATAAATTTTTATGTGAAGTATGAGAGAAAATGAGTAAAGTCGAATGGTGGGAATTTGTATAATATATGTAGGTTTCACGAGTTATGTGAATGTGATTGGTTTGATAAAATTTAAATTTAAATTTATAAAAAATGAATAAAAATTTAGAAAAACTGCAATCCTATCATGGGCTTAGATCCTGAATTCGTCCCTAGTTGTTGCCATCTCCTCGATCCCACGCTATGGACCCTACCCTCGGCCAGTCATCCCTAAGCTTTGAATTCTTCATGGTGATTCTATTAGCTATTGTCAATATTGTGCCATTGAGGTCATGCCGCCAATACTAATTATCATTTTTCCCTTAACTCCATCCCAAGTGGAATGGCCAATGGTACACAATGCAATAGTCCCATCTCCAATCTCCAATTGGATTGTAGAGAGTGACCGTTCCCATCACATTGCCTTTCGCGGCCCGATCTCTTCTCTTTATTCATGCCCTCTAGGACTCCCCTAACGACGTTGTGCTAGGTAACGGTTCTAACTTGTATATTTCTTGTATAGAATCTACTTTTCTTGACTCCAATTTTTCTATAAGAAATATCTTATGCATTCCTCATATGACACAAAATTTAATTTCCTTTTCAAAATGTTGTCTCTATTGAATTCTTCTCTAATTTCTTTTGTATTAAGGACATCCGCACCAAGACTATTCTCTTCTGCTGCACGAACCATAATAATGATGACCAACCCAACAGCTCCTGAATGCTATCCTGTTAGCCTCACCACCTTTGCCAACACTTTAGTGGTTGTCTTTGCCATCCATTAGTTCTATCTACAAATCGCCTTGTATCGTAGCATCAAATCTTGCATCATGACCTACTTTATCGTCACTTTTTCTTCCCAATCTTGCAATTGTAGTAACTAAGACCTAGAAACTCTATATCTAATTAGATTCACTATCTAATGAAATCTTGTATGGAGAATCACAAAACAATAATAATGTCAAATAACAGTTCTATAGATTCTCTAAAAATCTTGTAAATATTTTATGTAGGTCTTTTAGAAGGTTTATAATTAGTTTTTTGTATAGATCTTAGAAGTTATGAGTCTTGTCTTTTTGTTTTGTATAACTTATATCATAGAAGCAATTGTGTTATTCAATTCAAATGTTCCTTTACATTGTTCCTACACTATTCAACATAAAAGTTAAGTTTTAATAAATAAAAGTTTACCCAAATATAAACTTTCATAATTAATAAACTCTTTATTAGTGACTTCTTTGGAAGTCATATTTTTACAAGTTAGTTACTTGTTTGAGGTAACATTATACTATTTGGATTTACCATCAACGGGTATTAGCATTGATTCTAGTGTAGATGTGAACTATTTGAATTGGAGTAAGCGGGGAGAAATTTTAAAGTTAGGCCTTGTTTGATTCACAACAAATTTTACCGCTTTTTTCTCTTTCATCATTTTCAACCACATATATATTGATTTGATAATTACTTTACATTTTTTAATACAACATCTCTCATTTTTAATCACATAACCTATATACAGTTCGAGTGACGTCAATTTTATTGTGAATCAAACAAGCCCTTAATGTGAGTAAGTTGAAGTGATATAAAATGTTCAAAATGAGAAGAAGACAATGAGAAATCATAAAATTTTCATTGGGCGTCTTTAAGAAGTAAAAATAGTTGAAGATTTGATTTTTAAAAATCAGACGTGTATTAATTTATGACAATATGTCAAATATGTGTTTATTTCGCAAAACTAAGATGTAGTGTGATGTAGATGAATAAAACAAACAAAAAATTGAAAAATATAAATATGATAATCACCTGATCAGAGGGAGGGTTCTTATATGCAGAGCAAGAAAACCAAATATATGTCTCTCCCCTAAAACTAAAAACTCAATCAAAATATTCCAAAATCTCTCCAATTTCTGTATAAAATCATTGATTCAACCTTTAATTCTCCACAGCCACCAGTTAAGCTTTCTCTTATGGTTAAATTCCATTGCTCAAAAGCGGTATATTAGTCAATATATAAATAAGCTAATATATTATATATAGATATAGTCTTTGTTCTTTTGAAGGGTTCGCACATTTTCGTGTAAAATATGTAGTTAGTATTATATTGAAAAATGTGTGTGATTGAAAATGTGTAGAAGTTACACAGAAATGTGCGAACTCATTAAAATAACAAGGCCATACACTACACTGTATATATTAATACACATTTGAACCTTGTTTAAAGCCCAATAACTTTCAAGAGATACAACCCGGCCCATGGGATTTGAACGACGCCGTCGCCCAACCCCTCTTTCCCTCTGCTTTCAAACGTTAGGGTTTATTTTCATCTGAAAATTGAAATTGAAATCACTCTTCTAATTTAATCGACCTCCAATCTGCAATCAAGCTACTTTCAAGGGTAAGTGCCACTCTTTTTTTGTGCTGGTTACTTCGTTAAACCCATTTACAGAATTTAGCCTATTTGCATATTCATATTTTATTTATGTATAAAGAATCACATTTTTTTTCTGTTGGAAATTCTTTATATATTCTGTTAGGGTATGTTTATTTTTATTTCCTGATCTTTTAGTAGCATTAGTATTTTTTTTTTAATTTGTGATTTTAGAATGTACTTATTAACCAAGTTTATCTCGCTTTCCCGCCTTGGATTCACATCAATTTGAATATATGTTACTTCTCTTTAAATTTTACAGATTTAGTCATTTTTCCACCTCTACTACTGTTATCTTCAATTTAATGGAATGAAGGAAGTTATTTCATGCTGTTATGGTGATGCATTCGATGATTCAGTTTGGACCCTTTGTTTCAGGCTGAGCCATTGTCTTGCAAAGGCATGGAACAAACTGCACAAGAGAGCAATGCACATGAGACAAGGGAAATTTGTACAAATGGAGCTGAAAAATTGAGTGCTCCATCTTCTGTTTCTCCACTTGAAAAGAAAATTCTTGAAGAACAGGAACCCGAAGCAAATTTTTCATCTCTGACACCAGTGAAAACGAAGGAGCCATCGCGTACTAAGTACAAAGAAGAATCATGTGAACTTCCAGAGAAGTGAGACACCTACTAGATGCATTGCATGAAAATGAAACTGATTTTCCCCCTTAAACTGAAAAGATATATCTTTCTCTCTGTTTTCAGATATATGGCATTATCCAAGCTTTTTGACCGGCTGATTTGTTCATTGAGGTTGCTTGGTCTACGGAAGAAGTCGCCAACTTTCCAGAATATCAGCAGTCAAGTTGAAATTTTGGCAGGAAGGTAGTAACTGCTGCCAACCCAATACTCGTTTGAAGATACTTTCTTCTATTTCAATAAACATTGATTAGTTTATTACCTAGAACTTTCTTCAATTTTTCTTCAAGATAGGATGGGTGTTACATCTCAAAAGTTGCTAGTATCTTATCAATGTAAACAGAATGTTGATGTTCATGCTAATGGTTGAAATAAACCTTGTTTTTGGATCATCTCCAGATTCTCTACCGTGCATCTCCTAAATCACTAGTTGTCAATACGTATGTTAGTGGTTCTCTGACCTTCCATCCTTATCCAAGAAGTGAGAAAAGCCACTTCAGATACAACTTGGAGCTATACATATGGAGAAAAAGAATGTGATTGTTTATCATTCTATTTATTTATTTACTTGTGTTTATCTTGTCGTTGTTGTTTCACTTTTAAGTGAGCCTGTCATGCTACTTGTTAAACCATTTTTTTTCCTAATAAATAATACACTGAAAATATGATACTATTTTTTGCTTAAATTATATTCAGTGACTCCAGTGGCTGTGTTAACTGTTAGTTGTCATTTGAACTGCCATGGTCAGCATATCCTATTAACTTCCTTATCTGGAGTGCCTGTTAAATTGGGAGTTGGTAGCATTTCAACTGATAGTATTTTTGAATTAAATTAACAGAAGCCACAACTGCAGTGTCTTAGAAAATTACAGAGAACTGATGCAATATCTTATTCTTCGCTATTTATGATACCTGAAACATTGTTTTGATTACTGTCCGTTCTATTTTCTCTGCCTTTGTCAGGAAGTTTCTATTCAGGCACCTTGCACAGATAAAATACGTAATTCCTGAAGCAGTTCAGATTGATAAGATACTTGTGCATGATGAGAAAACCAAGTGCATGAAACCGGATGTTAAGATTGCATTGCTGTTTGATGTTATTAAAGACCATCGTGGAGACTCCATGTTCATGGAGCTCAGCTGTCTTTTCTTCTTCTCGTCTAAAAAGTACTACATTGCACACCCTGAGGTAATAACGTAATGTTTCAACATGTTCTTTATAACTGATTCAGCATTTTAGTGGTGTTCAATGAAAAGGAAATAAATGATTTGTTAGTTCTCTCTTATTTCTGTACTTGGGGAATCTCACCTAGAACCATAACTGAACTTGGATATGTGCATTTTATGGAGCATGAAGCTTAACTGATCTAATTTTCAGGATATCAACTGTTCAGGTCCTCTTACAGTGTGTGATCCCCTTCCGAGGACTGTTCGAGCCCGAAGTTGTTTTTACCAACCACGAGAGAGGATATTGTTTTCTGGATTTTGTGACTCTATATATACTGAATAGCTTCATCTCCTGGATGCAGGATTTGGACATCCCTGAAGCTGTACTACCAGAGCCATTTTACCAGAGAAGTACCAACCTCAAGGCGGAGGCGACTTCTGCTGAATCATCTGCTTTACCTGAAATGGAAGTATTAAATTCATCCCATCTCTCTCCATCTTTCTGTAGACGGTTTTCTCAGAAGACTGTTGCTCCAGAGAAAGAAAAGACTCGCCTTCTTTCCCCTGTTAAATCTTCTTGTGCGTTTAATCAAGAAATTGAAGAACCAAGAAATTTTCCCGCCTTGTCTTCCAAATCTACGGACAGTCTGCAAGTGTCTCAGGCTTCACATCATGTTAGGTCTGGCATGCCTGGAAATACTCCGATGAAGCTGGCTTTTCCAGAAGGTGACAATCCAATTATCGAAACACCTGCTCAGTCTACTCCAATGAGACTGATTTCGCCGAATAGATCGGTGCTTACTTGTGAAGATGAGTGCAAGACTGCAACAAGCCAAAATGGCATGCCCAGCAATCTGACTGTAAAGCGGTCATTAGATTTTGACAGTTTCGAGGGTCATAATACTTCTCAGGACTTCAGTACTGAAGGGAATGTGATGGAGCATTCTGAAGGTGTCAGCAGCACATTAACTCAAGCAGAAATGAAAAGAATTCCTCTGAAGGATGATACTGCATCTTCCACTAGGCCAGTCAGCACGGTAAAATTCAGAAGTTACCTGTGGTTTCTTCTCTTCTTTTTCAGTGGTGGTCAAGTATTTACTTTTCAGGTTGACATGAAATGATGTTGTCATCAATTTTAGGATGAATAAAGTTCTTCGAAACTTCGTTGTGTTTTGTTATTTATTTATTTATTTTGTTAACAATTGATCATAAAATTCAATTGGATAGGTCGAGGAGAGCAGTAGTTACATTGTTGATGACAATGCGATGAGTGGGAAGAAACTGAATTTGCAGAAGCAGACGTCTTTGTCTGATCTTGTTCTCTTAATTCATCACATCTTTCAATCTGTCAGCTTTCGTTCAATCACAAAGGAAGAACTTGTTCACAAAATTATTCTTAACAACTGTGATATTGATGACAGCAGTAAGCTCTAGTTTATTTTCTTCCCCTTTTCCTTTTCTTTTGAAAAGAACTTCAAAAATCATTCCTCTTTATATGTAGGTGAGATTTTAACGCAAATAGAGCAACTGGAAAAACTAGTTCCTGACTGGTTTTACAAGAAGTTAGCCCCCTGCGGAGACCTACTGTACAAGTAAGTATATCTTTCGTCCTCCTTTTTTAAGGGCCTCTTTTTCTTTTTGTTCATAAGTGTGGCTACAAGGGTTGGGTTCATCAAGTTTTCCTTGTTGCTATAGCGTTTGGGTGGGCTAATGAGATAATAATTATGATAATTGACCAATTTTGAGAAGTAAACTCTTTACATTGATTTATTATGACGTACACAATTGCATCATAACTGTGCTGGTGCAAGTTTAGAACTTGTTTGGTACAGATTTTTTAAGCAAATCATTTTTCTCATCCATTTCATTGATGTGACGACCTTTTCATACTCATATTTTTTAGAACCCTTCTTTACTTTTCAACAACACAATCAAAAATCATTTTTTCCCCTCAAAAATCTCATGGAAATAAAGACTTAACCTTGCCCAGTGGTGCCATCCCTGAGTTAACGTAAAGTGCAATGTTACTTGGTGCTAAGTAATCCCTTTTACAAGCGTAATTTTTTTTTTTTTTGTTTATTTTAATCCCTTCTGTTCTAAATTAGAGGACTGTATTCCAGTATCAAGGTTCGGTTTATCTTTAAATTTTCACTTCTCGACAAAGAATGTTCTATAGTGGTATAAATAAATTTTCACTTTCTGCTGAATTTCAGTGTGAATAAAGTGTCAGACCTGAACTCACTTCGCGAGAGAACTAATGTCATATAATCACCAGTCGGCTGAGGTGAGCACTCTACAATGATGTGCTACATTGCTTCTCTGCTGTTTTGATATGGACATGCACTTCTAATGTTAGGAGAAACATCATTTGACTTGGAGATATCTATGCTGATTACTGAATTGCTGATGATGTCTTTGTGCCGAATCGTGTAGTGACGACTATATTAATTTGCAGGGCCCTGATTGCTTCACGTTGACCCGTCTCACTCTTTAAAGATCGAAATTTGCTCCATGTTGCTTCAAAAGTTTAAACCATGTGATGTACCATTCAAATAATAGTGTACATGACGCCAACTCTACGTTCTAGTTTGATTTATTTCAATGGCAATGCAAGTCATGGGGAAATTGTACACTGAATAGAGAATAGGGAAGCATTATCTTCATTAATTAATGGGTTGACTATTGACTTTTCAAATGTATTTTATGGCTTTACCGTTGACCTCTGACATCGAAGAACTTTATGCTAAATATTAGATATACCTAAAACTTTTAAAGCCTACCCAAACTAAGCTTCCTTGAAATAAATACAGATCCTCAACTCCATCTTCCTTGAACACATACTTTTCCATTGGTTAATTATGAAGAGAACAATGAAGCTTTCCCTCTCATTCACCCTCTTTCTCTACGTCACCATCTCTCTCTTCAATTCATGTTTAGCCGCTGATGCACCCGACCCCGTCCTCGACATCGCCGGAGAACCTCTCGAGACTGGCACTGATTACTATATATTGCCCGTCGTCCGCGGCAGAGGTGGTGGCGTAACACTAGCCAGCATTAACAACAAATGTCCTCTCAGTGTTGTTCAAGAGCAAAGTGAGATCGAAAACGGCCTTCCATTGACCTTCATGCCCGTCAACACTACCAAGGGCGTAATCCGTGTCTCGACTGATTTGAACATCAAGTTCTCTGCGGCCTCAATCTGTGTCCAGTCGACTGTGTGGCAGCTTGGTAGCGATGACGAATCGGACGGAAAATATTTCGTGACCACTGGTGGAGTCGAAGGCAATCCGGGCCCACAGACTATAAGCAATTGGTTCAAGATTGAGAAATATGAACGTGATTACAAGATTGTGTTTTGCCCTACAGTTTGTGATTTTTGCAGGGTTATATGCGGAGATATTGGGATTTTCGAACAAGATGGATATAGGCGTTTGGGTCTGTCCACTAATGATGATTATGTACCATTTAGGGTTATGTTCAAGAAAGCTTGAGGGTTATGTTCAAGAAAGCTTGAGAGTAAAACTTTGAACTTGTGTCTTTGATATATATATATTATAATACTAAAATGTAATAAGTTCATTTTGAGCAAACTTTAGTTACATGCATTGTAATAAGGAAGCTACGTATAGAAGCTTAAGATGAATTACTAAAAATTTTCAGACTCAACAGATGGAGGTATATTTCTTTAGTTTGCTTTTAACATTTTAAAATCGAACGATAATTTTAGACGAAGATGAGGGTGTGAAATGATCAGATTACTTACCATGCTCTTCTACTATAAGATGTACGTATGGCACGTGTGAAATAGGGGATGACAATGGATCAAGTTCGGTTCCGATCGACCACACCCGAACCATAAGTCAGTATCCGCTCGGATCAATTCTCGAATCCAAACGATTCTTTTTTTTTTTTTTTTTTTTTTGTTTTAGCCAACAGTAGCCAAAGTTAATTCTCCAGTCAAAACCACCAATAACCGTTAAACATGTAAATTAAACCATTAAAATGTTTTTATTTTTATTTTTTGAAAAATTGGATGTTCGTACATCTGGGCCATCATCACATATTCACACCAGCAAACCCAATCATTGGATTCACGGAAGCTACCAACCATTTTATAGAGTAGAATCCTGGCAAGAGCTTTACAAACTTCCGATGTGGGATAATATATCCCACTGTTGCATGAAAGACTGCTGTGTGGGTGTAGGCAAAAGCTTTCGGCTTTCCTAGTTGCAGTATTTCATGCTTCTTTCTTTATTTCTTTTTTTTTTTTTCTCTCTCCTTTCTAAATTAAAATAAAAAAGGAAAAAATAGTAAAATTCGGTATTCGGTTCGGGTTCGGGTTCGGCGCTAATATCCATATTCAAACCATATCCTTTTTGGGTTTTAATATAAAAAATCATATCCTATCCGTTGATCCATCGGTTCAGGTTTTTTCGACCCGTTTGGTTCGGGTACCCGCAGTTTTCGGGTTTCGCGGATTGTTTTGCCATCCCTAGTGTGGAGAATGAATCATAGATCGGCACAAGGGAGAACGGATATAGAAAGAGATGATGACTCATAAATCATAATCACCACGATCCTTGGCCACCCGGGAGGTTTTGATTGATGACATTTTCGGGTTTCATATTTATCGGGTTTATTAAGGTTAAAGCATCGAAAAATTGCACAAAGTTGCCAAAATTACAAAGATACAAAAAGTTCAACACTAGTACAATTTCAATGCTCTAATGTTTATTAATTTGGTTATTTGGATCAAATCTAAACATCAAATTCCAGACATGGACACGGAGTGTGTTCGGGTGAACTTGAAAATAACTAAAAAGTTAGGTTGGATAGCGTTGGAGACTACAACGTGATTGCGTAGATTACAAGTTCGATTCTAAATCAAATGAGAAATTAAGAAAGGACGGACATATGCATGGTATGTCAATTTCAAGATATGGTTCGGGATTTGGCTATTGCAGTAAAGATGTAATGTTTGACTCGGACCATTTCTTCTTTTCCATTTTAAACAAGTTGCATGCACGTTTCCCTTAAAAGAGAGAGCATTTTCACGGTGTGAAGAGCAAATATGGTGCGAAGAAAACACCAAAACAGACAAGAAGACAAAATGAACTCTGAACACTATAAATCATCAACAGATAATTAAATATCAAGATATTCCACAAAAGTGAATCTATTAGAAATATTAATAATGAAAAATTTCATAGAATAAAACCCCCCCCCCCCCCCCCTCCTCGATATGCTCTCAACCTCCGCACTCCACTGAAACCGAGTGCAACTGGGAGCGTAATTTTTGGCCTTTTTAGCATAAAATCACCGTTCTACATCTCTTTCTTTATTACTTTTATTACAATAAATGATTTTTCCTTTTAATTAGATATGTGTTTTTTCTTCATGTTTCTTGTGATTTTATCGTCTTGTTGTGGTGTTTGGGTTTTCACCTTGTAATTGCAGCTTCGGTTGTTCGTGTGCTTTAGATTGGTAAATCAGATTCAATCCATCATTAATTCAATCAATATTTGGGTGTCAACGTTGTAGATCTGGAGGCATGGGTATGTTCGCAGATTCATCCTTTGTAGTTTTAGCGGTATTGAATTTGTACTGTTATTGATGTATGTTGCCAATTGGAATGAATTAATATCTTTGTTTTTAAAAAAGAAAAAATAAATGTTAATAATGAGAACATGGAGATTTACTGCCTAATTTTATTTAATTTAATTGCAATGCACTGGTAGTGCCCTGCTAGAAATTTGTTTTGTAGGAACGGCCAACACAAGCAGAAAAAATATCCGTTGCTAACAGCAACGGATTATGCAGTAACAAAATAAACTAGCAATGGCAAACAGTAATGACGTCGCAATATTACAATGGAAATCATGGTAAGAAATTAGCAACCATGCAGGTAAGGGTTGTTGCTATTTGCCACAGCTCTAAGTCCACTATTGCAAAGTACAGACGGATTTTAAAATTCCATCACAAATTTTCTACGGTTATTCGGTCTCAATTTTGCAACGTTTATTTTTCCCCGTTGCAAATTCCGTTGGTAGTTCATATCAAAACTAGATCCTGCTTCATTTTTATCCCTCACTTCCCATTTTTTCATATTCTCTTTGCATATTTTACTCCATTTTGTCTTTTTTACTCCATCAAGCCTTTATATTTGAAATAAAAAAAAAAATCCTAAAGATATAGCTATTTGAGGTGGGGACATAGTTTTTAAGGCATGACTTACTATTTTTATACGATTATGAACTATATACATGTTCAAAGCATTTTATTAAGTACATTTAAAGAAAAGTTCATTGTCCCTTGAAGATAATAAAATATTTAATAACACGTGTTTAATAGTATGTTTATTAAAAAATTATACAAATTATTAGAAGTTATCATATTTTTAATTTCTTGTGAAACCAAAGTGTATTGGCTTCGAAAATCTATATATAAAAATTGATAAAATTTGTTTCTCATTGTATTCATGGAATAAGTATATGATTTGAATTATTTTCGGTATAAAATATATACTTTCTCATTCCATTGAAAAGAAAAATTTTTACATGATCACCCAATAATAAGTAATGTTAGTAATCGTTATAGGAACTTATTTATTAATTTTAATATAAGGGTCAATATGATTCTATGTTTTAAAATACATTTCTTGTTCCCAATAAAAAAAAAAAGAAATTGCTTGAATCATTGAAATGGTTAAATAAAAAATAATTATTTACTTCTAGTTATTAATATTAAATTAAATT
This sequence comes from Jasminum sambac, assembly GCA_018223645.1. Taxonomy (NCBI): domain Eukaryota; kingdom Viridiplantae; phylum Streptophyta; class Magnoliopsida; order Lamiales; family Oleaceae; genus Jasminum; species Jasminum sambac. The sequence goes on along the minus strand of CP073645.1, from coordinate 36,789,469 downwards.
GAAGATGAATTATATTTGAACTAAAAGAAACAAAATTCACTAAATAATTCAATAACTTTTTAATTTATTTTAATTTCTCTAATGTAGACCATTATTTTTTTTAAATTTTAAAAATGAATTGATAATTTTACTTTAAGTTACCATAATAGTTTAATATTCAAAAAGACTCATATTTATTTATTTATGTTTCACATGACAAAATTTAAAACAAGAGAATGCTGATAATATAAAATATAGCTATCATAAAATAATACACGTTTTAATTAAATAGTATTTTAATATATACAATATTTTTTTAGTAAATTATATTTACTCAAAAGAATATACACTATTTTAATAAAAATAAATTAAATTTTAATTTAAAAATAAATTATTTTTCAAATTAGAAAACTACATGGAAATGTAACAAATATATTATAAAGGCAACAAGTAAATAAGAAAGAAGGTTTAATTAAATAGTATTTCAATATATGAAATGTTTTAATAAAACTAAATTAATTTTTAGATTAGAAAACTATAGAATAATATAACCAATATATTATAAAAGTAACAAATCAATAAGAGAAAAGGTTGGCTTGGCGCTTGGGTTTTCACTCCTCAACCACCAAATTACAAGTTTGAATCCTAGCATGCACAAATCATGTGGAAATTAGGAACACCTTTAACATACCTATTTAAAAGAAAGATGTGTAAAAGCGTATAGTTACATAAGAGTTTGACGTGTAATGAAATACTCCACAAATAACGAAAGATAAGATTAGAGCATTGTTCTCCTCAACATAAATTAGATTTACTCCAATTTCGTATTGGATGTATGATTGAAGATTGTAGAAGATGTATTAAAAAACGTAAATAAATTATCAAAAAGTTCAACACATAGGTATCGTCGTAAGACGCTTTTTCTCAGGTACCCACATAGGTACATACAAACGTCTACGTGATACCTTCTGGTAGCATTATATTATTTTTTTAAAAAATTTAAAATTAATTTCTTTTTTTTGTATTTATGTTAGGTCAGATAACATCTCTCTGATAATGGGAGGTTCAAAAAAATTTTTTTTTTCCGGCGTGAATACATACCTATACGAATACCAGAGCAATGTTCCATTGTAAGAATGGACTTCCAAATTGGGATTGGAAGTCCATTCTTCAAAGGCCACGCCCATCCAACTACGGCCCGGGCCTGCTTTAAGCCTCGTTATATATAATGTGTAATGATAATTTAGAGCTACGACTTGGAAGAAAGCAATCCCACAACTAAACCTGAGAGATTATAGATCGAAGCTTCCATCATCCGTATCCCATCATTCCTTGGCATCAATATAGATCGGTCAATTGTTGCAGTGATTTCTACTCCAGTTTTTCCTTCATCGGAAAATTTGGAGGTAATCATACTTACTACTGAATTTATTTATTTTCCAGAATTGTTGTTTCTACAGATAATCAAGGATCTTCCTTGAGTAATAAGGATTTGATTTTTGAAACAAAAAATTAAAAATAAAAAAAATAAAAAACGAAGATGGTGTTGATTAAATTTAGCACTGTTTTTGGGTTTCTCGTACAGGTGGTGATTAAATTCAATTTTGCAGCAAAAGTTCTAGGTCCAAAACGGTGGATTATTATATTTGTTATTTCGATTTTATTAATGACTTCAAAAATTAGAATGGCTAAACATGATTAGATATCAAAAAACATAAGAAAAACAAGATTTTTTTGTGGAAAAGATAACCACTTTCAGAGGTCAGGATGGGCCGATGGGGTCGAATAGTGGATGTGTAGATTGGGTTGATGAAAAGTGGAAACAGAATTTTAACAACATCAGTATTATTGTTGTGATTTTCGGAGAAAGTCTCATGTCTTATGTTTGAAGAATTAGAAAATCCTACGTTTTCGTGAGATCTGTGCTGTGCTGGAGTTTCCTTCACCCTTTCCCTTTTGCTAAATTTATTCGCTCCACCTCTCTTGATATTGACACTACTCTTTATTTACACACATAATCCATAATTTTAGCTTCTTGTTGTTAATTTTAGCTTGTTATTACAAAACTTTTTTTTCATCTTATTCTTTTTATTAATCATCAATTAATTAATATAATTGGGCTAAAAATTTTATTGTCAAGTGAAGAATAAAATTATTTTCTTGTCATACTCGAATATAGGCTTAAAAACGTAAGAGATATGAAAATGTAAATCATTAATTTTCTACAGTTAAAAGTAAATTATTAAAATGTTTTTAAATGCAAATCAACTTAGATATCAAATATGTTGATTCCAAAAACATTAAAATTAAGAACGTAAAGAAAAAAAAAAGTTAAGAATAACATTAAAAATCTATATAAAGATTGAGGAGTGTTGATTCAATAAAAAAAAAAAGTGGTGTATGTATTAGAAACTGTGATGTATATATAACACTCTTTCCCTTTTTTGTTTTCTCTTCTAAATTTTAAAATTCCCAGGTATTGTTGTATTCGGAAAATAGGTAGATGTCGTGTAACTTTATAAATAAATTGGTTGTAGTTGGTGAGTATTTATAATGTATATAATTAATAATTTTTGTAGTGTGAAGATAATTACCTTAAATATCTAATCTTTTTTTTTTTTTTTACCCATTTAACGGAATTTTTGGTTGCAATGTATCGCTAGGCATGGCAGTTTGGACTGACCTTCCAGTGCACATTTTAGACGTCATAGCACGATGTTTGACTATCATGGAGGACTTTGTTTCCTTTAGTGCTATCTCTAAAGAATGTCGGTTCGTAATAGCAAGCTTGAAGAAGAAACATTCGTTGCCTCCTCGCTATCCCCGACTCATGCTTGCTGAAAATAAAGACGTACCAGTTCGCGGCTTTGTGAACTTGTTGACCTCAAAAACAATTGGAGTTGAGTTGCCGGAGGCTACAGGTAGTTATTGCGTGGGAGCACATTATGGATGGTTGTTTGTACTTGGTAGTGATTTGCAAATCAATTTATTGCACCCCTTCACTAGACAACGAATTTGTCTACCACCAATGCTGACATTCCCAAACCAATACCCATATGACGACGAATTCACGCCACAAATGGTTTTGGACGTCTTTGTGAGAAAGATTGCAATCTCGGCGAGTCCTCTGAAGGGGAACAATTTAAATGATGAGTGCATCATAGTTTCTATTTATGGAGAACATGGGATATTGGCTTTTGCAAGATTAGGGGATACTGGTTGGACCAATATTGAAGTGCCTTATGCCAGTTACGATGACGTGATCTACTATAAAGGAAAATTTTATGCTGTTGCTATTCCTGAATTTGTAGTTGTTTGTGACCTTGATGTCAACTCCTCCCCAAAAGCAACGGTGGTGGCTCCTTCTCCGCCTAGCGATTACGGTTCAGTTCAAAAATATTTAGTTGAATCATCAGGAGATCTTTTGCTTGTTTGTCGTAAACGAAAAGGTATACATTTTGAAGAGGAAGATGACAAGTTTGAGGATTCTCATATTTCGGAATGGGAGGATGATGGCGATAATGATGTGGGGGATATCCAACACAATTGTGAGAACAATGTTGGCGATGACATTGACAAGAAGAAGAAAGCTCCATACTACACTACTGGGTTTTCTGTTTACAGGCTAGATGAATCTCAGGATGATGGTGGGGCCTACGTTTATGACTTGAAGGAGGTGACTACCTTAGGAGGACGCGCCTTGTTTTTGGGTGGAAATGTATCTACATCAGTAGCTTCATCAAATGGTATTAAAGAAATTGCATATATTTTACCGGATGATAATATTGAGTTATACTGTAGCGAACTTGGTGGAGGTGGCCGCGACACAGGAGTCTATAATATGGAAGATGGGACCATTCAATTTGCCTTTGCAGGAAAATCTCGTGGCTTGCTTTCCCCTCCAATTTGGTATATTTAAGTTCCAACAAATAATCGCAATGTAAAAAAAAAAATAAAATTATGAGGGAAAATTGCGACATATCATAATTTATCAGTCGTATTGTTATTGTCTTTTCTGCGATCTTTTGTCTTGGTTGCAATAAAATCTATTGGTTTTTCGGTCGGGGAATTCAACCGGTATCCCTAATGTACACATATAAATTTATGAGTTTATACCAAGTGAAAATACGGTGCTGATAGAGATGTGTGATGAACATCATAAAAAGAAGATATCAGAAAGTGCTAGTTAAATAGTTGTATGAGGGGTCGATACGAGAAAAGTTCTCTATGGTTGAAGGTTTCCATTGAGCTAAATCCCCCAATATTGAACTTGGCAAAAAAAGTAGAATATGAGTTAGTTTTATTGTGAGCAAATGTTCTGTTGCCTACATGTGGGGTTGAGATAGATGTAGTGTCTATCCATTCATGTGTGGGCACCCTAAAGTACCAACATGTGGGCAACAAAACAAAACTCGTCTTGTGATTGAAGTTATATAATTTTTGTACAAGTGCATTCAGAGCTGGTCCTGGGCATAACCAGTTTAAGCAGCCGCTTAGGGCCCCCAAAATATAAGGGCCCCAAAATTTGTAAGTCTATGGGTAAGGTGGCTTTTTTTACAGTAAAAATCAAATTGTTATTTATTAGAATCCAATTTTAATCTCTTGAAAGTTTATATTATCATTATCATAATTTTGAAAATTTTTATTTAGTAAAAGTTTGTATTTGGAATTCGTGTATATAGTTTTTTTGAGAAAAAAATTTATTTGTTAAGAGCCTCTAACAAGATTTCGCTTAAGGGCCTCCGAATCTTAGGACCCGCTCTGAGTGCATTACACAATTGTCAATATGACACTACTCTACCTTCAGAACCTCTTGTGCTGCGAACTGTGGTCTTTGCGAATTTCTAAAATTTTATAGAGAGACTATAAGGGATATAGTGATAGACAACTATATTTGAAAACAAATGATGCGAAGAAAGAACTACATAGATTGTTAACATCAAATGCTAAAGAATGATTAGGTTTAGAAACATGAAGTTACAATTGTAATTCTTCGATGACATTGTCTGGAGTATATTATGATATGGATTTATGCACGGATCATAATTGTATATCCACATTTGGAATTCAAGCATATCATTTTATAAATGAAATCATCTCATCAGATAATTGTCCCTCTCATTTGCAATGGTATTTTTGTTACACAGAGAATAGGACGCAAAATATGCTTGATTTTAGTGAATGATTTGTTGAATATGTGGTTGTAAAATTGATGAAAATTTCAGATAACAATTATTGCACAGTATTCTTCCAACGTTTGAAGATTATTGTTGACTTAGAAAATCATTCTATCGAATTCTCTGTAATTTAGATATAGAGATCAAAGAACATACATACATTACACCTTTGAGCAACATCTTTTGAGCTCATAACTTGCAAAAGGGAGGGAAATTTTCTTGTCTCAAAGTAAATTTAGTTTTCATTTAATTTAAGATGTCAAATTATTGTGAAGCACTCGTTCATCTTGCAAAAAATGCAAGCAAAAATATATTACCAAAAATACTATTAAAATTCTAAGAGAGATCGTAAATGCAACGCATGCACAATCCTTATATGATGTAACATACATGCTAAAACAGGAAGTGTGTTACATGTAGAAGCAAGTCAAAGAAACGTAACGATTGTAATCTGCATCTAATGTATATAAAACCAGTTATGCTTCAATCTTTTCATTCTTTGGTTTACTTCTTAATGCAAAATATTGATTTATTTCCCTCTCTATTTTGTTTGGGGATGGTGGTGCAAACGAGATACTTACAGTTGACCCACAAGTACATCCAGCTGAGAAAGTTGATAACGATATGAAAAAACCAATTTCAAAACAATCAATTTACTATTCATGTGATCGTATTATTCATTACTACAAAATTTGTTTCATTCAAACCCGGATTTAGAAGTAGCTTGACTCAATGTAATGCCCTAAATCAAGCACATTTATTCCGTTATCATTCACATAAAGGTATGTACACGGTACAAAAGAAGTTTATTGCATACGTTCATACATAGAGTTCTCCAGACAAGACTCGTAGGGTTTCTAAAACAAAATACATTTCCAGCACAAAACTAGTACCAAGATCTCAGTTTCCCCGTTCGTCCACACTTCAAGTCCTCGAAGCTTCTCCGCCCTCTCCCGACGGTCTGCCACGTCCCGCTTCATCTAAAACATAACACGAACACATGGTGAGTCACAAAGACCCAGTGGGAATAGGATGTATCAACACACACATTTTAACACAACTTCTAAATGCAATGAGGGCCCGGTTACGAGTCATGTGTTCACACGCGCCAACACATATCACATTTGGCCGGATTCTCTCATAGCACAATGCCCGTGGACCTTTAATCACAAGAAGAGACCACGGTCATACACACATATGGGTTTTAAACCCCAATTCGGCCCCATAGTACACAATGGTGAACACATGACACGCAACTTTCATAACACTCACTAACCAAATGCATGCTAGCAACTTAAGCCAAGCAATATGTAATGATCAAAGAATTGGGAAACTCACCACATTAAGCATGCAATCCTTAACATTGCCAAACTACAAATACACACACAACACAATGTTACCTAGAACATGTCTTTCAAAGCACATGAATTCCCCAATCCAAAGCACAATACATCTCCAACACAATCAATACCATAGGAAGAGATATACAAAGCATATCATGCACATCTCACATATACACATTCATTATCTCATGCTTTAGCCTAACAAGCAAATATACTCAATTTATTTACTTACCTCTCTATAGAATTAATACACCTATACCCACCTTATTATATGTGAAGTAAGATCCAAGCACCAAAAATCCCTTCTTCACTTCCTTTCCTTCCTCTTTTAGCAACAATAATGCATTACACACATGTAATTCAAAGTATAGAAAGGTTGTGGGGCATAAGGTTGATTAGTGACTGCTTTTGGGAGTGTTATGGGGGTTTTGGGTCGAGTTTTTGGTATTTAAACATCCCCCACCGACCTAGAAATGTCCAGAAAATTTTTTCTCGCCTTACCCGTTACGGCTGTAACTTCACAAATTACGGCCTTAAAATCCTTCTGTAAATCCCTCTATTTTTCAGTTTCATAATTACGGTCGTATATCATTAATTTACGGCCGTAATTCCCCTCTTACGACCGTATCTTATAAAATTATGGCCGTAATTTACCTTCTGTAAATCTTTCTGTTTTTCCATTACTCAATTTGCTGTCGTACGATCATACCTTACGGTCGTAACTTAGGATTTACGGCCGTAATCCTCAAATTTACGGCCGTAACCCTCGCCTGCCCAGAATTCTGTTTCTTCCAATTTCCAAGGCTGATCCGGTTGTTCGACTTACCACATCTACGTATACCCATACCAAAACACATTGGACATATAAAACATCACAACACAATCAATAAACAGCAGATTATCTTATAGAATTCGAGCGGGGTGTTACAGTTCATATCAAAACTAGATCCTGCTTCATTTTTATCCCTCACTTCCCATTTTTTCATATTCTCTTTGCATATTTCACTCCATTTTCTCTTTTTTTACTCCATCAAGCCTTTATATTTGAATTAAAAAATCCTAAACATATAGATATTTGAAGTGGCGACATAATTTTTACGGCAAGACTTACTATTTTTATACAATTATGAACTATATACGTGTATAATTTTGCATTCAAAGCATTTTATTTAGTACATTTAGAGAAAAGTTCATTGTTCCCTTGAAGATAATAAAATATTTAATAACACGTGTTTAATAGTATGTTTATTAAAAAAATATACAAATTATTAGAAGCTATCATATTTTTAATTTCTTGTGAAACCAAAGCACCGGCCCCAATCTTCGACATCGCCGGAAAAAGCTCTCCAAACCGGCATTGATTACTACATATTGCCCGTCGTCTGCGGCCGAGGAGGTGGCTTGACACTAGCAAGCATTAACAAAAAACGTCCTCTTAGTGTTGCTCAGGAGCAAATCGAAATCGAAAACGGCCTTCCGTTGACCTTCACACCGGTCAATGCTAAGAAAGGCGAGGGTGTTAGCAGACTTTAAAAAATGAATTTTTAGGTGTAGGAAGAGAGAATCAGTGGTGTTGAATGGTAGAGATTCAGTAGTACATCTGGGTCCTACGAGATATGTGAATGTGATTTATTTGACCAAATTTAAATTTTAAAAAGTATGAGAATGTATGAAATAAAATGAGTAAGATAACATGCGCTTAATTCGTGTCTCTACTGATTTGAACATCAAGTTCTCTGCTGTCTCAACCTATGTCCACTTGACCTTGTGGAAATTTGGTGGCTATGATGAACCGGCCGGAAAATATTTTGTGTCGACCAGTGGAGTCAAAGGCGATCCGGGGCTTGGAAACTATAAGCAATTGGTCCAAATGCTTGTATTTTGGTTTAATAAAACTATAATTGATTTTATTGGTTGTTAATATATAAAAACATTAAATAGTGATATATAATGAGAATTATAATAAATAATTTTCTTGAAAACTAAAATAAAGATTCACAAACTAAAGACGTTCTCTAAAATTATAGAATATATTCTCTTTTAAAGTACAAAAGTTGTTGGAGACGCTCTAACCTCTTGAGATACTGATTTGGAAGAAGTATAAACATAGAAGAACTTGAATCATAATAATATATAGGTGCGTAAAAACCAATGTTCAGACCTAGAAACAAAGGAGTGAGAGGAGCCAATCTGTTCAAGGGTCAATCCCAGTCGAGCAGATCGAGCGTGGTCGAACCGTTTTTAATTAAAAAATATAAAAAAATAAATTAAAACTAATAAATTTATAAAAATAATTTTAAAAAATTATAAAACCGGTTTAACCGGTTCAACCGGCAGTTCAACCGGTTGAACCGCCGGTTCAACACCGATTCAACCCGTGGATTGAACCGTCGGTTGGCGATTTTGACGGTTTTTCCAAAAAGGCGGTTTCACAATAACGGGACGGTTTCAGGACCGGTTGGCTGAACTGGTCGAACCGGCGGTCCTGGTCCGGTTTCCTAAACATTGGTAAAAACCCAATGTGGAACAAAACCCAACACCCTCGATACACAGACCCACTTTGCTTATGAGTCAGTTCTGAATTTGAAGAATTTATCATTTATACGGAGTGCCGGTTTGTTTTGACTTTATTCTACCTTATAATAATTAGTATTTTCTCCCGTGCATTGCACGGAGAGATTTATGGCCAAGTTATAATTTAAAATATATGTAAAATAAAAATTATAATAGCATATTTTCCTTTTTTATGGTAAATAACATAAAAAGGACAATTTAATCAGATTGGGACTCCACTTCCAGCTGTTTGGTTATAAATTTTTCCTTGATTTTACGTGATTTAATGGGAGAGATATGGATGAGAGATTTAAAAAGATCACACATGATAATAACCCGGATTGGAGGGATGAAAAGTGATTTTATCAAAAGATCAGGGATGATAATGATAATAACGAGAGATTATGCATGGGTTAAAAATTAGGTATTTGTGCTTCAGTGGAAAATATAAATAAAATAGTATTTTTTAATTCTAAAAATTATAAGATTGAGCGGAAAACTGATCTCATTTTATTAATATATAGATCATAATAAATAAATTATTAAAATTATTTAGTCAAAATTATACATTAATATTTTATGGATTTTTGTATATTTTACCCCGTTCTTTCTACATATTTTTACACGTTTTTATACAGTTTTACATATTATTTTCAACCCCATTAATTCTCTCTCATATTTCACATCCACATATCTCGTGGGACCTACCTGTACTACACAAATTTCCTACCATTCAACTCCACTTATTATCTCTCCTATATCACATAAAAACACATAAAAATCCATTTTTACACACATTCTAACACCCTTGGTTTAACAAAATTTAAATAAAAAAATCAACACTCATTTTTACTAAAGATTTTAAAAAATATAATGCTATAAGCATTAATAAATCTCAGTCACTGATACGATTCGATTGTAGTGCAGTGGTAGGGGTGTGTTTGATATGCTAACATTTGGATGGAAAATATCACATCAAGGAAAATATTTTCCTACTTGTATATTTATTTATTGCAAAGTTTTTTCATAGAAATTATTTTCCATGTATAAGTCACTAAATTAAAACACAATTTTGGCCTATTTGCTTGGAAACTCAATCTAATATTGAGGTGGAAAAATTTGCAAGGAATTGGTTTTCCGTAGAAAAAGTTTTCCACCTCCAATTCCTTATTCAATCAAACACACCCTTAAAATTTTTCACATGTGATTAGGGTTCGAACCACATCCTGCCTCTATTTCCCCGGTTCAAAAAATAAATAAATGAATAAATACAATAAATATCACTAGTATAATAACACCTTTAACCGGTATAATAACACCTTTAACCGGTAGTGATAAACTAGTATAATAACACCTTTAACCGGTGGTGATCTATTGCCCCATTGTGGGTAACATACAATCAAACCCACACCGACGTGGCACATGGCGCCGTGAATTTTTTTTTTTTTTGTGTCTACAATTTTATATAATGTAGCATACGTGCTAAAATAGGAAGTGTGTAAACGAGATACTTACGATTGACCCTTACACATTTAACAAGTACATCCAGCAGAAAGTTGATAACAGTACGAAAAAACCAATTTCAAAACAATCAATTTAGTATTCGTGATCGTATTATGCACTACTGCAAATACAAAAGGATCTATGGACTAACTTATCTCAAAGAATGAGAGGTATTACAGTAAGAATAGAATATGGCAATAGAAAATTAATATTTAAAAGAAGAATAAGAATATTTAGAAGTACTTAGAGCAAATGTGGGAGAAAAATTGCATGCCACGTAATGTATGATTTTAGGGTCCATAAACCCAAATTCCAGAAGCTATTCTCCAAATTTGGGACCAAATTTAGATAATAGCTCCTCTCCACATGACCCCACAAAATTTGAGATTTAACCAATAATGCAATGATACGTGGACCCAAAGAAAAAAAAAAAGCCTTGCAAACTTTGGTGATGAATTCATTATTTATTTATTTTTTTAGAACTAATTTGCCCAATAATTTAGTTCATTTTCCCACCTAATTTCCCCCAAAACATATTATAATTAAGAATGATTTTTTCCCCAAAATTTTTTCCCCTTCATATTTTTGCCCCATTGATTAACAGAATTGAAAAGAAACCCACAAATAACAGAATTGAAAAGAAACCCACAAATAAACACTAGGATGTCAGAACTGAGATGCACTCATAAGCCAAAATTTATATAAATCAGCAATATAAAGCTCGTCAAGTTTCTTGTTTCAAGCCAATTACCACGTGAAATCACCAGAGAGCAAGTAGAAGTTCATGTGCTTGTCCGGTATCCATTTCTCATAAAAATAAATAAAACGGAAAAAGAGTCATACGAAAAAAGAACTAATATTAAGGTTTAAAACAAAAAGTTAATAAAGTGTAATTGATAATACCTTGAGCCAGCTGCAACATGATACTCGATATTATTAATCATAAACTAACGTGCGTTACACATTATTTGTAGATATTTCAATAATTTGTAAAAATTTATTGAATATGCAGGAACGTTGGGTTCACATACAAATGAAATGTGTGTTTATAATAACAGCCTATTAAGAGGTTGGAAAAAATGAATATTGAAAATAGCTTGTTTTGTACATGAGAACCTCCTTGCATATGATTTTTTTTTTTTTTTGTATCATGAAGAATATCTTATTTCACTAAACATTTGTGTTTGATATTCCAACTAAGCGTCGTCAAAATTTTGGAAGATAAATACCATATTGTCAAGCTGCAGAATGACTAGAAAAAGTCATGAATGGTTAAAATTTGTATTTATAGGTTTTTTTTTTTTAAGATTTCATATTCCGACCTGGTGCGTTCTATTTAAAATTTTACTTCTAATTAAAATAGTGGTTAAGCATAACGAGATTTTATTGACACCTACGACCTATCATCTTTTTTACATTACTTCAATGACGACTCTGTGTACAATTTTTTGTATATAAAAGTTCATTGAGGAAGAAAAATATTTTTCGACATTTTTACCCTTCAATATTTTTCAAAACTTAATAATTACTTTCATTTCCTATACTATATTTAATTTAAAGAGGTCATGGACGGTCAAAATTTGATGATTATAATTTTATTTACAATTTTTTAAGGACTGCATATTTCAACCTCGCAAGTTCTATTTGAATTTTTACATCTAATTAAAACTGTAGCTAAGTATAAAGAGATTTCAATGTCACATATGATTTACAATCCCTTTTACATTATTTTAGGCACAGCTCTGTGTCCAACTTTTTAGTTGAAATTTAAAATAAGAAAAGACAAACGTTATTTGTACGTAAAAATTACACCAAGGTTATGTATCAAAATCTATAAAATGAAATAATAATAATGGAGAATTCTCACTTCATGGGATTTTAAGATCCCAAAGGAATGTAACTGATTGTATCAACCTTTAAAAACTCATAGCGCCAACCAATGTGTCACGTGTACGGTAGACTGGTAGTGTATCATGTGGTATTGAAAGGATTTGTGAATAGCTTCTTTATAATTTCGCAGGTCATAATAAAGTTCGTAATTTTCATTTTCAGCCCTAATCTATTAGTTTTGTAACAAATGCATTTCTACTATTTTTTTCTTGAATAATTCTAAATAACCATTGTTAATTGACATTTTACAGTGATATAATGATGTATTAGTTTTCAATTGAATGATAAAGAGAGGTACACACTCAGTTTGTAATGTAATGAAACTTATCATACCTAATGAAGATATGACACGCCAACCATATTACTTAAAAATATTAAATTTGATTGTCCCCCGAAATTGCTATTTCTTCTGTGGTGGCCATCTCAATCTTGTGTAAATTAACAAATTTATCCTGCTAGCCAATTTCTATCAATTTTAACTCTTACGTTCTTACAGAATGACAAATTTATTGGAGGCCGATTACAAAATCTTTGAACTGCCAATTAAAATTATACTTAGATCTAAACCTTTAAAAATGTGTAGGGGTCCAAAATTTGGGCCTAAAAATTCAATTTTCTTTTTAACTTTTTAATTCTAATATTTTATTGTATTTCATTAAAACAATGTGAACATTATTTTTCATTCAAAATTCTGATAAAGCATTATAAGATGACTTGCTTAGTATATAATTTACACGTTGAAAATAAAATTATAAAACAAGGGTCAGCAAAAGTTGAGAGGCCGGTTTGTCGTTAAATAACTTATCTTTTAGTTTGTATATTGAAGGACTGAAAAAAAAAAAATAGAGAAAAAGAAAAAGGTCCAGGAAAATGTTAATTTGTTCATGTGTCAAGAAAATTTTCAGTTTCAATTATTGTTTTATTTTATTTCGATTTATTTACATTATATATTGACCAAATTATGATCATTTATGGTGACAAAAGTTAAAACTAATTGATGCTAAGGAAAACTTTAATTTCGATTTTTCTTTAGTTTTATCGACAATCTTTACTTTTCACCCGTAATGGAAATATTGGTCACTGTGCATGAACTAATCATTTAGAAATTAGAATGGATGAACCCGTCAGATAGAAAAAATTACGAATTTCTGAAATGGTTGCAAGTGTAAAATAGAAAAGATTAGCGATAAAATTGTTACAAATTCTAAAGGCTCCGGACCTAATGTAAAAAATAGCTTAATAAAACTTGCAATTTCCAACATCAATCAATCAAACGCGCCTTTCATTGCACACGCTTTTATAATTATTATATTATTTTTCGAGCATGCTTTTACAATAATTACACACATACAAATAATATACTCGTTAACCCATCGACTCACAATTTTACAAATTCAATTACAAATTTCGCTCGGGAGAGAAAATGGAGAACGTACGAGAACGAGAACGAGATGAACCAGAACGTGAATCAAAACCTGAACTACATCAACCGTGGTGACAATCGAACTACTCGATTGAAGTTTTTACATCTTACACATTAGTGATGTAGTTCCAATTTCTGTAGTTTGGCACTGCGTACACTGCAATGCAAATAGGTTTTAGAACGAGACTGCAATCAAAGGACACAATCGTAGTCTTCACCGTGACCTGAAGATGAAAAAATCAAAGAGGAATAGAATAGGTTGAATAATATCATTGATGTGTAATCATGTATATACAAATAGAGGATTTCCTAGCTACTGTAATTAACATACAACTATAGCTACAATTAAGTAATTACAATAGGAAAGATAATATACACAAATCATCTAATCTGGGAAGGCTAATTACACAAATCATCTAATATTAATAAGAAATATATGGAAGATTAATTTCCTAACACTCCCCCTGAAGTTGGAGAGTGGATATCCCGCACTCCCAACTTGCAAACCATAGGAAGAAAACTTTCTTTCCCCAACGCCTTGGTTAGAACATCAAGTAATTGGTGGGCAGAACTTACATGCTTTGTGACCACTGAACCATCTTTGATCTTGTCTCTAATATAATGGCAATCCATCTCAATATGTCTAGTCCGCTCATGGAAAACTAGGTTGGTTGCTATGTTTAAAGCAGCCTTGTTGTCACAATATAATAAAGCAGGTTCTCGAGGCCAAAGACCCAAATCCGTCAGTAAATAACGCAGCCATGTCAGCTCACAACAAGCTTCTGTCATTGCTCGATATTGAGCTTCGGTTGATGAAAGAGATATTGTTTTCTGCCACTTTGATCTCCAAGAAATTAATGAAGGCCCAAGGAAAACACAATAGCCCATTGTAGACCTTCTAGTCAGTAGGCAGCCTGCCCAATCCGAAATCACAGTAGGCTCGCAATTTGAAATCACTCTTTGAAGAAAAAAATAGACCTTGCCCGGTGCACCTTTCAGATACCGAACAACCCGAAAGGCTGCCTCCATATGTAATTTTCTTGGTAGATACATGAACCTACTCAAGACATGAACGGGATATGTGATGTCGGGCCTCAAATTAGTCAAATATATCAGCCTCCCAACTAATCTTCTATAACTTCGTGGATCCTTAAGTAAATCGCTCTTGTTTGACAACTTCATACCTTTCTCCGTTGGAGTATCAACGGGAGCTACCCCCAACAGCCCTGTATCTTTGATAATTTCCAACGCATACTTACGCTGAGAGATGAAAAACCCATTTCCAGAAGAGAAATTTCAATCCCCAGAAATAATTTCAATTCACTTGAGGCTAAAACTACTGTGTAGAAACTTCTTAATTGCAGCAATGATAACAGGATCGTTCCCAGTAATCAAAATATCGTCAACATAAATCAAAAGAGTAGTAAAAAACTTCATTTTCTTTTTAGTAAATAGAGAATAGTCAACTCGTTGCATATAACCAACTGAACGAAGAGCTTCTGAGAACTTAGAAAACCACTGTCATGAAGCTTGTTTCAAACCATACAACGATTTACGTAATCGATAGACCAAGTGCTCATTCCTCTGCCTTCGAAGCCTGGGCGGCGGAGACATATAAATTTCTTCATAGAGATCACCATGAAGGAAAGCATTATTGACATCTAATTGATGAAGTGACCAACTATGAGCAGCGGCTGAGGCAAGGAGACAACGGGCTGAGATAATCTTTGCAGTCGGTGAGAAAGTGTCTTGATAATCAACACCATCTGTTTGTGTAAAGTGCTTGGCAACTAACCGTGCTTTATACCGTTCAACCGAACCATCAGACTTATGTTTTATTTTGTAGACCCAGTGACAGCCAATGGGTGTCTTGCCGGCGGGAAGGGAACTGAGAGTCCAAGTACCATTAGCTTTGAGGGCAGCCAATTCGGATTGCATTGCAGCTCGCCATTCTGGATGGGCTACTGCTTCTTAATAAGACTTGGTTTCGGTGATAACATTACGTTGAGCAATAAATGATCGATAGGCAGGCATGTATCGGTGATACGAGAGATAATTAGCGAATGGAAAACGTATACCTTCGGTCGGACTCGGCAGTAAGGAAGATGATTGGTGGGAATAAACATTTGAGCAGACATAGTCATTGAGTTTGGCCGATGGACGGTCGGGTAGGCTGGAGCGACGAAGATGAATGTGTACGGGTTTGGGTTCGGGTTCTATAGGGAATAGAGGTAATTGTGAGGATTTCGGCATTGAAGAGGACGGAGTAGAGACTGATGAGGAATGGTCAGTAGCAACAAGTGGATTAGAGTAGATTGAAGGTTTGGGACGGCGTGCGTATGTGCACAGGATGGGCAGACGATGAGTAGATGATAGTTCCGGTAAATGAGAAGAAACAAGTGAGATTTGTGGAGTTGGAGGAGGCATGTCACTACTAGTATGAGAGGGAAAATGAGAGGAGGTCGAGTGAGAGAAGTTTGGAGGGGAGTCAAAAGAAGAGTCAATGGGTAAAGATGTGTGATGGTCCACAAGGGGAATTGGGAGAGGAATGATGCATAAAGAAAAATGTTTTCGTAAAACTGTACATCACGACTAATGAAAACCTTTCGAGTCGACAAATTAAATAATTTGTAGGCCTTTTGACCAAGGGGATACTCGATGAAGATTGATGGGATAGAACGGTAGTCAAACTTGTGAGAAGTATGGACATTAGTAGCGTATGCCAAACAACCAAAAACATGGAGGTGAGAAAATGAAGGGGGCTTTGAATGGTGAAGTTCAAAATGAGTTTTGAAGGAGAGTACCGACGAAGGGAGTCGATTTATGATGTGTATAGCAGTTAAAGCACATTTCCCCCAAAATTGGTTTGGCAATTGGGCTTGGAATTTTAAGGCTCGAGCTACTTGTAAAATGTGGTGATGTTTGCGTTCCACAACCCCAATTTGTTGAGGTGTGTAAACACAAGAATGTTGAAAAACGACACCATTATCTTGCAAAAACGAGCCAAGCGAGACAAATTCTCCACCGTTGTCACAGCGAATAGTCTTATTGCGAGATTCAAATTAAGAAAGAACATAACTAAAGAACCGTTTTAAAAGTAATTGTGTTTTATCTTTTTGTCACATCAAGAAAATCCATGTGTAACGTGTATAGTCATCAACTATTGTACGAAAGTAATGGGCACGAGAAAGAGAATGGTGTCGATAACGACCCCAAATATCACAATGAATAATCTCAAAAGGTTTTGTAGATGAAATTACACTAGCATTGAAAGGTAAACTACTCTGCTTGGCCAAAGGACATATAGGACAAGCATTATTAGATTGAATGTTAAAATTAAAAAAATTCTTGGCAATGAAACTTAGACACGGGGGTGACACATGGCCCAATCGATTATGCAAGAGATTGGTGGATGAGATGGTGAGGTTGCATGGCTGGTTGATTTGTGAACGAGAAAGAGTCAGTCACGGATTTCTTTATCTCTAGCGCCACCAAATAGTATAGTCCATTGTGTTGTTTACCCAAACCAATCCGCCTTCTCGTAGTTAGATCTTGCAAAACACACCATGAAGGGAAAAATATTACTGAACAATTCAAGCCTCTCGTCAAATGACTAACCGACATCAAATCAATTTGGAATGTAGGTACATATAGCACATCATGCAAATTATAGACAGAATTTAGAGGCAACGAACCCCTTTGCAACTATATTAGCTTTTTCTCCACTAGGCAATAATACAGAAGGTAATGAGGAGCTTTTGCAGAAAAATGATTTTGAGGAAGAGCAAATATGATATGTCGCCCCGTGGCCGCTATCGATGATCCAATTGCGGGAAGCAACTCTAGACAAACCTGGTGTGGTCACTACGTTTTTCTGAGAACTTGATCCTTCATTTTTATTGCCAAGAAGTGGCAAAAATTGCTTCAAATGATCCTCCGAAATATCGATACTTGGTCTCCCATCTTTTTTAGAAAATCCCTCTGATACATGATCAGCTGCAGATTTATTTTTGTTGAGTTTAAGATTGGTCTGATCAAGCATCTTGCTAAAAACTCTGGCGATTTGAGGACCGGTCTACTCCAGCCGAGAAATTGGGTTTGTTGTTTCCATGTCGGACTGCCATTGCAGCACTCGAACTGGAATCTACTATTATATGTGTTACACTGAGAAGACGTTGTTTCTCCTCTTGAGAGATAGATGAGTATGCTTGGCGGACTGTGGGAAGAGCATTCATTAGGAGACTCTGACCACGAATAGCACTATAAGTTTCATTCAAACCCATTAAAAATTGCATCAGTTTATGTTGATTTGCTTGTGCTCCTTGTGCTAGATCTGAATATGTAGCCAATTCATCCCATCGGCCTTTCAATCTTGTGTAGTAGGCAGAGACAGAGAGCTTCTCTTCTTACAGGTAAGCGATGCTTCGTTGAATCTCAAAGATATGAGGTACGTTTCTTTGGGAGAATGGCTCACGGAGGTCTTCCCAGACTTCATGGGCTGTAGAATAATAAATCACACTGTCAGGAATTTCAGGATTGAGAGTATTAATGATCCAAGTTTGAACCATGTCGTTGCATCACGACCAAGCAGCATAACCATCAGGATCAGTTTCTTCGGAAGGAGGTGTGATAGAACCATTGACGAATCCGAGCTTGTTCTTAGAGTTTAAGGCTAGAGTCATAGCCCTTTTCCAACCAGAATAATTGTCTCCATTCAGGGATTTGGAGACTAGAACCAATCCGGGATGATCAGAGTGGTGAGTGAAGTAAGGATTTGAGAGATATGACTTTGAAGAGTCTATGCTAATCGTTGGTTTTGAAGTACCAGAGTCAACAACTTTTTTGTTGTTATCATCAGCCATGACAACTAAAGAAGAAAGATACCACACGAGATATTAAAGTGTAGCAATAAAAAAAAGAGTCGGGGCCTTAGCTCTGATACCATGAAAAAATCAAAGATAAATAGAATAGGCTGAATAATATCATTGATGTGTAATCATGTAGATATATACAGAGGATTTCCTAGCTACTGTAATTAACATACAACTATAGCTACAATTAAGTAATTACAATAGGAAAGATAATATATACAAATCATCTAATTTGGGAAGGCTAATATACACAAATCATCTAATATTAATAAGAAAGATATGGAAGATTAATTTCCTAATAGAAGAGAGCAGAGAAGTCTGCTAACTGTGATATTTGTGGCTCGGTCTTCAGGAGGAACGCTGAGCTGGAGGAGCATATCCAAATGAATTACTAAAAGCTACGTAAGTATGTTGTGTTTTAAAGGTGAAGGGTTTTCCAATTCCAAATAGGCTCTTGAATATGATTTTGGAATTTTAAACAAAATAGGACAAACTTGTGAATTGACGTTGTGTTTTGATGCTCGAGAATAATAGTTGTAACTAAAATACTCCGTGGATTTTACACTAGGAACTTGTGACTTGACGTTGTGTTTTGATGCTATCTGAGAATAATAGTTGTAACTAAAATACTTTGTGGATTTCACATGGTTAAGTGTGAATTCAAGTTTTCAGCGACATTGGTTTGATTAATTTGATTTGACGTTGTGTTTTGATGCTATGAGAATTGAAGTTTTTAACTGCATTGGTTTGATTAATGTGATTTGATGTTATATGCTTAGAAAATTAAGGATGAGTTTTCTATTTTGGGTATGGTGAATGATAGGAGACGAAAGTAAAAGAGATTTGTTGGCTGTGTTTTTGGCCAAAAATGGTCCAGTTGTGTGGTGGCGGTGTGGTGGTGCAGGTGGTGGTCGAGAGTGGTGAGGCTATAAAGGTGTGTGTGATGGCAGTGTTTGCAGCTGCTTGGTGGTTTATGTGAAAAGAGACCAGCTGCTGCTATCATGAAGAGATGCAATTGAGGCAGTCGGTGAAGGCAGTATATTTGTGTGACTGTGAGTTGCTTGTGTGAAAATCTATTGTTGCTGTGAAATGTGTTGATGAAATGGTGTCTGTTGAGTGTTGTGATGCTAGCAAAAGAGATTGAAACACACAGAGAGAGAGAGAGTTAAGGTAGTTACCTTGAACAATGATTGAACGCCTTGTGTAGGATCTTGAAGGAGATGGAGGTGAAGATAAGGATGACGATGAAAATGATGTTTGGTGAGGAATGGGGATTGAGGAAATAGAGAAAAATCTTGGGAAATCCTCACATCAAGTATATATCAATCTATACCATACATAAATTTCAACAACAAAGTCACTGTTGATATGCTATAGTGTTACGGCCGGCGTCGTTTGGTTGTGTCTATCCAAATTTCACTGCATTTTTTGCCATTACTCCATGCAAACATATGGTCCGACCAAGAAATTTCTCTCTGTGTGTTTATATGTAGACCTTCTTCCCTCGCCAGTATCGTCTACTCTCCATAGCACCTTCAGCCAGCTACCGTCGACAAAGGCTGTAAGTGCATTGAATTGATGATTGTTGAGTTTTTCTATTTCAATTTTCCTTGTACTGATTTGCCTCTCTATTGCTTCTTTTTTTGATTTCCTTGCATTAACCTTGGCCTTTTTTGAGTTTCTTTTGAGAACATCTACAGACTTAGGTTGCATTCTAACTTTTCCCATTTTAACTCTTTTCGGTGCCTCTAACTTTTCATACTCTGCTGTTGGTTCCTTTACTCCCCTTCCTTCATAGAGGCCAGTGTTCAAAAGTAAAATATTCACCTCCAGCCTCCTCAATCTTAGCTCTTGATCTCTCACTAGATCTCACAGTCGTTAAAAGTTAAACAAAAAGTTAATGTGGATTGAAGTTTTTAACTGCATTGGTTTGATTAATTTGATCTCGTGCTATGTGCTTAGAAATTAAGGAAGAGTTTTCTCTTTTTCTTTCTTTTTTTTTTTATAATTTTAATTTGTGTTGAATGAATGGGAAAGTAAAAGAGATTTGTTGGCTGTAAAACAAGGGCCCTAGGGATTGGGTGCAATAATCAGGTTGGGTTGATAGAGTTTGTGTTGGTCATGCACCTTTGATTTGCCTTTCTTGTTAGTATTTGGGTTTTGAATAGTATAGAGGCCCAACGGAATATGACATTGGGTTGGGCATGAAGAAATGTATGCGTAATAGCTATACATGAAAGGAACAAGTGAGATGGAGAATATCTGAAGATGTGAAAAGAACAAGTGTAACACCTGTGGAGTTATTTAGAAACTTTACATATTTAGCTTTCTGATTTTGATAGAATGTTAGCTTCGAAAGGTAAAGTGTTGTGCAATATGTAGTAGTACTTGCAGAGATATTAGATGACTGACGGTGTTTTCTTCTTACCTTTGATTTTCCAAAACTCTCAAGAATTGATTTCTTATTATTTGAAATGATAGGATTTTCAGAATAAAACAACGATGGATAGAATGAACCTTAGGAGAATTGGTGTTGCCATTTCTTCGCCATCCCTCTGTATTTCACCATGGGCGGGGATTTTCGTCTTTTAGATGCGAGCATGAAGAGTGTATTGGTGAGATTAAGATATGGGAATAAAGGAATTTCTATAAACGTTTATTAGTATATTGAGTTCTCTCTCACTGCTAGATAACAATTTCTACGTTCAGCCAAGTAGGTATACGCTATCATGGTAGGGGTACTTAGTTATTATGTTACGCCACATGTGTCATTCCCTAGTTTTATTTTATTTTTTTAATATGTGTAGACCTGTATTGCTCTCGAGCTTAGTCTAAGCTTAACCAGTGAATCATATCCCCGATTATTGATATCATTGCGTAGTTGATGGCATAGACTTCGCATCGGCATTTTTGGCTTGTTGATCCGGTGTGGGCAACTCGAGTTATATATAAATTTGTGAAGTTTAGATGGTGGTAGTATTTTTCGAGTTATTATCAACATTTTGAAGTTAATTTTGAGACACTTTTGATCTTTGTATTGTGCAATTAAAACCACCGTGTCGAAAGCAGTCCCATGTAGTTAAGGAGGTGCAATTCATCTCACAACCCGTTCACCGAGTGCTTCGTATATCGATCTCAAAGTTAGGTGATTTATGCTTCTTTCATGTACGAAGACATGCAAAGTACATTGGTGGCTTCCCGTAAAATTTTTTTTGTTAACTAACCCCTCAAGTTATATTTTCTTTCTCTAGTCCTCAATTTGCATGGTTGATCGTCTATTATCAATTAAGTGCAATTTAGTCCCTATAATTTTTCTCAGGTCTTCCACTTGTCGATTGAAAAGGTAAAATAAAAAATTGATAAGACCCCCTCAAAATAAAAATAAAAATAAATAAATCTTCACTGCTAACTAATTTGCAATTAACCTTGTCAATGTTGATTATATGTGTAGTTTAAACATTTGATTTATATGGTAAAACTGGGATAAGTGAAAAATACTCCAATCAAATAAATCTTAACGACTAAGTTGGGGCTGTGGTGTCTAATAAAAGTTTGGGGACTAAAGTGCACATTGAATGAAAGGTCGGAGCCTTTTGAGTTATTTGACCTAATAATAAAAAGCGGCACGCTGGTATTCACACAGTATATGCTCCCGACTCAAAAATTCAGTTATTCAGACTTCAGAGCATACGTTCATTTGCCATTTTGCCTCAAGAAACGATGGAACAAAATCAAAATGTGAATCAACACAACGCCAATCAAAATGAGAATCAACAAAATGCCAATCTCATCAACAACAACGCAGGTAAATCGGATCTTATTTGATTGAATTTTGGTTTTCAGTCCCAAATAGTATATGATAGGTTTGAATTTTTCTAGGGTTCCAGTGTGCGCACTGCCACAACGCTAGACCTTTCAAAGAAGGAGGAATCCGAAATCACAATCATAAAGAGGCTCAGTACTTATACATGGGAATAAGGGAATTTCTATAAATGTTTATTAGTATATTGAGTTCTCTCTAACTGCTAGATAACAATTTCTACGTTCAGCCAAGTAGGTATACGTTATCATGGTAGGGGTACTTAGTTATTATCTTACGCCGTACGTGTCATTCCCTAGTTTTATTTTATTTTTTTAATAGGTGTAGACCTGTATCGCTCTCGAGCTTAGTCTAAGCTTAACCGGTGATCGTATCTGTTGATTATTCATATCATTGTGTAGTTGATGGCGTAGACTTTGCATCGACATTTTTGGCTTGTTGATCAGGTGTGCGCAACTCGAGTTATATATAAATTTGTGAAGTTTAGATGGTGGTAGTATTTTTCGAGTTATTATCAACATTTTGAAGTTAATTTTGAGGCACTTTTGATCTTTGTATTGGGCAATTAAAACCGTCTTGTCGAAAGCAGCCCCATTTAGTTAAGGAGGCGCGATTCATCTCACAACCCATTCACCGAGTGCTTCGTATGTCGTTCTCAAAGTTAGGTGATTTATGCTTCTTTCATGTACGGAGACATGCAAAGTACATTGGTGGCTTCCCGTAAAAAAATTTTTGTTCACTAACCCCTCAAGTTATATTTGCTTTCTCTAGTCCTCAATTTGCATGGTTGCTCTTCTATTTTATCAATTAAGTGCAATTTAGTCCCTATAATTTTTCTGAAGTCTTCCACTTGGCGGTTGCCCAGGATACCTTGGTTTTCACGATTGGTGCAGGGTTAGGAGAGAGTTGGAAAGGGGACGAGTTTTGGGGTAGGGTAGGTGGCAAAGGAGGTGTTGAGATTTGTGTTGAAAATTTAAATAATTTAGGGACTTAAGCGCATTATACATTAGATTTTAAATTGCAAATAAGAACTTTATATCTATTTATTAATAAAATAGTAAAAATAAATGTCAAATTACTAAATTATTCTTATTTTATTAAATAAAAATAAAAATGGCCTAATAACCGGCTACTGTATAGGTTAACTAGATTAATTTGGACTAATATCGCTAATTTGTGAAAGATTATATTAGGGGTGGCAATCGAGTTGGACAATTCGTGAGCTTATGTATTTGGCTCGATTCGACTTGTAAAAAATTCGGGTTCGGCTCGTCAAAATATGGACTTGGATTTGGATCGAGTGGAGAAATTGGAAAATGGACAGTTCTTGTTTGGTTCATAAAGTTCGTAGACCGGCTTGTAGGCTCGTCAAATTTTAATGCGTTGCAATGTTAAATTTTTTTAATTAAAAACTATCTTAATTTCGATTCTTTTCTTTTTTCTTCGTGTTCATTTTTAATTAATTAGTGTATACTTTTAACCAATATGGACAAGTCATGTTAATAAATTTAAGTTACTAAGTTACTTAAATAATTATTCAAAAAAAGAAAGCTACTTAAGTAATTGAAAAAATGAAAGTGTAAAAAAAAAAGAAGATATCTCTTCTTTTATCGTTCTAGTAAATAATAAGTAATTAATCTAATTTTTTAAAAAAATAAAAAACAAAAAAAGCTCCATCAGCCGTTCGTGGACTACTCGGATTCGGCTCGTGAATGGGACGAGCTCAAACCGAACCTGAGCTGTTGAATTCAAACACGAGCGGAGCTTAGAAACGAGCTGAACCCGAGCGGCTATTTGACTAGCTGAGCTGTTCGGTTCAACTATGCTCTTCTCGTCTGGCATCCCTAGGTTAAATAGCCATGTTGCAAAAAAATTGTTGGAGACTAAAGTGCTTGAAATATTGGGAGCCATTGATATCATTTAATCTTTAAAGTATTAAAAATCATCAAACTACTATATGAGTAGTTGAAAGTAATGAAAAAAATATAATAATTAAAAACCCAATAAATTTAATTTGATAAGGATTAATGTGAATCACACGGGCCTTGGAACTCACTTCTTAAAAGGCCACGCCCACCCAACTGCGCCCCGGGACTGCTTTAAGCCTTAGCTAAGTCTATTTCCTTCTTTTTTTCAGAATTTTTCTCCTACACAAATTCACATTTTTAACAAAAATATATAGAGAGAGATTGGATACATATTTATGAGATAATAATGCATGTGTTTGTGTATTCATACTTTTTCATATTTTCTCTTATTTTTAAAATTTAAGTTTAGTCAAATAAATTACATCAGCATATCTCATAGAATCTACTACTATTAAATCTACACCATTCAATTCTACTTATCATCTCTCTTTCTATTCATAAAAATATATCAATAAGGAGGATATCCTCAATTTGGAATTTTATGGATTTTTAAGGATTTATGGATTTTCATGAATTTCTTAAAATTTAATAGAAGTCTACAGAATCCTTCAGATTCTAATAGAATTCTATATTATGGAATTTGATGGATTTAAGTAGAGTTTTGTGGAAAATTTTTCTCCAAGATGGAATTTAATTGATTTCAAAATTTAATAATGTTCCATGTATTCCTAATAATAATAATAATGTTCCACGTATCATCAATCGAGCTTGTTATTAAATATATTCATACAATCCATGAGATAAATTTTGGTATGCAAAAAAAACAACACAAATACGAATTATTAGAAAAAATATTACCCTCTGTTCAAGCAGATCATTTATTATATTATAAAATTATTTAAAAATGTATCGGAATTCAAAATTTGAGCAACCTTTTTCTTTTATTTTTTCTTTTCTACTTTTTTTTTTCAACCTGGACATGAACTTAACATAAACGAAAAAAAATTACTCATCTTCTTGCATTTTTTTTTGGTCGTTACAAAGGAATAATCAAGGGTGCGAGAAGCTCACTTAGATGCCACAGGTCTACTGAGTTCTTATTTGATCATAAAAAAATAATAGGTAAAAATGTTCAGTTCAACCTATGACACATTAAAAAACAAAATATATAACCTTGTCTTTCTTTAAAAAAATAAAAAAAATAAAAAAAAAAGAAAGAAAAACCAAATTCATAGTTTTTTTTAACTAAATGGACAAAGATAATAAAATATGCTTCTAATTTTTGTTATAAATTTATGAAATCATATTACGACTTGCTAATATTGAGATAATTTAAACAATTGGTCGTTTATCTTGCAAAGATTGAATATAATATGCTTTTGCAGAAATTAGAGCAATGATGAATGATATTATTGTTTAAAAATTATGGTGATAAGGAAAAATGATTTTCCTTAGTTTATGATTATAAATTTTTAATGACTATTTTTTTTAAAGAATTACATTATTTTTTGAGGGGGAAAAATGAAAATTCAAGAATTCCATACGAATCTGACGATAGGAGGTTGGATTTTGGCAAGAAAATTGTTAGTTCATTTTTAAGTTTAAAATCCATAGAAATGCACCATTTAACAAAATCCATAAGTAATTGAGGTCATTGGAATTTTATAGAATTCATAGGATTCTAAATTGGGACTATTGAATTTGTATAGAATCTACAAAATTCTAAATTAAGGACACCAAAAATCACATAGATTTCTAAAATCCATTACATCCCCCGCCCCTCCTCGCGCCCACCAAACAAAGAGACACCCTCAAATTATCATGCAACCTGAATTAGATTTATTTTAGGATTAGATTTGGAATCCTCATTGGAATGGGACTAGATTGGGAGGATCGTGTCAGAAGCTCATGCTTTCAACTAGATCTGGTTGCACGCAAAATTACTACTAAGAGGTTAGTTTTTCATATCCTTCTTGGTAGATCTGTTAATTCATGTTAATCATTGATTTATATTCATATGGTCGTTCCTTGATTTGTAAAAATTTATGAATTTTATAAAATTGCTTATGCTATATCAGATCTGACATGATAATTGAAAATTTTAAATGCTAAAATTATTCTGGCAACGCAATAATTTCCAACACCTACGTGCAAAGTACAGATGATGTTAGGCAATTTGAGACTCATATCTCCATTTGGAACATTTTATATATTATAAAAAAAATACTTACATAATAAATAAAAAGTTTAAAAAAAAGAAAAAGAAAAAACGTGTTCAAAAGTTATACCAATAGTGGTATAAGTATTTAACGGTTGATATCTATATCTATATCTATATATTATTAATAAAATGAGCACACTTTCCCGCTCAAAATCTCATTTTTTGAAATTAAATAAATAGTAATTATTCATCACCGATAATAATAAAAATATGGTAGAGTCAAACCTCCCCTTCCTATGGCTTTGATTTTCTTTCGCACAGTGTATTTTTCCACACTTAGCTTTACCAAATCTACACGCCATCTGTCCTATTCCACTTCCTAGAAATTTCCTGCTTTTCTAAATTCTACCTTATTTAGATATATATATGCCCACTCCCTCCGCCTCATCCCTACAATCAATCATCATTCTGCAGATTAATTCACAAGTTGAAGAGGAAAAATGGAGAATTCAAATCAGTCTTTCTGGCAATTTAGCGATAATCTTCGGCTCCAAGGGAGCAATTTGGCAAACCTTTCTTTGAACGACTCAATTTGGAGCACCAACCATTCGATGAAACGCCCCACTGAGCAGTAAAATGAGGACACTTTCCCGCTCAAAATCTCATTTTTCGTAATTAAATAAATAGTATTTTATTATTATTAATCACACTTATAACTCAGCCAATGCACGGGATCTCCCCGTGCAACGCACGGGAGAAAATACTAGTTACCAATAATTTGATGTGTACAACTTATAACTTGCCGGTTGACCATCATCTAAATAGCTGGTAGACCCTCTTCTATCCCATTGTCCATGTCCCTCTCAAAGCATCTCCAATGGGGGTGTTGATGTGTAGATGATGTGGAGGAAAGAGATAGAGAGAAGATGATTATTTTGATAGAAAATGAATAGAAGATAGTGTAGAGGAAAAAAAGAGGGAAAAGTGAAAAGTATGAGAGATGTATAAAGAAATTTAAAAATAATAATAAAATAATAGTGGAAGATGTGGACATGGATGTGTGGTTTTAGACATGGCACGTAACACGATGAAGAAAAAGTGAGGAAAATGTGGCATAAATGAGATAAAAGTGATTTTTAAAAATTGAAAATGACGTGTAAAAGGAAAAAACGTGAGACCCGCATAAAAATATGTGTCACTCTCTCTCCTTCACTTGACATTGTGGCCACACCATGCATTGGAGATGCTCTCAGACTTGTCATGTCGAGCAAGATACTTGTGTCAATTGTGGGTCGGCGATAAGTTATATATATATATATATATATACATACATGAGTACTGTTGCGATTGGCATCAATTTGGAGGAGAGCGACACTCATTATTTTGTTTCTAGTTTTGGTCTTTATTTGTTCCACTGTAGAATCAAGTAAGAATCATCCTTTGATCAACTTATATATGGCCCATATTCAATTCTCTCAAAGTTGGCAAAATTATAGAACAACTTGCGAGTGATCTATTTGCATAAAGAAATAGTCTCTCGGATATCGAGAAAAGGCCTTTTGATAACGTATGAATTAATCTCATAAACCAAAACTTGAAATTGTCTTCAGTTACTATTTCTATGCACTTGTGTATTGGTTACTAACCAACTAACCAGTGTCATAACACTATATGATACCTATTTGAAATGTAATGACATTGAACTTGAATCATATCACTGAAAAGTGTAAAAATATATAGAAATACCAAAGGCGACCGGGGAATAAGCTATCTAGGGCCCCAAGCCAAGAAAGGTCCACAAGCACAAAGCCTAGTTTTTTTCTTAAAATATAGGTTGGCAATAGCAAAGGATAAGATTAAGATGATACAAAAAGTTCAACACGGGTGTTAGGATGTGTATTTTTATGTGTTTTTATATAATATAGGAGAGAGAATAAGTGGAATTGAATGGTGGAGATTTGTATAGTACAGACAGGTCTCATGAAATTTGGGTGTAAAAATGTGTAAAAATGTGTTAAAACTTGTAAGAGAACACGGGCTAACAATTTCGATTTCTATGGTATAATAAAAGGGAAATTACGGTACCAGAGGCCGAATCTTCGGCTTCTCTCACCGTAGCCCTGGCCCCCCTGCATTCCGGGGGGGTTGGGTGCTTGTGTCTTGGCTGAAGTCTGGCCGCATTTCTTCTAGCTGCACCCAAAGATTTCAGGGTATAATAATATCAGGTAAAAAACACATTACACTTGTAGTATAAGTCCGTTCGTAAAAGGCCACTCCCATCCAATTACAACAATGCTTTGAGTCTTCCATATTATATGGGGCCACAATTGGGAACAGACACAATAGCCGTTATAACTATACTCCCATCATCCGTGTTTGAGGACACCGCCTTCATTATTCCTTGGAATCTGTCTATTGTTGCAGCGATTCTACTCCAATTTCTTCTTCATCGAAAGATTTGAAGGTAATCATACTTATTACTGAATTTATTTATTTATTTATTTTCCCGGTGAGTTGTTTCTACATGGTAATCAAATCTTCCTAGAGCGAAAAAAGGGGAAACATAGTTTTAGCTACATGGAGCAAATTTCGTGTCTTATGTTTGACGAATTTTGAAAATTCTATGTTTTCCTAAGATCTGAGCTGGAGACGGTAGTAGCAGGTTAATAATAATTGTCAATGCGTGTATTCCCTTCGCCTTTTCTATTTTTTGTTTTCTTTTCTAATTCTAAAATTTCCAGTTATTATTGTATATTTGTAAAATAGGTTGATCTCGTGTAACTATATCAATAAATTGGTTTTAGTTAGTGTGTGTTTGTAATGTATATAATTAATAATTTTTGTAGTGTGAATAAATAAAGTTACCCTTAAATAATATTCAAAAAATAAGAAAGTTACCCTTAAATATCTAATCTATTTTCTTTTACCTATTTGATGGAATTTATGGTTGCAGTGTATCGTGAGGCATGGCAGTTTGGACTGATCTTCCTGTACACATTTTGGACATTATAGCACAATATATAACTATCATGGAGGACTTTGTTTCCTTTAGTGCTATATCTAAAGAATGTCACTTCGTAATTGCAAGCTTGAAAAAGAAACCTCCGTTGCCTCTTCGATATCATCGGCTCATGCTTGCTGAAAATAAAGGTGTACCGGTTCGCGGCTTTCTAAACTTATTGACCTAAAAACATCTGGAGTTGAGTTGCCAGAAGCTACAGCCAGTTATTGCTTGGGAGCACACTATGGATTGTTGTTTGTACTTGGTAGTGATTTACAAATCAATTTATTGCACCCGTTCTCCGGACAACGAGTATGTCTACCCCCAATGCTGACATTCCCAAGGCAACCCAATGCTGACATTCCCAAGGCAATCCTAAGGAAGGAGTAAGGAACGGCTAAATGCACTCGGATAATTACTGACTATACCTATTTTATCACGTATTCCAATTTTAACCTCACCCTCTTCAAACTTAAAAAAAAAAATGTTCACTTTTGCAAGAGCAAATACCGGAAACGGTGTTATCCCCATATGGGGGTTCGTTGCGTATGAGCAAACTCCCAAATGGGAGTTTACCCCATATGGGGAGAACCCCCATTTGGGGGTTCGCTCCGTTATGGAGCAAACCCATTTAAAAATAAAAAATAAAAAATAAAAAGAAAGAAAGAAATGAAGAATTACGGATGAAAATATTTTTTTACCATCATTTTTTGTTGAAATTTTTTGCAACCACTCAAAATTTTTTTTTTAAATAATTGTATTCGATACTAACTAGATAAAGTTAATTACAGTATTATAAAAAAATTTGAAATTCATCGTCAAAGTAGTTGCAAAAAATTTAAATTTTTTAATAGTTGTATTCAACACTAACAGGATAAAACGCCAATTATTTTATCATAAAAAAATTTTGAAATTCATCATCAAAGTCGTTGCCAAAAACTTAAAGAAATTTTGAAATTACTCGTCAAAATGGTTGCAAAAAATTATAACAAAAATTGCATCCATAAATACAAAATTAGATAAAAATTACTCATTTTTCATCCATTTTTTATAAAAAAAAATCTTGTTCGTTGCATTTACAACCGAACAAGCAAAAGCTTGTTCGTGTGTTAATAGCGAACAAAGAAAAAAAAAAGGATATATTAGTCTTTTTATCTTTTTTTTTCTTTTTATAAGAAAAGTGGGTGCACGCAGTAAATTGGTGGGTGCATTTAGCCGTAATTTGTTTGTATTTCTGTAGATCTGGACATCAAGTTCTTTGCTGCCCCAATTGACCGGAAAATATTTTGTATCGACCAGTGGAGTTGAAGACAATCTAGGCTATAAAACTATATGCAATTGGTTCAAGATAACAAGATCGAGAAAGATCAATGTGATTACAAGATTTTGTTTTGCCCTACGGTGTGCGACTTCTGCAAGGTTAAATGCAAAGATGTTGGGATTTTCATACAAGATGGAATATAAACATTTGGCTTTGACCATTAACGATGAATCGATGATGATGTGTTATTTAGTTATGTGTGGGACGGCTTGAAAGTTAAATTTATGTCTTCGAGATACTTAGATGTAATAAGTTCTTTTTCATTTTCTAAGCAAACTTTTACTACATTATTGTAATAAGGAAGCTATGTTCTTTCAAATAAGATGCGTGAGGTTAATTTTTCAATAATATTGGTCAAAAAGGTTAATAACAAGTAAGTAAATTGTAGGTGGGGTCGGATGTAACCTCTAAAGAACCCTAGTCAAACCTTATAAATTGAGTCCATATGGTTACAAAGTACATAGAATTTGGTCTAAATTTTCATCTCAAAATGTGACACACCATCGAGCAAGCTAAGACTTCAAGCGGTCACTTGTTGGGCTTGTATCTAGGTACTACTCTGATTGTGGGACACAACTTTGGGACTAAGGGAAGTTGATTTAAGTGTTGATACAATCATGTTTGGTAGAACATCAAAAATCAGTCATAAATCGCTATTGTGATTGTCTTCATCTTCTTAATCATTCACCTGTAAGAAAGATTGTATATATATATTTAGATTTTTGCACTTGCAAGTTACACTCCAATCAGCACCATATTATCATCTAGTGTTTGGCAGTGTATAAGTGCTTAGCAAACATTGTGCACAAAGTATTCTTTGGCCAAATAAGATTTATCATCACACATTCACACGTTCAGACTTTGGCGTTTCTTCTTTTCTAGGAAGAAAGCGATTTTCATAACATCTAGATAAGCAAAAGAGAAGCCATTTCTTAAGCTTTTCAGGTTAACCAAACGCGGTCCGTTTGTACCTCGCTATATGTCCAAAACATTTGTTTTGTATTAAGGAGCGATGGTGGCCTAATGTGTCTCCCGTTTATTGAAACGGGTAATATTGAAGTGTCAACCTGTTGCAGATAATAAGAGGGTGTTAGGGTGTGTGTTTTTATATGTTTTTATGTGATATAGGAGAGAGAAAAAGTGGAATTGAATGGTGGAGATTTATGTAGTACAGGTAGGTCCCACGAGATTTGTGTGTAAAAATGTGTAAAAATATATAAAAATGGGTAGGAGAACATGCGCTAATTGGAGACACCACTCCTTTTATCTGGGAAAAAATATTTATACAAAAGGTTTGTATCAGAAAATTATGCAAAAGATATTTAATAATTATTGATTTTTTAAATGATATGATGTATGAAACAAGAAAGCCACGACACCATGGCCGCCGTATGATATTGCCAGAAAATTTTTCGAATTGTTAGAGTTCTCCCTCACTACCTCACTATGCTAAACCTGAATTTGGTGTCTGATTTCAAAACGAAGTCGTATCACTACCTCTCTATGCTGAACCTAAATTTGGTGTCTGATTTCAAAACGAAGTCGTATGTTGTCAGAAAACACTCCTGGGAGCACTGTTTTGGGGCCAATTAAAAACATTGTCTGGCGGAAATACTTGTATCAAATTTGGGGGAAAAAAGTAGAACTTTTGCAATGCAAATCTTTCAATCGCTTCCGACTTCTCTCCGCGCCCCAAATTTCAACACCAAAACTTGTTCACCAACAATTTCAAGCGTTGTTAAATTTAACACCCCATTGGAGCTTAAACAAGTGCTTGCCCATGTAATCAAAACCAATACTCCGCTCTCAGTGCTACCGCTCTCCCACGTAGCCTCTGTTTGTGCTTTAACTCGTAGCTTCTCCGATGCCCAGAAAATCTTTATGCATTTCGATGGAGGTGAAGTTTATCATTGGAATCGTTGCTTAAAGGATTTAGCTGAGAGTGATTCACCATTTGATGCTATTTTGTTGTTTGACCAATTGAGAGAGAATAATGTGTGTCCTAATAGCTTTACTTGCTCGTTTGTTCTCAAAGCTTGTGTGCAAACACGGGATGTTTTTCGTGGAAGAATTATTCATGCTTATGTTGAGAAACTAGGGCTCCAATCTAATTTATTGTTGCAAAACATGCTTGTGAATTTATATGCATCTTGTGGGGAGATAAATGATGCCATCCACCTGTTTGATAAAATGCCGCAAAGAGATGTTGTAACTTGGAATACAATGATCACCCAGCTAGTCAAGAGGGGCAATGTGGACTCAGCTTATGAATTGTTTTTGCAAATGCCTGAGAGGAATGTGAGGTCGTGGGCGGCTATGATTGCGGGTTTCGTCCAATGTGGGAAGCCTAAGGAGGCTATTCGTCTCTACGAAGAGATGGAAGAGATGGGCTTAAGGCCTAATGAGGCAACTGTGGTGCCCGTTTTAGCAGCTTGTGCCGATCAAGGCATGCTTGATCTTGGCAAAAAGATTCATGAGTACTCAAAGAGGAGCGTGTTCAAGAGTAACATTCGAGTTTGTAATACCTTAATCGATATGTATATTAAATGTGGATGTTTAAAAGCTGCATGCAATGTTTTTAATGATATAAAGGAAAGAACGGTTATTTCATGGTCAGTGATGATTCATGGGCTGGCACTCCATGGACGAGCTGAGGAAGCTTTGAAGCTCTTCTCTGAGATGATCGCGACAGGGATGAAGCCAAATGAGGGAATCTTCACTGGAATCTTGCATGCTTGTGGCCATATGGGATTGATAGACGAGGGTCGAAGATTCTTCACCAGCATGACGACAGATTATGGGCTTGTCCCTAGTATGCAACACTATGGTTGCATGGTTGATCTATTGAGCCGAGGTGGGCTTCTAGAAGAAGCCCACAAGTTCATAAAAGATATGCCAATGAAGCCCAATGCTGTTATCTGGGGTGCCCTTCTTGGTGGGTGCAAAGTCCACAAGAACATTGAATTGGCTGAAGAAGCGATCACACACTTGCAAAAATTGGATCCACTAAACGATGGATATTACGTGCTTTTATCTAACGTATATGCCGGTGCAAAGAGATGGGAAGATGCAGCAAGGGTGAGGAAGATGATGAAAAATAGGCGTGTGAATAAGACACATGGGTGGAGTTCAATTTCTGTAAATGGGGTGGTTCATGAGTTTGTGGCTGGAGATGATGACCATCCTCAAACTGAAGAGATTTTCAAGAAATGGGACGAGTTACTCGAATGTATGAAGTTGAAGGGATATGTGGCAAACACATCCGTGGTTCTATTGGACATGGAAGAGAGTGAGAAAGAAATATTTTTGTATCGTCATAGTGAGAAATTAGCATTGGTTTTCGGGCTTCTTAACACTCCACCGGGAGAAACGATTAGGATTTTCAAGAATCTTCGTGTTTGTGAAGATTGTCATGCTGCTATGAAGTTGATCTCTGAGATTGTTAATCGAGAAATAGTTGTTCGAGATAGGAACAGGTTTCATTGTTTTAAAGATGGATCTTGTTCTTGCAAGGATTATTGGTAGTTAATCTGATTTCTGAGAGCGATTTTGCGAGGGCTCAATTGATATAGGCTAAGCAGCTGAGGTGTGATCAGTGATCACAATGTTCAAAACATGGAGAGACTGTTGAATTTACTCCTTGCTGTGTATGCACGTGTAACATAATTGACTAAATTTTTACCATTATATTCTTGTGTATTTTTTAAAAGGCAAGTGTTACTACACAGGTGTAACTGTGTAAGGAAAATGAAGAATTGTTTTGATAACAGTCTAGATCTATCATGTGTTTCATCTCGACTATCGAGTGACGCTAATTTGACCATATTTAAGTTGCACGGAAGACATAATTGACCCCCTCTTTGACCTGGCACGGGTTAAATTTTACTCTTTAATTGATCTGACGCCTTATATTCATTGATGTCATCTTGTGATTATACCTTAATTAAGAGTAGAGATTGCACGTCAGTTCGGTCCACAAACACTCTCCTTCTCCTTCACCTTTTTTTCTCTCAATAAATATTAGGATGGGGCTAAATACACCATCACTTTACTTTATACACCCATGTTATCTAATATTCCAATTCTGCCCCCCACCTTCTTGTGTAATTAAAAAAAAAAAAGTTAAGTTCGTGTACTCGAAAACGGGGCGAACACCCAAATGGGTGTTCCCCCGAGTTGGAGCGAACACCCCATGTGGGTGTTCCCCCAAAAAAATTTGAAATTCATTGGCAATGTAGTTGCAAAAAATTTTTAAAAAAATTCAAAATTACTTGTCAAAATAGTTGCAAAAAATTATAATAAAAATATATCTACTAACGAAAAATCATATAAAAATTCTCATTTCTTCTTCAATTTTTTTTTAAAGTCTTGTTCGCTGCATTCACAGTGAACAAACTTTTGCTTATTCGCTGTGAATGAAGCAAACAAGCTTTTAGCCTGTTCGCGACATTTGCAGCGAACAAGCTAAAAGCCTATTCGCTGCATTTGTAGCGAACAGAAAAAAGAAAAAAAAAAGAATATGGGTGCACTTAATATTGACAGTTTGGTCTTTTATTATTATTATTTTTTTATTTAATAGGTGCACTTAGTAAAGTGGCGGGTGCATTTAGCCCCACCCTAAATATTATAATCAAAAAGTGGTGGGAACCCAAAAAGGAAAAAACCCTCCTACTCCTAGTTATTATTATTCTTCAACTCTAACAGAGGCCTAAAAATTGGAACGAGAAAATCTCGAAATATTAATAGACCGTTAGAAGGTTTACTTTGATTTTTAGAAGGTTTACTTGATTTTTATTTATCTTTAATATTTAAAGCTAAATATGCGGTTTGGCATTTTAACAGAATAACGGTAGAGAAATTAATGGGTTATCCTCTCACTTACTATTACTACTGTAAAAAGGTAGGGGGTCTCGCTCCTATATCTTAGCTATCCTTTTCTGAAACTGGGCCATCCGCACTTTTTCATATCTGATTCATCTTCTTTGGTAAGACTTATCCGTGATCGATGGTTAAATTTAGCTATATACGTTCTTCTTTGATTCTATTTCTATTTTTTTTGTAGCGGCTCGAAATATACTGATTGTTTTTATGGGTATATCAATGTTCGGATATTATTAAACAACAACGATGGGGCAGTGAAGGCTTATGAGACTGTTGGTTTAATAATTGAATTGGTTATCCGTTCATTTCCGTGGGTTCTTCTCCTCTCTTTCGTTCTTTTTCCCTTCTTTTCTCTTTTTTTTTTTTCTCTTTTTCGTTTTTGTTTTCTCATCTTCGTTCTTTGTTTTCTTTTCTTTATATTTTGGCATTTTTGGTCTTATTAAATCATTTGTGCAATAAAGGAGTGATTAATTATCGAAAAATAGGGTTTATTGGATTTTCCTGAAGTTAATCGATATTCATGCTGAAGAAGACGAACGCCTTGGAATCCTGACATTCTTCATTTCTTCTGTTCTTAGCTGGCACTTTTTGATTTACCTGCTACGTTTAATCGCTTCAGAAATGCAGAAAACGTGTGTGAGTCATCCATCTACTATTAAATTTATGTTAGAATTTATGATTCCGCTGGATTTGGGATATAGATTTCTTTCTTGCCTTTTTTTCATTTCCTTTTTTTTAAAAAAAAATAATAATAAAGGGGGAAGAATCATCTT
This sequence comes from Jasminum sambac, assembly GCA_018223645.1. Classification (NCBI taxonomy): domain Eukaryota; kingdom Viridiplantae; phylum Streptophyta; class Magnoliopsida; order Lamiales; family Oleaceae; genus Jasminum; species Jasminum sambac. The sequence continues at coordinate 36,752,905 of CP073645.1, read as the reverse complement.
GTGAATTGTTGTTTACTAGTTTATCTCACCATACCTTAGTTTATATTTGAATTAGCCATAACTAGATTAGGTCAACTTTCTTGAATGCCTATGAGATATAATTGTAACTTGCTATTTTATATTAAAATCGGTGTGGATTAAGTTGGTTGCATTGGTGTTAACATTGCCGTTTGGCTATGGTAGAATGTCAGTCAGTGCTTGAGAAAAAGAAGGGGCAGGTAGATATTTAATTCATGATGACCTGGTTAAGCTGCTCCTTATGGAGTTTGACATTTCTGTTTGGCTGGTGATTTTGGTTCCTAAATTGAAAATCATCATTCGGCGTTACATATCTGAGAATAACCATGAGTAATGAAATAGATGGACTTGTAAAATCTCAAATCCTGCTTCAACGGTCTTGAGTCCTCAAACTTGATCATATTGTGTCATGTGTAAACAGGCGGATGAAACCATTGATCATATTTTAATTCATTGCAAGATTGCTAGGTGTTTTTGGGACAGATTTTTGGCTTTGTTTGGTGAGCCATGTCCATTGCCAAGGAAATGGTCAGATCTGATACTTATCAAATGGTTTTTTGGGGACAACAGGAAAATGAAAAAATGCATATGGAATTTGATGGTGATGGCTGCAGGTAGGGTCTTATGGACAAAGAGGAAATCAACCTTGATTTCCGACTTGGAGTTAAATAGCATATTTAATATTAAGAACACTTTACCTGCTTTATTCCTAATTCATAATGTTTGTTCAATTGTCTCCTACTTAAAGTTGTGGGATCTTTCCTTTCCATTTTATCCACATAATTATGGGATTCTTTGGATCCTTTATGTCCTTTAAGTGTCAGCTTCACTTGTACATGCCAGGTCATTAATTTTTTAACATGGTTAAGGTTGATCATATGATTGTCATTACAGACAAATTTGAAGAAAATGTTGGCCAGCCTGCTGCAAATGGAGAATTGTCGATGCAAAATGAATCAAATGGTTGCCCTAAAAATTTAAATACATTCATAGCATATGCACCCGTTCTCTGGAATAGTTTAAAATAGAATTCTTGCTATATAATCTCTTGACTGTAAATTATCTTCTTTTACTGAAAGCATCTTGGACCATTGTCCCACCACAGTGCATGCTTTTTTGTAAAATATATGATACTTGGGTTGTGTGCAAGTCTCCAGGTTCCTTGGGATTTTCCACTTCACACCTTTGACTGTGAACAGAGAAATAGACTAAAGAGTTAGAATATTAGTTAAGAGGAAGTTAGCGTATTTGACAATAATATTGATGTTAGTGTGAATAGATGGTGATGGTTCAAGTACCATTGATAGACTCAAAAATAGAGTATTAAGCACAAAACAATCTATTAGCTTTTCACTGGTAATTTTCCATTTGTCAAGAATTCTAAGCATATTCTTCGATCTGGTTTATGGAAGGCATTTCATTTATGTTCTTCTACTGATTTCAAAATTTGGTTTATGCACTAGTAGGTTGAATCTTTTATTATTATTTCACTGGTGTCCTATTTCACCTTTTTGTGCTGTAGATCCTGACCGGAGTCTGAAAATGTTGAAGAACTATTGCAATGTCCTGCCCGCCAAATCTGCTGGAAGTCAGCTCAGATAAATATGGATGATCTCCATATGGTATCCATTTCCCCGGTTAGTTCACTCAAGATTGATGAACAAAAGGCACACAGAAGGCATATTGTGGCAACCAATAGTCTGCTTAAATCAATAAACACAAGAAACTTTCCCAGATCTCATTTTGTGGGGCAGTCTTGCAGAGGTAGCTTCACAAACAACACAAATAAGTGGAGACAGCGTACTAATTCTTCGTCTCTGAATACATTCAACAGCAGCCCAACAGATGGCTCTGCTGAGGTATGCAAGGGAGATAAAGCTGCTGAAAGAAATCCAAGGAAGAAAACTAGAAAGAAGGTAAAGCGGAATAAAAATCTCCTGGGCTGTAAAGGCATAACTGAGCAGGGAAAAGTAGATGGAGAATTCACGTCACAAAATTTTAGTGAAGAGAGAAGAAAGTTGAATGACTCCCTTGTGTTGGACTTGTCATCGCTTGGTCTAAACAGTGAGGAAAGTTGTCCTCAAACTTATTTCAAGCTAAGCGTTGAAAGGAATGATGATACTGGTATTACAAATTTGCCTCATTACGTTGTCGGTAAACAGATCTCTCCAGAAGATATGCTAATCGGCAATGGTGAAAGAAGTTCTCAAATACTAGGAACGAGAGAGAAGCATGTAAGGAAAGTGCCGAAGAACTTTAATTCCTCTAGAAGGAATAGTTTCAAAGATCTAAATAAGCTTCCCGGGAAAGAAAATACTAATTCTGTGTGGCAGAAGGTTCAGAGAAACAAAAGTGAATACAAACATAAGTTTGGAAAGCTAAACTCAGTGTGTTCAGACATCTTTAACGAGACAAAAGAGGCTTCAGTAAATAAAAAGGAGCATCATGTTGATGAGTGTCATATGCTCTCGAAATCTGAAAATAAAAATCAAGCCAAAGTCAAGAATCCTGGAAAGCTCAAAAGAAAAATGAGCCAACGCTCAAAGAAAGAGTGCATCTCTCACCATTGGAAAGCATCCCACTCTGTAGAGACTTTTTCAAATTCTCATTTGAAGACTAATATCCTGCAGAATAAATTCTTAGATTCTGTTCGCATAAGCCAGAGAAAATGCAATTGTGTTTCTGGTGCACGGCTTAGGACTGGACATCATCCCGAGAAAGTTGATAATGGCATGTTGAAACATAATCACTATTCTGAAATGCCTTCAAATAATCTGGAAGCTGGTGACAGATCCTATATTGCTATTCCTGATTTGAGAAATCATCCTGCAGAGAATCAAGCAAACTTGATATTGAATTCATGTTATTCCCTTGGCCCATCAGAGTTGCACGAGGCACTTTCTGCATTAAGCATTCAAATTCATGTGAATGACGAAAGTGCCAAGAGAGAGAAAGAAGTTCCTGCTACAGTTGGCAGCTGGCAGGAGAACTACCCTGCAGCTGTTTTAGAGGAAAGAAATTCTGTTGGGGTTGGAGATACCAGAATTCCAGGATCATGTTGTGATCATTTGTCTAATGGAGAGCTTCATAAGTTAGCTGGTAAAAGCTGGAGTCCAGAAGTTGTCTCAGAAGATAGACCGGTTTATAATCCTTCTCCTCTGGTTTTATCAGAAAATGTTGGAGTAATATACGAGAGTCGGAGTTCTGAATATATTAATGATTTTCCTTTTGGAGATGAATTTCAGGTTCAGAGGTGGAGTGAAAATCATGCTGGTGCAACATGCTTAACACCTCAAACCAGAAACCAAAAAATTTTTTATTGTGAAAATAATTCAAACGAAATTGTTTCAGCTGTGAATTGTGCTCATTGGTCACAAATGGCCTGTGAGGCTATTGAGATGGCTGCTGGTAGTCCAATTGCTGAGTTTGAAAGATTTCTTCACTCAGCATCTCCTGTTCTATGTACCTCTCAAGATGTCCTAAGTTGTCAGACTTGCAAGCCTGAGCAGGTTGCTGGTACATCTGTGTGTAGCAACAGAACACTTAACATCTCTTTGGGGAGCTTGTGGCAATGGTATGAGAAGCCTGGGAGCTATGGTCTGGAAGTAAGAGCTCAGGATTGTGAAAATACTAAGAAATTAGGAATAGATCGCTTGGAATTTAGTGCCTATTTTGTCCCATCTTTATCCGCTGTGCAGCTTTTTAGAAGATGTAGTACTCGCCCGACAGGAAAGGGAGAGATGATGATTGAAACCGTGAGAGGGGAGCCAGAAGGGATAGAGCAAACTGTATTTCGGGCTGAAAACAAAACCATTTTGCTACAACAGAATCATGTCGTTGACTCTGAGCCACCTTCATCGTGCACGGAGGAAAATGATTTTGACAAACCAGTCGGATCGAAATTATCTGATGATATGGAGCTTCTTTTTGAATACTTTGAATGCGACCAACCTCATCAAAGACGTCCACTGTTCGAAATGTATGTATTTATCCAATTCTTTGTATATATATACGGCTGTGTGTTAGCTTTATGTGTGAAACTGTAGATCCTGGCATGTTTGGGTGGTCATATTTCCTATGATTTTGATCATCCTGTATTCACAACAAGTAGCATCAGAAATTTGGCAGTATGTGTGTATTTCTAGAGTTGCAACTTTATTTGTACTTGAATGACCAAATCTACATGTGGAAATACTTGGATATGGAAAGCATCCGTCCATATTCACTAGTAGAGAACTGCATGATAATATAGTTGCATTTCATTGTCAGAGCAACCCAATAAAATGCCATCTATAAATTTGTGCTATTGTTGCATTTCTACCACAGAAAATGCGTCAGAAAATAATGTTAGGATAGTTTGCTAGCTGAGTTAAATGAACATTTCACGAGAACCTTTTGAAGTCTTTGGAGGTCTGTAACTTGTTGAAAAATGATTCAAAATAATTCAGTGATCTGCAGTCAACATACATAAAATTGATTTATAGTCAATGTATGGAATTACTTTTTCTCATCTATCCTGTGCGCAGGATAAAGCAGCTTGTCAGAGGGGAAGGACGTTTGAAATGCAGGGGACATGGAGATCCCTCTGTTCTAGAGCAGGTGGATCTACGGGATCTCCACCAAACTTCATGGTCAGTAATGTATAACAGTAATCCTATTGTCAGTTTGATACGTACATACGTTGGTGTTGAGCATCAACATTATTTATTTTCAGGTATTCTGTGGCATGGTACCCCATTTATCGAATACCTGATGGCAATCTTCGTGCTGCTTTCTTGACTTACCATTCACTTGGCCATTTGGTCCAGAGAGATCACATATATGATTCATCCATGGATACTTGTATAGTTTCTCCAGTTGTGGGCCTACAGAGCTACAATGCTCAGGTAGATATATCCGTGTTTACCTAATAGAGGCCCAATCATATTACGGTTGGATTTGATAGTTTCTTCATTTTTATGTGAATGGCAAATGAGCAGGGTGAATGCTGGTTTCGGTCGAGGCTCCAGGAGAATATTGAGACAGGTGACACTGGCAGGATTCTGAGAGAGCGTTTGAGGAGTCTCGAGCTGACAGCATCTCTTATGGCTCGAGCTGTCATAATGAGGGGAAGTCAGCCATTTGTAAATAGACAACCGGATTATGAGTTCTTTCTATCTAGGAGAACCTACTGATAGGCATGTACATATTTGTACTTTCTCATGTATAATTTCCTTTGTTATGATTTAGCGTCGTATACTATAGCAGGTGGTAACCTGAGGGCTTTAGCTTAGTAGCATACTTCTGTGTTTGCTGTTTAGCTCTGTAGATTTGTCTCAAAGTCATTAGCTTCAACTCTTTGCCTACATCATGTTTGGATTTGCTTATTTTTGACAAAAGAAGTAGACCTTTTCTCCAAATTGACTAGAGAATTCGCCTCTCTGACTGTAAAACCTTCTTGTTATTTGAAGGGAGCAGGGTTTTATCTTCTTCTGTTGTAGCTTTCGAACTAACAGGTATGGAATGGTTTGGTGGGTGAAAAATGCCTATGCATTTTTAGTAAATGACGAATCTCAGTCCTATCATGCACGACCTTAACTATGTTTATGTTAAGCTGCAATAATTGTTGCAGAGTGGTGGAACTAGGAATTTTGGTTTGGGGGCAAAAAAATTACTTAACTGGCCACTCAACTCGGCAACTCTCAAATCCAAAAGCCAAATTTCAAGTTGAAATTGAATAAACTATATTAGAATTGGTCACCACTAATCCTATCGAACAAGAATTCAAGAAAGGAGGTGAGAGAGGCTGAGAATGGCAGAGACGCAGAGCAAAGCAAGTCTAAGAAACACAGATAGGATGAGCCGAGATGAGGATCGCAATCCAATTACAATGGCATATACAATTGTTTTGGGCTTATCACTTACGGTTTATGGGTTTGGATAATTGAATTTAAAGTTAACTTAAAATTGGGTTTAAAACTTACAATTTATTGGACATTTTTATTTTAAATTAGAAGAGTATCATTTATCAAGCTTGATGCCCATTAATTAATTGTTTCTTCATCATCTTCATTCAGCCGTCGACTGCCTACAACTTCCTCCAAATAAATTTAAAAAAATGGTGCATAGAAATTTCGCGAAGGCAACTATTGAAGCAGCGCATGACGTTGGGGGGCAACTGCCACCCGCAGCCCCCGTAGCTCTAGCCTTGGTTGCATTTGTAGCTATTATATTAAGAACTAGGTTTTGAAGGTATATGATTGATATTGATGTTTAGCTTTTAGCTTGTATCAGAACTTAAAAGGAATAAAGGAACAATATCAATATAGGTACAACTCACATCAAACCAGAAAGTAGGTTATGTAAGTAGCTTTGAATACTTGCATTTTGTAGGCAACACGGCACAAGAATCGCCAGAGCAAATTATTGGCTATGTCCGAGTTTCACATATGGAACCATCTTCGGCTATTGCACTGGTGCTCGACTTTGATACAACCTAGCTATTCCTATTTGTATCATGATAATGTTGATTGCTTAAAGATTTTATTCTTAAAAATTAAAATATATGTTCATCGTTTTGCTCCCAAATAAAATAATACAATTTTATTGAACTCAAAATCACACATACTGTACTAACATTCAGGTATTGGGAGTAACCCTTAAGTTCTTTGTATCGTTAGATTTGTCAGAATATGTTTTTCCTTGCACAACTCAATATAAAATTGTTCTAATGCAATTTTAATATATAGAACTTCATTTTATGCCTCAGTTTTCCTATATTTAACATTTAACATTCTCAATTTAAGCCAAAAGATCAACTACTCCCTTCGTCCCACTAAGATATGCAAGCATTCCTATTTTATTCGTTCCAAATTATAGTCTAATTTCCTTATTGAATGTATGATTTATTTGTCCATATACTAAAATACCCCTATTTAAGATAATTGGAATACTAAACATCAAGATAGATATTTCATTTCCTAATATTTAAACATGTTCAGACTGTTTTTTGACCATTCAATATAGGAGTAAAATATGAAGAATATGTGAATATCTTATAATAATTCTATGAATATTTAAAATATTTTCTTAATATATGTGAAAAATTATGGGTGTCTATTTTAATGGAACGGTGAGAATATAAAAAATCACATCTTCATAACCATTGAAACACCACGTCAGTTGTAACTTGGAGGCTAATTTCCCACGCTAAACGAAATGGAAAACAACTAGCACGTGATTAGTTACTATTTACTAATAATGGGGTACATGGTGCGAAAATTTAAAGCAAATTTACATGTGTGTGGGGTGCAACTTTCAGCGGTGTACAAAGTAATCCCTCATGTTACAAGAAAAATATTTCTTGCTCCCCACTCAAAGTAAATGGTTAGATTAATCACACTTGTACGGTCTAGATTTAGAAAGTTTGTATTACACTTGGCTTTTTCTTATTGATCCATTGTTAGTGTACCGTAGGAAGAACGAGGAATGGCAAATGTGTACGTTGTACAGCACACTATTATTGCATTTTTGAGAAATGTAATATAAATACAAAATTCACAAGAAAAGTTTTATTTGTTGAGGTTTTACTTTAACATAAAAAATCATTTCTCTCTAATTTATTTTCAAATCCCCCAATCAAACAAAAAAAAATGAAAAAATAAATTTCAAATCACACCCAAATTTGATGTGACAACTTAGGTAAAACATTTTTTTTTCTTTTCTTTATCATAACTTAGTTAAAACTTTTCTTCCTTATCTAACAATACATTTAAACCGTCCATAATTTATTTTCAAATCCCCCATTCAAACAAAAAAAAAAATGAAAAAATTATTTTCAAATCACACCCACAATTGATGTGACAACTTAGTTAAAACTTTTCTTCCTTATCCAACAACACATTTAAACCATCCATTAAAAAAAAACATTTAAAAATCATGTTCAAAAAATCTATATCAAACAAATACAAATTTCAAATTTTTTATTTGCCCTACAAGGCATAAGCGCAAGTCTTTTATTTATTGTTATTATAAATTATAAATAAAAGGGTAAATGAGAGCAAGAAAATTATACAATCACTGTACTAAACACTGAAAAAATATATTGTTATTACACCCTTTTAGTAATGCATTTCATTTTATTTTGTTTAATGCCCATGAACTTTATTTATTTTACATTTATTTCCCTAATATTTTTGAGTGATTCTATCACATGGAAATTATCATTATCACCCGATGAGAAAATGACGCATCATAATGTCAGTTAAAAATGTCTAGAAACAATGTTCCCCTATAATTATTCAACATTTTTCTCTCATTTTTTACGCAATTTTCGATTCGCTCCCGTTCCAATGCCAACATATTAGTATTGTAAAATGCCAATATGTCATGTGAAGCGTAGATATTGGTAAAGGTTGGTGCAGGCCCTAACTCCTCTATTCATGGGAAGGGTGATATGCAAAAGAAATTGAGGTCGTACGGTGACATATGTTGATAGGAGATCATTGGCTATTTTCTACTATTCAATACTCGTCGCTTCAAATAATGATTCTCGTCATCGAACTTTTTTCTACTAGCGTACTTTGAGACGAGGAAAAAATAAACAATTGCACTTAAGTAGTTTTTATCATTTTACTTATTTAATATATTTAATCATTTTCTTTACAAAAATTTTAGATGAAATGCTTTACTGTATAAAAAAAATACACTAGTCAATAGCATGCTAAGAATAGAGATATAAAAAATTTTTAAAAAAATATAGCACATAAATACAATAAGTAGTAAATTTAAGGATATATAAAGCGTTCAAATATGCGGTGTGCTTATGAAAAGGCTAATTATATTCACATTACAACGATGGCATGTGCAAAACATTTTAATCGCATGAGAAGGTCTTCAACTTTGCTTATGACAAAAATTATGCCCTCAAAATTTTTTGTAATTAAGTTTTAATAAATAACTTACTTTGTGAGTAGATACTAATTTATATTTAAATATTACGTTAGCGTTGTTTGAAATTAAAAGAAACATTCATGTTTTCTCTTTATTATATTTTAGGTTATTTTAAACTATTACGGATAAATAAGTAATTTGACGTCTAAATAAATAAATAAATAAATAAATAATTTAGACAAAAACTATTTATATAGATTAAATTTAAAATTAGTGAAAGATTAAAAATACAAATTGAAGGGAAAAAAAAAGAATGAAATCACACCAAGAAGTATAAATCGACAATTTTTAAAATATATAATAATAATAATAATAATATAAGAATGTGAATATTATTATTAGCTTTGTAAAAAAAAAAAAAGTCCCTATAACCGACTAAAGTACTCACCTGTTCAATTCGTTCCCGGATATTTTGGTAATTAGGCATTAGGCTAATGCAGTCAATTCCTTTAGGGGATATTTTGGTAATTGAGGGGAAGCACTGTACAATACATACCGTCACTTCGCACGAATTTGGCTCCAGAAAAAAGCTCGGAAGATCGGAGGAGTGAAAATGGAGAACGCGCAGAACGACGACGGGCACCGTAAATAATTTCAACTCCGTCAGAATATTTGACATATTTTTGAGATTGTTAATAGTTAAAACAATTATCTGATTCCATTTTAATATCCAGCTCGCCATTGCTTTCACTGCAAGGGCATTGGTTATAGCATCAGTGTAATGGAGTCACACAACAACCAGGTTCATCGTAAAATCAAAAAGATGAAGAATTCTGAAGCTTGCAATATCTGTGGAACCATTTTCCCTGGAAAGCCACAGTTGGAGGAGCACTGCAAGGACCAGCATTGAACTCCCGCTTGAGGGTGAGTACTGAGTACCATTTCCCAAATTCCAGATCTGAACAAATATTTGAAATGATGTTCTGAATTCTAGATTTTAATAAATGTAAAAAGCTTTACTGAAGTTTGGTATCTAGGGATTTTGGCATGATATTTGAATTTTAGTCGTGAAGTTTGGTATCTAGGGATTTTGGCATGATATTTGAATTTTAGTCGTTGCAAGAGCATAAATATGGAATGAAGGAGCTAACCCACCACACTCATACTCTGTTTCGTCCAAATTTTGCACTTCTGTACATTTTTACTTTTTGTTTGATGATGATTGTGGCCACCTGCACTGTTTTGAGGCCTCTGCCTTTGAAATAAAATTTATGGAGGCTTACTAGTTTCTGGTAGGTCGTGATTTGAGGAGCAGCTTGCACTTGATTTGGACCATTATTTACATTACGCCTTCATTAGCGACTGTAATGGCGAGAGAATCACTGTTCCGTCGAGTTCTAGTTTCTGGTAGATCGTTAGTAATGCCTCGAGCACGGTTTCTCAACTCGTTCTTCTCGTCTTTCCATTCTTCTAGGTTGAGATTCTAGGATCATGTGTGAAAATGTGGTTGGTTGTATTGTACCATGACAAGAACAGCCCACAAAACACAGTGGCAGCTCCTAGATTGCTCAAGTCCTTTTCGGCGAGATTCTCTCCACTCCATTCGACTGCTGAGTGGGAAAGTGATAGTTCGAGAGCTAATGGTAGCATCACGAGTCGATTTAGTCATGTTGGAAAGACGTTTCACCCGTTTGCTAGATCCAAGTCGATTTAATTAATACATCGTTCAGTATAACAAAGATTAGACATAAGTTTAAACTCAACTCATTATGTATGGATTGCTAGTTGTCGTGATCCAATTGCAAATCATGCATTGAGTACATGGATGTCGAAACAGAGCAATGTTTTTGCATTGCTTCTGGTATTATTATAATTGCCAGCAAAAGTATGGGATTATTCTTTGTTGTGATTAATCTCATTAGTGTATGAATTGCAACATGTTATTGGGTTTGTATTCTCGTGAATTGTGATTTGGTAATCTCTAGTTTGATGCTGGTGTAAATATAGCAAGCATGTTAATAGGATTCTGTGATCAAATTTAATCTCTTCATGTGTACATGTCAGTTCATGGGTTAATCTTCAACTGGCCTGAGTGTTTTCATTGCATGAAATAAAAGCACTGATTGGTTCATTATCCAGAGGAGGCCACTAAAATGATTGACAAGGAATATTTTTATTGAAGATCATAAACTTGCACAGGGACAGGGGTGTGTGATCTCTTCTAGTTTAATACTATAGAATTTCTTTTTTGCCCTGAATTATTTGGTAACTATGTTGGTATAAAAACGCCACAGAGGAAAAAGGGGGGAAAAAAAAAAAAAGAGGTTGTGTCTCTCCAAGAGGATTCACAAAAGGAAATTGTGCCTTTTAGTTGAATAATGCAATATAAGTTCCAAATATTGCATTTTGCTAATTTGTGATTCTGCATTCAAGTCAACCATTGGCAATGGTTTGTCCTATGATATTTGATTGAATTAGTCATTCACGCCATAGCCATTTGCGTGTTTAAAATCACTGTCGACTCTTCTTGTATTTCCTTTTCCTTGGAAATGAGAAAACTCGTGGCGACAAAGCCATGCAACGCCGGGGGGGGGGGGGGGGGGGTTGGGGAGGAAGATATGGTGAGTTGTATCGCTATGGGTCAGGTGACTCTTGGACTAGTGGTGCGGATTTAAAACTTGAATATGTGTGACCATCCGATAATGTGATGATAAAATCAATAATTTTGAAATGGAAAATGGAATGGTTTATGTCTAACCAATGTGTCTATTCATTTCTATATTAAAGGGTATTTGATGCGAGTATTTGTTTACATTTAATTTATATGGTCTGTACTTGCATAGTTAAATGCGACTTATACATTTGTGTCTAATTTTAGGCCATGTCATAATTGTTTTTCCATGATGGGGCTTCTAAAAGGAATAAGAAGCAGCATTAGGAAAACAATTTTATCTTACCATTGTCAATAGAAGATTAACGCAACATGGACATTGGTCTTTTCCAAAGATGTTAAGTTTGGGTTTGACAGGAGATTCACTAGCAAACAGAATGACCGGAGAATCACTGTTCCGCTGTGGCTCTAGCAACCTACCAAATTATGAGTGGAACCAACTAGGTCGTTAGTATTGTCTCGAGCACCTCATTGAGATTTCTTGACTCTTTCTTCTTGTCTTTCCATTCCGTTAGGTCGAGATCCTAGGATCATGTGTGAAAATGTGGTTGGTTGTACCATAGACAAGAACAGCTTACAAAACATAGTGCCAGCTCCTTTTCGGCGAGATTCTCTTCACCCCATTCGCCTGCTGAGTCGGAAAGTGATAGTTTAAGAGCTAGTAGTAGTATCAAGAGTCGATTTAGTCAGGTCGATCAGAATGATGTTTCGCCCGTACGTTTTCCAGATCCAAGCCAATTTAATTAATCCACCTTTTAGTTTGTCAAATTAAGATTAGACGTAAGTTTAACTCTCAAGCCTTCTGCCCTTCTTAAACTTGAAAATCCCAACATCTTTGCATACAAACCTAGCAAAAAGCTCACACAGTACGGCAGATGTGGAAAAAGAGGTTGAATGAGAGGGGTAGTTTAGTTTTCGTCTTCATAGTTTGCCAATTGAAATGCTTTCGTGTGAGCATGGAAAATGGAGTTGACGTTCTGTTTTTGTAGTTGCTCTTCATCTTTGTAGACATTAAGCTTTGTTTGGACCGGGCTTTTAAGAGTTTTCATATGGTTCTGCTATATTGCCTTATTTTACTCTCCAGTCCCCTCGATACAATAATTTTAACTATCATTGTTTTATTAGCTTTCAAATTGCAGTTAATCTACGCAGCATAAAAGAAATTTTATGAACCTTTAAAAACGCTATTTACGAACAGGGATGGATCTTGGATCAGAGATTGGGGTGGGCTATCATTCAGCACAATGAACTTTTCAGTGTAAAAAAAGAAAATTTAGATAGAAAATATAATTGACAGCCCTTTTCAAAAAAAAAAAAAAAAAATTACACGTGATCAATTTAGTTTTTTCAAATTTTCAAAATTTTCAAATTTAGTTTTTTCAAATTTTCAAAATTTTCAAATGTGATGAGATATCACGAGGAGGGTTTTCTATTTTTTTTGAATTTTTTATTATTTTATTTTTACACTTCGTTTTTAAATCCGGTATATTTTCGATAATATTGAACTATAAATTTATGTAGATACAGTAATAACATGAATTATTAGTTGTAGTTTGTAATAAACATGTACGCGTATTAATATAAAAGAAAATTTTCAATAATGACATTTATTGTTAACCGTTGCAGTGAGATGTGGTTTTGAATTTTAATTTTTTTATAATTGTACACTTCTACTGAAATTTTACGAACACACAATAATTATATTTATTTTTAACTGTTGGTTAAAATCAAAATGTGGCATATTTAATGCAAAAGAAATATTTTTGAAATGTGATAGTAGCGTAGAAAAATACTATTAAGTTGAAAAATTTCGGTAAAATTATCTAATTAGTATGAAATTAATTAGATAAACTTAATTATGGACCAAATTCACACCTATAAAAAGATAAAATATTAAATAATTTAATTTAATTAAAATTTTGGACTAATGTAAACAAATTTAAAACTTGAGGACTTAATTTTAATAACTCTCAAAGATAAGGACCTTTTATGCAATTTTTCATAATATAATGACCAAAATACCCTTCACAAAAGGACAAAATAGCAAAAATTTGATGAAATTAACGGACAAAATGGACGGAAATCATCCAATTGGATCAAACGCAAGAACTACCCAACTTTTTAATTACTTCATGCTACTTTTTTTTTATTTGGACTAAACGCGCACTTAGCCAACTTTTTCTGGACCATTTGCGCCAATTTCCCTAACATTTAAATAATACAAATGGGTTCTCCATGTCATCGATATATCCTCTTTGAAAAACCGAATCTTTGAAGAAATAGTGTGCAGTTTCTAGCGGAATATGCACTTAATAAGGAGTCCAGCTGAGCTGCATATTAAACAGAAAACTTTAATTCAAAAAAAGTGTGTCAATCTGAGGGGCAATGACGATGACAGCTCTTTTCGATTCAATTATGTATGCACTCTGTTCTTCTTCCTCACATCACCATTTTTAGCTCAACAGATATCTCTTAGTTGAAGATGAACAATTTGAACACCATGTCTCTGTAACCAGCAGTTCATCATTTTTAAGGATATTTTTGGTGTCATCAACGGAGAGAAGCTATTAAAGGCATCTCAATGCTATTTATCAACTTCTGCTGGAATTCTGTTTCTCTCTACGCAAAAAGTTGCATTCTGCTGCGAAAATCCATCACTCTGCACTCTTCTTCTGGTCCCCTTCCTCTTCAGCTACAGTTTGTTTGATTGGGCTGTTGCTTCTCCCTTGCCAGTGATTTTCTTAGGCAACGCGCTGCCATTATGGGTCACTTTGGAGTTTGGATGTCAAGTACCACATCTGAAAGACTTTACCGTCATATCTCAAACTCTTGTAAATGCCCTTTATATATACTCTTGCAACTTGCAAGCGGTTTATGACTCATTAGTTTATATATTACCTTCTACAATTCTACTACGTCTAAATATGATTTCTACAGAAATCTATTTTTTCTTCAACATTAATAGTAGCAAAACTGTCATATCTCTTCATGCAAGTGCGTAAATAATGTAGCTCGGTGATCAATGTTGATCGTTGGTGTAGTAGAAATGCTTTTAGGTTGGTTTGTACGGTTAGGAGTTTTCATCACCCAGCTTGTTTCCGGTTCCAGACGCTGGAACCAACTATTGGTTCCAGCGGGAGAGAGAAAGAGATAGGTAGGAGGGGGGGGTGTGTGTGGGCCCAGCGCTGGAAGTTCCAGCGCTGGGAAGAGAACAAATTCCTTTCATCACCTTTAAAAAGTTAAAAAGGTTGATCCACATATATAATAAAGTCCTTGGGTGGCAACTGAATTTTCAGGCTCAGATAGAATGTTTCTGTTGCTCGTTATGCAATATATGTTGTTTGTGTTATTATTATTATTTTTTTTCTTTTACTTCATTCGACTAACAAGGTGTTCGGCTGCTTCTTTTTCAAAAATTTTCAAATTTTTTCAACATTATTTCTCTCTCCAAATCAGTCACATCCACATATCTCATCACATCAATCAATCTCAACCACTCAACTCCACTTATTCTCTCTCCTCATTTACTTTAAAACACTTTAAAGTTGTTTCCAAACGGGCTTTAAATAAGTTTGAATTAGTGAAACCGTCCTCGTGATATCGGTTGTTTTCCTTGTGCGTTTTACAGTGCCATTTCTCCACATGATTACTCAGCGTTAGTGCGCTTCATTAGTTGGTAACTGGTAAGAACAATTTCGCTTTATGTTTTGTTGCAGTTTCAGCTTTCACTTTAGTAACACAGTTTGCAACTGAGACTACTGGTCAGCTTCTTCTGCATCATAATAGTCGGTCACTAACTTCACTCTGAGATTTGTTTCCTTCTTTGCACATGTAATTCATTTCCCCTGCATCAAACCAGTACTCATACGGCGCAATTTCACTACCTTCCAAAATAGCGTAGACTCGCTGCTGTTCCATACCCATGTTCTGCCATTTCTCAGCAATTCCCCTTTTAAATTACTACATCAATCAATTTAGACCAAGTTGATATATATATATATATATATATATATATATATATTTTTTCTAAAAATTCACAAAATTAAATAATTAATATCCCTATTCAAAATAATTCGATTAAAATCTTAATTATTTTTACGTTCTTATTTTGTACATGAACCACCTCAGATAATTGCAATGCTACCAAGACTTCTCCACCTCCTACTAAAAGGGCTTTGTTCATCACTCCCTCTCCTACTTCTCCAGGTTATCTCAAGCTCAGCATCAAGGGAAAGAAACAAGGATGCTTAGATCATTCAAGTTTCTATGGGATCCCTTTTTGATAAAAATCAAGAACCTTCAAATCCTACTACAAATAAAAGGTTTTCATGCGTGATGTGTTGAAGTTCCATTTTCAAGACCAGATGCGCTAATTATGAATACCAGTAATGCACCTTCCTTCTTTTACCAGTTCTATATAAACTACTACTTATCAACTATCAAGGACTTTGCATTCTAGGAATGGAAGAAGTGCATTCTCTTAGGAGCTCCATCGATGTATAAAAGCTTCTACTTTTTGCCTATGAAATCTATCACATGTACAAAATGACCAAGAACAATCGAACAAATATCTTAGTCAACATGACAAGTCAGAGTCGAAAGGAGACAGTGGGATAAAAGGCCGTTAACTAGGCATTTAAACGGTGGATAAGGTACTTGTATGAAAAGTTACAGCAACTCACAACCATCCTATGTCATTACAAGTCGGGACTTTCTTCTTCTTCGAACGACGATGGATAATGGTTATGATTAGATTTGTATATCTTTCGCTACTAACAATTAACAGTAGTATCCTGATTAGATAACAAAAAATGGATATAGTATTAAGTGGTCATTATTTTTGAAGAATTGTTGAAATAATCAAATGATCAGAGCACCATATTTTCATTTAGTTTAAAGTCTAAAATCATAATTTTTTATCCATACATTGGTGGCTAGAAGTTGAATTCCTCCACCTTTAAAACTGATAGATTTACATTTTTTTTTTGGGGTGGGGGGGGGGGGGGGGGGTGCGGCAAAAGATTGGGAGAAAAGACAATAATAATACCACACTAAGCTAGGATATGTCACCATTTTCCCTCATAATTTTGTTTTATTTTTAAAAATCACAATTATTCGTCCAACCCCAAGGAGGAAAAAAAAAAAGCTGGAACTTAAATATACCAAATTGGCGGGGAAAGTGCACTACGAGATTTTCCTGCAAAGGCAAATTGAATGGTTCCATCTTCCATATTAAAGACTCCTGTGTCGCGGCCACCTCCAGTAGGTTCGCTACCGTATAACTCAATATTATCATCGGTAAAGTATATGCAATTTTTTTTAATACCATCTAATGCGGCCGCTGATGTAGATATGTTTCTGCCCAAGAACAATGCTCGACCTTGTAAAGTAGTCACCTCCGTCAATTTATAAACATAATTCCTAGATTCATCAAGAGATTCATCTAGCCTATAAACTAAAAAGCCAACAGTGTAGTATAGAGCTTTCTTCTTCTTCTTGTCATTGCCATTGTCGACATTGTGCTCGTCATTGTGTTGGACAGCCTCCACATTATCATCACCATCACCATCTCCTTCCCAATTATGAGAATCTTCCTTGTCATCCTCGTCTTCGACTATTGTACCCTTTCGCTTACGACAAACTAGCAAAAGATCTCCAGATGATTCAACTAGATATTTTTGAGTTGCACCACCATTGTTAGACGGCGCAGCAGCCACCACCGTTGCTTTTGGGGAGGTTTTGTCGTCAAGATCACAAACAACTACAAATGGATGAGCACTAACGCCGTAAAATTTCCCTTTATAATAGACCACATCTTCGTAAATACAACCAGGCACTTGGATATTGGTCCAAATAGTATCCCCTAATCTTGCAAATGCCAATATCCTGTATTCTCCATAAATAGCAACTATGATGCACTCATCATTTAAATTGTTCCCTTTCAGAGGACTTGCCGACATTGCTATCTTTCTCACAAAGATGTCCAAAACCATTTCTGGTGTGAATTCGTCATCATATGGGTATTGGTCGGGAAATGTCAGCATTGGAGGTAGACAAATTTGTTGTCTAGAGAACGGATGCAATAAATTGATTTGAAAATCACTGCCAAGTACAAACAACCATCCATGATGTGCTCCCACGCAATTACCGCCTGTAGTTTCTGGCAATTCAATTCCAAATGTTTTCAAGGTCGATAAGTTCACAAAGCCGCGAACTGGTACATCATTATTTTCAGCAAGCATCAGCCGAGGGTATCGAGGAGGCAACGAAGGTTTCTTCAAGTTTGCAATTACGAAGTGACATTCTTTAGATATAGCACTAAAGGAAACAAAGTCCTCCATGGTAATTAAATATCGTGCTACAATGTCCAAAATGTGCACGGGAAGATCAGTCCAAACTGCCATGCCAGCGATACACTGCAACCATAAATTCCATCAAATTGGTAAAATAATAGATTAGATATTAAGGAGTAATTCCTAGAAAAATTATTAGTTATTTACTCACTTCGTCCCACATATATAGTCTACTTTGTTTCCTTCACAAGGCTTAAGAATAGTATTGGAAAAGTAAATTTTACAAATAACTTTCTATAATATCCTTATTTAAATAAATACAATTCATTAAAGATTTTATATTTTCAAAAATATAGGTGGGGTATAATAGTAAATGAATATAAAAAATACTACCAAATATGGAAAGAGACTACATATGTGGAACAACCCAAAAAGGAAAAGTGACCATATATGTGGGACGGAGGCACCAATTTATTTATATAATTACACGAATTCTACCTATTTTACAAGGATAATACTAGAGCACCATAGCCTTTGATATGATTGATAACATAATACTAATAAAATTCCTATATTGTCATTAATGAATGATTGTATTGAAATAAAATGTATTAAAATCATTTTATCCAATTATGGCACTCTTTATGGCATTTCGTATATCACTGTAGCGTGATCAATTTTACAAATATACAACCACAACTGGAAATTATTTATTTATTTATTTATTTATTGAACAGCATAACTGGAAATTTTAGAATTGGGAGCAGCTAAAGGCACCCCCCAAACCCTCTCATTACACCCCTTTTTTAAAAAAAACTCCAACAATTACTATTTTACCCCCTTCTTCTTCCTCCCACTTCTTCTTCCTCCCCCCTTCTACTCTTTCCTCCTCACAAAGAAACGGCGCAACCGGGAATGAATGGCTATGGCTTCTCTTCTCTTCACACCCTCTTCTACTCTTCTTTTTCCCCCTTCTCTCACATTCCTCTTCCCTCACATAGCAACCGAAGCAGTCGAAGAAGCTTATAAAACTTTTAAAAAAAAATAATAACTTTGGCGGCAATTAATGGCAGCCGAAGCTTTGTCGAAGCCAAAGCTTCGACTGCCATTAATGGCGGCAAAGCTAGAAGAAGACACACCGAACCAAAAATATATATATAACAAGGTGTTCGACCCAAAGGGGATTTCGACCCGCATGGGTCGAACTCCCCTTTGAGAGTTCGACCCATGGTGGTCGATCTCTCAAAGGGGAGTTCGACTCATGGTGGTCGAACTCCCCGCTTGGTTGTTCGACCCCTATCGGTCGAACCCCCCATTTTCTTTTTTTTTTTCCTGCTAGTCTCTTCTCTCTTCCTCTTCTTCCATAGTAGCCAAAGCTTCTCCGGCCATTAATGGGCTTCTTCGTTCTTCTTCTGTTTTCATTTTTTTTTTTTTTTTCTCCTCTTTGGGGGTGTGAGGAGGAAAGAGTAGAAGGGGGGAGGAAGAAGAAGTGGGAGGAAGAAGAAGGGGTTAAAATATTAATTGTTGGAGTTTTTTTAAAAATGGGGTGTAATGAGAGGGTTTGGGCGGTGCCTTTAGCTGCTCCCTTTAGAATTTAGAAAAGAAAACAAAGAAGGGAAAAGGTGAAGGAAATACGCGCATTAACAATTATATAACCTTCTACTACCGTCTCGAGCACAGATCTTAGGAAAGCATAGAACTTTATAATACTCGAGCACAGATCTTCGGAAAGCATAGAATTTTATAATTCTTCAAGCATAAGACAAGAGCCTTGGTGTTTTTTTATTTATTTAATTAAAATTGTGTTTCCACTTTTAATCGACCCAATCTACACATCCAATATTCGACCTCCCCACCCCAAAAAAAAAAAATTTGCCCCTCCCGACCGCTTGAGGATGGCTGCCTTTTATCCCACAAGAATCTTGTTCTCTTATATTTTTTGAAATCTGATTATGTTTAACCATTCTATTTTTGAAGTCATCAATAAAAGCAAAAGAACATAAATAATCAACACTTTGGACCCAGAATTTATTTATTTATTTATTTGGATGCAAAATTGAATGTAATGACCACCTGTATGAGAAACCCAACATCAATGATAAATTTAATCAGACTTCAGGAGCAGGGATTTTGGACTGGACGTTTCAATTGATTACACTTGAGACAAGGAGAGAACGATAACCCACCAACAAGATTCCTTTTTTTTCTTCTTATTTATTTGTTTTTTTATTTTATTTTATAAAATCAAATCGCTACTGCTACTGCTCTCTAGGAAGATTGATTACCAGCAGAAACAAAGTATGATTACCTTCAATATTTTTCGATGAAGAAAAAATTGGAGTAGAAATCACTGCGACAACTGATTGATCTAAATTGATGTCGAGGAATGATGAACACGTCTCTTCAGACAGGGATCCAGATGCTGAAGCTTTGACCTTCAATCAGTGCGACAATAGTTGTGGTCCTGCTGGTGTTCCCAATTGTTCCCGTATAGGCCTATACTATCATTACCTCCCTCCCATAATTATAGTCCACTTTCAATTTAAAGATTAAGAAAATTGTCATTAATAGTATTGAAAAAGTAAAATTTAAACTTATTTTCCTATTATACCCTTTCATTTATTGGATGTTTTATTTCAATTAAGTTATTTTGATAATAACTATATACATTAAATGGGGGCATATAAGACAACTAATATTTTAACAATATCTTTAAAAGGAATGACTTATACTTTGGGACGGCCCAAAAAGAAATAGTGGACAATAATTATGGGACGGAGGTAGTAATAGGGTTTTAAGCGGGCCTGGGTCGTAGTTCGATGTGCGAGACCTTTTTATATGGACTTCTTGCAATGTGTAATGTGTTGGGCGAAAAAAATCGGGTCTTTAACCGGATTTAACCAGATCGGATTTCAGGGTCACCTGATCCAATGTTTTGGGAGGGTAGCACATTTTCCAGTCCAACCAGTTGAGTGGGGCCGGGTCTCAAACAATGGTTACTATACTAGTAAGTAATATTTGACTATTTGTTATTATGGCATTTTTTTAAAATATTTAGTAAAAATGGGTGTTAATTTTTTCTATAAAAATTTTGTAGGAAAATGGTGTAAATTGTCCAAAAAAAGTGTGTCAATTGCAAGTTTAGTATGAAATAAAAAATGTAACTCGATTGGTCCAAAACAAAATTTTTTTGCAAATTTAGTCCAAATTGATGGAATCTGTCTAATCTTATCTTACTGTTAATTCCTCCATTTTTTTCTATTTTGTCTTCTTCTCGAAGGGTATTATGGTCATTTAACTTAGGTAAACTCGACAAAGTTCTCAATCTTTGGAGGTTATTACAATTATGTCCCAAAGTTTGAAATACAAATATCTTAGTTCAAAATTTTAGTTAAATTGCATAATTTTGACCATTTATTTTTTTATATATTCATTTGGTCAATAATTAACTTTATCAGATTAATTTGATGCTAATTCAATAGTTTCATCGAAAATATTTAATATCGTAGCATTTATTCGCATTAATATCGTAACTTTTCAAAAAATTTCTTTAGCATCATTATTTTTTTATATATTTATTTGGTCAATAATTAACTTTATTAGATTAATTTGATGCTAATTCAACAGTTTTCATCAAAAATATTTAATATCGTAGCATTTATTCGCATTAATATCATAATTTTTCAAAAAATTTCTTTAGCATTAAAGACACGATCTTTTGATTTTAACCAACAATTAATAATAAATATAATTATTGTATCTATATAAAGTCCTAATAGGAATATATCACTTTAAAAAATATACATAATGTAAAAAAATAATAAAATAAAGTATACAATTAAATCCTCACATGAATAGCCATCGATAAATTTACAGGCTTCTATGGGAATCCTTGTCCGAAGCTTGTCCGGGGGAGAGACACTTCTCGTGGGATCTCTTATTAAGACCTTGTTCTTTTGGGTATAAAGTTAACCCAAAATTTTTCTCTCTTCTATTTTTTACCACACACACATTTTTTAATACAATATTAACCACATATTTTATACGAAAATACGGGGACAGCAGTTTTATACCCAAAAAAAAAAGCTCTAAGTGTCCTCGAGGCAACTCAGATCTACCGTAGATTAGTGGGGGTAACTTCAATGAGATTACAACTTACTTAGAAAAGAGAGGTGGTCTCAATCGGCCGATGGGCAACAGGGCAAAATAACTGCATTCTGCCATGCACTTTTTGGTTGTGATCTCCTTGACTCGAGGTACTTCGACCCTCGTTACACATGGAAAAACAAAAGAAACGAGCTTGACAGTGTAGGCTTGACCGTTTTGTGTGCAATCATCAATGAAGAAGTTTGTTTTCAGAAAGCTGAGGTCCACCGTAGTCTATCTCATCTCAATCGGGTATAGATCTGACTATAACCCAAGTGTTTGAAGGTATTAGAGCATCTCGAATGTGGCGTGTCCATTGTGAATGTGTCTTGAAGAGAGACATAGAGAGAAAATAATTATTTTAATTGGAGAAAAATAAAAAGATGTGTAGATAAAAAAGAGAGTGAAAAGTAAAAAAGAAGAGAGAGGTAGAAAGAAATTTAAAAATAATAATAAAATAATAGTACAAAATGTGAAGTTGGATGTGCAAATCTGAATATGGCACTGGAAATGATGTAGAAAATGGAGAAAAAATGAGAGAAATGAGTAATAAGTGATTTAAAAAAATAAAAAATTGAAAAATCATGGGCTCCATTTAAAAAAATTGTCTCACACTCTCTCTTAAATTGAAATTTAGACATGGACATTTCCATTGGAGATGCCCTTAGTAAGGGCGTATTTGTTGTAAAAATTAGTGAATGGTAAATAAATTATAAAAAATTGTAGTTGGTGGTTAAAAATAAAGATGTTCAGATTTAATGGATAATAAGTGGTTTTGGGCTGTATTTATTGAACATTTTCTCCAAAATAATAATAGTAGAAAATGTGTAGATAAATGTATGATTTTGGAAAGTGTACGAGAAGGGAGGAAGAAAGACTGAGAAAAAAATGGGGTAAATGAGATAAACGTAATTTTAAAAAAGAGAAAATTAGAGAAAATATGAGATCCATACAATTTTTTGTGTCTATATATGTCCTCTTTGGACATTCAAGATGGACATTTGCATTGGAATTGCTCTAATCATCCAC
Organism: Jasminum sambac; assembly: GCA_018223645.1. Lineage (NCBI taxonomy): Eukaryota > Viridiplantae > Streptophyta > Magnoliopsida > Lamiales > Oleaceae > Jasminum > Jasminum sambac. The sequence goes on along the minus strand of CP073645.1, from coordinate 36,729,877 downwards.
ACAAATTATGAGCTCTAGGACTCCATTTGCCACAGCGGAAGAATCAATGTCAACATCAAATTGACGTTAAAATATATATATATATATATATATATATATAATAATAATAATAATAATAATAATAATAATAACATGCGCATGCCCAAAGAAAGAACTTAGCAACGATTGATCAATTATAAACACGAGACACAAACTGACATCTATAATACCAATGTAATTTTATAATCTCGTTGATAGGCTAATAAAATAAGAGTGAAGATTCTTCACGATTGTTGTAAGTGTCTAGAGGAGTCGTAGAAAAGTGGATAGTATATGTGGAGCATATGAAATGTCTAAATCAGATAAAATGGTTTGACTAGAATTGTTTGAAACAAGAATGTTCGTAAAACAATGCCTTCGACCAAATAGATCCTAGTGATTCCTCTCCCAAACTATTTATATATATATATAATATACTTGTAGTACGAAGTTTGATAAATTGATCATCTGTTATTTTTAAAAATGTTTATCTAATTAAAAAAGGTAAGAAAAGGAAAAGATGGATCATGTTTTTGGGTGGTCAACGTCTCTTTTTGGCTTGCACTCAAGGATTCAATGTATTCTCCATCATTTAATCTATTATTTCGATGATTCGGCTTAAAGAACCTCCCCTATATTTTAAAGTCTGATGTTTCCACCACTTTCCCACCGGTCAATAAGCACCTAAATGCAACTTGGATATTTTATAGTTTTTTATAGTGAATGTAAGAAAAAGAATTGATATTACAAAACGAAATAAAACTGCAGATAGACAAGTCCAACAAACAGATCCTCCAAAAAACTCTTCTTTTTTTTTTGATAAAAAAAAAATATATATATATATATATATATATATAGCAGCTTCGATCCTGCATAAGAGGAAAAAAAAAAATCATAGGGATCGGGTGAGACCCCCCACCATCAGGGGGCAGTTATGTATTATTCGTCTAACTTAACGTAGATTCCAAAAAAAATTCAAAAAAAAAAATAAAATAAAAAAATTTTCGGTGTGATGACGTGGCTACTACTCTGGTATCTGCTAATGGGTACCATACGGTACCCATAGTGGGTACTTGAACAAATCCGATGTAATTAGTCACATAAGCACCATTACATCAACAAGAAATAGACGCTCCAAAAACTCATAAATAATAATGTGAGTCTGTAGCTTATATCCTAATATGGCGACCATCGTGGTAATTGTGAAATACACATCAACACTGTTGTTAAAACAAGAATTGAACGGGGACTAAAAAGAGAGAGAAACATCCATCTTCAAGGACAACAAACAACCTTTTGATCAATTACCAACAAACTATTCTAGTTCAATTTATACATTTTGCAATGGGACCATTGTAGTTCTATTTATACATCGCCAATGTCTGATTGGTCTCACGGCTTCCTTTAATTTGGTCCTTCTATTCCGTTTTTATATTAAACATTGTTTAGTTGGTAAGAATTTAGATTTGGTGAATTTTGAGCAAGACTTTCCTAGTTTCGATCCTCTTATGTGCAGCTGGTGATTTGTGTGATTAAAGGGCACCCTGAATTTTTAAGGCAACAAATAACCTAATTCTAAGTTTTTACCCCTGCAAAAAGATAGTAGGAAACAAGAAACTCAACTCTGGGCACTTTTCTGACTTTTTGTCCAAATTGACTGAAAATTTGGACCTTCTCGTGGCCAGAAGTCAGCAGGTTTGTAACTACTTTTGTAGTTTTTTAACTAATAGGTCTGCAGATTTATTTTAGCAAATATGAAGAATATCATAGGCTTATCACGTGTCGCCTTAACTATATTTATGTGGTAACATTTTGTCTGTTAAGCGAGCTCCAATACTCGTTGACTACTAGGTAACACGTCTTCTGCAGAGATTTGAGTTCAATCAAATGAAAGTGCCTAAAAGACGCACACTTTCTGCTTGGTATTATCATATAATTCGATGAAATTGTTACAGCGTCAATCTCCCTGATATAGAAGCACTAGAGTCTCAAGCAGCCCAATCTTCATCACTTGAACTGATATCCTGAGGGAAAAAAAAGAAAGGCATCAGCAGGATCAGACAAGCCACTTTTTGACTATATACTAATGTGATTTGCATTCTTGTATTTTGCTAGAAGGGTTAATGATGTAAAACTGCATTATAAAATCACACCTGAGATGCGCTAGAGAATTCTTCGATCTCATCTTCAATCTGCAGAGACAAAGATTATTACAGATAAACGCCAATATATACTTCGATGGAGGCTTTATCTCAACGCCAATCATAGAGATCCTCAACCATACCACAAGTTAACTGAAAGATATCTGAAAAGATGCTACAGATCTATAGTGCCTTCCTTTACCAATCTTAAAATCATGATATTCCAAAATTACAAAAGTATTTTGAATGATTTTATTTATGTAAGATAGAAATGACATTCGAGTCCTCCAACACTTCGAGTTGTTCAAAATTTAAAATAAAATGTGGCTGACACTAACAGCACAAGTAAATCTGTTTTCTTATATTGGTCGGGTTTCACTTGCAAAAAGCACCATCTTGGCTTTCTCCAGCAACGACAATAATGGCTACTTAAGAGTTAGTCAACAGAATCTACGAAGAACAATTCACTACAAGTTGTGTACTACAAACATAAATTTCATGCAGGTGTCCAGCAACTGTCTATATGCTAAGGTCAAGTGACTAAAGTGCATGTGGCATGCTGAAAGATTTGTTAATTAATTTGGGATGGTTCTATTACCTGAGGGGAACAGCTTATATCAGATGAATTTGAGGCAGGAATCTGTTCTGCTTTCCTTTTCCTTGAGGATGATGCACCCTGGGTATTGCTTTTGGACTTCCTTTGGGAGACATCAACAGATCTTGTACTCTAGAAAGGAAGGTCAACCATTTATTTCCAGACTAAAGATATTTAATAAGATTTTGAAATTAATTTTAAGATAATAGAACATGCAAGAAATATATCAAGCTGATGGGTTCTAAACATCAAGACACATAATGGCTTGAGAACATCACTGATGTTATGAGATTATCTAGTTCCCATCGTGGACATTGAAGAAAATTAGGCACACACAAACTAAAAATAAGTAATGGTTTGCTCTTTAGCCCATAGATCACTGTAGATTTTGCCTTCAAATATATCCATTAGGGTTTTCGATTTAATTGACACTGTGGTTTTGATTTAGATCTGCGTTTAGCTCATTATTACAAACAGGTTCTTGTTTAATTTATGGGATACTGTTCCAAATAAATATATAGTGTCTACAGTAAGACCCTCAAGTTCTGCATATTGGTATGCAAAATCCCGAAATGCCGTCAAAACCAGAACAGGTGAAAACTGATCTATTTGAAAGAGATCATTTTAACTGCATTTCCATGGCACAAAATGCCAGTTATAAGGAACCAATTGAAATTTCAAGCATCATTATCTCAAATGAATTGAATCAAGAACCATTATTTAATGAAACAGAAAATGCTTTTTTTTGCTTCTCACAATTTTTTTATCCAACTAACATGTTTCACATTATAGGACTAGCAACTAGTTAGGAGAAAGAAGTTTAGTTATAATCCACAGGGACAAAAAGTGGCAAAAGAATAAGCAAAGAAATCTCACCTTGGCATTAACCTTCTTCGGTTTCACATCGTTATTGGCCTTCTGAAATAAACAATGTATTATGAAACTGATACAGCAGCAAAAATTATTATTTTATCCATTTGATTTAACATAACAGCACAAGCCCATGAAAGTGAAATTGTAGATGAGATCATAAAAAACAAATGGCATGGTTGATATTATGAAGCAAGAACAACTGCTTATTGCTTAAGCATATATAATGCAAGCATTATGCTGCAGATAAGCCAAATGTGGAACAACATGCCTGAATCCAGATAAAAGAATATTCGTTAACCTTTGCAGGCTGTAGATTCTTCTCAGTCATTTATCATTCCCCCGAGAGACAAAATTGACTGCATTAATCTCGGTAGCTACGCCACCCACAGAATCTAAAGAGATCAAGAATTCTCACTATTTCTTCTTCTTAGCTTCATTCTTTGATTCATGGACCCAATTCAATTCAGTGAGATCTTTCATTCCCATTTTTTCCACCACAGAAAAGACAGTTCTTTTCTATTCTATTTCTATTCTATTAGTATATTCTGTTAGTATTAGTTAGTGATCCCGGCTTAGTGAGTCCTTTCTTCCGTGATGAACTGTTGGCACCAGTCCCACATTTTGTCTCTGTGGACCGAGGAGAAAATCTACTGGAAACATTTCAAAGAAAATAAAACTACCCTGCCAATGATATAATCACAACTATTTCATAAACTGAAGATTAAGAAGTAAAAACAGAGACCAGTACATGAAAAATGCCTCAATGGAGTGGCCGTATTAGTGAGAGATGTGTTATAAATGTATCACTTGTATCCCGCTTAAGTTTGGCAGAACGCATAATCTTTTTCTGAACAAGATAAATTCCATTTTTTTTGTTCCTTTGGACAAGTTATCTTTACCCACTACTCGTGATATTTCAGTATTTCACTATATTACCAACTCATAGCTAAACTAGCATTTAGGCATCACGGGAGACCAGAAATAAGTGGAAGTACTATTCCCCATGAACTTGGTTGGTATAAATTTTCCATTTTCCGGTTCTGCTCGAACCAACGACAGGATAAATGACTTTTTTTTTCATCTACTTCTTTTTATGGTTTTTTATTGGTGTCCTGGGAACATGTGGTAGCTATAATAGTTTGATGAAAAGGGTTTCTAGCTTCATATTATTGCTGGATGGCAATCATCAACATATGTCATTTGGCTAATTGGCTTAGCAGAAGCATCAAATCTTAAAGTGGCGAAAACATTTACCAAGAAAGATGCGGTAACCACAATAGTTACAATGAAACACCACAGCTTATTTTGAAAGGGCTTCAAGGATTAGATTATTGTCAAATGTCAATCATGAACTCAGCATCCAACTACCAATAACTCATACAATTTGTTCAAAAGTGTTATCAGTCACATGAATCTTTAAAGAGACTCAAGGAATTTAGAAGTAGTGCCGATGGAATTCGGAGGTAACCCCAAGTGTTGCAAGAAAACAAGCTTGCGCACAAAGCAAATATGATGGCAATCCATATGAACATTTATCAGAAGAAAAATTCTAAGAGTTAGAAAAAATGTAACAGTAAGATGCTGAAATAAATTTTTCGGAGGATTCTTTAAAATAAATGACGCCACATTATATTAGTCAGCTGACAAGAAAAGGCTGACTGTAAGCATGGAATCACTCTATGACATTATGGAAAAACAATGATTTTAAGATGATGAGAACAGATTAAACATTATTCAACATTGTAACTGTCAATTATTATCCAATGTTGCCGAACGAGATCCTACTTATTTTTCAACAGGCAAGCATATTTGTTACTAATATTGAGAATACTGCAGCATTAGAGAATGGCTGCACTTGTAAGAGAGCTGCAAGATTTTAAAGTAGTAAAGAGGGAAATTGCATGGGACTAACCGACTAACATCATCATCATGACCATCTATGATGGAAGATTGGTAACTAAAAGTCTAAAATGATAGGTTAGAGATGCTCCATAGCAAACCGCTAGTTTTGCGCAATCGTCAGACAGATGGATATCCATGCAACACAACATAGTTTATAGTTAAGGACATTGGAAACAATTGGTGGTTGAAAGTAGAAGGTGCAACACCTTACCTTCTCCTCCACCTTCTTAAACAGTGTAGATACAGTTGTTTGAACAAGAGAAATGTGATTGTTATGAGAAAGAACTTTAGATTTGGCACTTTTCTTGGAGCCACCTGATGCTGAAATGGGCTCTGTGGCATCTACATTGTCAGTGCCGCTACGTTCAGTTTGTGTTTATTAGTTAAGGAAATCAGTTTGTAGAAGTAGGAAGACGTGTGGATTTGAGACAAAAATAATGAGGATATTTACAGAGGTATGATTTCCTTGTTTCCGTATGAGATCCTCATCCTCGTCTTCAAAGGTTTCAGTGTCATTTTCCACAAAATCATCCCCAGAAGATGCTTCTGCAAACCTGCCCAAAGAATTTTATGCATCGCCCATATAATCTAAGGCAAAGAAGACATTCTGATTCAATGAATTCATAAATAATTCATCTCACATGAATTCCAATTATTACATGTGATTAATAAATTACAAATGCTCCAAAAGTTAAGCATATTTCCTCTTATTTGAAACTGATGTTCAGAGTCACACATCCCACTGCCAGGAAACCTAAATTCGAATGTATTGCATGAATAAAAACAGTCAGTTGTTTTGACTACTTGTAAATCTGTAGTCATTTCATATTCGGATGATATATATGCTTCCTCAGTCTCCGGTTTAATTTCCATTTGCCCTTTTGAAATGACAAATTCTTTATATTATGAAGACAGAATTATGTTTTGTCAAGAAAGGGAAAATCTTATATCACACATGAAGAAAGGCGGGGTACAAATATACGAGCGCAAGATATAGACAAGAGACGAGTGAAACAGATGTTACCGAAAATTGGTCAAATATACTATGCCAGTTTCTTGGCAAATCTATAATAACTATCCCAAACCCAAAGTAATGTCGCCGACTGCCTTCAATAAAATAGTCAGACTATAATTTTTCTGATGCAAGCTTTGAAAAAAATAAATAAATAATAAGGTGATACAGAAAGCATTATCTCACGCATTATATTTTGTTGGAGAACTAAACAAAACCTATATACTTTTATTCCATACAGAAAACATGCGGACAAGTAAGCTTGCACTTCTAAATTCGGGACAAAGAAGATGCAATGTCAAAGAGAGGTTTACATGTTATAAAAAAATCACATGATGCATGTTATAAACAAATCACGTGATGTATAGTTGAAAGTCGGTAGTCAGTTCTTTTAGCAAAGGCTTAAATCAATACCTCACAACTCATCAAATTTCATTCACTATTAAGTTATCTAAGTAAATTTGGTCAGGTAGAAAGAGCAAAAGGAAATACTTGAAAGTTTTTCCAGAATTCCTGGCTGAATGCCGAGTTGGAGTCACTTCCACTGATTCTTTCACATTATGCTGAATGTCAGTTAAATCATCCTCCAGTGAATCTTGTGGAGAATAGTGTTCCACACATTTCATTGGAGACTTCATAGATCCTTGTCTTCCATCACATGGTGCACCTGCACCACCCTTGAAATCACACTCTGCATGTTGCTCCTGGGCCCAACCAGGACTTGGGAAATTGGTCAAGGATATCTCGAAAAATATTTGGTGATGAAATCATTTTTTATATGCTTTTCGCATTCCTCATTTCATATAACTACATATTAGACCAACTAGAAAGTGGGGAGTCTTTCTATTAAGTGCAGATGAAACAAACCAAATTCAGATCCTTTGGAAATTCCAGCCATAATTCATCCGGATTCTCATCTTTCTTTCCAATCCACCATGCATCAGAAAATACTATCTGGTAAACAAGAAACAAGATTACATTATTTTGATGCTCAAGAAAACCGAAAAGATGGAAGGTAAATGCATATGGAAATCAAATATGGATAAATTGCCTGGTAAGTGGTAACTGCTGATTATGGATTGTAGCATAACACATGTTATTTAAGCATCCAATTCAAAAACTAAGACTTGGGAACTTTACCAATCAGAGGACAACCTTTTTATTCTCTCTCCGCTTAGATGTAATTCAGGGACAGATGGTAGTGATGGCGGTGGGCTGGGTGAGAAGTTAAGCAAGAGTCATTGAAAGACCAACCAAGATTGTAAAATTTCCTCACAATTTTTGAAAAATCCAAAATACATCCTCCGGTGACAATTGTCAATAGCCAATCCCAATCCAACCACATTACTCTTTTTATTCAGAATATTGAACACCCAAATAACTAGACTAATTGGTTGGTCTTCTGTTTCCTCAGATTCTCAATATACAATATAAGATGATCAATACATGATATATATCCATGAAGACCAGAAAAAGAACATCTCGCGGTTTCCAGCCGACTTTGGGAAGCACTCAACGCGCTTCAAAATCAACTATAAGTTTCTTGGATGTAGAAAAACTCATAAAGCGAGCAGAGATTCTCTGCTGACAAGATCCCTATACGCATTTATATTCAACTATGGGGAACTCAAGAAGTAGAGGTCTATTAGCTTGTTTAAACTGAAGTAGAAGTCAAGTAACCAATTTATGAAATAGCATGTCTCTGTATTGGTTGCACAGGAGGTTTCCCAAGTCTCTTCAACTATATGGATTCTCTGCTTTACTGTCAGCCATCTAATTATCTGATGCTCAAAAGAAAACTAGATAGAATTCTCATGTTAATTGACTTCTACTTCGGTTTAAAAAATAAAAATAAAACAAAATGGAGTTCTCTATTAAGAACTATGGTTTGACCATTTGATAAATGAAACTGTACAGCTTTCTAAAAGTAATTAAACTGACTATTGCACACACGCACAGACACATAAAACATATATATGGTGCAGGATGAGGTTAACAATATTCCGTCAGTGTGCAAGACTCCAAGGCATAAAATGTTAGGTGTATGGCACAAACGTGGGGAATGTTGAAAGAAAACTAAACGGAAGAAATATGAGAGGATGCTAACCATGTTATCAAAGTAATCTTCACACATCACACTCTTCCCACCTCTGGAAAACTGCAGGGTCAAATATCTATTTTTTGGATAAATAATCGTCCCAAACAGCTTCACCTGACCCTGCACGTATGAAGAAACATATCTGTAACTGCAAACCTGTCTTATCAAACATTTATGTTACACCGTCAAACTGTTGGTGTTACCACACTGTTTGCCGTCAGTTTTCCAGCCATAAGGTTTAACGTGATTGGGTGAAAACCAATGTTGTCCTTACTATTCCCTTTTTATAGCCTCTCCATCTCAAAAAAGTGGTTCAGTTATATGTAAATAATTTCATGAAATGTTTTCTGCAGAAGACCTCTGAAACTCATTTTTTGAACTATTACTTTCGACTGGAAGAAACTTCAGAATTGCAACTGCATTGACGTTCCAATTTTCTTGTGCTGTACAATTTTCCTTGATATCACTAAGATTTCAGAATGGAGAGACAAAATCGTCCTTCCTAAAGTACTTGAAAAGTGGAAACCAACAAAAATTCAATGTAATAATCAAATGACGAGGGACAAAATGTGAGTGCAGCTGAGCAAATTCATGCTTCCTGCGACCACAGAGTACAGCATTTGAAGCACAGCGAACCCCATGTTTATACAAAAATTCACATTCAATGACCAAGCAATTGAAGCCAACAACAAGCATACCTGGGGGAAATCGAGATACAGGATAGGGTTTTGCGTGCCAAGGTCTTTGAGCTCGCCGATTTTCCCACCGGAAATTGGGCCGAGAAGGCCGGGAAAAGAGAACAGGTATCTGTTCTTCCGCTGCGATTTTCTGAGAATATCGGTGCCGTGATGTTTGGTGACGATTTTGGACGGGGCAAGAGCACTTGATTGCCCAACTCTAATTGGACTTTCAGATAACATGGTTTTAGAAAAAGAAAGTTTCTTCAGCCTCTTCCTCTCTTCAGTTTCTGGGTTTGATGCCCCAATTTTCTCTTCCTTCTTGCCGCCTCGACCCATTATCGTCGTCACTCCCTCTTCTCCGACTCTGTGCGTGCGTCTGGGTAGGCGGGAGAAATGGACATGGAAATGAAACCAGGAGGGCTTTACATTTACATTAAGGGTGTGTTTGATTGGTAATGTAAATGTCAAATCACGTAATCTGTTTTACACATTATTGCCGTTTGATTGTAAGTTGTAACGGGCCAATTGTATGTAAATATTTTACAAAGTACAAACATTTAAAGCATAATTTGAGGCAATTGTATACAAATGTTTTCTTAAGTATTTTGTAAGAAAATGTTTACCATGTAAATATTTTGCAAGTAAATGATTTACACACTTGCAATCAAACATACCCTAAGGTGTGTTTGATTGCAATGTTTTTGGGGTAAATAAATTCCAGCAAAAGATTTTCAAGGAAAAATTGTAATTATAGGTGTTTAATTGTATTAATTTGTCAGTTGAAAAATAGCGGTGTTTTCTTTGTTTTTGTGTTTTATTTAATGAAATTTGATCATTTTCCTTATCTTTGTGGTTAAAATAAATTGTCTATTTAAAAAAAAAAAAGAACAAAACTTGCCTGGAAAACACAATCTACCTCATAGGTGGGAAAAGCAATTCCATCAAAACAAGGAAAAAGGCATCACGTGAAGTAAAAGTGGGAAATCATTTTCCAAGAAAAAAAGGCTATCAAACAGCAAAAGACGGAAAAAAAAGATGGAAAAAGAGTTTTTCCAGAAAAAACTTCAATCAAACACACCCTAAGGTCTTCGATATTTCTAATAAGCTCGGTCGGATCCTTTAAATTTATTTATTTATTTTCTCTTTTTTTTTTTATGGCTTCAAAGTTTTAAGTTAATAGTGGTGGAAATAAATAAAGGGGTATTTGGTTGTAAAATTGGAAAATGATTGGAAGAAAAATATTTTTCGGATAAATAAATTTTGGGAAAAGGTTTTTCTGGAAAAATGATAGTTGTTGGTGTTTAATTGTATTAATTTACAAATTAGAAATAGTGTTATTCTCCTTGTTTTTGTATTTTTTTAATGAAATTTGATTATTTTCCTTATTTTTATAGTTAAAGCAAATTGTCTATTAAAAAAAGATGTAATTTTTTTCGGAAAATAAAAATCACCTCCATTCACCTCACGGAAAACATTTTCCACCAAAATAAAAAAAAGAACAAATTTCGAGAAAAATTGAAAAACGTTTCCAATAAAAAAATACAATCAAACAACCCGAAAAGATTGAAAATGGAGGAAAAAATTTTTCTTAGAAAACTCTCTCCATCAAACACAGCCTAACAATAATGATCAGGTTAATTATATTCAAAGACTATGAATGTTATTTAGTAATTAGTACACTATATTTATAATGTGTGTAAAAATAAGTTTTTATATGTTTTATGTGAAATAAAAAAAAGAATAAGTGGAATTAAATGGTGAAAATTTATGTAATACCGGTAGATCCCACGAGATATGTGGATGTAAAATAAGAGAGAGAATGAGTGAGGTTAAAAAATATATAAAAATGTGTAGAATAACACCCCTCTAATTTGTATGCGAATGCTGTTTAGTAACACATCTTAATCTATATACTACATTAAAAAATAAAATATATTCCACCAATATATATATATAACCAACACATTTTCCCTCTCATTTTACTTATTTTCTGAATTAAATAATTAAAAAAATTCATTTTCCCACGCAAAGGATAATAATCCTAATATTTATCTATTTTTTGAATTATATTACGTATCCATCTTTACGAAAACCTCTCTATTAGTCAGTACTCTTTCTCGCTATAATATTATTTTTTTTTTAAGTTTGCATAATATAAAATACACCCACGGATTCTAATTAAATTATATCTTAAATATATGTCTCCCCGTGCGTTAACCAGCACATTTTCCTGCTCATTCTACCTATTTCTGAATTAAATAATTAATAAAAAATCATATTCCCACGCAAAGGATAATAATCTTAATATTTATCTATTTTTTGAATTATATTACGTATCCATGAAGACATCTCCATTAATCAGTACTCTTTCTCGCTATAGTATTATTACTATTTTTTTTAAGTTTGCATAATACAAAATACACCTACGGATTCTAATTAAATTATATCTTAAATATATGTATTCCCGTACAACGCACGGGTAGAAACACTAGTTTATAATAATTTATTAAGGCATTGCTCTTTTCATCAAAAATTTTATCAATAGTTTCTCTCTCATCATTTACAATCACTCATTCAATTATTTAATATATTTTTTAAAATTTTAATCACACATGTAATAACACGTAAATAAAAAATTTAATTTTATTATGAATCAAACATACCCTAAGGGTTATGGATCCCTAACTCGCGTGCTTGGTGTGATAGACATTACATAGTGGCTTTTTAGTAGCTTTTTAGTGAAATGGTTCATAGAGACGGCTCACTTCGATGAGCTGTATTTTGATCTTGGAAGGTCTTGATCTTATATATCTCATCCATCCATTTGTAATCAAATTTCTATCAATAAAAATATAGATATAGAAAAATCCAAATCTCCCATCAACCTACCAAAAAAAATGTAAAAATCATGTAAAAGTTGGTTGAATGCTTTCATTAAGAAACTCGCTAGGGAAAATAGTCAACTCACTTTTCGTCAAATGACCTTTCACATTACTCACTTATTTGTCAAAACATAATTGGTTTTTTTTTATATTAGTCTTTACTTGTAAATACTAAAGAATATATATTACGTTTATTTAGAAAAATTTATTTAGAAAAAAAACTTTAAATATTTTTCAATTGTAGTTATCTTTAAAAAAATTTATTTCATTTTTTTTTAAATTACAAAATGATTTTCTTAAACAAAAAGAAACACAAAGAAAGTAAATAGCAACATTAGTATGAAAACGCACAATTTTGTGTCAAATTGGGATAAACTCAAAGCAATCCAACCAAACAGAAAATAAGAATTCATTCTTTTTTTCTTCTTCTTCATTTTTTTTAATTTATTTTTTGTATTTTTTATTTTATATTTTTGACAAAATGGTTTTGTGTTTGATGAACAAAAAGAAGCACAGAGATAAAAAATTAGGCCCTTAATAGTGCGACAGTGGTATGAAAGCACACGATTCGTGGCGAATTAGAATAGACTCAAAGCAATCGAACCGGACAGAATGGCACTTTGACAATTGACCCCCTTTCGATTTTGTTTTCAACACCCGGATTTACAACTCAAGTTTCACTCATATCACGTCACTCTTCAGTAGGGTTTAATCCCATGAATGGCTGAAACCCTTATATATTTTTCACATTCATTTAGAAAAAACTTTTAATATTTTTCAAGTGTAGTTATCTTAAAAATAAAAAAAATTTCCTTTTTGTAAAAAAATTTACGAAATAGTTTTCTTAAACAAAAAGAAACACAGAGAAAATAAATAGCGACAGTAATATGAAAACGCACAATTTTGTGCCAATTTGGGATAAACTAGAAGCAATCCACCCAAATAGAAAATAAGAATGGGAAATTGGCGCAAATAGTCCAAAAAAAGTTGTCAAACTGCGCATTTTGTACAAAAAAAAAAAGTAGCGATTGGTCCAAAATTAAAATTTATGTGCGAATCTAGTTCTATTAGACGGAATTCATTCACTTTAACCGCTAGTCAAGTCAAATTTTATCATTTTGTCTTTTTTCCAAAAGTTATTTTGGTAATTTGATTTAATACTAATTGCACAAAGGGTACTAGTCTTTAGAGATTATTACATTCAAGTACAAAAGTTTGAAAAATACACATTTTAGTCCCAAAATTTAATTAAATTGAACAATTTTATTTTTTTATGCTTATTTTGTCAATAATTAATTTTATTGAATCAATTTGATACTGGTTAAGTACTTTTTATTAAAAATTTTCAACATAGTAGCATTTATTCACATTTATATCATAACTTTTGATAATTTTATTTACCATTAGAGACCCGTATATTTTGATTTTAACCAATAATTAATAAGAAAATATAATTATTGTACGTACATAAAATTTTATTAGACATATATATATATATATATATATATATAAGTATAAAAATATGGGGAATAAAATCGAATAAAAAAAATAAAAATAAAAATGAAAATCAAAAATAAAAAGACCCCACCCCACCCCCCAGCCTCAAGACTCCTCACCCCACCCACCACCACCTAACAGTGAACCACCAGTTTGGTGGTGTTCGGCCACCACTAGCAATTGGTAGTGGCCGAAAACCACCAGCTTTTGCTGGTGGTTTTGGGTTGGGGGGTAGCGTGGGGTGGGGGTTATGGTTTTTTGATTTTCTTTTTTTTTTTTCAAATTTTTGATTCGGTTTTATTTCTTGTTTACATTTGGTATTTTTTTAGCTGATATATATGTCTAATAAACTTTCATATAGGTACAATAATTATATTTTTATTAATTATTAGTTAAAATCAAAATATACGGGTCTCTAATGGTAAAAAAAATTATCAAAAGTTATTATATGAATGTGAACAAATGTTACTGTAATAAAAATTTTTGATAAAAAGTATTTAACCGGTATCAAAGTGATTCAATAAAATTAATTATAGACCAAATAAGCATCCAAAAGTAAATTGATTCAATTTAATTAAAATTTGGGACTAAAATGTGTATTTTTCAAATTTTTGGACTTGATTATAATAATTTCTAAAGATTAGTACCCTTTATGTAATTTATCTTAAATCAAATGGCCAAAATAACATTTGGGAAAAAGACAAAATGCTAATATTTGACTTGATTGACCGTCAAAATGGATGAATTTCATCCAAAAGACTAGATTGACACATAAATTTTAATTTTGACTAATTGCGTTACTTTTTTTATTTTGTACCAAACGCGCAGTTTGACAAATTTTTTTGGATTATTTGCGCCAATTTCCCAATAAGAATTCTTTTTTTTCTCCTTCTTCTTCGGTTTTTTTTTTCTAATTTATTTTTTGTATTTTGTATTTTATATTTTTGACAAAATGGTTTTGTTTTTGATGAACAAAAAGAAACACAGGAGAAAAAAATTAGGCCCTTAATAGTGCGACAGTGGTATGGAAGCACATGATTTGTGGCGATTGACAAGCGAAGCAATCGAGCCCGACAGAATGGCACTTTGACAATTGACCCCCTTTCGTTTTTGTTTTCAACACGCAGATTTACAACTCCAGTTTCACCGTATCACGTCACTCTTCAGTACGGTTTAATCTTATGAATGGCTGAAACCCTCTGGTATCCCAATGGAAGGATAGACGGAATTATTTATCAGTAAGGTTAACGATCTGGAGTCAAAATCTGGAGTCAAAATTCTCAGTTGTTTCCGGTAATAGCCGATTAAGTTAAAGAAAACCGAGTCTCGTTTGAGTCTCCGCTTTTGATTCAATTCCGATTGATCGATCCATTCAATGGTGGCGAAAATGGAGAAAACAGCAGCGGATCTTCTAACGTCACCAGGTGCGAGTTTTCTGTTCAAATCCTTGAAGCTAAAGACGAAGCAACAGGAGCTTTTGATCCGAATAACGATCCTGTGTTTGGTCTACGTATTGGCCTTCATTACGCGTTTGTTTAGTGTCTTGCGTTATGAGAGCATGATCCACGAGTTTGACCCGTATTTCAATTACCGGGTCACTCAATTTTTGACTCAGAAGGGGTTTTACGAGTTCTGGAACTGGTTCGACTCCGAGAGCTGGTACCCGCTCGGAAGGATCATTGGTGGGACGCTCTATCCCGGTCTCATGGTTACAGCTGCCCTGATTTACTGGATTCTCCGTTTTCTGAGGTACATATAAAACGTGTGTATATACCATATGGCATACATACATGTGCTGGGTGTTATACATTTAACTTATATACAATGATAGAGGGTCATAACTGTAAAGAAAGTAACCATAGAAGGGAAAAAAATGTTACTCATTCACAGTTAGAACGAAAAAATCTAAGGCATATGTAATAAAATCTTATGGAGGCATGGTTAACTTACTAGACACTGGAAAATTTTTGAACTTTATTAATGTATGATTGACCTGCACACAAAGTTTCAAACTTTAAGAAAATACTGGATGCGAATGCCTAACTTGAAATGGTTGGCCAATGGGCACCAATGCAATTTTTATGCCAGGATGCTCTTCTTTACTCATGAGATCGAGTCAATACTGAAAATTCTGAATGTGATGCTGTGATCTGAATTTGTCTTCAGTATAATTCATGACGAAAATCATGGATTTTACTAGGAGAAGCAAGAGAAAATATGGGAAATTAGGTTAGTCAAAGAATGCATTTACAGATTCTGCTTTCCTTCTATGTTTTTTTATTTTCAGATAGATGTAATGTTCTGGTTGCTGGGGAGGGAATGCATTAAGCATCTAACTGTCAAATGCTATGACATCTTATGACACCTAATGAAACGGGTAATGATTTATATAATGACACAATCATCAGTCACAGTTCAGCTGACAGATACTTAAGGGACAGCAAAGTGTCTGTGGATATATCATGTCTAAAACTTGATTATAATTATATTTGCAGCAATGCATCAATAGTTGCATAATTATACAGATGCACTTTAAAAGATTTTGCTAATGAGTCTTGTTCCTAGTTATGTTTCTCGGTCAGCATTGCTGCTAATAAAGCAGTCCTAGGTAGAAATTTAATTATGGCCATCTATGCTGGTTGGTGAGTGATGGCAATATTTTAGATGATAATGCCATCATGAGTTTATGAGACAAGTAGCTACTGTTTGGAAGGAGAAGTGTGTACCAAATTTTGTCACATAATCATTGGGTGTAATTGCTTTGACATTGATGCTTGAGATGCGTATATTAGTTCACTTAGATACTCGAATCAGTCTTGTTTGTAGTTAGGCTTCTTGCTCAAAAGAGTTTTGGTATCATTTTCCAGGTTTGCTGTCCACATTCGTGAAGTTTGTGTACTCACTGCACCGTTCTTTGCCTCGAATACCACCCTTGTTGCTTACTTTTTTGGGAAGGAGTTGTGGGACTCGGGGGCGGGTCTTGTAGCAGCTACCTTGATTGCCATATGCCCTGGTTACATCTCGAGGTCGGTTGCAGGTTCATATGATAATGAGGGGGTGGCTATATTTGCGCTGTTGCTCACTTTCTATTTATTTGTCAAGGCTGTGAATACGGGGTCTCTTGCTTGGGCCGTGGCCTCTGCTTTTGGGTACTTCTATATGGTTTCAGCATGGGGTGGTTATGTTTTCATAATTAATTTGATCCCACTTTATGTGATCGTTTTGCTGATTACTGGGAGATACTCAATGAGATTATATGTAGCTTATAATTGCACGTATATCTTGGGGATGTTGCTTGCAATGCAAATTCGTTTTGTGGGCTTCCAGCATGTGCAGTCTGGAGAACATATGGCAGCAATGGGAGTGTTTTTCTTGATGCAGGTATCACTTTCTTGTTTTTCATTGATGCATTTGTGGAGATCATGAGGTAGCATGAATGTGTTGTTTTTGCATAGCCCATTATTTAGTCCTCTCATTGAGCCCTTTTCTCTGTTATGCTCGCAGATATATCTTTTCCATTTATGGGCTTTCAACTTTCTCTGCAGGTATTTTATTTCTTGGATTGGGTTAAACACTCGCTAAATGATCCAAAGTTGTTCCACACATTCCTGAGGTTTACAGTGACCTCTGCCGTAGGTTTAGGTGCCATTGCTCTGGGTGTTGGTACTGCTTCTGGTTATATCTCTCCATGGACAGGGCGTTTTTACTCTCTCTTGGATCCAACTTACGCAAAGGATCACATTCCGATAATTGCATCTGTATCTGAGCATCAACCGACAGCATGGTCGTCCTTCATGTTTGATTTCCATATACTGCTTCTCCTTTTCCCGGCGGGTTTGTATTTCTGCTTCAAAAGGTTGTCAGATGCTACAATATTTATAGTACTTTATGGTCTGACGAGCATGTATTTCGCTGGAGTCATGGTGCGGTTGATTCTTGTTGCTACACCTGCAGTATGTCTTATTAGTGCCATTGCAGTCTCAGCCACTATTAAGAATTTAACGCAGTTGGTGCGGACAAAGAGCAAAACTTCGCATGGTGCCTCTGGCAAAGGAACATCTGGCGCCAAGGCTTCTTCCAAGGTAGGTAACTGGCATATGATGTTTATTTAGTACAATAATCTACTGAGTATTTCACTTAAACTGTCTGAGCCTCTGAGGTTTATTTAGTACTCTCCTGATTAAATGGCGTTATAAAAAGATACGAACTATGTGATTATAGTGTCATGCAGGTATGGAAGTATTTAAGTTTCACGATCTTATTTTCCTATGTCAGTATTTACAGCTGCACGAAATATATTATCTTTTGTTTTCCAGTGTCTAAATCTCTACAGCGGTTCTGCATAAAATTTAAGGGTTAATTGATTCAACTACCAGCACGAATTACTGGAAATATACGAAAAATATAATTAGCTTAAAGAAATTATTATGAGATCTAGTTTCGAGCATCATTGTAATAAGGTAATAAAGTATGTTTTTTATGTACAAAATGTGTACACCAGTAATGAAACAGTAATGAGGTCTCACGTTAGGGTAAATTTTGAATTAGTATGTCTCTTTAGAAAAACCCCTGCTTGTGCTTACTTTCTTGATTTTTCTTCTCCAAATTATAGGTCCATATTCAATGTGCAAATGAACTACACATCATTTAATTTGGGGAAAGGAAAAGTGCTAGTAAATCTGACTTCTCTGTTAAGAATGAGAGTAAAGTAGTAAACCAATTTATCATCCTGATGGAAGGAGTATTTGTCCAAATCTGTAACTTCTCTCCCTCCCTCCCTCTTATTCTTAGAAGCTAGACATTTCTTTGCATTTAATTTATCTCTTGCAACTCGGCGACGGCATTTATCTTGAGCCCCTTAAGTGTTGGATTATTTATGCCTCAAGAGCTTGTTTGACAATGTTTAAAAGAGACTCGCTCTTTTCTTTCACATTTTCAGCCACATTTCTGGAAAAAGTTTTTTTTTTTTTTTTTTTCCATTATATTTATTTACTTTTTAACCAGAGATTGTTAAAAATATCACATTTTCTTTGAAGAAAAAGCATAAAATGAAAAAAGTTTTCCTCTATATTTATTATAAAAGTAACATATTGTTATGCTGTTCTAAGGGACTGTTTTAAGTATATGTCGACTCGCTTCCATTATAAGCATGTCCTGCTTTGACTTTCATCTAGACTCTGCTATTAAAAATATAGGTAGGTTCTTTTGATAGGCGACTTTCTAATTGCTCAACTGAATGGTATTTGCTGTCGTTCTGGTTATCAATATTTCTGCAAAGTAATCCTTGTGGTGCTGTAAACTAGCAGTTTCACTTGTATTTGTTGTTCAACCAGGGTTCACTGGATCAATCATTACCATTCCAAAGAAACGGTGCTATCGCATTGCTTCTTGGAGCATTTTACTTGCTGAGTAGATATGTTATCCACTGTACCTGGGTTACTTCAGAGGCATACTCATCTCCGTCAATTGTCTTAGCTGCAAGGGGTGCCAATGGTAACCGGGTCATTTTTGATGATTACCGTGAAGCGTACTTCTGGCTGAGGCAGAACACACCTCCAGATGCCAAGGTCATGTCGTGGTGGGATTATGGGTATCAAATCACTGCCATGGGGAACAGAACAGTAATTGTTGACAATAACACCTGGAATAACACACACATTGCTACTGTTGGACGTGCAATGTCATCTTATGAAGATGAAGCATATGACATAATGAGATCACTTGACGTGGATTATGTGTTAGTTGTATTTGGAGGTGTTACTGGCTATTCTTCTGATGATATTAACAAGTAAGGATTATAATTCAGCGCTCCCTGATTAGATTTCTTTTCTTCTCAAATGAAGATATTTGCTTCCTTTTGGCTCCTTTTACTATTTCTGGGGAGATCCTTGTTAGCGTGTCCCTTTTTTTTTTTTTATTTCTTGTTTTATTGAATTGTTTGGACAATTTATACAAAAGAAAATTTGGTAAGAGCTTGTTTGATGATCTAGCTTGAGTCACACATTTCTTACGTAGAAAAACCTACTTTCACATTTTTCCATAACCACATAATGTTCCAAAACAATAAATAAACCACTCCTCGGACCAGATTTATCAAAAAAAGCACTAAATTTGATACAAAGCAGTGAGACCATGGTCCAAAAATCTCTTGGAGTTATCATAGATTCACAGATCATTATTAGCAAAAAGAACGGATGTACTTGGGCTAGCACTCTGTAACATGTGAAGCTGAGGAAATTGTTAAAATAGAAATTTGGCCTATGCTAAATTTATTGTGATGCCAGCCTATGTTTACGAACGCATTTTCCTTTGGTCTTTCTACTTTATGCCCACTCATTTTGTAAGATCCACGCCGTTCAGTCTTGCCCACCTATTCTAACTATTTATACTCCCAAAACATGCAGTTTGCCTTATATTTTAGAGCTTGCAAATTAAGTATTTGGTACTATCTATTGTACAGTTGCTAGTTTTTATTACTGAAGTATTTATAAATAATTCTGTATGTTTTCCTTTACTATTTTTGTTTTGCTCGTTCATCTCTGATTTATTCTCTGCTTCAGTAACACATCATATTAACTATTCTGGTGCTAGATTTTTGTGGATGGTAAGGATTGGAGGTGGAGTCTTTCCGGTAATAAAGGAACCAGATTACCTTGCTAATGGTGAATATCGCGTTGACAAAGGTGCCTCTCCAAAGATGTTGAACTGTCTAATGTAAGTTATTTTTTTCCACGTATTAGATGCATATTGAAACTCTCGTGCTTGTATTTAGGTTATTTGATTCTAGTGGTATCTTTGACATTTATTAATTTTCTTTTAGTTCCAACCACTTGGTTCACTGTTTCTGTACATAAACATGAGTTAAGTACAAAGTAGCTGGATGAAAGATCTATGTGTATCGTTTATCTGTCAAAAGATCATGTATTGTAGCTCTGAGAATTGTTCAAATTTTTGTTCTAACCAACTTCTGCATGGGAGTCTCCACCTTTAGGTCTGATGAATTACATTGCATGGACTATGCAGTAACTTGTTCATGGTAAGAGTAAGACCCCCACCCATCCAAACAACAACACCCCCACAAACCAAAATAAATCTTCAAATCCCAATACCATTGTGCTACAAATTCGGGAAACCTTCCAACTTATGTGCACCACTTGGCCTTATGCCACATGTAAATTGCAGTTGTGCAGCTATTATCAATTATCATTTTCCTGTACCAAACGATACTGGCCATAGAATTCAGTATTTAACCTGCGTACCATCTCTGGTTCCTTTAGTAGTGTCATTTAGCTTGTCACTGTCAATGCATCTTGCTGATGCATTTACAGCTTCAGAACTAATGTACATCCTCATGTGTCCTCCACATTGCGTATTTTTTCTGACAACTTCCAGGAGTAACCAGTTAATGACTAACAAAGTGCAAAACCCAAATGCATACAATTGTTGAAAATGCTCTTATTGCGTAAAAGATCATATTTGAGTCACATGCCTACCCCCCCACACCACTACTAAGAACATGCACATCCATTGTGATGCATATAGTATCAAGTTTAAAATCTTTCTGTGACCAGTCACTGTAGAATTGGTATAGCTTTGGCACTTTTAAAGAGCAGAGCATCGTGTGGCTTTTCTTTCCTTTTATGCATTATGTGTTATCGTTAACCTGCATTAGTTCTCCACCAGTAAAAACATGTTTGGTCAATTAGATACATGATACGTCCAGAGATCATAATTCAGGCTGTAAAAATTCAGCCTGTATTTTGTTATCCTTCACAATTCTTGTTTCATACATGCTTATGTTTTGGCCGTGATTAGATAGAATTATTCACTTAGATCCTGTAAGGCTTGTACTTTCCCATTAGGCCATTTAGCTATGATATGTATTTTCAGTTGTATAGCATGAAATAGTACATGTCAATGAACATGCATTTGTCGCTGCATACAATCCAATTGTGAGTGTTAGAATTTACTGTTTTTCTGATTTAATTCAACTATGTTTTCTTCCATCTGGAGCCGATTGAGTGCTAATGAGTGAGATTGTGCCCTAGAGACAGTCTCCTTTTCTTCTTATGCTTTGTTTTTCTAGATTTATCCATTTGTATAGCGTGAAATGGTACATGTCAATAAGCATGCATTTGTTGCTGCATGCAATCCAGTTGTGACAGTGATATCGTTTAATGCTCTACCGATTTAATTCAACTATGTTTTCTTCCATCTGGAACCGTTGAGTGCTAATGAGCTAGATTGTGCCCTAGACAGAGTCTCCTCCTCTTCTTATGCTTTGTTTTTCTGGACGTATCCATTTGGTTATGCAAGTATCTTATTTCTCATGGATTCAGGTACAAGCTCTCTTACTACCGGTTTGGTGAGCTGACAACAGAGTATGGCAAACCTCCTGGGTAAGTAATTTGTTCGCCTCTTCCTTTCCTCGAAATGTTCTGCTACAGCATTGTACTAAGTCAAGCTGAGTAAGCGGGGTGCTTGTATGCTTTCATCATCTAAGGATGTCACATATCAGCAATATATAAAATAAAATGATAGTTTCACATATCACTTGTTAAGTTCAATCAGAATAATGCTTCAAGTACAGCAGGAGTGCCCTAGTATGTCAACTAAATAAAAACTGGAATTGTATCACATGTTAGCTGTAAAAATGCTTCAAGTGAAACAGGAGTGCCTTCGTGCATTGATGAAAAAGAAGAACCTGAAACACCACCTACAGCTAGCTCATAGGTATTCTACTTGCAGACCACTAATGCTGAAATACAATGGGATAGGATAGATCCTGCCAACACTTCTGCACATATATCAACTGTAGTGGTAAAGCTCCTTATTTCATCAAGAACCAAATGTGGTGCAGAAGCTAAAGGTGGCTAAAGCAAACTTCCCCTTCCATGGTAGACCTGGCAACACCCTAAGTAGACGATGGAAAAATAATGGTTCTTATGAGAAGTCTGGAATATTGAAGTTAGTTGGTGTAATGCTCAAAAAGACTCATGCTGAGGGACGTGCTGGATGAAGTCACTTGTCTTCTCCTATCATTTTATCAGCTTTTTAAATCAACAATTGAGGAATGGTTAGGAGGCATTCCTCTAGCATCGGATGTGTCTGGGACTGGGGTTTGGGTTGGCAGGTCGGTTTTTGGGCCCAACCAGAGACCGACCTGATGCCAATCGGACGGTTCGGTTTTTCCGGACAGAAACTGACCTGAACCGACTTGGGTCGGTTCTTTGGGTTTACGCATGATTTTCTGGCTTTTTTCTTATTTATTTTTTCTTTTATTTTTATTTTTCCCCAACCCGATCGGTTTTCAGGTTTGCGGTTTTTCGGCCAAATGCCCACTCCTAGATGTGTCATCAGTCATGTCCCATATTAATAGCATAATTGGGAAATTACTTTTGGAATCACTTCTTATCTTCTTTTTCCACCATACATCAAAAAATTATGTTTCAGGTTTCTCTTATATGTTCTTCCCTTCTAAACTAGCTTCGCGGCATACTACTATTAGAAGTCAGGAGAGATGTGATTCTTTCCTACTATGTAATTGTTAAGTTCTCCCGTCAGTTTACAGATGATTATTTGGTTATCATATGTTATTTCAGTACAAAATATATTGCTAATGCAGTTCTGTTTTGTTATGACAGATATGATAGAGCAAGGGGTGTGGAAATAGGAAATAAAGACATAAAGCTTGAATATTTGGAAGAGGCATTCACGACGTCTAACTGGATAATCAGAATTTACAAAGTCAAACCACCCAACAATAGGTGGTGATTGATACGGTCTCTCCATCTCCAGACGTGAGTGAGGACTGGCCACAGTCTTGGATCAATTACGTAGAAGAGTTGAAATTCCTGTTTCTGTAAACATTTAGGCCTCCAATTTTCCAGAATCCTCCTTTTTGCAGATTCTATAGCGTTACTTTACATTACTAGTATTATCAGATTAAATGGCCCGAATGTTTTTTGGATTCTTGACTTCTTTACTGGTTACTTGGAGTAATAGACATTCATGACTTGAAGTAATAGACATTCATGTTGTGGGTTACGGGTATCGGTTACTAGAGATTTGGGGCTTGTTTGGAAAACATTCCAAGTGGTGTGAAATCATAATTTATGCATTACGTAGGGGCACTTGGTTGTAACATGATGTGGATCCATCAATAAGAAATGTTCTGGACTTATCAAAATTGTTGATATACGAAATCAACAAATGGCAAAACTGAAGTTCAAGAAAATATTTCAATTATTAGTGGTTATTTGTAATTTCAAATTTGAACGCTCGTAATCAAACAGCAGGTAAGGTTAATTCAATAATGGAAGTCTTCTATGTCGACTCGATCTTATATATGAGATCCTTAATATCACCATGAATTTTATGTGGTTTATCATCGAACCTTGGTCAATGACTTAATAATATTAGTTTCCTGATTAGTTATCTTTTAAATCTTTCGATACAAATTATTTGGTTATTTTTCTTATTGACTACCGTAATCTCTCTCTTCAATTCTTCTTTATTTGAGAAGTTAACTATTTCTAAACGATTTTCTCTCTCCTTTTTGTTTTTTTGCGAAGTCGAAATAACTAAAGATCCCTCAACAAAAATTATTTATATTTGTATTTGTACATACTCATTTCAAAAATTATTCAAGTTTTCAATGATTGGAAAGCTGACGAACATGTGTTTTTGCTTTGATTGGGTTCATTCTAATTATGTTTTCACACTGCAAAACTTCATTACTTACCAATGGAAACAAGAACACGCTATGCCTTCTTCGAGAGTAATTCAAAACACAATAGTCAATGCAATTGTAATACATCAAAATTCTGTGAGGAGGAATGCACAATGTACCATATTGTCAATCACAATGTTAAAATAGAATTATTCATCGAGGACATGAATATGATACAAACACTTGTTGTACAATTTTAAATTTCAATTAAAATATAAGTATTTACATATTTGAAGTTTAATCTAGACTTGGAATATAGGGTCAAAAATAATAATAATAATAATAATAATAATAATAATAATAATAATAATAATAATAATAAAATAATAATATCATGATAGTCTTATAAACACGAATTCACATATGCTCTTCCATTATGTCTCTTTGATTGTTATGAAGCAATAATTACATGTGCTAAAGGATTGACACTAGTTAACGGATAGCCAATGAGACAATCAATATAAACTCGCACCTCATGTACGAGCTAGTTTAAATGATAGATCCTTTACCTATTTTTCACTACATCACTCACATAATTATAGTTTAGAGTTTATCGAGTAAAATGTGCTAAAACCGCAAGACAAAGTTTCAAGCTTTTATAAGCTTAAACGGATTAAAGCGTAAACTAAACATAATAAAAAACAATAAAACATGACAAAACGATATGATCAACCTTTGCGCCTAAGCACCGCTTAAATGCGCTCTAAGCAAGTTTTTTAGAACACAAATGAGTCAGGTAGTCTTAGCATAAAAAAGTATGTTCTGTCATGAAAACACCAACATCGTCAATCTCATAGAGCGTTACTGTCCCAGAAGAGGATGTGTTACTATGAAAAGCCAAACGTTATTATCTCGTTTACTCCAATTTTATTATTATTCCCTTTATATACAAATTATTCTCTCGCTTGTACAAATTATATCAACATTCCAAGAAAAAGAAAAAAGAAATAAATATCCAACATGACAACAAGGATCTTAAAAATGACAAACTGGATGGTAGTCCTCCCGCATCGCTTGTCTTGAATTTGATACAGCATATAGTACATTCCTCTGCGACTACCTGAGGAAACAATAAGTTATTAGAAGTTTACAACTCAATCAGCTAAAATAATTGCATCATAACCCAAGGTTTATGTGAATCTTATAGAAACACCGACCACTGCAACCAATGAAAATCACAGGACTAACAAAAAAGAAAGTGCACTGAACAGGGTCATAATCAATAGACTCCAATCATTAATAGTTACTTCATTGAAACAGGCTTGCACAGAACACATTGTTCCTGTTTATGAGATAGACCAGAACAAGCAAGCTTACTGCTTAATTACTCACCAATTTCTCATTTTTGTATTTCTGTCTCTTTTCTAGCTTTATGTGGAAACTTTTTTCTTTGTGTTCACATCTAAATTGAAAATCCACTAGATCAAGCATATCCTCCTACACCCTTGGATAACTGTTCTTCTGCTTCAGCAAACACAAACCAGCCAACTGTAAATTTTACGCCAGTAATGACAGTAGTCATTTACCCTGAGAGACGCATATGTTACTCTTGAATGTTACATCAACTTCGATTAGTAAAACTTTCCTTCCTTTTGACTACCGCACATGATGTTCTAATTTTGTCTAAGCAATCATGTTCAACAGATAGCAAGAGTGTGCCTTCTCACAACTTTTGCTTGGGTGAAAATGCATCTCCTTTTAAGTGGTCTAAGGTACATGTTTAGGATATTACTTCCTAGAATCCTCATTCTATGGATTCTGCAGGGCGTTTGATTCATACATGCTAATATTGCAGATACCTCTGCTGGGTCATGAAATATGGATCTTTAAGCATCTATCCCTTGTAAAGTTATAAGCAAAGCTTTTGGTAGTAACACTTGCACCTTTACTAGAAATGGGACATGTTAAAGGAAGGTACTGTGACAAGTAAAAAAATATGATTTATAGGGGGTGGGGGGATATTCTCAATAATGAGAGGATGTCAACGGAATCAATGTGTGAGCAATTATCTTAAAGATCCTAGTGACAGTAGCAGAGGTGATATAAACGCTAAGCCTTTTATATAGCAAACTCTGTTGCATTATTACCTTAAAGACCTATAAAATAAGGCTTCTTTTCTTTTCTTTTTCTTTTATTTATTTTTTAGCCCCCTTTTCAAGCTGCATATATAATGCATTTATCAATATTTAAGATCGGTTATGATTTATTAAAGTCATCTTCAATAATTTTATTGTTTTGTGTTGAAAAGTTATGCCTCACCTCACGGCCTCATTGGAAGTTCCAAATCTTACTGTAAGTACAACATCCTAAGAAGATGCAAGTGGAGACAAGCTTAACCACCAGACAAAGGGCCCCACCTCAACGCACAAACACCATCTGTACTATATATTTAATTTGAGTTACACTCTCACAGCAGACTTCTTATCAAGGAGCTAGAAATCAAAAAAACAAAAACAAAAACAAAATCAAATTCAGACTGACAAGTTTGTTTAGGCCTTCGTAGCAATACTATCTGTATGCTTTTAACAGAGCGCTTGACTCCAGGTAAAGTTAAATATTATTGAAACTTGACTGATATATTCCCACTAATCATCCTCAATCCTCAGGCCTAATATTTATAAGTTGCTACTTTGAATAATCACTTACTAACTACACATTCTCTTAAGAAAAAATAAAATGAGGGGTGTGGGTGTGGGTGGGGTTTTTTTTTTTTTTTTTGGCAGGGGGGAAGTAATAATAGTAACAGTAAAATAAATAAATAAGTAAACAAACAAACATTTTCTCTTACAAAAGAATCTATACCAGACAAACGTTAAACTTGATAAGTTTTTCCATTTTAAGACAAACTATATGCAATTTTAGACAAACCGAAATGGTGAATAGGCTGTGATATCTCTAAATAGGATATGAAAAATTCCGGCTCCACATGAATCATCCAGAAATACAGAAATTGAACTACATCACCTTATGCGCATGTCGCTTTTCTATTTTGAGTGAAAGACAACTTATCAATGTCGGGTGTTAAAAAGTTTCATCTAATAAGGTCTCCTACTGATGAACAAATGCCATAATATAGGTAAAGTTTCAGTTTTTGAAAGATGTTTACAGCTTTCATGGAAAACACAGAACAAAATATTAGAGATGAAACACTAAGCACCTACACGCTACAAATAGCTGAGGAGGTATGGAAGAATAGAAACAACCCACAACAGTTTCTGATCAAAATTCGCTTGATCAGCATCAACTTACTAATGAACAGTTTAGAAGTTGTAATTCCAACTGTAGTTGGAATATTTTAATATGTAACAAGATTGCAAAGAAAAGAATACATATCCACGCCAGTATAAACATTAAACAACTTCTAATGCATTAGTATGGACAATCTTAAATTTTTATAAATAGGAACCAATCTTGTATCCACAATTTTCTAGCAAGCGAAACTAGACGAGAAACATGCATTCTAATACTTCTCAGGATTCCAGTTATACGGGAAAGAATCTTATATCCACCGTTCCATAGCAAGCGAAACTAAACATGAACTCATGCACTGTAAGCTTTCAATCTTGATATAGTCAATGAGTGACGTAACACATAAAGAACCAAATAACAACGATTAAGTCCAAAAAGGACAGCGATTCCATTCTTATATGGGCAGCTCAATTTAGAATCAGTTGATGACTGGAATAAAGCTATAGAAAGAGGTTCTTTAGCCTGAACCTTCACCCAGAACTAAGCACTTTTCTTATACCTCTTATATCTCCAATGATCCTCTAAGCTATTGCCCTGTTCTAAGTTCAGATTTCAGAACACAGTGACATGATGGAGCTAGGAGATAAAGTGGACTGATGGTTCACAGACTAATGACAGAACAGGCTTCTTGTTCAACACCTTCCTCCACTGTTCTTTTCTTGGCGAAAGATTCATAAAGTAGGTTGATGGGGGTGAGGTTCATGTCATGATTGGGATTCTCAATGGTTCTCGCCCCCTTTTCTTCACATGGTAAGGAGACGATGCAATTTAACACGTTTGCAACAACTATTACAGTTCACGAATATGCAATTGTACTGAGAAGAAGAACTAGATTCCACATGTAATTCAAATAATTGGAATCATGTGAACAGAAAAGTTGAAAAGTCCTTAAGTTCTTATATTCGTTTCCAGTCACTGCAAAAAGATTCAGTCCACATGGAAGTTGGAAATTAAATTTACTGGATTGACTATGCTAATACAAAGCAATCAGATAACATTATCACTGGCACAGTGAACAAGGCTTAGCGAGCTCATGAAATGCTCATTATGGCTAATACTGAAACAATTACAACACAAACACTTAAAACCGGACACAATGGAGGTCTGGTTAGTTGCGCAACACACGTCACCTAATCAGATCTTCAATCCAATTTCACAGAACTTCTTATCAAACAGCATTTTTTAGTCACTTAAAAATGTAAGATAGATCAGTTTACATGATAAGGCACGTTCAAGATTAGAAAACCAGGTTACAGTAAATAACAAAACCATCTCCGCCCTCCAAAGTGCTTGTTTGAACCTCAATTTTGCTAAATATTTCAACAAGACAGACATCCTTATCTCTTATTAATTTTTTCCAACTTTTTACCACCTTTTCCAGAGAAATCACCTATCACATGATCTCCATAAGGGTCTACAGCAGTTTCTTTGCCCCTAATGTTTACTGGGATGAGAGGTAGATGAAAAACAGTTCCATGTGATAGCTCAAAACCTCTAACGATGTCAAGCACATTGCAGTATATATGATAAAAACATGGAGGAGAGGTGAACTAAATGGACAATAATCTAAATAAAAAAGACATAGTGCTGCAGAACCACCATACTTTAGTTGAGGCTGTCTCTCGGCTGGCTCCCTCCTCCAGAACCTGCATTTGGTCCTTCAGTGTTATTGTTGCTGTTGTTCTCTCTGTCGGCATCCCTTGCTTCTCCACTGTTACTTGTCTCAGCAGAGGTATCCATCCCTCTCAAAAGCCACGGCAGTGAAATGCTAAACCTCCTCCCTATGGTTCTCGGAGTTGGAGCATTAGTATTATTTCCATTCTGCTCCCCACCAACAGACCCCAAGCCTGTATTATTGTTATTATTATTGATACCGGTATTACTACTACTATTGGATTGTTCAGTTTTCCGGTTTTCATAATCTGGGTCATCAGTGGGCAACTCATATCTACAAACTGGGCAAGAATTATGCAACTCAAGCCATGGAAAGATACAATCTTTATGGTAAATATGTTTACATGGCATCTGCTTTGCCTCCTCGTCTAACTCAAAGCTGTCCTTACACACGGCACACTGGGATGAATCGGAGCTAAGCATATCCTCCACGATCTTCACATCTGGCAGCCCCTCCACAGCGGATTTCGATGCAGGTGGTGTCCCATACCGGTTAGGATCATTCTCTGCTAGTTGCTGAATTAATTGTTCCAAACCTGGTCCAATAAAGTAATCCCCCAGATTAGTAGGAAGTCGGAAATCTACTCCTTCCCCTCCATCAGGGCCTTCAAACACAAGCTGAACATTAGCACCGTGAGATTGCAGGTTGCTTATGTAGTTGTTAAGAAAGGTAAAAGGGTCGAATTCATCGGGAGATCGAGCCGATCGGTCACTGCCACCACCAACGCCGCCGCCACCGCCGCCGAAGAATGTGGACAGATCTTCGAGCCCTAATCCGGATGGAAAGGAGGCACCACCACCACGGCTGGAAGCATTCGAGGAGGAGAAGATGAAAGGGAATCTTCCAAACGCCGCGGAGGGAGGAAAACGATCGGAGAAAAAGGAATTAGTGAAATCATCATCGAAGTCGGAAGTGTTAGGGTTTGAGGGTGGGGCGGAGTCCGATTCTTCTAGAAATCCGCCATTGCAATTAGGGCAATTAAGTTCGCCGGTGGGTGAGGGTGCGATTGAGACAGTACTCTCGCATTGGTAGCAGTAGTATTGCCGCGGGCCACCGCCATCACCGTTACCGCTAGAAGGAATATCCGCGGATGACATCTGAACCGATTAGGGGAATTGGGAAGCGAAGATAAAGCAATCAAGTTTAGGATGAAGAGACTTGGAGGTTGGGAATTTGGGAAACCTTTTGCAGGTTGGGCTACTCTCCCATTAAATACGCTGCAATTATCTTATTTTATCGTCAAATGGACAAGCAACCGGTTGAGAGGACGGTCGTTCCAGGAAACGGTAGGTAAAGATTTTTATTATCTTATTTTATCCATGTGATTTGTTGACTTGTTCCATGTTAGGATGAGGCCCCCCCCCAACTCCTCCCTCATTTTCACATATTTTTTTATAAATTTAAATTTGATTAAATCAATCATATTTACATATTTCGTATGATCTAAATATATTATATAAATATCTATTATTTTTTATAAATTTTGATGTAAAATAAAAAAGAGAATAATTAGAGTTGAATATTGAAGATTTATATAACAGATATAGATCCATAAGTTATATGGATATAATAATTGATTTTGATCAAATTAAAAATAAATTAAAATATATAAAAGTTTGTAAATTAACACACGCAGACGGATTTTATGTTTGTTGCTATTGGTCTTATTCTCTCTACTAAAAAATCACATGGTATTAAAAATTAAAGTCATATTAAAAAAAATAAAAATTAAAGTCACAGATTAATTTTAATTAATTACATATATTTTATATAATCACTCATTGATATCTATATATCTTGTAATTTTTATCAGTATTATTCATCTAAAAAATTAATTTTAAGTAGAATTTTTTTCTTTACTTTTATTCATTAATGCCTTTTCCCTTTCTTTCTTTTTTTTACTTCGTTCTTTTAAATTTGTAAAAATCACTTCATCTTCATAATCCTTCCTCATTTTTCACTTTTATATTACATTTCACAATTGAAAATGCTTTGAGAAAACGTAACAGGTGGGAGGACTAAAAACAAAATAATTTTAGTACTTTCTTTAATATTTGTATCTGTATAAAAGTTTTTTTTTTTTTAGTTTTTTCTTATGAAAACAATTGTTAACAAACCCTTTAGAACTTTTCAAAATGAGTGACGAAGATTTATTTAGTACATGTGAGTCTTATGAAATATTGATGTGATTAATTTGACTAAATTTTATTTTAAAATAAAATTAATTGGCAAAAAGACCTAATTTTTTTTACAATTATTTTTCATAAAAATAGTATTTCCATGAAACGACTTGGACTTCTCGATTTAAGATTATTTTCGCAACAAGACTCTAAAGTATTCATTTTGTAACAATTCCAAGTCTATTCTTTTTTTCCCTCCTGCCACCTTCAATCTATCAGAAATTATCTCAACAGGCCCTCGATAACGGTTTTCATCCAAATACATTGCTACCCCCAAATATTGATTTGAAAGAAAAAATCAATATCATTACTAGATTGCTATAAATATGTACTTTAGATTTTAATAAAAATACACTGAATATTAAAAAAAATGTAGAAACTATATAAAAAATGAGGAAACCCCACCACTACCCAACCTACGCACCCCTCCCCCAAGCCACCATCAACAGCAACAACTGGTGGTGGTTTTCCACAACCATCAGATCTTGTGGAAAACCACTAGTAACGCTGGTGGTGTTTGAACACTACCACCACCGACGCCCTGCTGATGGTAGGGATGGCAACGGTTCGGTTTGGCTCGAACTGCGAACCGAACCGCCGGGTAAAAATCATAACCAAAACCAAACCGAACCGTTGGTGTTTGGTTCGGTTCGGGTTTCGGTTCGGAGTTCCGAACCATTTTCAAAATCGTTTTTTTTTTTTTTTAAGGCCATGTTGGTTATAGATTTTCAAATTTTGATTTTCGAATTGATTTATAAATTCTTTTTAAATTCTTTCTTTAATGGTTCTTCCAAGAAACAACTCTTCTTGTTTTCATTATGAAAAGCTTCTTTCCATTGCTTCACTTTTGATTTTTGAATTGATAATTAATTTTAAATTTTTTTAGGAAAAAAATATCGGTTATTCGGTTCGGGTTCGGTTATGACGCTACGAACCATATCCGAACCATATCCGTCTCGGGTTTTACTATGAAATACCATATCCGATCCGCCGATCCATCGGTTCGGGTTTTTTCGACCCGTTCGGTTCGGGTAACCGCGGTTCTCGGGTTTCTCGACCCGTTTTGCCATCCCTGGCTGATGGTGGTGGTTTTTTTGGGGTGGTGAGGGGGGAGTAGAAAGGGTGGGGGTTTCTTTTCTTTTTCTTTTTTTTTAAAAAAATTTTTTTTAAAGAAATATTATTTTGTTTAGTTTCTATATTTTTTTATTATATTCAGTGTATTTTTATTAAAATTTAAAGTACATATTTATAGTAATCAAATAATGACCTTGATTTTTTTTCAAAAGGACATTAATTATTATTTATTAGTTCGTGCTTAACAAAAAAAAATCAAAATTTTATGGAGATAGAGTAAAATTATTTTTCAAACATTAATTAATTTCTTTCTTTTTTATTATTTCTGTACACTCGATATTCATATTTTATGGAGATACAATAATTACATTCATTGTGAACTATTGATTCACATCAAAATATGCGTGCATCTCACTATAAAGAAATTTTTAAAAACTTATGATATTAATGCAATAAAAAAAATAAAAGTGAAATTATATAATTTAATAAAATTTTGGTAAATAAATTTCGGACTAATTTATATATGTTTCAAATTTTGGGATTTATTGGGTCAATTTCACAAAATCCCCAATTATTTCAATGATAATTTTACCTCTGCACTAAAAGACAAAAGGAAATAGTTAACGGGATATTTGGATGGAAACCTTTACCAGGGGCAGCTGCAACAATTTCTGATAGATTGGGGATAGCAGTATGAAAAAAAAAGAATGAGATTGGAATTATTACAAAATTAATATTTTGGAGTTCTGTTGTGAAAAAAAGGCCTTGATTAATAAAGTTTCTAATGGACAATCGATATGATGTTATCATTGACGACAATATTGATAAGACTCTAATTTATTTTTTATTTTTTATTTAATTAAAATTAACGATCATAAGGTGGGATGATATATCATATCATGGTTTTGATCAGGTGCCCACAACGGGTATCATATGGTACCCACAGTGGATACGTGGCGCCACATGGTGGCACCATGTCATCACACCAAATTTTTTTTTGTTTGTATCTACGTTAAGTTAGACGAATAATACATAACTGTCCCCTGATAATGGCGGTCTCACCCAATCCCCATAATTTTTTTTCCCTGATTATGGGTACCGTAAGGTACCCACAATGGGTACCGGAACATGACTATATCATATCAACCTTTATATGAGTAAGTATAGAATGACCTTTTTTTAGTAGGCCAAAACCCTTCCATAATGATACGAGTCTACATTTGAAAATTCAAAATAGTAGCTTAATTATTGTCTTATTTGGATACAAGGTTTTGATCAAATGTCCACTGTGGGTATCGTATGGTACCCATAGTAGACACACACCACGTCATCGCACCAATTTTTTTTTTTTTTGTTATTTACGTTAAGTTAGCCGAATAATACATAACTGCCCTCTGATGGCGGGGAGTCTCACCCGATCCCTATATTTTTTTTTCACCTGATCCCTATAATTTTTTTCTCGACTTAAGGTACCCACGGTGGGTACCGGAACATGACTATTTGGATCGATAATGATCTCCTCCCCACTGTGGGGAGGAGATCATGCCTACAAAACACACACTGATTGGTGGGAAGTGTGTATGGCCCCACCACCGCCTCCCACCAATTACACCATGCAGATTATGACAGATATCCTCCCCACTGGGGAGGAGATCATGACCGCTATTTGGATACATCATAGGATAGGAGTGACACCTAAGAATTCAAAGAGGAAATGTGTGAACTAGGAGTGTAGGACAAAAGAAAATATTCGTCGCTCGTTTGGCTCTTCGTCGCTCGTTGGGCTCTCCTCTACCACTCCGCCGTGTCTCGGTGTCGCCACCGAAAGAAGAACATGGTCGCCACCACGGCTGTGACAAATAATGTTGTTCCACACCTCTTTGTTGCACCACCACATCCACCAATTGGCAGAGCGCTGCTTCAATTAAGAACAAAGCTTAATCCCTCACTTCGACCCCCAAAACGTAATCTCTGCATTGTATCATGCCTCCCTCCCTCTTCTCTCCCTTCTTCTTCTTCAACACCGAAAACCCCTTTCAATCCATCTACCAGGCTCTTCGTCAGTGGTTAGTTCCCTCTCTCTCTCACTGTGGATGTATGTATATAGTTGTAATTTCGGTTTTTGTTCGCTGGAATCTTTGTTGTTGTACAAACATATAATTTCAGCTCATTTCATACTTCCAATGAATGGGGAATATTTTTCGAGTAGTAGTATGTTGTTGAACAAATTCTGTTCAAGTTTGCTGGTAAACCCTTCACTCACGATACAACTCTTTACTTATTAGGTTCTCACAATGTTCTTGTGTTGCTTTATTCTATTCAAGATTTTGCATTACTATATATTCACGGTTCCCCTGGTTTAATTTATTATATTTACCGTAGCATGTTCAAGATATTTGCTTGTCTAGTGAATAATCCATTAGAAGTGAACCTAGGCAATTTATGGGGGAAGGAACAGCCCTTGAAGAATGAGTTGCTATATAGTAGCCTTATGAGATGGGATGCTAGATAGGGAGGATTGAATGGTACAACTACTGTTCTAACGAGCGGTAGAAAACTCGCATAAAGCGCGACACACCACTGAAAAGCTTTGAAGGCAAGCGTGCAAAACTATAAAAAAGTGTGCTTAAGGGCAAAAAAAAGAGCAAAACTTCTCTCTTGGCACTTTTTAGAACACTGGGTACAAAACAAACTTAGGAAGATGAGATTGTATGCTATTCTATTTTGTGTGAGTGGTTTTGCTTATTTGATGAAAATGGCTCAGCGTCATCTCTTGTTCATCTATAAGTTCTTTTCATTCCGAACTCTTCAAGTTGTTGGGCAACAAGGTTATGCTTCTTATACTCAGCAGGGCTCTCATTTCGGACTACGGAGCAGAGTTTAAGGAATGCTTTCAAGAACTTTGGTGAGCTTGAAGAAGGTGAGGGAAATAGCTTTGAATCTTGATCAATTATGTATTTAAGCCCTTTTGGTGTCATTTGTTGGTGAATATTTCTTTTTGTTTTATGATGAATGTTATGTTCCTAGTAAACTTGGTGATGGATAAACTCGCAAATAGACCAAGAGGTTTTGCTTTCTTGCGCTATGCAACAGGGGAGGAATCTACGAAAGCCATTGAAGGCATGCATGGGAAGGTGAGCACATCTTTGCACATACGCTTGAATTAGAAAGTAATCTCAATTCCCCAAATGTTTATGAGGCTTACTTTGAAGCTTACTGTTGTGCAACTGCCCTTAGAGAAGTTGAAGATAATGAAAAAATAGTGGTGTCAACAAAATTATGTGTGAAAATGAACCAAAAATGGAGAAGCTTAAGAAACAGTATTAGTTGATGCAAAATTCTCACATGATTTGGTAATGAGTTGTGGTGGTAACTGGTAAATGAACTCTTCCATTGTTATCGATACATTCAACCTTGAGCGTCAAGCTTGTGAGGTTTCTGGGGTAAGCTTTACCCCTGAAACTAGTAGTTGAAGAAGGGACAAATTTTTCCTTTTTACAGTATGCCTCTTTACATATTGGTGAGAACAAGAGATGAGTGGAGGCTCAAGAAATGTGGGACAGTTTGTCTAATTCAGTGCTCACCATACCCTTATAGAGTTATAGTACCCCTTAAATTCTTCTCTATTATTCTTTGTAAAGTGGTTTTATTGATATAGAAGTGCTTGGTTTGTAGTTTCTTGATGGCAGGGTAATTTTTGTTGAAGTTGCAAAATCGAGATCTGAGATACGACGAGGACTCAAGGAAGAGCCCAAGTAGTATTGGAGTGTGGGATTCGTTATTGCTTATTCGATGAAGTTGATCGTGTATCATTGGTGGAGCAAATTAGGAACTTAAGTACTATGAGACACTGATATTTGTATCATCATCTCGTGATAAACATAAATCACATTTAAGGTGATCAATTCTTTAATGATATTTACAGAATCATTTTTTTTTTGTATTCTAGAAGTACCAACCTTGCTAATAACATTAGTCATCTATATATGCACATTATTTAGTTTTCAGTAGCTCTTTATATATAGGTGTCAATATTTATTTCCTAATATGCCGAAAACTTACTATAGTACTAAGAGGTATGAGAATTTATTTATTTTATTTTTTGTGTGATGGTCAAGACAACAGTTCAGAACACCAGTTGTGGTGGTTGGCGACCATAATAGGTGACTCTGGAATGAGTACTGTTTTCCGGGCTTGGGTCCTTCCATAGTAATGATCTGTTCTCCACTTGTGGGTACGTTAGGTACCCACAAGTGGGAAAAAAAATTGTAGGGGATGGGGTGAGTCCCCCACCATAAGGGAGTAATTATGTATTATTCATCTAATTTAATATAGATATAAAAAAATAAAAAATAAAAAAATTTTGCTCTGGTGACGTGGCTTCACCAGAGTTCCCCACGTGGGCGTGGGTACAGGCCCACGTGGAGAACATATTAAAAGTGGATCCTTCCATGATGAAAATTGAGCTTGTGTTTATTTTTTCTTTTAAATAAAAAAATAGCCCGTCAATGCGAAATTTCAATACTAACATTTCATATTACTTTATTATCATTCACGCATATTGTGATCTTATCTAATGTTAAATTTACATAGTTAATTTTAGTAAAATAAAAGTTTATTAAGCACATGTGGAATTTGAGAAAAGATTGTATTTTATGAATTAAACAAATCAGACAAGCTCAATGAAGTCAAATTTTCATTGAAGGTGTGCATTTCCAGCGATTTTATGAATTTGAAAAAGTTTGAATATATTTAATTAAAAATTTTAAATAGATATTTATATGGCATTAAATCAACCTTTAGCCTTTACGAGGTTGTGGAGTATTCCACTTTGTCATTGATTTGTAAAGAAATTTTTCTTTTTTTTTTTTAATTTTATTTTCTCACCGTTTGAACTATCACCTTAAATTTTAGGACTTTGTAAGGTATCTA
Organism: Jasminum sambac; assembly: GCA_018223645.1. Taxonomy (NCBI): domain Eukaryota; kingdom Viridiplantae; phylum Streptophyta; class Magnoliopsida; order Lamiales; family Oleaceae; genus Jasminum; species Jasminum sambac. Next base: position 36,692,337 of record CP073645.1, on the reverse strand, counting down.
CACATTTTTTGGGTCGATACCATTCACACCCTAACAGGGGATAGGGGTATAGGCTCTTCACTTTCCTCCGGGGGGGAGGGAATATGGTTAGACGCGTGTTCTTCTACGTGTTTTTACATATTCTTTTTAATCTCACTAATTCGCTCTCTTATTTTGTATCCATATATCTCGTGGGACCTACATGTACTATATATATCTTTACCATTCAATTTCACTCATTCTCTCTCCTATATCACATAAAAACTTATTTTTACGCATATACTAACACCCGCTAGAACCATACTTGGTATCCACACAAAATCGACATTCTAATAGGGTGTGGGTCCCTCACTTTCGGGGGGAGGGGGTATAATGGTAATTTACCACAATCTCTGTTGGGATGTAGATTTTGTGTGGATACCAAGTATTATTCATATGGTTATTTACCACACCCCTCTATTAGGGCGTGGAGATTTCCATACAAAAAAGTGTGTGGAAATCTAGCATTTTTCTAAATTTTAATAGAATTATTTGGGTGCTATTTGTTTTCAATGCATTAACATTATTTTTCTTTTTGTTACTTTTTCTTCTATATATTTTCATTATTTTTTTTTGGTCTGTTTAATAAGATCAATTTGTAAATAAATGCTAGATTCTTGTCTCTCTTTTTTTTCACTTTGTTTAATTTAATAATTTGATTTGAAATAGTTGTTAATTTTCTTTTTTTCTCTCTTTTTTTAAATTTATTAAAATTGATTAAAAATACATTTTCTACTGTAAAAAAAACATTTTTACTAATGAGAAAATGTGATTTATTATTATTCGTGTTTAATTTAATAATTTGATTTGAAATAGTTGTTAATTTTCTTTTTTTCTCTCTTTTTTTAAATTTATTAAAATTGATTAAAAATACATTTTCTACTGTAAAAAAAACATTTTTACTAATGAGAAAATGTGATTTATTATTATTCGTGCTGAATTATTTAAGTGTGCAAATAACTCACAATGTAAATCAATATGTATTTCAATGACTAAAATCTCAAAATTTTATCGGCAATATTTATTTTGTAAATATAATCTCAAATAAAATTTATATGAGTCCCTAAAAATTTCTAAACAAATTTCAGCAAAATAAAAAAATAAAAAAAATGTCACGAAATAACCAATCAGCAAGAGGTTTTCAAATTTTGAATTTTAAAAAGAATCATTTAGTGGAAAATACTTGCTCGCTTAAAATTGAAATTCACTTCACGAAGCAACTCTGACAAACCTTGTTGATCCTTCATACCCACCACTTTGCACCGCCACCCCCGCCACCACGCATAACTTGGGAACATAAAAAAGCCCCTTTGCCGATGCCCTAAAACCGAAACCCACCGCCGTGAAACCCTGAAACTCACCCAGCAAGATGTCAGTATCCGCCGCCTTAGAAAGAACACTCTTCAAAGACAAAAATGGCGGAGCAGCCAATTACACAGTAATCAAACACCGCTTCTTGAGCTTCTTAATCTGGCAATCCTTTCATTCCACTCTGTTACTCTTTCTCTCCAAAACCTTCTTCCTTTTCCCCTTCACTCAATCCCCATATACTCCCAGTTTCAATTCCCTCCTCTATTTCGTCTCCTTCCACTTTTGCCTCCTCCTCTTCGCCGTTTCCCTCTTCTTCCTCTCCTCTCCGAACCCACTTCCCTCCGCCTCTCCGCTCGACTTCTTCCTCGGCTTGGCTCGGATTCTTTTTATCTCCAGGCGCGCGGCTGACCCGGAACTTAGGAAAAAAATTAGGGTGTCGTTAAGCTATGTTCTGTTTGTGAGCTTGTGCGCTGTAGCAGGGGCAGTTTCGTTAATTTGCATTTGCTGGGGTTGTGACGTTTATCAAGTAGAATCGAAGTCTGGATGGTATGGCGTTTATGGGAAGTTGGGGTTTAGGGGTTTTGTAGTGGGGTTGTTTTATGGGTTGCACTATGTGTATAAGCAGCGGTGGCTTTTGCAATTTCCTATTATCCAGGTAATTTCAATTCTTATTTAGGGGGACAACACTTGATCTGAAGTATGGCAGACTGCTACTTTGTGGATGCACGAGGTTAAATGAAATTAAGGTGTTCTACTGTGATAAATTTGTGAAGACAAAATGATAAATTATATGGAATTTTATCTCTATACAATTGAAATAGAAGTCCGCAAGAATCATAGTTGCCAACCAAGATAAAATTTGCTGGGGTATGTATATGAAACTGGTGTTTCATTCCACAGAACTGAGCGTGTATAATTATATAGAATCACTTGCATAAATGCTTTGCGTAGGATGTATCAATGGTGCCTGTTGTAGATTCTGTAAATTGTGTATTTTCGAATGTATGGCCTCTATGAGAGTCTAGTATCAAAGTAGCATTTAGGGTCTGCAATTTTGTTGAGCTTTCAATGTTATGTGAATACTTCAAAAACCGCTCCATGAACTTATTTGATTTTATGATCATAGTGCTGTGGTTAGAATTTGTCTGTTTCGTACGGCAAAACATGAAAAACTTAAAGATTGAAAAGGCAAATGCTGCTCAAGTTTCATATGTTGATTTCCCTATGTTCTTTTGCGATGCTTGAAAGATAGATTCATTATTACTGTTGTTCTGTGGAATCATCAAGAAATTGCAGTTTCACTCGATATCAGTCACTTCTAATAATAACATATTTCTTGCTTCATATCTACAATCAACAGCGTCCTCCATTCTTCAGCTTGAAGATAGGTCTTCCCTCAGCAGTTGGACAAGCTTTGAAGTTTTCAGCTGCTGGTTACCTGTTGTCAGGCGTGTTAGCTTTTTTCCTACTTAATGGTTATACAAGTCAAGCCACAATGGGGAAGTTCATCTGCGAGCAGATTATCTTCTATACTGGAAGCTTTGTATTAATTCTCTGTTGGGAATTAAGCCACCATTTGCATCAGGTTTTTTTAACAAGCTTGTTTTATTAAATTTTTTCCCCTTCAGAAATATGAATTCTGGTAATTGCTTTCTTTTTTACTCTTTTACTTCAATACTTAATATCTCTGTGACTAATTAGGTGCTACACACGAAGAGGTTTGTGTTTGCACCACCAAAAGGCTCAGCAGCTGCAGAAACAAATCCAAGTGAACCACTTCTTGACACACTCGAAGAGAGCACACCAAAGTCTCTTTTGCAGTATCTTGCGTATCTTGATCTATGTATGGTATGTGAAAGTAATGTTGATACGTGGCGTCGAGCAGCATTCTTTGAAGAGTCTGGCGAGACTTATAAAAGGGTTATGGCTGTATGCTTAAGGCCTCTGGAAGAGCTCACTCGAAAGCTTAATGAAAGTCTCGACAGCTCTTCAATAGATAACTCCTTCCAGCTTTCCAGGCAGCTGCGCCCGCCAACACTGGGACTTGAATATTCTAAACTCTCTGAATCATTTAATGATGCTCAGGTATTATTTTAATACCTATATTCTTTAGTTGATTTGAGTACTAAACGTGCTGGAAGTTTGGTATGTTCTTTCACTGCTCACTAATATACATGCATTATATTTCAATCTGGGCATTATCCATTTTAAGTTAGTTTATTTCGTGATTTCCCCTCAACTTTTCTTATAAGACATTAGTTCTCAGATGCTAGACTTAATTTACATACCGCACAATATTTTCATCATACCATCTAAAGAGGAATATTTCCCAGCTTCACTTTTTCTTTTAGCGGACATGCTGATACATTTGGACTACAATACTGGCCACCGTTTGCTAACTTGTTTATGGACATCAAATGGAGAAATCAGCAATGATGATATATCATGTAACTGCAAGAAGCAATCATGTTCTCTCTAAAATATGAGATAAGAGGCCTCTTGTTCTGTTATTTGGTAGTCTGCATAGTATTCATTACCTGCTTGTATGGTTCTATTTTCCTGTTTTGAAATACTGGGGTTGTAAGATTTTTGCTGTTTGTTTTGGCCTTTTGAGCCACTCCATTTGAAGCCTTTCTAACTGAGATAACATGTCCTTTCAAATTGAAGGACGGAGTAGTGCTTTCATTAAGGTCTATACTCAGTTCTTGCTACTCAGTGCCATTAGTCTTCATGTACACGTCCAACAAAAAGAACAAATTGAACAGGAAGAACAAATTTGAGTACTCAACATATTGTTAAAAAAAATGGGATCACGAGACCAGGACTAATAATTCTAGCTGTTTTGATAGTGTAGTTGTATCATTGGGCTTTTCTGGAAGATTCTAACTATTGGGTCACTATGTCCCAGCTATGCACCTGGTGTGCCCGTATTGTTTCATCATTAACTGCCCGTTCACACAAGGAGGACCGTTTTGGAATTGCTCAACTTTCTGGAAGTAACGCTTTTGTTATCTTCAGCTTGCTGTCTTGTTTGCTGGCGGTTGAAACTGTCATGGGGAAGAAGACCAACTTACAGTCGCCAAATCAACTGATGGGTCCCGCGGGAATTAAGTGGGCCACAATAAGCACAGAGAGAAGAAACTCTGCTGTAGCTGGTAAAAGAAGAGATAGCCCTGTTTATGCCAAAGCATTTGCAGTTGCTGATGTTTTGAGGACTTCAGTTTACTGCATTGTCTCTGCCTTCCATGATGAGATGCTCAACAGTTCTAAAGCAGGAAATATTGAGAAGGATTGGCTCATTAGCAGTAAGCCTCTTTGTGGCACTCGTGAGCTCCTTTTACAGAAATTGCGTCTTTTCTTGGATTACCAAGCTTAGCTAGTGGTGCGATTGATCATATGTTTCTTCTCTTTTCGCGTGGATACAAATTTTGATTGTTGCAATGATCTGAGTTCAGAATTTTAATCTTTTCTAGAAAAAGAAAAAGAAATACGAATGGTGTACCGTGTAATCCACTTCTTTGGAATACTCACAATATACTGTAAAGGTTCTGCTATTATTGGATCATTTCAGAATGTTGATTGAGCTTTTGTTTTCACATTTTGTTATTCCAAATATTGAAAATTCCCATGAAAAGGGAAATTAGGCAGTAATGCTGAGTCTCTTTCATAATATTTTGATTGAAAGTGGTGAAGAGCACGTACTTCCATTTTCCATGAATAGGTTCTTGTTTTTCTTACATCATTAATTGTAGTAATTAATAGCCACAAGTTAACTAATAAATGTACCAAAAGAGGGGAACTTTCTTATCCTCGTATTCATTGGAGTGGGAGAAATGGATGTCAAGTTCATGTTGAGTCATTTCTCATCCAAGCACAATGGCGGCTAGTGGAATTGTAAATAATGGTCCCTCTGTTTTTACTCTTATTTTTCCTCCATTTTGCTCGGGGGTGCATTTCTTGTACTTTGAGAGTATTAATTATGTTGAACCTTATAGGTCAGTATTTAGTGGTCAGAAATACAAAAAATTTATCTATCATATCCATTTAGAGATAGTTGACTTGATTATTTCTTAATATGGTGATTAATTACTCAGATTCCCACAATTAAGCGATAAGAGAAAAGGAACATTTTCTAGTGGCATCACACTTCGATCACTTCACCAAACAGAACCACGTGGATTCACATTACAAAGTCAAGTGTAACCCCACCTCCTCAAACCTTATAAAACAGAGCCCCACAAAACAAAAACCCAATATTGCAAAACATGGATGAAGAGAAACAAGTCCTTGTACAAGTAAGCAAGCAAAAGTTACAATTGACAATAGATGAAGTGATTGAAGAATATGTAGGATCATTTGGATTCTCCCAAGTGGTGCATGTTTTCTTGGTATCATTGGCTTGGATTTTTGATTCTCAAAACACTTTGGTCACCATATTCACTGATGCACAGCCACAAGGGTGGAGATGTATTACCCCACTATGTGATCAAAATGGGCCATCTGTTTGTGGATTAAAATCAGAAACTTGGGAATGGGTCACTGGCAATTCAAGCTCCATAATTGCTGAATGGGGACTTGTTTGTGACAGAAAATTTCTTGCTGCTATACCAGCTTCACTCTTCTTCCTCGGATCCTTACTAGGTAAAACTCAACTTATCATCCTTCATCAACTCTTTTAACTTATTTCGTATTTGTCTGTTGAACCAGGTGATCTGAAAGTTTTTATTCTGACTTTAAATAGGGTCAGCTGTTTACGGCAGACTAGCAGATGCATTCTTGGGAAGGAAAAGAGCAGTGGTTCTTTCGTGTCTTTTAACCTCTGCAACAACTTTTCTCACTTCTCTATCTCCTAACGTATGGATATATTCTCTTCTCCGTTTTGCCAACGGGTTTTCAAGATCAGGCATTGGGATATGTTGTCTTGTCCTCTCAACGGAGGCCGTTGGCAGGAAATATCGTGGCCAAGTTGGCCAATATGGCTTCTTCTTCTTCACCGCCGGCTTTCTTTCCCTCCCTTTGATTGCTTATCCAACTCGAACTTGTTGGAGAAGTATATACAAGATAATCTCATTTCTTCCTTTAGTTTACGCTGTTTTCGTGCTTTTGCCATTTGTATCAGAGTCTCCTCGTTGGCTTCTCGTACGAGGCAGAAGCCAAGAAGCTCTTGATGTATTGAAAAAATACGCGGAATCAAACGGAAAAATGTTACCGGAAAATATATGCCTCTTACAACCTTGTTCTAGTACACACAAGGTCAACGGCGTGAAGAACCTATGGAACACTAACTGGGCTTTTAAAAGAATGTCATTGGTTATGATAACTGCTTTTGGTGTTGGATTTGTGTACTATGGAATCCAACTAAATGTCGAAAACCTTAACTTCAACCTCTACTTCACAGTGGCGATAAACGCCGTGATGGAGATTCCAGCCGTTTTCGTTGGTGGTGTGCTCTTGAGCTTCACTGACCGCCGTCTCCTCTTCTCCTTGTCAGCTCTCATTGCCGGTGTTTCGTGTATCCTCTGTATTGTCTTCACAAGCATGTCCCGCAAAACGAGGATTAGGTCTAAAGGTAGTGTAGCTCAGTTGATTATTGAAGCGATTGGTTTCATGGCTGCTTCGTTAGCATTCGATGTGATGTATGTGTATTGTGCAGAGCTTTTCCCCACGAACGTGAGGAGTTTGACGGTTTCTATGCTACGACAGGCATTGATGCTAGGCGCATCCATGGCTCCTCTACTGGTTGTCGTCGGTCGGCTGAGCCCCTGTCTTTCTTTTCTTGTGTTTGGGGTACTATCCATTGTGAGTGGGATGTTGAGCCTGTGGCTTCCTGAGACTAGGAACTCCCCACTCTATGAGACCTTGGAACAACAAGAGGAGGAAGAGAGATTTAATGATGTTTGTCAAGACATGGTAATAGAACTAGGAAAGGAAGTAGAGAAGTAACACAAAGTAGATTACTATTACTAGATTTAAAGTTTGGTGAAACATATCACCTTGTACATACATGTCACAAAAGGAAATCAATCGAAATCCTGTCAAAATAACAGTAATCAGTATTCTGAAAAGCATAAATCAATCACTTAGCGATAAGAGTAAATTTTCAATCTTTAAGCAGGTATCTGCATAGACTAAACCAAATACAAGCATAAAAAAAACTCTCCAACATCGTGTCATGAGATTTGACAGAGTTCCAAGGTTGTTGAGTTTTCATAGTCGGAATGGCTTTACTTTTTCTTGGCTGCAACTGGAGTTGAAATGGAGGCCACAAGTGAGATCCATTTTCTTGACCTTATTCCACAGCTTGGAAGCTCTTTTACCTTCATCACCACCATCTTTATGCTTCAAATCCCATTTCATACTGCTACTACCAATTCCACGAACTTTAAAGCAATCTTCCAAACTCACTTGATCTTTAAACTTACCCCCCTTCTTCTTATACATCTGCTCTCCATCTGTTTCAACGAGTTTTTCGTAGTACTCCTTGTTCCTCTTCTCCAATCCATGCACTTGTCCTTGCAAATCTTCAATCTTTCGACTCAACACAAATACTCGGTGATCCTCCCTCGTCTTCAACAGACATGTCGCTAGCTCAGCTGCCTTTCGCTTGAGATACATCGACTCTGAAACCAACCCTTTGTTTTCCTCTGCCAACGCTGATAACCTATACCCTAAAGTCGAGTTATCGTTGAGTAGTATTAACCTCTCGGACTCTAGCACGTCCAGCAAGTTCTTTTGTAGCTCGATTTTCCTTGCTGACTCGTTGGCCTTTTTCTCCGCCAGTCGAAGCTCGTTCGAGAGAATCTCATAGTCGACCGTGTTCATAACCATGTCGGTTATGAGCGTGTCGACGTCCACGCTGGGGTCCACCTTGGGACGGAGTGGGACCGGAGGCTGAAAAGACAATGTGCTTTCTGTGTCCGAGTCTGTGACTTTGGTCGATTGTTGTTGATCGGAGGGTTCGGTTTTGTCGAATGTTGATGGTGAAGAACAATGACTACGATGATGATGATGACGACTATTGTGCTTGGAAAGTGAGTGGCAATAACGGTCTGCCAAAGAGAGGTACTCATTGTACAAGTCTTGAAGCAATGCTAATAGTTGAGGCCTTTTGTTGTAGTATGCATTGGCCTTCTCTGCAAAACTATCTGCATTGTCTTCTTTAGGGATTTTTGATATCAGCATCTTCATTCTCTCATCCAAATCTGAAAAAACAATGTTTTCCATTGATGATGATATTGTTTTATGTAAGTTTGGAAATTTGAATTCTAACTGGAACGTTACTTATCATTATTTTTTTCAAATAATTAAGGTTCATTGTCAAGAATGGACCCCTAGCACATGTTGCCCCATTTGACAAGGAAATCAAAGTATTTGAAATTTCAAAATGATGTAACTCAAAATTCAAATTATTTACTACCCTTCTTTTACTGATGAAATTTACCACCCATGGCAATCTTAAACAAGAGAATAATCAAGAAACGAGCTAAATGCGCAAAATCATCGTCGAAGAACTTCGATTTAAAAAGTTTCAATTGTTAGATTAGATTAAATGTTTATCATTTAATATTATCTTCAACACGTTTCTTCTCATCTATTGGTGAGAATTACTTTCTATATAAAAATGTGATAATTCATTTCAATGGGTGATTGGTAACCTTAAATCTACAATATTTTACAGTTTTGTTTATTGTACTAAACAAAAAAGAAAAAAATAAAATAAAATAACAATTCCGTCCTCCTCTTGTTGTGAGAGGACGGTAAATCTTGCAGTAAATGTGTATACATAGCAATTAGCGTCGCGAATCTTAAATGCATAAAAAGTAAAAAAATAAAAAATATTGGGGTATAGAAATGCTTGTACAAAATAAAGACAATTGGCTCCTCTTTTTTCAACATTTTTCCATTTTTTTCAATTTTTTAATATATTCTTTCTTTATCCTAAATCAATCACATCCACATATCACATCACATCCACAAATCTCCACCATTCAACTCCACTCATTCTCTCTCCTCTTTTACATTAAAAACATTTAAAAATCATTAAAAACAACTCCCTAATCACCCTTCCAGTGATTCTTCCAACTGGTTAAAAGTGTAAAAGATTTAACCTTTTATGACGAAACGGGTCGGGTACGTGACAGAGGAATGGGCTTGGTTTATACAAGGATGTAAGTCATAGCCGAATCTGCAAAAGCAGGATTTGATTTGGCAAAAATGGTTCAAATTTTGAAACAAGAAAGGGGCAGTTGGGGGGAACACGTAAATACTACCGATTCTTTGCAGACTTTTTGAATGGATCTTTGTTGGGTCACTGTATTTATATCGGGTCGAAAGTGACCCGTCAGAATAATCTCTCACACTCAATGCCAAAAAGAGGAAAGCAAATCAGAGTAAGGTTTCCGTTTGGTTGGGACCCACATTTTCAAATCATATATTCTTCTACTTGGTTCATGTATTGAAAATATTATTCTTTTATCAATGCCTATTTATCATCCATCAAGTATCATTTAATTTACAGTAATTGATTTAAAATAACATATTACTTATTGCGAAATTTACTGTCACTCACAAGAAGAAGGATAAAATTGTCATTTCATCCTTCATGTACCTAGTATAGTACACCCGAAGAATGATGATAAACAGAGTGGAACATATAGCATTTTTCATGAGGTAAATTAGAGGCAGTGATCGAAGTGGTTAATTTAACTTTACCAGCAATAGTGCAAAGAAGCCAAGATGGTTTAGTGAGACTTTTACGTCGGAAATGACCTGACGGCGCATCAGGGGCAGTCTCTGCTCCACCGTAGTTCTCTAACTTCTTCATCTTTGCCACCATTTCGCAGACAAACTGGACCTACAGTAATTACACAAAATTGATGCATGCATCAGACATGTCATAATTAAATAATTAATTCTATATGCCATCATAATTGCACATATACGTACACACTTGCAATTTGCAAATGCAATTACCCAACAGTAAATATATACAAACTATATAGAATTTTACAGTATTTAATTTTCTTACAGTGCAAAATTTTTAATCTGGTGAACAATACAACTCTGAAATTCAACTAAAATTGGAAGAACTAACGTAAAAAAAAAAAAAAAAAAATAGTGTTGTTTATCAGTAGTGCTAATTTGACTAGTCGGCATCGTCAGAGAACCAATTATGTTAAAACATCATGTAACTGCCAATTTATCAGGACGATTGATGAATGGTGTAATCAATTAAAGATTATGGAACTTATAATCTTAATTCATAGAACAAAAACTGCAATGCGTTCATACCTTTGATTAGCTTTTGAGGGATGGAACTTGGAAGCTGGGAAAACACACACAACACACAGTGCAGATGAAGCTGTGTATGTGTGTATGGGAGGAGGATTTAAAGCAGGTTGACCCGCTAAGACAGATTTGAGTTTCTGCGAATTAAAAAGTGCCACATGTTAATACCCGAAGTAAAGGAAAGGATGGCCCATTTCTTTTCTTTGGAAATAGAGCCTGTAAGGCTAGCAGAAGATTGGATTCAAAATAGGGTAGTATGAAATAATAAACGTGCCATTTTTTATTCCTCCTAGTATATGATCTTTTGTTTTCGAGGGCATGTGTGTATTAGGGGCCGTTGTTTTGGAGATTTTGGGGGGAGATATAATTTATTCAAACGATATATTAGATGTATGATTAAAAATTTGAAATATATATATAAAAATATAAAATAATTATATGAGCAATTGAAAATAATGAGAAAGAAAAAATTAGTGAAAGTTAATGAAATTTTATGGTTTATAGAACAAGCCCTATTTTCACTTTCGTCCCTTTTTTTTTTTTAATTTTGTGACGATTTTATTCTTTTTTTAATTTTTTTAATTTATTAGGTTTCAATTCTTTTTAAAAATATGCACCGTTTGCTCCCATTCACAAAAGCTGTCCATTTACACCGTTAAGTCATCCTATTTTATCTTTTTCTACAATCCTAACAAGGGTAAAATTGGAATAACACCTTAATTTATTTTTTATTTTTTTAAATTTCCCCATTTGACCACAAACACACGCAAGCCATCCCTCTCAAACGCCAATATTTTTCGTTCCTTTCATCTGTGAGCAGTTGTTGGAAAATTTCAATTCCATTGCAAAATCAGGCTTTGAAATCGCTATTCCTCACAAGAATTAGCACTGATTTCACCCCAGAATCGAAGAAGAAGAAGAATTAATAATAATAATTGGAATAAAATATTGAAGCCTGTTTGAGAGCAATATTACCTAAAATATCATTTTCTACGGATAGTTTTTGACAAAATATATTTCAACTTGCTCGAAATCGGAGAACAACCGTTTATTTAAATTCTTGTATGTGTAATATTTTTCCAATATTTATCCTTTTTCTATTTTAACATAAAGGTAGATAATTTTATAAATTGATTTTAAAGTAAATTTTTAGTATTTATTGTACCAATTAATGGAATGTTAAAGAGACATTATGAATAAAATATCTAAATAAAAAGTAGCGACATTCAAAACCCATTAATTAACACAAACCACTTTGGGATCAGTTTGATTTGAAGAAAACATATATTTAGATAAAAAAACACAAATTTTAATATAATAAATTTTAGAAGCAATGAAGTATGTAATAATTAAATAATACTTAAATTAATTAATGATTGAAAGAAGAAGTAATAATATTATTAGTAATAATAATAATAATAATAATAATAATAATAACTTTCACTTTTCGTCTCCATTCTTTGGATTACACCAAAGGACAACAAAGGCTGGTTTAACGGTGCAAATGGATATAATTTGGGATTATTGACAAACGATACATATTTTTGAAAAGAATGGGGACTTAACAGGTCGAAAAAAGAATATGAATAAAATCATCACAAAATGTAAAGAATTGAAACAAAAAATGAAAATTACCCACATTAATTTTATCTCGCTCCTTCTATAGGTTGAATTCGCTCTCTAAGTCACATCTAATTTCAATGTTAGGTTTCTTACTAATCTCATTCACCATTTCAGCGATGACGAGTTAAAATCCGCCAATATCATTAAACTTTTAGAGTGGTCTCTCAATTGCCACTAAACTTCATTAGTCTCTCTACTATTGCTAAACTAGTCAAAAAGTTCTTTTAATGCCACTCCATTAACTTTTTGTTAAATCAAGTAACGGTTCTGTTTAAAAAATTTGTAACCAAACCCCATAACTCCATGCCCCTATACTTGAGTCCCGTAATACATTTCTTTCATAGATGATTAGCAAAAAACCTTATTGAGGTGGGGATGGGTTGTTTTTTTGTTTTTTTTTTGTTATAATTGCAAGGGGGTATTTTTGACATTTCAATTGACGGTATTTTAGACCATATCTTTCGTGGCTTGTATTTAGGAAAGTTGGGGGGTGTGATAGTCCCTCCCACGGGTGAGGCTAAATGCACCATTTTTTTAATTTTTTATTTACTACACCGCTATTCAACCGCTTCCCATTTTACCCTTCACCATAAAAAAGAAAAAAAAAAAAAGGAAGAAGAAGCTGCCACGTCGACCAGAAGAAAAAATACAAGATCTTCTTGCTTGTTGGAATTCTTACTACCATTTCCGTGAAAGAATACTATCTGAATGACAAATTGTTCGTATCAATAGTGACTTCTTCCCCAACAAAATTTTTTTTTAAGAGTGTTGCAAGTGTTCGGCCTGCATCGGTCGAACACCATCAATAGTGTTTTGCCTACCCTAAAAAAAGGGTAAAGTTGAAATAAATTGGGGGCGTACTGAATAAAATACGTGGCTGCATCTAGCCCTACTCATTGATGATTCGCGCTGGTCAAGGGCATTATAGTCAAAATGAACATGCATCTCCCTATATGGCTATATATGGCCTGCAACGCTACCGAAAACCATTGCTGGCAACAATAGAACCCTTAGAGGTAATCTCTCTACTCTCTAGACTCTAAATCCGATGGAATTTCAGTGACAGGTTTCTCATTTAATCTAATTTCATTTCAGCGATCACAGCAAGAAGTCGGCACCGATCACCTTGAAGGAATCGAGAGTTCGAGACAGTGTCATCTGAGTTTCTGAAGAGGTATTGTGTTCGATTCATTTTATTATTTTCCTGTTTCTATCGATTTCATTTGAGTTTCCAAGGTACTCTGTTCGATTCATTTTAGGCATTATTTTCTACTCCGATTCGATTCATTTTAGGCATTATTTTCTACTCCGATTCCTGTTTAGACCGTACATATGCTGTTGTTGATCGATTTGATTGGACTCTTGTTGTGTACTCGCAACAGTTGAAGAGTTATAGGTATATAAAATTAGAATTGTCTTAAAGGATTGCAAACAGATCCATATCTTTGATTGCGATACGTGGCTATACATTTCTCTTTTTCTTTGTTCACTCATGGACAAAGAGCTTAAAGAATGATCATAATAAAGAAGAGGTCAAGGTGTTTAAAGATTATTATCAGAGGCGCGAATAATAAAATGCATGAATATCGTAACCTAGCAATTCCCTTTTGTTTTCAATTGTGTGTGCAGTGACTGGCACCAATTTATCATGTGTTGCATTGATTTCAACTGACTTCTTCATAACTTGGAAGGTAGTGCCAGATATATTCTTGTTAGAATTGCCTTGAATATTTTTCCCCTTTTTTGCTATGTTGAAATCCAACTTGATTGGTGTGAATGATTCTACTTCCTTAGGATTCATTTATTTTCCAGCAGTTGTTTCTTTGTGGTTTCTCTTGAGTTTTGAAGTGGTTGGTTATGGTTTTTCCTTGCCTTTGGAACTGACGCACTCAAGTGTAATCAGTGAAATACCCTGATCAACACCCCTCCACAACACTAAAATTGCTTCGTTCTAATTTGTTGCTACACTTCTTAAATCAGTCTCCCTAATAAATTGCTTCTCATTGTCAGAGATTTGAATAATAAAATGCATGAAAACGAGCTACAATAGCCAAATAATGTTTTGTTGATTGATGGATGTAGTATGCATTTTAACCGTGTTAGTTCAATTTATCACTGCAGTTGTAGCAACGTTGTGAATGTACACTTTGTTTTCATGACAAGGAGTTCTCTACATATTGGATTTCGGGTTTTACCTTGTCATTTGATTTCTGCTTTTCTTATTTATTTTTTCACAATGACAGGAAGTGCAGGATGGAGAACTATGATGCAAACCGTCCCGACTACTGCTGCCACTGTAAGAAATCTTTTAGGAATAGGAGGGCTATTATCACACACAATGCGTCAATACACTCAACCATACTGGAAGCCAAAAAGCATTACGAGTGTGGACTCTGTGGCAGCGTGTTCAAGTCCAAGGCACTGAGAGATGAGCACCTTGGCATCCCGCACGAGCCGAGAAACTGATGATGCCTTCGTGAAATGATGACTGTTTAATTGTAGCGAATTAATATCTCTTTTCGTACTCATTTCGTTCAGCTTTTTCCTCGTTGTTTGCAAATGTAAACCCTGTGAAGACCGTGAAAAGATGATTGATTTGATGAGGTTTTGTTTGTTGAAGATAATCTTCTGAGTTGTGATCATCATTGCTTATTGGGAGATCACTGAAGGAAAGTATTCTTGTGCTTGTTTATTGTAATATTCGGAATTTTCCTTGGGTGCTTCCATTGTTGAGACTTGAGATATTGATGATGAGCAAGAAGCTTGTATATATATACCATGGCGTCTAGAAGGAATTGGATTGATTTGAAACAACCAATGATAATGAAATTTGTATATACTTAGTATTGGCAAGGTAGAAAATTTGCCAAACCTGCTAGAAGATAAAATAGGTCAAGATGGATGAAAATTATGGAAGACAAGAAACAGACTTCCAATTTTCCTAGTAAGAAACTGTCATTGTTGAATTTTTTATTTTTTATTTTTTCACGTAAGAAATGAGCAAGAAAATGATTGTCATCTCATCTGGAAGATGTCCCTTGAGTGCTTGTTAGTTGGAGCTCGTTAAAAAACTTATGTTTTTAGCTATGATTTAAAATGATAAATTTGTTTACAGCGAAAGAATGAAAGATTATCTACCGAAACAATGATATCTTGTCAGTTTACATAAAAAGTTTTAACAAAAATTAATACGTTAGATAAAAAAGGTACTTTTCTCATCAAACTAACTACAACAAATACAATATACATATGGGGAAAAAAAAGGTAATTAAAAAAACCAGAAGATAAAGGAAACTGAACAAAACATCTTTCTCTAATCTCCATAATGTCCCTCGTATATAAATTCTCAGTATAGTATCACCCATTATGTTATGTTACAAATGAAAACGAAAAGAATTTAGAATTATGTGAAAATTAAAAAGCAATTAAAAAATGGGAAAAATAAAAAAAAAATAAAAGGAAAAATTGAATCGAAAGAGAATTCCAAGGATTGAACTCCGGAGCTCTTACACCCTAAGCCAGAATCGTAGCAATAGACCAAATGGCTGTAGTTGATAATTTTTCAATATATTAATTTGTCCTCAGTTGCAAAACCCCAGTTTAACTTCTATTAAGGGTTTAACTCTCAAATCGGAAAAGAATTGAAGAGAGAAATGGCAAGAGCAGCTCTGCTTAATTTGGCGCGATATCGAAGCACTTATCTCAAATCCACAAATTTTCAGTCAGGTTCTTTTCAATTTCTATTACAAGCCAAATCTCAACACCAACCGCAACTCAACCAATTATTATTACGCCAAAATATTTAAAGATATTACAATCTAGAGCGTTGATACGAGATAGAAGATTTTATAACTCCATTGTCATGATGTCATCTCCCACTTGTTACAAATGGTTGTTTCACATATTGGTTACTTTCCCATTTTCAATTGGCAAAGTTATTTAAAGTTGAATCCTTGAAGAAAACAAAGGAATATAATCAAAACATTAAATATAGCTAGTATGAGATAAAGAGGCAATGATGGATTCAGAAATTTTACTAATACAAATTGTAATAAACGAAAACTTTAATTTGACTAAGGTTATACCGAAGAAAAAAAGAAGAAAAATCTGTATAAAATTTTGCAACTTTTTCGCCTTGCATAGAGGTAGAGTCAGACGAGGTCCGGTCGCTCACTCACTATGTCTACAACATTTTAAAATTTATTTGATTTTATGTGTTTTGAATGTTCATTTTATATATGTAATTACACATGTAATTTGCTCCAAAATATTTTTTTCGTTCCTAGTACGTAAATTTGAAAAGTATTGTTTTGCGAGGTTGGAGTTTCTGCCACGCGAATACGTATATAATTCAATGATGAAAAAGTTATTGCCTTGATAGAGAGCAAGTACACATGATGAAAGATTAGATCTATTTTATAAACATATAGTTGGTTGAATTCAAACAAAAGTTAAAATTATAAAGATGCATTGAAAAAATAGAATGCGTATCGGAAGAAGATATCAGGGACGGAGCTAGCATTAGAATCTGCGGGGGACTGCCATCAGGGATGAAGCCAGGAATTGCCACTGCATTGAGTTGATTTGGGGGTTCGGGGGTAACGCGCCCGAATTTTTTTTTTAAAGACTATTTTTTTTCCTTGATAAATAATCCCATGATAACGTGTCAAAGTTAGCTTCAAATGCTTTATTTTTGAAAAATATTATCTAAAATAACGACTTTCTAGATTGATTGTGCAAAATATAAGTAAACTAATATGAAATTACAATTTGATTTGATTGCTTTGGTATATACTGATTTTAATTGGTAATTTTTTAAATTGGTTTTGTTTTCTAGTGCGTCGTTGGACTTATAAAAAAATTGAATTAAGTGGTGAATCAAACTGAACTTTAAAATTAAAAATTATTATGTCATATTATTTCTCAAAATCATAATCAATTAAGTTCAAATTATATAAAATATTTAAAACTATTTTTTTAGATCACTCGAAGTAACCTATATCTATACTACTATTAAAAGTCTAGAAAGGATGGGAAACCTTTTTTTTTCCCATTTTTACCCTCACATTTTAAATTAAATTACATTTGCATCATGCCTTGAAATTGTTAAACACCCTTTCAATTGCCCTTTTAAATTGTAATTATGAACAATTCTTAATTTTTTTAAAAAACATTTTGACACTAACATAAAATAATTTATTTTGTCCCTCTATTTTCCATTTTCTCATTGTTTGTATTCTTTTTTGGTTTATCATTCGTTATTTTTCCTCTAAGTTTTGACGATAGCTTACAGTTCCCTAAATTATTTTCAAATATATGTGTGACGTCATTATTTAATGAAAAAGTATAGAGTTGATTGCATGCACTAATTCTATCAAATGTTAACGAAATGAAATGAAAAAGTACATAACTTTAAAATTGAAATAAGCGGAAAACAAATCCTAAAGAATGATTTTTTCCTATCTTTTTAACTATCAAACAGAAGTCTCTTAATATCAATTCCTTCTTGAAAAGTAAGTTATTGATGAAGTTTGATTAATTATCATGCAATTAAGTATAAATAAATTCAAATAGTATGTAATAATTAAGATATCTAACACAAATAGCCATCTCAAATTTGTGTCATGTTTTTGAAAGAAAATTTATACCATCCAAAAAGAAATTGCTGGCTATTTTAAGTAATAAATTTTAACTTGGAAAAATCTTATTGAAATTTGCTAAGGCATGAGAACACTATGAGTTCTTTTAAATGTGTTAACATTTCTCACAAACTAAATTTATCTTTTTCAAAATCTTTTTCTTAGCAAATTAAATTATATACTGAATCGAATAATTAATATATAAGTAGAAAATATATTATAAGTAAAATATATTTTGATTAAATTTATCTAATTTAAAAATATTTTAGAATGTATTTTAAAATAACGTGCAAAGCACGTTTACAAGAACTAGTATTAATAAAGAGATGCACATTTTTTGAATTTGGTTGGAGCCAATTTTTCCCGCTCATGAAATTTTACTTATATTGGCTCTTTTGAATTTTTTGGAGACTATTTTCCCGCTCGTGAAACAACACAAATATTCTTATTTCATCATTATCTTTAAATAACCATGATTATCCTACCATAATAATTACCTACATTCTATAATTCTATATTGTATATCTATATCTATATCTATAAAAAAAATTATTTACATTCACCTTTTTTTGTTTGTTCGTAATCGATATATATATATATATATATATATATATATATTAATAAACAGATATCGATTTTGGAAGAAAATTTTTCGCTCATATTTTAACATTTTTTAAATTTGGTTTTCCCCCTCACAACACATTAATTATATTTTACAATTGATATAGAGAATAGAATATATTAACATGTAGATTAATAATGATTAACCATATATATTAAGAGTCTGATTCTTTCATTCTTTTCTTTTTTATCCGATATAAACATTGACTATATATTAAAAATCCGATATTCGTCTTATTGTCTTTAGTTTATCATCATGTATGTATTGAAATATTTTATTTATAAATAAAGTAAGTATAAATTATAAACAGACGTAGGCATAAATTTTTAACAAAGTTAGATATAATGTAATTTATTAGATATTCCGCCAAATTCTCTCCTCATTTCTTGTGAAAAATTACTATCAAAATTTAAAAATTACAATAGGGTCATTAATTTATTTTAGAAATAAATAATTATTTTTAAAAATAATAAGCTACAAAATGAAATTTAATTATTATTAGCAACTTTGCTAAAATTTAATTTTGTGGATATACAAAATTATAATTCATTAAATTTTTACTTGAAAATTGAAAGAAACATGCGACATGAAAATTTAAAAATTAGATAAGAACCTTTTAATTGGTTTCATAAATAATTAATTGTTTTTAAAAATAGAAATAGTTAAACAAAATTAACATTAATTAAAACGAACAATTTAAGATTTAATTTTAGTATGATAAAAAAAATATGTAACATCAATTTTTCTAATTACTTGAATATAAATCTATATCTATATCTTTATCTAAGCTTTTAATATCGCAATATCTCTTTTAAATTATAAAATATCTTTAAAGTTAGATTTGTACAATTCTTAAAATTGAGGTTATTAAGCTAATTATTTGGAAATAATTAATTCTTTTAGAAATAATTAATTTAAAAATGAAAATTATTTAAAATTATTTATATTACAATTAATTATTATTAATTATATTACTAACATTTAATTGGACATCGTTTCAATGGACAAAGATTAATCAAAATTAATTATATTTTCAAAGGGGAGAAATATAATTAAAATTAATTAAAATTCATGAGATTGCTACAGTTAGCAAGATTTTTCCTGAAATTGAAATAAATTTTTTACATTATAAGATATCTTTTAAATTACAAAATATCTTTAAAATAAAATTTATATAATACTTAGAATTGTAGATTTAAAGCTAGTTATTTTAGAAATAATTAAATCTTTTTGAAGATAATTTGATAAAAATTAAAATTAATTCTGTGATGATTTAATTTGTTTCAGTTTCATTAGATAGAAATTTACACAGTTTTTTTAGATGAAAATTAATCAAAATTAATTATATTGCTAAAACGGAAAAAAATATTATTAATTTAAAAAAAATAATTACAAATTAATTATATTGTAATCTGTTGGCAAGATTTCTCCTCAAAAATGAAAGATATCTCTTAATATCTTTAAAATTAAATTCATATAATTCTCAAAGCTGCGGCTATTAAACTAATTTCTTCAGACATAATTAATTCATTTTAGAAATAGTTAGCTTAAGAATGAAAATCAGTTAAAATAAATTATACTATAGTTAATTAATTCATCCCGATGACACGATCATGATGCGGCATGGATGGGAATAAGAATTTTCTAGCGGAGGTCGTGGACGAAGAATTGGAAGTTCCCTCTTATTTCATTTTAACTCCATTTCGATTAAATGAAGATATGGCCGAGACAAAGATAGGGACAAGACCGGAGTATTGGGTCTGCCAAACTGTACCTACTATATTGTCATTTCTATAATAAATTTATGTGTTGATTATATTTCACAATAAAATTTTAGAAATTATTATTCATATATTGATTGTCAACACCATGTATCACACGGGTGTATAGTTAATATCCCCCAAATCTATATTCGAATATAATAAAATGCAAAATAATTAAAGAAAACTATAAGCTTAGCCAAAGTTAATAGAGTTTTGTATTTTGGTTATTTTAATAATGATAGCATTTAATTTAATATTATTTTATTTTATTTTGCATTTATCTTATTACAACCTCTATCATAAATTGTTATCCCATTGAATACAAGGGAAACTTTATCAAAATTTTTATAGAATTCTTTCACTATTATATTAATTAAGTTTGGTGCTCTGATCGATATTTAATTTGTATTTTTTGTTGTTCTATTTTTATATTATTAATATTTATCAAAACCTTTATTTGTTGTAAATTAAGTTTTATTCTTTTTAGTAAGTTTCGTATTTGATGTTTGCAGGATGGATTAGTATGAAATACATGCGAAATTCTGTCAAAATTTTTATAAAATTATTTTATTAGCTATATTAATTAAGTTTATTGTTGTGATCCATTATTTATTTCATTATCATCGAGGTCTTATGGATTGCTTTTGTATTTTTCAATATTAATGAGATTTGTTCTTACTTGTGCTATTGTAGATTACCATGCGTATCAATCATACATCCATTTCTTACGTATTGCGTGACAAGAAAGCCATGAAGATGTTGTCCATTGCGCAATCAAGATTGATGTATTTATAGATTTTATGGTATGCTTGATATCATTGTGCAATATAATTTTGTGGATGATTAACGAATATTATTATTGGATACGAATGTAAAATTATGTGGTTCATGGAGATTTCGAAATGTTGAATGTTACAAGTTATACCAATATTCATAGGTTGACCAAAATACAAACGAAACTCCGTTTAATGTTTTTTTTTGTTTTTTAAAAGTGAATATGTTTTACTTAAATCGTGTGATGTTTTAGATTGTAGTGTTATTTTTTGTAATTGTTTTTAATACTATAATTTATATATATATTAATAGGAATTATATATCAATGTACTTAGCTCCCCGTGCAGCGCACGGGTGCTACTGCTAATAATTTAATAAATTAAGTATAAAATCTTATAATGTGGGACAGATCAAGAGAGAATAATAATCATATAAAATAAATAAATAATGATTGTTATAAGAAAAACAATTAATTATAATAAGAGAAATAATATATTTTTTTTAATGAGATACTTAAAGTTTTTTTTTTAATAAAATGAGATACTTATAATCATTTAATGTGTGAGAGAGGAAAAAAGGAGAAAGCCTCTGAGAGAGAGAGAGGAAAAAAGGAGAGAAGTCAGGAAGCTGGAAGCAACTTTAGAAAAGCCAAAAGAAAAAAGGAGGGAAAACTGCAAAAAGTTTCAAACTCTGGCGGCCAAGCATTTTATTAAGTCTCAAGGAGACGCAATTAGCCAACTCAGCTAGCAATATTTTGTGATCAATATTACACAATTTATTAATTATTCTTTGGCGGCAGTAGGCTACTGCAGCCATATACCAGATCCGTCCCTGGAAGATATAAACAAAGAATTAGATAACTGCGGCTTCTTCATCAACGAAATGGTTGATTGAAGATGGTTGATCAAGGACGCTCGTGCTGATTTTGTTTACTAATTTTTGACATGGAAATGGTTCTTCCCTAATATTTTTTTCCTTAACAACGTTAACTCAAATCAAAATATTAAAAATGAAGAAAAATTCATTCAAAAAAAAAAAAAGAAAAAAGAAAAAATAAAAATGAGCATACCAAAGGACAACAAAATAGCCAGGTTCTCCTCCTCACACGGGGAGGGGTTTGTCCCCCGATCCCCACTGCATTCAAGGGGCTGTGAGTGGTGGTAGCTAGGTTCTCCTCGCCCCCCCGGGGAGGAGAAAATCTCTGGACAACAAAACTTCAAGGCGAGAAATAATATTGTTGTTACGGATTTTTTTTCCTATTAGGGTTTTACTAGTATTTTCACCCATGCGTTGCACGGGAAAGATAAGTCCATCAAATAATTATGTTGTTTTTTTTAAAAAAAAAAAGAAGAATAAAATCCATACGGTCCTTTAACAAATTCAACAGAGTTTCCCTATTTTTGGGAAAAATCTGCACTGTTAATACTCGTAGCATAAGTCCCAAAAATTTCAACATAGCATTGCTCTCCACGACACGAGCAACACATAAATTTTATAAACAAAATCATTTTTTGAAAAAATCATTAAATTAATTAAAAAGCAATCAAACTCATTTATGCCACACATCTCTCGTTCATCACTAATTCCATCCTTCCAAAAACATCATTGGTTCGCGCACTATTGATCTCCTCTCCCACACGACCAATCTACATAAAAGGAAAAATAAAATCACATTAAATGCTATAATGATCAAAATAACACTAATAAATGTTACTAACTTTCGTAGAGCCTATGGTTTTCTCTTCAAAATTATATTCAACATTCTATTATGCGCAACTGCACAATCCGTGAAATATTAATTATACACCTGTGAGATACACGATATTAACAATGAACATATGAATAATAATTTTTAAAATTTGATCATAAAATTTAATCAACATACAGATATACTGTATTATAGAATCGCAAATGTAGCTGGTACAGCTCAATAGACCCCAACACCTCGTTCTTGCCCTATTATGAAACACTTATCCTCGTCCCCTCGCTACATCCTCATTATAATCAAGGTTGGCCGAGGATGATATAAGAATTGCGACGGGATGGGGACACACATTCCTCGTCCAAGGCCTGCTAGAAAATTATCATCCATGCCCATGTTCCATCGTGATCGTTTAATCGGAGACTTTAAATTGTACTTTTTAGTATAAATTAATAACATCTAATATATCAATAAACACCTTCTAAATATACTAAACACTTATATTAACATATTTGGTATAAACCCACTGATTTAACATATTTATTTAAACTCATCAATCTAGATGCTTATTTTAAATAATTTAAATTATATAAGATTCTTAATGTGGTTGATAAACAATCCCACGATTTTCTTGCTATCTTGATCAAATATTGAATGATTTGATATCAAGTTTAAATTAATTTTAATAAGATCAATAAATGTAAATATATATGATTGCTAATTAAAATGGACAACTTAATCAATGATTTTTAAAAATTAAATAAAATATAAACTGACAAAAATTGGCATGAAATAAATAATTAAGTTGTTAGGATTTTTAATATTTATTTCGGAGATAGAATCCTAAATAAATATTTAACATTGTCGAGAGCCAATTAAAATTTTTTTATTGAGTCACATGATTCCAATCGTTGATTGAGTCAATAGCCAATTGTTTATCAAATCTGTAATTTGTGAAATATGTAACGTAGGTATTTAACGTTTAAGAGATCATATTATTATCAAGAAATCAATTTAATTTTTCATTGGTTACAATGGCGTCGAAATTTCAAAAAAAAAAAGATTTTTTAAAATTAAAAACTAATATTAAGAAATGTAGATTGTAGTTTTAGATTTGTGCTTGTAGACAAGTACAAAACAATTTGATCAATATCGATTTTAAATTTGAATGGGAGATTAAATTAAGTAAAATTTAAAATATCATTTTAAAAAATATTAATCACAATTTCGATTTATGATAATAACATAAGTTAATTATATTAATTAGATCTTATCAAAACCATAATTAATTTTTATTAAAAGTATTAAAAATTGAATGATCAAATGAGACATGGCTTATGATAAAAAAAAATGCATTACTAATTTATATCAAATTAATGAAAAAACTAAGTTAAGAAGACATTATATTTTTAAAATAATTCGGATATTCAATTAATAATTTTAAATTTTTATTAAATTATTCTTTTAGAAATTTTGAGTTACAAAGTTAGAACCACGACTCCCTTTTAATAAAAGGATAATTCTTAGTCTCCACACAAAAATTGGGCCACTCAAATCCATACCTGAATAGTGGTAATAGTAAATGACCATATTTTCCCCTAAAAGTAGGGGGCCCGTACCCCTATTAGGGTGTTGACATCGCCACACACTTTGTTATGTCGAGATCCAGGGGCGGTCATGTGGTTTGAGTCGAAGTTTTGTAAAAGGGCCCCTGAACCATAGAATCTAGAGGTTTTCGGGGGTACTGTCCCCAAAAATTTTTCGTAGTCAAACTCACGATATTAAGCTAAAAAGCTCAGAAAGGGCATCAAACGTAACTCATCTTTTCCTTCCTCTTCATCTTTCCCTCCCAACTCATTTTGATTAGTTTTGACATTTTCAACCGCTACATTTACATTCACATCGGCGCTCATTAATTACATTTTCCACATTATCTTCACGAACTTTTCTATTCTTAAAATTAAAGTACTTGTCAAGGTCTCCAACTTGACTTTGTATTAAAGCGGCTTCCATTGCTTTCTTTTTTCTCTTTTGAGCTCTAGAAGAATACTTATGAGGCATGATATATAATTTCTTTACTATAAATACCAAGAAAAATGATTAAAAATTGACATCAAATGAATTAAACAAATCCTTTTGTCAAACAAATTTCAACAATTATTTCACAAATACAACGGATCAAATCCACTCAATACTAATATTATTCTCAAGTAAATTAGAAAATGGTCTCTACTAATTCAAAATGGGCCTAAATATTTGAATAAACATTGCTAAAAAGTAAAAAATGGGCCCAAATTTTTGGATTGAATACTTCAGTTATTCTCTTATTACTCTTAAAATTGGGTCTAAAAATTTGGGTAGAATTCAAAATTAGGCCCTTCATTAAAAAAAACGCTTAATACACAATTGGGACTCAGGTATAATGGATAAAAATGGGCCCCCGAATGGCTGGGCCTGAGGCGACCGCCTCAGTCGCCTCACTACAGGACCGCCTCTGTCGAGATCTAGCATTACTCTTAATAAAAACCATAAATATGTACTCATTTCCTCCCAATTATATAGGTCTTTATTCCATTTTTGGATGTCTCAATTATGTAGTCGTTTTTATATCCGTTTACTATTATACAATCATTTAATTAGCACCCCTTAAAGTCATTTGATAGTACGTTCCAACAAGTTTTAGATTCATTAATTATAAGGTATAAGTACGATAAATATTTATATTATTTACTTTTCAAATGAGAGTATTAATCCTTTTGAAAAATGATAGAGGCCTATATTTGGGATGGAGGGAGTATAATGTTGAATTGTGAATATCATTCATTAGACAATGGAATTTATAATACGTTTGAATATCAAAATTTTTGGAAAATACACATGTTCTACCTTGTGTTTCATGCACAATTAATTATATGAAGTTTTCTAAAGTTCCATTTTTTTTTCTTGCATTTTTCTAAGTTTCGGAATTGTTTTCTACCATCGACAATTTTAGACAGGGTTTCCCATGTATTTTAGACAATCATGCAATAAATCATTTTACTCCATATTTTCGACTACTTATTTTATTGATAATACCAATTTTCTATTGGGGCCAAGATGACCTATAAACATGGAACAATGTTTTTAATCATTTTACTCCATGCTTTCAACTGCTTAGTTTATTGATAATACTAGTTTTTTTTATGTTTTTTTCTTTAGTTTATTGATAATACTAATGTTTTATGCTTTTTTCTTTTGGAAATTTTGTCTAATCCACCAATAAATCAACTTTTTCTATTCTATCAACAAAATCAAATTTCAAAATCACACACATGTTACATCACCAGCATTATAATCTATGAACTTGTATCCCCTCGCTATCTAATAAAAATTAATTTTTAGTTGAATAAAAAATTGTGTAAATCAATCCAATTATTTTTTCTGTTCTTCTGGCACATGCATAAACACACCTTTGGACAAACAAAATCACATGCCATCACGACACACATCACAAGCCTTCAACCGTTGCTACTAAATATTTTCCTTTTATCTTTTTTTTTTGGTCATTTCCACGGTTCATTTCCTACAAACCATTTTAAATTGTATTTGTAGAAACAATATGACAACATATGGTCTTGACAATGTTTCCCAAATCCCAAACTACATTTTACCGATACACTATTTCCCAAAATGACAGCCAAATATTAGAGAAGATAGGTCAAATGCGGCTGAAACCTCCAACAATATGATCTCAAAATATATTACTATTTGATTACAGAACATACAAATCCAAAAAGAATTACCAAAGTCACAACAACTGTTTGACTTGCATAACATAGCACCAAGACACTAAATCCAGTAATACAAGTTCCCAATAACTTAACAGTAGATCTCTAAAGACCAAAACAAACAGTGCGACCACCCCTCCGACACAATCCAGCAGTTTATTGCTTCTCGAGATCCATTTGGAGATGCTCCCCTTGCTTCTGTGAGTTTTGGTTGTCTTGTTTTGGCTCCATTTTTGCTTTCCTTTTCACGCCCTACAATTGGATATAGGTGTCAAGGCAACCTCAGACTCAAACTATGCTAGTATGGTTGGAAGAAAAATCTCCAAAAAACTCAAAGGTCAACCATGAATGCCAAACGGGTAACATGAAGGCCGGCAAAGCTAGGTCTCACTAATCAGGAGCCACAGAAAAATTAAAATGTGAATCTATCATCCATATAATCTTTAACAACAGTTCCTAAATATCATCTGAAGCTGAAAATTCAAAGCCAATAATGACAAAATGTCCAAACAAGTGAAATATTGCCAACATTTTTCCAAGAACACGCTCCAAATATTCTACAGACAAAACAGCTAAATTAAACCATCTCCCCATTCAAGCCCAAAATGATCGAGGAGAGAAATCAGAAAGCACGAAAAAGGGAAAAAAATGGATTGAGGAGTGCTAACCAATCCTCTAATCAACATTCAATTGCTTTGATGAAACCATGATACACATGACCATCAGTACAAAAGTAATATGTTGGTATCAAGTAAATTACAATTTGGCTGCCTATCAATTGCACTTCCAACTGCAGTGAGCCAAACTATTCTCGAGGGCCATTTATCACCAACTACTCCTCTGTCTCCCAAGCCAATATTTCACTGCCAAAAGAATAAGCTTTGTTATTCCATAAATACAAGTGTGATTAGAATTAATCAATGAAATGATGTTCGAAACATTTAAAAACCATCCCATTATATATTGTTTCCAACTTCGAGAAACAAAACATTTACTAATTACATCCAAATTTGTAGTTGTCATCTTTAATGTCTGAATTTAAAGGGAAAGTATGTTCTCTCTCTAACCGATAGAAAGTATGCTCTCTCTCTAACCGATAGAGCACCATGACTTATTTAAATAAAAACTAATAAAACAGAATATAAACAAGAAACCTTACAAAATGAACGTAAACAAATACCACGGGAATACCAAATCAAAAAGTTTGGGCAGGAGAAATTAAACCCGATACTAAGCCCAGGGATATAGCTAGAAAGTAGCCATTGGCTTCTCTAGAACCCGTTGACGGCAAATTAAGTAGATCAATATATTTAGCTTTCTAACATTTAAACAATTATTTAAACAATTAATTAAGATCATAATCTTAAACTTATTTTTAATTAACTTGACCAATGACAATAGTTGTTAAGTAAAGTTCTTCTCAACTACTTCTATACATTACCTTTAAGGAACATGCTAATGCATTCTATTTCAGATCTTTAGATAATTCAATCACATTTTCAGATCTTCTTTAGATAATTCAATCACAAAAGATGTGTTTTATGAATAGTTGGTGAAGCTTTTTCCCCATTTGTTAATCCACGGAGTAATTAGAAGTTTTAACCTTATTCACAGTGGTTCCAATATATTTCAAATCATTTTCCAATGCTCTGTTAGTTTGGTATGAAAACACAAGCAGATCATATTTCTCTTTATGAGCAAATGAGTTCCTCAAACAATGCTAGGCAAATCATCATTATGTTTTGGCACTTCATTCTTCAACATATATGATGGATGCTAGAATTTCAGTGAGTAATACACAATTTGAAATTCCAAGCCTCAATTTAATGTTATTGAAATACAATTTGAGTGTTTACAACTGAAAGGTGCAAACTTAAATGTTTTTGAACAAATTTTGATTTACAATATTCATCAAAAGTAGCATTATGCTATAATAATCAATTTCATTTGTACATTTTAGATATGATGGCATAGAAGTTTATACTAACTCATTCTCCGATAGATCATAGAAAATGGAAAAAAAAAAAGAAAGTTCTTAAACTTTGACTGTGGGACAAGATTCATAACAGAAAAAACTTACAATACAATTTCGGTCAAGGATTTACGATTGCATATGTAAACTAATGAAATCAGAATGTAGGTAAGGTATTAAATCTTTAAAACTACCCAAAGAAACTCAATATCTTACAATGAAAAGATACAATCATACACTTTTCAATAATTCAATTCCATGACAAGCATAATTTTCGCCAAGCAGAGCTTTCCATGTAATTTTTTTTAATATTAACTTAATTATTTCACAACAACAACTATGACAAAATTGAGAGTAAAGAAATGCAAAGTAACAATGGAGTAATAGAGCCATACTTGACACTTGAAAGCAACAAACTTAAGGTTGAGCCAAACCTGAAAAGAAATTGTACACGCCTAACTCATACAAATTTAGTTAAAACTTAAAAGCATTTTTACTATTAAAAGTTGTTTTATAGACTTTAAAAAAACAATTCTAAACACACTTACGCTTACGAAGGCCTCAATGCTATTCCTGTTAGTCTCCCCTGCAAAAGTAACCAATTATTAACTACTATCCACATATTATTACCACAATAAAAAAAAAAAAAAAATTTATCAATTCTCATTTTCCATATTGTTTAGTTTGTAATAGTACCTCTAGGCCCAGGTAATGGAGTGTGATTCTTCAAAAAACCACCGTCTGACTAAAGGCCGCAGCCAGTATCTCCAATTGCACCTGATGAACCTCAAATCTCATTAAAAAGTCAAACAAAAATAAAAATAGAGCATAAATAAACAAAAAACATAGCCTCAGCAGCTACCAAAATGGCTTCACAGGATACAACTTGAATAGCCTCAATCTGCAAAGCGAACAAATTCAAAACCCTCTCACATACACATGGATAAAAACAAAATACTGTAATTAGTACATGCATGTGTAAATTGACCTGCCCCGGTGACTTTAATGAAGCTTTTAGCAACGTGGTTGAGGAGAAGGTGGCCGAGATCAAACAACCTTCTCTGTTTGAAAGATTGGCAAAGCTTTCAGCGACTGGCCTCATGGAAAGATTTTGGATGATGAATTGGGCAGATTGATTTAATCGGCAAAGAGTTTTCAAAACTATGGAGAGATGATTAGGGGGATTGATTCAATCAGCTGAAATTTGGGGATAATTGTAGAACAATTTGCTGCAAAAGAATAAATGAAAGGCGCGTGAGGAAAAGAGAAAAGAGAAAAGAAAAAATAGGAAAATAGCTGGAGTGAGCGGGGAACCAAGTAAAAATATATTCAAAATAGCAAAAGTAATTAAAAATAAATTAAAAAATAGATTAAAATACCCTTATATTATATATATACTAGTGTTTTCACTCGTGCGTTGCACGGGAAGACATATGTCTAAGATATAATATAGAACCATGGGACGGATTTTGAAATCCACAAAGTTTTTGGGGGCGGGTCCGGGTTGGCATGTATCCGTCCAAATCCCACTATTAATGGAATTGTGTCATTCAGAAATACTTTCACTCTATCACATGCAATTATAAATTTTGAGAGATATTAATTATACGCCCATGCGATGCACGGTTTTAACAGTGAATATGTGAATAATCATTTTTAAAATTTATTGTAAAATATAATCAACATATAGATATATTATAAAAATGATAACGTAGCAAGTACAATTCAACATACCCGAACATCCCGTTAATACCCCGCTAGCAAGCACTTATCCTTGTTCCCGCCACATCCTCATTTAATCGAGGTCGAGCAATGATGATATAAGGATTACAACAAAATGGAGCTTCTCATTCCCCATCCCCGCCCCTGTAGATAATTTTCATCCCCGTCCACTCCCCATAATGATCGTTTAAATAGGAGACTTTTATTTGTAATTTTTAAATATGTATTAATGACATCTCCACCGATAGTAATCTACAAAACCTCATCAAAGATATTGAATGGCATAAAATTAATGCATTTGTCCATTCAACAGTGTTTGGATAACAGAATAATGAAAAACATAACCATTACATTCGCGACGTATTACTAAAATAAAATTTTAAGTTTAATGGAGTGCTTTAAAAAAAAAAACCAAATTTCTTTACAAAACTGGATTAAAGAAAAGTCTACTATAAAGAATCACAAAGAAAATTGAAACAAAGAAAATCAACATTAAAAGAGGAAAAAATTGATGATGGGACTTACCATTAAAAGTAATCTATATGAATATGTGTGTATAAGAATTATATATAGAGAATACTCATATTCTTCCAATTAAGTGCCTGGGAGAAATAAAAATATATATAATATAAAGAGAAAAGGAGTGGAATAAAGTTTACAGACATTTGAAAACATTGAAAGCGAGCTATATACGTGTTCCGACAATCTATCAGACAAACTTGTGTGTGCAATATAAGTACTTATTTTTTACTTCTTGTAATTCATGCCAAACAATTTCTCGCACACAATTATTGTTACAGTGTGTTCAAGCATAGAAGCATGGTCGAAAATAGGCAATAACATTGCTTCAATGTTCGACGCTATAGTACACAAGAGTTAGTCAATGTGCAACGCACACTAGTGTCCCTATAATAAAATTAAACCACGTTTGTAGTTTTATTACTCGATTCACAATTTTTATCGCGAATTAGTATTTTCAATCAACTACGATTGATAACTTTCTTTCCATTATTTCTTGACCATGAGTTTAGCTCTATAAGTTCCTCTAATGTGGATTTAGTCCAACACTTTGCTCATCCATATAAATCACCTGAAATAACATTCTTACAAAAGCATTAATTAAAGAGAGCAAATATATTAATGACAAAGCAGAAGAGAAGCTATGAGTATGCACATACTCTAGGATCACCAATAAGTGAAACTGCAACGGTAAGCCTCCTCTTAATACCTGCACTATATTTCCATGCTTGTTTGTCTACAATGCCGTCATAAAAAAGGTTCACACCCCTTAGAGATTCCTCGACCGCCTATACCAGAATAGATATATCAATCCCTTGTTTATGCAAAGTGATTTACATATCCATGAAGTAGAAATAAAAAGGAAAAGAAACAAAAGTAGTATCGCTTAAGTCTCACTTATGTTGAAGATATATGCCCATGTTGGCGTATATTTGATCCATATCCATCGATAAACTCATCTTAAGCACGATATAAGTTCAGCAAAGTCAAATGATTCCCCTCTGAACTTGAGAAGCATCTCAAAGCAATTCGAAACTATACAATCATAGACATCAGAATAAAAAAGAAGTTAGAATCTTGCATATTTTACTATTACGTTGAAAGTTGTCAACTACTATGCACAATACATAATGGTAAAGCATAGATGATCTAATACAAACTTTTAGGAGGCCATAGAGCCATACCTTGTCCAACTTCTCACAGGGAGCGTAAAATATAGATTCGACTGAGAGCATTGCAACTATTATTAGCATTTCTTCCAAGCAGCTAAATTCACTGGCAATAATGACAGCCTTGAATAATTAGGATCCAGTGGAAGCCTTGCCATCTTTTGCCCAATGGGAGGAGATAATTTGCTTCTATTAGAGCACCTGACAAAAATAACAACTCCATCAACTTGATGATAGCGTTCCTGTAAAAAGACATACAAGACATGGCAAAAGTTAATTTGAGCTGCGTTCTTATACAACAAATGTTAATATTTTATAACATTGTCTATCTAGCCCTGTCCAATACTAAGAATACTCCATGAGGTCAAAAATCATACCATTCATCATTTTTGATATGTGGGAACCTGTTTATCTTCTTTGTGAAAGAATTTCCTGTGAATGATCTCACCTTCTTCATCTCTTTGTGGACTGTTGAAAAGGGGCATCTTTGATCCAGACGACAATGTGCAAAAAAAAAAAAAAAAACAGCTAACGTGTAAAAAAACAAATAATGAGATAGCGATTAACTTCATGTCAAAACCAAAATAACTCAATCGACACATTAGTCAAAAAAATTTAGAGTGTAATACTGAACTTTGAATACCTGAAATTCGGGCCGAAGTCAACTGTCGACTGTGTGCGTGAGGGAAAAGTAACAGGATTTATAATGACAAATACATTGAATGAAAACAACATGGGAAAATCTAAAATCACCTGAAGTTTTAGAGGATTAGGATTTGATCCATTAATAATATCTACTTTTTCATTAATCCGAAATTGGTCCCAAGAGTCGGTAAAATACCAACATATTTGAAATACATCAAAACCTATCAGGCTCTTTAAGCAATGCTAAACATGATGCTTACATTCAAACAAATAAAAATTTCAAGCCCAAATCATTCATATACATGCCTTCAAGGAAATATGAATTTGAATACCTCTGCAAATGAGCAATGCTTAAGGTCATCAATCTGCATCATTGATTTGAAAATTTACACAAATCAATGACATT
The DNA here is from genome assembly GCA_018223645.1 of Jasminum sambac. NCBI lineage: Eukaryota > Viridiplantae > Streptophyta > Magnoliopsida > Lamiales > Oleaceae > Jasminum > Jasminum sambac. The sequence continues at coordinate 36,659,397 of CP073645.1, read as the reverse complement.
CTGCAACTATTCAACAATAAAGACACAGAGGAAGAGAAAATAACAAGGCCACAAAAGTATTTGGGTTTCATTTGGCACACCAATTTAGAATGCATAAAAGAATTAGCAAAAAGTCAAAAAAAAAAAAAAAAACTCAATAAAGAAACTGGTAGGTGAATCAGTCTTCAATCAGGTGCTCGGATTTTGTAAAGCCAATTACCAGTAAGTTGAGTGCTTCCCAATTGTCTGACAAAGAATCCATAATTGGTAATTAAATCGAGGACTCGATGCCAGACAAAAACAATCTACACAGGATCTTGATCCCGAACTCAAGTGAGTTAATGGACAGAGAAAGAGAAGATGCGTGTACCTTCAAAGTTCACAATGAAGAAAATTAGATAGTGTACCAAGGAGAGGTAAAAACGAATGGAGACGGGATGATTTGGGCGATCTATAATTAAAAAAACAGAAAAAAAGCTCAAATCTTTGAATAATGCGGATTTCGGATTCCTTGCTATCTATAGAGTGGAAGATATATATCAAGATGCTAGTGTAACGAATTAGACGGGGATTTCATTGATTTGGGATGCTAGTGTGTATCAAAGATGCGGATTTCTTTGATTTGGGAATTCTCTCGTTGGGAAAAGGGGATCTCGTGAATGAGTTGGACTGTTGGAGCGCGTGAAGTGCACATTAGGAATCAACGGTGAAAGTGAAGACTAATAAACGCGTGAGAATAGGAAATAAGTTGCTGGGTTATGCACGTGAGAAAAGAAAATATGATGATTGATTAATTAATAAAATAATATTTATTTAATTCTGAAAATTAAAATTTTGGACGGAAAATTGACATCATTTTATATATACTAGTATACCGCTTTATCGCGGTGGAATCGACCGAAGGTTGGGGAAGAATAGGAAGAAGATGAAGAAGATTGAAAGGATTTTGCAGATTTTTTGTGCCTGTGAAGTATGGTAAAGACGGACGTATATTTTATAATTTGAATTCATAGAGGAGCTCCCTTCGATCGTGATAAAATAATAATAATATAGATATATAGATATATATGGAATATAAATGTTATATATATATATATACTAGTATCCAACCGTGCGTTGCACGAGATAAAAACAATCTAAATAACACATCTTATAGATAGTAAAAGATAATATTTTTAAGTAACATGTATTATATACAACTATAATTGAAATGATAAAAAAATGGTGTTGGACAATTTAATTAATTTTTTCAAAAAATTTAAAGACAATATATTTACTTTTCTCAAAAATTAATAGAGGATTACAACTACAATTGATCCACATTTAAAGACCCTAAATTAAAAACCAAATGGTCCATCTTCTCTAATCCTAGTAGCTACTGGTCAGTCTATAACTATAAATATGAATATATAAAAAATAAAGGAAAAAAAACCTAAAACATCAAATTCATAAATTTCTTTCCATAAATATACAATCTCGTTACTTGCCTCTTTTACCTGCACACGAGTTTCCTCTTTGGTGGTATGGAAATATTATATTTCCTTTTTTGAATAAGATAAAAAAATAATAATTTATGTTTTGGCGGGAAAATGTATGTTTTTACACACACTTGGAGTCCAACTTTTATATATATAAAGATAACATCTCCCTATTACTGACGTGAATTAGTAATATTTCACATGTGGGGTTATCTGATTACTTCAGAACCAATAACATCTCCCCACGTCATCACATTAGGAGAATAAGGGCATCTCCAATAGAGATGTCAAACTCCAAATGTGTGGATGAAGAGAGAGAGAGTGAAACAATTTTTTTAAATGGGGCTCACGGTTTTTTAATTTTATATTTTTTAAAATTATTTTTTGTTGTAAATAATTAGGAATAATTAGTTAAAAGAGGACGAAAATGATGATACATGCGATGACGCAATTGTCAATAATTATTTTATGTGAATGACTATTATACCCTTGATGAAATTTTGTAATTACGATTGTGCCATTCGAAGTTTTCCTATAAATAGGGCTTCAGTTATTAATGAAATTCATTCCTGTGAATTCCTTAGAATTCATTCTCTCTAAATTCTCTCTATTGTTTCTATACTTTTATAACACGTTATCAGCACGAGTTTCTAGTCTTTTTGAGTAATATGAAGGGAGTATGCTCTACAGTTGCATCTAACGATGAACTTCTGTATCAAAAAACTAGATTATTACTAGTAAATTAATTTTTTAGCAGACTATCTGTAATCATTTTGTCATCAGATTCGTATAACCATCAAACACTCAAATAATACGTGCAAATAATACATGCAATAATTCCTTCATATCTCTAACTCTTGTCTATCTCTTTCTCTCACCTTGTTCTTCTCTCTCTCCCTCCCTCTATGGATTCTATGCTTAGTCAGTTTCTTATGAATCTCATTCTTACAATTTCGAATTTGATAGTGCTTTATAATTCTTCTTTGTATCATGATTATTATGATTCTTCGTTTGCATCACCATATGAGAATTATTCAGTCTTTGTTTATGATAAACGCGAGCCTAATTAGATCCAATACGACCGGATTGAGTATTATACTTTCTTGCAGCAATAGAATATACACAATTGTAAAGCTATGTCAGATTTTCAAATCTTTGAAGCTTAGTCAAAATTACTTCCTTTCAATTCCCAAGGTTTCTCTCTCTCTCTCTAGAACGAACCAGTAGTAAAAGAATGGTGGTGTTGGTCAGTTGGTATAGTACAACCTCCAATTTATGAAAGGAGTTCTTTTTTTTTTTTTTTCTCTACCCATTCCTACAATTAAGATCTGAGTAAACCCAAGCAAACATATCTTCAATCTTCAACGGCGATGCTGGTGTCAGCCCAGTAGGTGGTATCTCTGGAAATGGAGATTGGATGCTTATCAAAGAAAGGTATATATATATATATATATTATATTCTTTTATAATATAATAATATATTAAACTATAACATTCGTTTTATCGAGATATAAGGAACATACAGTATCAAAATCAATTTTTCTCGACTCCATTATACTCGATTTAACGAGATCTTCGATTTGACACCAATATTGATAATATAACAGTTCATTTTGAAATATATCAAAATTTCAAAATTTATAAAGTAGTATTTCAACTTTGAAAAAATTAAAAGATGGTCCTTGGACTTGTGAATATTTACATATTAATGCCGATACTATCAAAACTTTATAAAGAGGTATGTGTAGCGCCAGCGTCTGCCAAAGCAAGATCGCCAAGAATCGTAGCGATGGCGTGACCAATAGTTCGACCTCCGGCCGTTTACTTTGACGACAGTAAACAAAAATGGATAGAATATTCCCGAAGAAATTCTAAATCCATTAATTACGACCTGAAGTCCATTTGACTTAAAAGATCGAAATATTAATGTAACTCCCGAAGAGTTCAATTACATAATGTACTTATTCTAGAAGGATAAGTGTGCTCTTGTAGAAGTAATGAGTATTTGTTCTAGAAGAACAAATCTGCTCCCGTAGAAGCAATTTAATATTTAATTCTCGCACTTTATTTACTATAATTTAATTACTGCAATACTTCCTAGTTGATGATGGGTTCAACCGTCACTAATCGGAAGGTTTTATATATTTCTGCACTTTATATGCTAAGTGATGGGTAATACCTTCTACTAAACAGATCATACTCCTGAAGAAGTAGTTAATCATTATGCATTTTAATTCTCGCAATTTAATTCTGTAAATTTATATTTATTGCAATAATTCCCATAAGGTAGGTTCGACCACCTATTGGAGGAAATTTAATTTCTGCAATTTAAATTTACGCACTTTAGATTTCGCATATATTTCCAATGTGGTGGGTAATACCACACGATTGGTGTGCATATTTCCAATGTGGTGGGTTATACTACATGATTGGTTATAACGAATCCTGCTCTAGAAGAAGTAGTTGATCAAATATTCTAATCCTACTCTCGAAGAAGTAGACGATAAGAATAAAATTACTTCTCTATATATACCGAATATTAATAGAGAAAATTGAGCAAGTGGTACTTGAAGTTACCATTGGATAAAAAGATGAAAGTAAAATGCTCAATAGATCCCATGTTGATAAATCAAAGAAAATATATCGCATGGAGAGATTATATAAAGTAATCTTATCGATGATATGAGATTGTATTAATATGAGAATAAAATACTCTTGAAGAAGCAAAATCACTAGATATCTGTATTTGAATAAAGCCAATATGATATTATTATTATTACTCCAGAAGAAGTACAAAACAGCCGAAGTGGAACATAGTGAGAATATCAAAGATGGCAATAAACACTCGAAAATATAGAAATACGAAAAGAAAATATATATTGAACCCATAAATGAGGGATGCGTTTCGAGAGTATAAATACTCCGTAACTCTGCCACCCCGAACATTCGGGTTCATAATGAAAGATCCAAAGGATCTCTTTTTCGCTTGACACCGATGATCTGTGACCGATGGGTTTCAGCTTCCATAGATTTTTGAACATATGATTGAATCTTGATGAGTAGATCAGCAACTGTATTAGCAGAAACAAGTATATTTCTTGCTGAACGAGAAATAAATTTATGTTCTACACCCTGATCTAGAAATGCTAGCAAACCATCGAAGAAATAATTAATATTCAACAAACCTATGGGTTTGATATGAAAATTCCACTGTGCAAATGACGCTATATTGAATATTTCCTCCAGCGTGTTATAGCCGCCTGGAAGAACAATAAAAGCATCACTATTGCTCATCATGTACATCAGGCAGTCATGGATGGATTGTGTTTGTAGCATCAATCCAGTTGGACTAATGACATTTCTAACTCCAATTCGATTACTGCCTCCAATTCGATGAAAAAGTATTATACTTGACACTCTTATCCCCCATGATTGTGCGACCATTGTAAGACTCCTTAATAGTTTGTTATTAGTCCCTCCATATAGTATATTGATATTTTGTTTCCCTAACTCTCTTATAAGTTGGTCTGCCATATCCACATATTGGATATGACCTACTAGTGTGGAGCCACCAAGAACACATATAGTTTTTACCTGGCGAGGTAAAGATTGACTAACATGAGATGATTCTGATATCTCCATCTCTATCTCCACCTCTATCTCTCTTTTTCAACGAATGAATGATAGATATATGAATCCCTCTATTTAAAGATAAATTTTCAAACCAATAATTGATTGTACTATTTACTTTTTGACAAATATGAAAGAGAAAATGGCAGAAAAATTTTAGTGAAATGACATATACACGTTTATGATTGAAAAATGATATATATATATACATATATATATCTTAAAATCGAAAAACAATATTTACAATTACAAGAAAAACATTGATCTTCGTTATTACACCGAGCTTCCTTATATTAATATGAGAAAATTATTATACTAAAATTTTCTACTAAATTTACAAATAGGATCTTCTAAAGTAAGTTTTTCAAGACTGTAACGCATTTGTTGATCTTTGAATTTGGCCCATAAGGCCATTAGCTCACCTTGTACGTGTCCACTAGGATGTGTTTCAAGAGCCTGTTGAATATCATCCAAAGGCTCCTTACTCAATCCATCCTTAATGAATGCTATTTTATCTTCTCGGTTTCTGGACAAGTACCCCACAAATTTACATCGAGTGTCACATGTCCATCGAGCACACTTGTAGCATCCTCCTAATCTTTTTGCTCTCCGTTTCTTTGAAAAATTACTTTTACCCATACCAGCCATGTATTTAGAAGGAATTGAAACCTCACCAGATAATCGAACCTTTGCTTCAATCAAGCATCGGATATCTTGTGGGATACCCTTATTCATTAGCATCCTTAATCTTTCCAAATTTACATCGATAAATCATTTTTAGGATTTTGATCGGTAGTGATGGATAGTATTTCCGAAGATTTGAGAGCATATGATCCATTATAATGTATAGACCCTTGTTAGGATGAATTTTGCAATAATTTTGATGATTTATTTATAGAATAATACGACGCGTATGAAATAAGACTCCGATTTTAAATAAATAATATGAAGCGTAAGAGCTACGATTTGAATTAAATAATAGCGGATGTGATGCGTATGAGTCAGTAACTCTGTTTGAATAGTGGTAGACAATAATGTCACCAAAAGATGATGGAATATGTCGGTGAATTATTTCTATGATAAATCATGTTGAGCACTATAACAGATACTAGTGAAATAGATATAAGAATTTACTGAACTAGAAGTTCAATAATACTCGTTTGCAAAACCGGACTGACCATCCCGGTTTAAATAATTATTGAAATCAATATTTCAAGTGAAGAATTAAAAGAATTCTTCAATGATTGTTCTCGATAAATGATGAAATCATTACTAGCCAATATTGGGAATAAATCCCAAATATATCTGGAATAAAGGATGAGAAGTATGGGCCCACTCATCCTCCATGTGGACTACTAGATATTATGATATGGATCCACTAGATAGTCACATGTGTATATGATTCGTAATTGGAAGATTACGAAATGATTTGCTCACGGTATGAGCATGATTTCCAGATTTAATGATAAAGCTAGTAAATATATATCCCAATGATTTGAATAAATCCCTGAAGGATTTGAGTATGCGCATACAAGTGGGATATTATGTGGCAAATTATTTAAAGTCCTCCAATAAATTGCTAATATCGAGAATAGAATGCAAACTATATAAATTCCCATATTAAGGCTGAATGATGAGAACATGTATGAGTTTTGGTGTTCTAAATTTTCTCAACATGAGGGGGAGTATTAAATGTTGAAAATGATATGTGAAATGCATCATACTATATCCTCACAATTAAAATATGAACTTGAAGTTCAAAGATGCATAAAAGATGCTATGAACAATCATATATATCAGTTAAGATGCTTTGATAAGTTAGCACGCCAGAAGCGTTGATATTATGAGATTTCCCCAATCATATATATCAAAGCAAATTATAAAAGATGGTCTTAATAACGGAGGCATATGCTCTTGAAGAGTATATAGACATAACTATATTGTGTAATCCTACAAGAGGATTGATAATGAGATATCTCGATAAGTTATGTCGATATGGGGAAAGAAATGAAATTGAAAAGTGTCGACACGATATGAAAATGTAGCGCTACATATGATCAATGATAATGAAAATATTTGAGATATATTGAATAATGATATTGAAATCCATCGGAAAATACCGATGCTAAAATATATGCCCTTATGATTAAAATGTTCATGCACGGGCTTAATGAGAAATGAGAATGAAACTCTTGAAGAGGTTTCAAATGTATTATTGTATCAGTGCATGCAAATGCTCAAAATATCTACATTGATATTGTTGAGAAATTCATATGTTGTACTCTTTTCCTTGATTGATGTTTTTGTCCCAAAAGGGTTTTTCTCAAATAAGGTTTTTAATGAGGCAGCCCAATCCCAACTAATATGAATTCTCCAGAAGAGATTTAGGTATATATCTCGATATAGCGAGAAAAGAGATCGAAGCTGTTGATTGCATATAAGCACTGAATATAACATGATATTATATGATATCTAAATTTCATTCACGTGGAAATGAATGAAGCGTATCAACTAATGTATATGATACTTATATAAATCCATGAAAGATTTTGAAATGCTTGAAGCATACTTGTATAAAATACGCGCTGCACTCTTTTTCCCTTGACTAAGGTTTTATCCCATTGGGTTTTCCTAGTAAGGTTTTTAATGAGGCAACTTTAATGGCGTATTCACATGAATAATGTACTCTTTTTCCTTCATTAGGGTTTTTCCCACTGGGTTTTTCCTAATAAGGTTTTAACGAGGCATATTCATGGTATATTGAGGACGACAAGAGAAATCGACATAGTGTATCTATTGGATCAAGTTATAATAGAGACAATACTTTAGATCCAAACAATGGTGATATTGAAATCCTTTACCAGAAGTAAGGATATTCGTTCTCAAGATATGAAATCAGATGGAGTAGCTATATTCTTTTTTCCTTCGATCAAGTTTTTTCCCATGGGTTTCTTGAGAAAGGTTTTAACGAGCGCAAAGACGTGAATACTCCTATCTGTTGGTAGACATCAGGGGGAGCAATGTTTTGATGAAACAGTATATAACCACTCCAAGCTATCCTGCAATCAGTTTGGAAGTTTTTTCCCACTCGATTTTTCTCCAAACAAGTTTAGAAGACATTTGTATTAATAGTCATTCAAGGGGGAGTGTTGTAAATAATTAGGAATAATTAGTTAAAAGAGGACGAAAATGATGATACATGCGATGACTCAATTGTCAATAATTATTTTATGTGAATGACTATTATACCCTTGATGAAATTTTGTAATTACGATTATGCCATTCGAAGTTTTCCTATAAATAGGGCTTCAGTTATTAATGAAATTCATTCCTGTGAATTCCTTAGAATTCATTCTCTCTATTGTTTCTATACTTTTATAACATTTTTTACTCATTTTTCTCTATTTTTTCTTTATCGCATCCCGTGTAATGTCCAAAATCAAACATCCAACTTCACATCTTCTGCTATTATTTTATTATTATTTTTAAATTTCTTTCTACCTCTCTTTTTTTTTCACTTTTCCACAGACGGCCCCCATGGGAGATGCTCTAATATCTTCCCATATGAGAAGGAGATCGTATTTCATCTATTTTTAATTAATATTTAATTATTTTCCCACGTTTCATCTACCTTTTTTCTTTTATTTTTTATTTGTTTTTAAAATTTTAACATCGCACACGCCTCATGTTCACCCCCGCCTTTCCTTTTTCTCAATTTGTCTCCGCGTTTCCATCTACACCTTCCCCCTCTCCTTCCTGATGATCTTTGTACACGTTGTTTCCTTGGACAGCGCCACAACCAATTTGTCTTAATCCTTCTTTGTATGTGATATATTCAATGAATTCCCTGTCTTCCCACAATTCATAGAATATTTTCGGGATCCACACAATCACGCCACATAATCCTAAGTTGATAAACCCAAACGTTATAAAAAATCGCTCCAATCTCCCAGATCAATCACCTTCTTCTCCCAAATCTATGCTCAAAATCTCTCAATTCTCCCTAAATTCGTTTTAATCTTGCTCGAAATCTCCAGATTGATAAACATATAACCCGTGTTCTGTTATTTTTTTCCCCGATTTGCAGCTTTCTCTTTTCTACCTTTTCCTTTGTGCTGCGATCCTTGGTTTGATCAAGAGGTAAGCTTTGATTAAAATTATATGTGTTGCTTTGTAGTGCTTGATGTTGATTTTTTTTCTCTGTGCAATGTATAGATTAATTAATTGCATGGATTTCTTTCTCCAGCTAGCGCTTTTCTTCATTATATGCGTAATGGGTTATGGGTTTATTTTTTTATTGGCGATTTTTTTCCTAAGAAAGTACTCTCTTTGCCTGGCTTTTGTTATGATGAGATGAAGTGCCAATTGGTGTTCATTGAGCAATGGTTTTGCTTTTGCAGGATTCTTCTCACTTTTGGGATTTTTTTTATTCAAAAATTGATCAAAGATCTGGGTTTTTGGCTTTCAAAAACTTAGCTTGATACCCAGGTGAACTCCCTACCTATGCTGTTATGTCCATTTGATTGAATTTGGATCCATAAATTTTAACTTATTTCACATACTTTGGTAGCCCTTCACCATTTTCTTTGATTTTAGGTATTTCTTTCATTTCTCATCGATATATTACTGTAAATTTTAACTTATTTCAGATACTTTAGCAACCCTTCACCATTTATTTAATTTTAGATATATTTTTCATTTCTAATCGATACATTACTGGTATTATTAGAATCTTCTTCATTTTCCAACTCATTTGATTTTGCTGTTAACATGTTATTTCACTACTGCAACATTTTATCCTCAAAGAAAACATGTTAGAGGCTATGAGAGAATGTCTAGAGGGAGATGCAATATCCTTACACGAAGTGAAGAATCATATTGACAATGAAGCAACTCATCTTATACACAAAAAGTTGCTAAATTCTAGCTTCCCACTGCAATTCCGATGGTCTGCAGATATCATTAGCCACAACCAACTATTACAGCCAACTTTTTCGGCCAAGAGATACACCACCACCACCACCACCACTTAGGGTTCGACAATCGCCAGCCATCTTCTGGATTTTTCCCTTGGTGAATGATAGCAGTGCATCACAACTTTGAGAACAACGCGCTCAAGGTTTCACATTTTTTTTCCTTCTACACATGCTTAGATTCCCCTGTTCATCTCTATTTTTCTTTTTCAGATTTATAATTTATTTTGTTTCTGTTATTGATTTTTTCCGTCTTTTTCTTTTTGATTTTAAACTTCCCTACCTTACTAAATGGTGGTTGAAGTTGGGGTTTTTCGTGATTCTTTCCACTTTCCTACCTTGCTGTTGGTTTCTACATACTTCTGTTTATGGGGATGTTGCTGTGATTCATTTTAATGGAAGAGAGAGAACAAAATAATGAATATCCTCGAGATGCCTGTTGTCGAGAGAAATCATGAGCTGGCAATTGCTTGCATGAATCCATAGAGTCTAGCTACTTGGTATAATTGCTCCTACATGGGCTACTTGGTATAATTGCTCCATTATGAGTACACTCGTATAATCAGGTTTGTAGCGGGTTTGGTGTTTGTTTGTGTTTAGATTTTTTTTTTTTTTTTCTGGGCCTAGGATTTTGATTGAGTTATATTTGATGATGGAGTTGATTACAAAGAAGCAATTGACATCTGCCAAATTCTTAATCTCAATCTCTTTACAGTTGAACATCACAAATCACATGTTTAAAACTGAACAGCACAACTCAAGCATCTGTAATAGGATTCCCAAAATTTGCTATCAGTACAAGATAATTAAAAGTTTTATTAATTATTTCAGTGTTAATTCATGCCTTTAGAAGCCTGAATAATGTGGGTTGGATTGATACATGTGGTCGTTTTGCTAATGCAAAGCTGTCCAAATCTTTGCTTTGAGGGAGGTTATTTTCATATTAATCATATATGAAGGCTTATTGTAATGTGATGTGCTTAACATCTGTTTTGGATTATTCATCGTTGACCTCTGTCACTTTCTCTATTTCAGTATCACACAATTTGGAATATGCTCTTTATGGCAATGACTGAATTTGAGATGGTGTACTCTCCCTTTCGATGTTGGACTCCATGGTCAAGAAGTCATAATAATATCTATTGGCAGAGAACCAATGCTTTATCCAATCTTATTTCTCGCCTTCCCCTAAGACCTGTCTGGCTTTATCTAAATAGACCTTTGGCTTTAGTTGTTTGATACAACTTTAAACAAAAAATTATTTTCCTCTCATCATTTTCAACCACTCTTTGCATTCTTTTACATTTTCTAATACAGTGTGTCTTTGTGGGTTATATATCCTCTAGATGTCCTTAGGTTAAAGTTAGTTGTTGAACCTGGATATAAAACAATGAGAAAGGTAATTCTATTTAAGTTATGTTAATTTATAGCTCAGAACTCATAAGCTTTCTTCATTGATGGCATTCAAGCATTCAATTTATTTTCTCAGCTGGCCTTAAACATGTTGAGAGAGGAAAGAGTCTCGTCCTTTTATAATGGTTTAGGGTCTTTTCTTATTTGAATCTCACCTTACATTGCAATCAATTTTTGTGTTTTTGACTTGTGAGATTACTCTTTTGGCAATTCTTCAGCTTCATTGTATCGACAGTTAATAGAAGAACATTTGGCTAAGCTTTAAAAGAAAAGAAAAGAAAAGTTTGTTTTACTTAACTCTTTGTAAGTGGGTAGCTTGTTTATGAAATTGGCTGATAATAGTATTATTTATTTGATTGCTTATCTAATATAAGCTAACTTTTATTTTTAGCAAAACATGCTCTTATGCCCAAAATATCTCCGACTCTGACCGTGTTCCGAATGTCACGATGAAGAAGGCTCTACCTGAAAAGTATCAAAATAGGGCTGTAACATTATTGGCAACAACCTTGATCTCAGCCACTCTTCCTATAGATACTTATTAGCGTATGTATTCTTTGATACTAATGTAACTCATCTTGCATTGTTGTGGCACATTATGATCAATCAACTCTCAACACAATTGAAGCATTATATTGTCAAAGTTCACAGGTCAACTGCAACAGTTTTGCCTAATTCCTCAATATATCATCAAACTTCTAATTAACTATGATTAGTTATTATTATGTATACAATCTATTTCTAATTAATTATCTTCCGTTTACCAATTTTCGTATTCTAATCTTAATTCTATTCAAACATGCTGCCACAAATAAGTCAATGTTTTAATTAAGTTTATACATAGTGTATTATGGGATGCTTAAGTCAATAGTTAATAATTATATATACGTCACCTCATTAATTAACTGGTGAATTGAAATTAAAAATTAATTATAAGAGCATAGGTAGTAGTAAACTAAATCAAACAATGCAATGGATTCTTAAGGCCCAGTTTGAAGAATTAATGAATTATCTATAAATGATTTATATAGAAGAATGATAGCGAGCCTCAAACTGTTGATCATCAATTAAATATATAGATATGATTTAAGAAATTATCTCAACTAAAATTCAAATTTCAAATAGAAATTTTATTGCTTAAAAATGATATTACAATGCATGTAAGGGAGTTCAATATATCAAACCTTCGGAAGAGAAATTACAAGAATTGAAACAAAATTTAATTAGTTTATGTATCAACTAAACATATGGTTGAAATTACACCTCATTTTGATTCAATTTATATATGGATAGATGATTATAAAGTAATTAGTTTATAAGGAAGGTTAAATAGTTTATTCAAAAAAAAAAAAAAAAGAAGGAAGGTTAAATAGTGTTTTTTCCCTACAAAATAAAAATATATTAATATGAAAACAACTGCTTAATGGTGGTCTCCCATAGATACAAGTACAACTTCAAAGAATTTTTATACAAGCTTAGCATCCTCACAAATGTTAAATAGTTAGTACATTGACACCATACAAATTTTATTTCTACTAGTATTCCGCCCGTGCGATGCACACCATGACAATATTCCAAATAGCACGTTTTATATATAGAAAAATCAAAATTTTATAATGTAACACACATTATATGCAAATATAATTAAAATGGTAAAGTAACACTATTGGACAATTAGTGCAAAATATTTATAACGTAACACACATTATATATAAATATATTTGGATTTTTAAAGTAATATTGTATGATAATCGATCTAAAATAATTATAATATAACGCTCATTAGATGCAAATATATTTGAATAGATCGAGTAACATTGTGGGGAATGCACATCTAAACCAAATAAATAATAGAAAACACAATAATCAATCTAAAATTTGAAACACTTCTTTGAGAACAATATTCATTATTGAGTCAATTGTGTTGTTGTCTCTATCCACATGCCAACATTTTCAATTCCGCACAACTTGTAACTCTGAAAACTATGATGTTTAATTGATCATATCTAAACACTTGATTTTTCAATAGAAGTCCTATGTGTGAAGGCAATTGTTCTTGACTCTTATTAATCATCATAGTATATGATACGATTAGTGAATATTATCTTCTCTAAAACTTAAGGCATAATAGAGATATTATTGGAATAAAGATCTTATGACTTGTGTTGCTCCCATAATATTGCTTCACAAAATTGACATTTACAACTCGAATCTCCGAGATCCATATTATGCAAATCAAAAAGGAATAAATAAATAAATAAATAAATAAATAAAATCAAGAAGACGAAGTCATACCAAATTAACTATTTTTAATTAAAAATATTACAAATTACATATTCCATTAGAAATGAAATAACATTATTGACCTTGTAGCTAATAATTATAAAGTATTACTTAAGGCATGAATAAAAATTCAAGTTTGGCATGAACATTAATTCAAACTCTCAAAAATTTTTGTACATTGTGATTATAATATATACATCTCTTGGAAAATTTATTATTATGTTGCACATTAAACATTGTTACACACACACGCACAAAAATATATATGCATTCATGTAAAAGAGTTAAACATAAAACAACCATTTTTATAATTCAAAATTGGCCAATAATTAAAATTTATTTTAATATATTTGTACTAAATTGAATATTTTTGGTTTTTCTCTCTATTAATATATTGTGTTGCTTTGGTTGGTAATAGATTCCAACCAATTTCGGTAACATGAATGTATATCATTACTACTCTATAAGTTTGCATACAATTTTTACTATTCACATGATGAAATTGGCACGACACCGTTTCAAGTTAATCTCCAACCATTGGACTGCAAAACGACGTCGTTCGTCCCCGTATTTTCTTTCTTCCCCTACACATTTCCTTTTAGCTGTCCAGTACAATTTCCTTTATCGTTTCCTTAATTTCCTCTCTGACAACTATGATTTGCTTCCCCTCTGTCGCTAATCTGAACCTGCGTATCTTCTCCGTTAATTTTGCCACATATTCGTTATGCTTTTTCCCCGTTGAATCTGAAAGGTTTTGAAGTGTTGCTTGTTGAATCGTTGGACGCAAAAATATTCTTTTATTAGAATATGAACTTGTACAAACTTTGTTGATACACACACCAAGAGACTTTGATTGCCTTACTCTTACTCCACTAAGTGACTTCTCTTACTCACACCTATCTACAATACACATCATCTATATTTATAGGGACCATTAGAACATTCTAGTATGATAGTGGAGGAAGGTTTTAGTATGCAGGTGGTAGAAGGTTCTAGAATGGATGCAATTGATGTTGATTCTAGATGCTTCCAAAGTGGTGATGTAAGGAAATTTCTAGCTTTCTCAAGCGTGCAAGTTGCCAATGCTCCACATAATTTCGGAACCTTCTTTTCAAGTCGGTGATGATTTTTCAATTCTCCCATTCAGCACCAACTTCTTTGAGTCAAACTTTCTCTTTTTATCATTCCAAGTGGTCTTCGAAACTTCTCAAATTTTGCAGCGCTCAATCCTTTTGTGAACACGTTGGCTACCTGTTCTTCAGTATTGATATGCTTCAACTCGATCGCACCTTTAAGAATCTTTTCTATGACGAAGTGGTAATGTATTTCAACGTGCTTCGTCCTTGCATGGCACACTGGATTTTCTGCTATGCGAATGGCAGATTGATTATCACAATATAGTTGTAGCGTATAGCTTGTTGGTTGATGTAGATCCTTTAGTAATTGCATTAGCCACGTACTCTCTTGAGCTGCCATTGTTGTTGCTCTATACTCCTCCTCTGCTATTGCCAAAGACAGGGTAGGTTGCCTCTACCTCTTACTATACCATGATACTACAGCAGTTCCAAGAATGAACACATATCTAGTAGTCGACCTTCTTGTATCTCGACATCCAGCATAGTCCGCATCTCAGTAGCCAACAATCTTGCAGTCTTTGGTTTTCTTATAAAAGAATCCGTAGTCGATAGTTCCTTTTACATACCTTAGTATGCGTTGCACTACTTCAAGGTGTGGCTTTCTTGGCTTTTCCATAAAGCGGCTTGCAATTCCCATAGCATATGCGATGTCACGTCGTGTCAGCGTTAAGGAGATTAGACTTCCAACGAGCTGCCTGTACATGGTTGCGTTCTCCAACTCCTTACCTTCTTTAGCACATAGCTTAGAGTTCACCTCTATTGAGGTGGATATAAGCTTGCAATCGCCCATCCTAAACTTCTATAGCAAATCTCTAGCATACTTCGCTGGCATAAGAACACCCTATTTGCTATTCTTTCCAGCTCGAGCCCCAGGAAATGTTTTAATTTTCCAAGATCTTTCATTTGGAATCTCACTAAAAGATTTCTCCTAGTGCATTGGATCTCTTTTTCATTGTCTCCAGTGATGATGAGATCATTCACATATACTAGCACTATTGCCATCTCGTATCTTGACGAAGAGACTTGAATCTGCTGGTGCAACTGAGTATTCACATTGAACTAGGAATCCCTCTATCTTACCGTACCATTCTCGTGGTGCCTGCTTCAACCCATATAGAGCTTTCTTTAATTTGGAGACGTGGTTTGGATTCTCTTTATCTTCATGTCCCTTAGGCTGCTCCATATATATCGCTCGATTGAGTTCACTATGCAGAAAAGCATTTTTCAAGTCCATCTGCTACATCTTCGTTGATTTGCTAGCAGCCAGTGCAATCAATACTCTAACTGTAGTAATCTTGGTTACTAGGCTAAATGTCTCATCATAGTCCAGCCCATATTGTTGCGAGAATCCTCAAACCACCAACCGAGCTTTGTACCTTTCGATTGATCCGTTAGGCAGTCTCTTTACTCTGTACACCCATTTGCACGAGATTGGCTTTTCTTCATCTGGTTTGGGTACCAACTCCCATGTCTCATTTTTCCTCAGAGCCATCATCTCTTCGCCTATTGCTTTTTCCATTCATTGTTGCTGGATTGCTTCTTCAAATGTCTCTGGCTCTTTAGCTTCTTCATCGACTGTCGCATTAGCATACTTGGGACTTGGTATTCTTTGTCTTGTTGATCTTTTTACCTGTGGTTGAGAACTTTGTCGTGCCTCAATCTCTTCTTGTTGGCTCGGTCTATCCACCTCCGGAGTTCTTTGATACACACTAGTTTGCCAAGGACTCTGCGTTGCCCTTGGAGAATCTTCTTCAACAATAGGTTTTTGTATTTCTTCAATCTCTTCTTCGCTCTCTTTTGTCTAATGAAGGTTTCTCTTCTCTTTCTTGAAGTTTATGTTCAATCTCTTTCGAGTTTAGTAGTTCTACCCTCTGCGGTGTCCACCAAAAAGATGCTTCATTGAATATCACATTACGTGACGTGTAACATTTATCAGTAGTTGGATCACAGCATCTCCATCCATTTCTTTGGCTGTCATATCCCACGAATATACACCTGATCGCCTTTTTATCGAATTTGCTCCTCAAGTGATTAGGCACGAACACATAGCAAACACAGCCAAAGACTCTAAAGTGGCTAACCATGTGTTTAGTTTTCCACAGCTTCTCGAAGGGTGACACAAATCCTATATTCGGCTGAGAAAGCCTATTGATCACATATGCTGCTGTCTTCCTACACTCTGCCCAAAATCTGGTTGGCACATTCTTCGAGTGAAGCATGCTTTTGCATGTCTATGCAAGGTGTCGGTTCTTCCTCTCGGCCACACCATTTTGTTGTGGCATGTTTGGACATGTCAATTGATGGTACACCTTATTTTCTTTTAGATATTGGGAGAATTCTCTTAAAATTTACTCTCCCCCATTATTAGTGCGCATGCACCGAATCTTTTGTCCAACCTCTCTCTCGACTTTTTCTATAAATTCCTTAAACTTTGTAAATACTTTTGACTTTTCTTTCATAAAGACAACCCAGATGCACCTTGAGAAGTCGTCAATAAATGTCACCATGTAGCATATTCCTTGAATTGCGGTTGCTTTGACTGGTCCAAACACGTCTGAGTGTATCATCTCCAATAGATGCTTCGCCCTATAATTTGACTCTTCATATGGAAGCTGATGTGCTTTTCCATATTGACAGCCAGTAAATATCGAGTCATCTATAATCTCAAGTTGAGGGAGACCTTTGACCATCGACTTCTTCATCATCACCTTACATATCCTAGTCTTGCAAGCCATAAATCAGCTGTCTCATTCTTTCGAGTCTTATCTACGTAAGCAGACTCAGCTGACATTACGTAATTAGACTCTAATCTCTGACCTTCCATTACAAGCGTACCTGAGATCTTAATATTTCGATACACCTTCACGTCTTGCGGTCCAAACTATACATAGTTGCTTGAAGATGTTAGCTGCGTCATCGATGGCATATTTTTCTTCATTCCTGGCATATGATAAACGTCTTGGAACTCTACTTGACTAGGACTTAAATGTGGTGTGATAACTGTTTTGTTAATATGAGCTATTGGCAATCTTGAGCTATTGACAGTTACTGTTAAATTTTTTTTGTACAAGTGCAAGGAATTCCACCTTAAAAGGTTAATCCTCAAAGGGAGTAACCCTTGCACTTATATTTATATTGGTTTTTTCCTTTCAATATAACCGATGTGAGACTTTTTACCTACTTGCTCATGCTATTTTCCATCATGCCCCTCTCACGTGCAGGTGGGATTTATCCCAAGCCTTTGCACGTGGACCTTTTTTTTCGGTGACCATCTTTGGCCGGGGTTGGCGCAGCAGCTGAGCATCAATCCCAGGTCGTTCGCCCGCTCTGATACCATGTTAAATTTTTTTTTTTGTACAAGTGCAAGGGATTCCACCTTAAAAGGGTAACCCCAAGGGGAGTAGCCCTTGCACTTGTATTTATATTGGTTTTTTCCTTTCAATATAACCGATGCATGACTTTTTACCTACTTGCTCATGCTATTTTTCATTAGTTACCACCATTCCGCCACCCTTATATTCTATCGTGTTTTGCAGCTTCTCCTTATCGCCTGTCATATGATTGGAACAACCTAAATCAACGATCCAATCATGTTCATAGTTATTTCGTCCAGGGATGACCACTGCAAGAGCCGTTTCTCCTTCTAAGCTTGATATAAGTTCTTCCTTATGAGCCTCTTCAATTATTGCAGTGGATTCCTCAAGATCCATTTCTTCTTCACTGTTGTTTTTTTTTTCTCTTTGGATGTCGTAATATTTCCTTCCACTAGCGTTTTCTTAAACCAGCAATCTCTGGCATAATGACCTCGTTTTCCACATACGAAACACGGGCCATTTTTATATCCCTTAGACAAATCTCCTCTTTTGTTAAGATTTTGTTGGGCTTCCTTTGTTTGGGAGCCTCTTTCATCTCTTCCTTTAAATTTATTTTTATTTATGTTGTGTTTATCTTGTTGACGCATCTTCCCTTTTTTTCTTGTGGCTAAATAATGCTTTTTCTTCTTTCTTTAATGAGGCCCCCATCATTTGCTTGGTCAGCGCTTCTTGGTCGGCTAGCAAATTTTCAAGATTGACCAGTAAAGGTTGCTCTGGCCAACCTTGTATTGCGGCGATAAAGCCTCTAAACTCGGGTCTCAATTCATGTATAATTATTCTTCTCATTTTAGAATTCGAGACTTTACTAGTAGCATGTATTTCAGAGATTTCATGACAGAGAGACTTTACCTTGTTGAAGTATTGATTTATCGTCATCTCCCCTTGAGTGAGTGATAGTAACTCGTTCTCGAGAAGCTACAGCTTGAATTCATTCTTCTTTGAAAATAATGCAGCTAGGGTGTCCTATGCTTTCTTGGGTGTGCCTACGTCCCTCACGTGCTCCAACAATTCTTCGTCGATTGTTGTCTTGAGCGCAAACAAGGCCTTTCCTGCCTTAATTTTCCATTTTCTCAAAGCTTCGGCATCTTCTTGCGGCATCACCTCATCGCCACCAACTACATCCCACAGATCATTACCTCGAGATATGACTCCATGCACGTCTTCCATGTGGTATAGGTTTGATTATTGAGTTTCTCGTTCCACCTACCGCTTGTAGGTCCGCCATCATGAGTTAGGTAACCTCCACGTTACCAAGTAAGCTATAATAACTTCACAACCTCAATGTTTGCATGATCTTCTTGAAACTCAAAATAATCTCCCCTTAAACATGTTACTTTGAAAGCACTAGGCCTTCGCTCGACCAAGTGCTGATACCACTTTGTTGAATCGTTGGATGCAAAAATATTCTTTTATCAGAATATGAACTTGTAGAAACTTTGTTGATACACACGCCAAGACACTTTGATTGCGTCACTCTTACTACATTGCTTCACCGTTACACCAAATATCTTCTGCAATTTACCATTCCCTAGATCTAGCTTCTACTGTCTATTACAAGCTTCCATTTACCGGTTGATGCTGCAATTTGGGCGCAAACGAAGGGATTTCAGGATGGTTCTTATAGTGCTCAAAAAAAATTTAGATTTGTTTTGTACTTTTCCTCTTAATCGAGGTTTCTGTGGGTTTCATCATCTTCTATTTTTGCCTGTAGTGTTCGGACTGACCGCCAACCAAATATACTCGAAAAAGAAACGGATGTATATTGGTGTTTCTGCATTTCTCTTCTTCCCGTTGCTGGACAATTGTTTCTCTAAGGTAATCTCCGTTTCCACACTTCTAATTTGATGTCCTCAGTTGTTAGTTTGCTGAAACAGAACAGATTTAGGGTTTTGTTGTTACCTTCATAGTGGGCTGTTCAAAGTAATGATTTTTAAGCTGGGATTTTATTGTGGTAGAACTTTTATTTTATTGTTACAAGTTTTTTTACCACTTTCCCTTCTGGGAAGGTTATTCTAAGGTACGACTAAATGCACCCACCCAGCATTTTACTCTATACACCCATTTTTCCTCTATTTTCCAAAAATTATGTTCGCTCCATAAGGAGCGAACACACATCTATGTGTTCGTTCCACTAGGAGCGAACACAATTAAAAAAAAAGAATGATGGATACAAAAATTTGCTATTATTTTTTGCGACCACTTTGATGAAAAAAATTTCGAAATTATCTTCAAACTGGTTGCAAAAAATTTTAAAAAATTTCGAAATTAGTGGTCAAAGTGGTTTCAATTTTTTTTTTTATTTTTTAATAATTGTATTCAACCCTAACCGGATAAAACCAATTACTATATCATAAAAAAAATTTCGAAATTTATAATCAAAGTGGATGTAAAAAATTTGAACAAAAATTATAGCAAAAATTGCATCCAAGAACGACAAATCAGATAAAAATTGCTCATTTTTACTTCTAATATCGAAATTTTTTTGATGATATAGTAAATGGTTTTATCCGGTTACTGTTGAATACAATTATTAAAAAATTTAAATGTTTTAAAACCACTTTGACCACTAATTTCAAAACTTTTTAAAGTTTTTTGCAACTAGTTTGATTATGAATTGCGAAATTTTTTTCCTCAAAGTGGTTGCAAAAAATGATAGCAAAATTTTTTTATCCGTCATTCTTTTTTTTTTTTTTTTTAATTGTGTTCGCTCCAAGTGGAACAAACACACAGATGTGTATTCGCTCCTAATGGAGCGAACATAATTTTATTTTATTTTTAAACGACAGCATAATTGAAAAATGGGGAAAAATAGGTGTAACGGAGTAAACTACCGGGTGCATTTAGCCGTATCCGTATTCTAATTCGGTTTTTACAATATATATATATATATTTTTTGGTGATGTTCTTCACTCACATGTTACAACCATATATGTGAGTTTACCTCCTGTACATAAATTCTTGAAGTTAGTACGGGTGAGGATGTGGCGTTTTTCATGGGATCATAAGTTAATTTAGCTGCATATCCGTTATACTTTTTCCCCTTTTGATCTCAAGGGTTTTCAAGTGTTGCTTCACCGTTACACCCAACATGTTTTGCCAGTTTATGGGCATCTGATTGCAAAATCGGACGGCCCACAAAGACGATTGCACATTTTCAGAAACCACAAGGTAGCATGTATTGAAATGATATTGCCCTCATTTCAGAAGAAAAGTAGACAAACACATTTAGAATGACATATTCAGGTTCTGTTAGAATGTATATACACAGCCTTGTGTTTTGAACCAAACTAGCTGCTGGTCAGGTTATCAAGATTATTTTGCTCAAGCCTCAAGTTGACCACCCATAACTGCTTCTATAGGCTAAATTTATTGACGATTCAAGTTGCGAAATGACCTCTTGTGAGTTCTCTATCGTTTAGAATTGATTTTGCGGTATTCGGAGTCCCGTACGAATTTTTATGATTTTTGTTGTCAACTGTGACAGAGCAACCTGAAAACAGATTTTACCCGGCAATAAAAATTCTTTTGCCACCCAAACATGCTTTTTACGAGCTAACCTTCAACTCTGAAGAACTTAAAGTAGTTTTCCGCCTCCTGTGTGAATTTCATGATTTTATGACTTTGTTTCCTATTTTAAGTGTTGATGAATTTTAATTTTGAACCAAACTTGCTGCGACTCAGTTGATGAGGCTTGTTTTCCTCCAGTTCGATCATCCATAACTGCTTGTGTAGGCTAAAAACTCTTTTCCAAGGTAGTCAATTACCCAGTTGATGTTGCTGTTCATCTCAGTTGAATGTTTCTTTACCCATTAGGTCACATTCGTAAGCTGTTTCAAAGAAGAGAAAATAGTTACAAGTGCACTAGAAATCCTTTCATATGACCCAACAGTGGCTGGGAAACCTCGTTTGGCTCGCCTAGCGAATTTCTCAGTATAATCACAGCTCCTTTACACACGTGAAAAAGAAAAGCAACTATCAAAATAGAAATGGTTTTCTAATTTATATTCCATTTCATTTATACCTAGCACTCGAGCTTTGTTCATGCTGTCTTATAATGATGACCCCAATGAATTAAAAACCATCAGTGGTATTTTTTCAAATTACTGGGAGAGATTGGGAGGTTTCTTAATTTCACTATGAAGCAAGTCTTCTACTTTCTAACTTGGGTATTTTATTTGGATACAAATTTAAGATCTTCCATTGCCTGCAAATCATTCCCCTACAGATTATGGCTGACTGATGACTGCATTAATTCTTCTAATCCTAGAGCTCCTAACATTATAACTCTTCAAGTTTGAGTTTTCATTGTTTTCCTTTTGCTGAATGGTCATTGGTTTAAATTCTATTTATTTTTGTCACAAACCTCCCTGTGAACCACAGCTAATTTCATCCTTATCTTGTGGATGCTTTGCAGTTATGCGATTCATCAAAGGAACAGAGTATGAACATACCATGTACTGTTGTGTAAAATGGACTCATAGTTTACCAAATTTTCTTACATATATTTTCTACGGGGAAGCCACTCAAAAGGAGATGCGAGTTAAAATTATATTTCCATAATCTAGAAATTAGGACGATTCTCTCAGTAAGTCTATTGCTTTTGGTCAACATGTGTTGATTGAATTCTAAACTCATACTGAGCTTTGATATTGGTTTTGAGATTTAAGAAACCGTTGCTCAAGTTACCATGTCTAACAGTCTAAGCAGTACATATGTTTTTGCAGTAATAGAGGGCAACTCTGCTGAAAGTGTGAATAAAGTGTCTGAGAAAATACAAATTATTATCGACAACGTTGTATAATTTATTCGAGTCTTGTCAATTTATTTAATTTTTAGTTTAACGCCCAGTAGTGTTCTTATTCTCTTCTTATCTAGAATTTTATGATGTTGAATTAGTGGGCCATGGTAATATCCATCTTGTGAAATTATAAAGATTAATTGATTTGGTTTTACATGAATTCGTCTATATGTTTTCTGGTGTAACATAATGTTTTCATGATTTTCATTGCCTCTGGATGATTTTTGTTTGACGGTAAATATGTACATGTTATTTTATCACATATGGAGACTCTGAAAGAGCCAGTTACTTGCTGAGGAAATATTTGACGACCCCAAAAACATGAACTTCGAATAATTTCTATATGCTCAGCATTGAAAACTATGGTATGTGTTTATGAGAGCGGGTCATTGTTAATGATGATGCCTTTAAATGATCACATTAAATGCTTGAATGAATTAGAATGTCCAACACAGTTTATGTTTATTAAGCTTGTTTGCTAGACGTTTTCTTTACTCAATGACTTCTTGCAAAACCTACTTTTTGTTCTTGCATTTCGTGGTACCCAAGAGTATTACCTACTTATCTACCACTCAATTAATTCCATGTTAATCTAAACCAAATATAATGAATACCAACCACTTGGAATTATTGTATTTTCTGCTTGTAGTTCACTCCCGTTATTAACATGTTGTTATGTTTATAACAGGCAGTGAAGAGCCCAAGCCTTGACTACTCTCACTTTGTTTCACTTCCTTTGGCTATCCATCCTGGATTGGTGGATAAACTTGATGGTTAGTTTTTGTTGCTTTGCCGTTGTTGTTCATTTGACTTAAACCTTTAGATTTGGTATTTATTTCAACAATAAGCTTAAGATTACAGGACTATTTAACTCACGATGTATGTCGTCGTTCTATTCTCGTATTTTCACGTTTCTTTCCTGCTCTTCCACTCTCATAAGGTATATATAAGTACTTTTTCTTAATTGATTTAACAGATGTTGCCTTTTTTTTTTTCCTTTTTTAACAATAGTTTTGTTTCTCATTTGTCTCCTCGTGGCTCTCGTGTTTGTTTATACCATTCCTCTTACACTCAAGGTGTGTTTCATAATTCAAACTCAAGCTACGCTTACCAATCACCATAATTTGATACAATGTAGATATTTTTGGTATCAATCGGTCTTTAATTCTCTTTATAAATTTTAAGTACATTTTAGAACTTTATCAAATGATTAATTAGTAAATAATCTGTAAATTTTGGGTTGACTGATTTCCTTCATTGACCCAACAATTGTAGATCGTGAATCTGATCGACCAACTTCTGGTTTATAGTATTACTCTTTCGCTTTATTTAAAATTTTCCATTTTAATTTTTATTTTCAGTACCCTTCAACGTTATCTCTCTCTACTTTTTCTTGCCATCAGATAACTTCACCGGAGATCCCTACACCGGGTTCTGTTCGGCTGTGTATATTATTTTTGAATCAAAGGTATGGGTTCTGGTCTAGATGTGCTTTTGTTATCTCCCCTCCCCTCAGTTCATGTATCAGCTGCTATGTTCTTTTGTAACAATGTATCTGAGATTTCTCTAGATATGCAAATGCAAATTTTTGCTTGTTTCAGTTCTTTGTTAATTTAATTTCGTTGGGCATCTAATCTCCGTCTTATTTATCTAAAATTTAATACAATAGAGTAAACAAAACAATGACGCGTTGAAGTATTTTACCTCTTGTAAAGGATTTCCCTAAGTTTCAGCTGGTTTTAATGTTTGGAAATTTCTCTTTTTTGCAGGTACCTCGTGTGTGTTCTGGTAAGAGTCCTTGCAGTGTTTTTGTTGTTATATGTTGAATTCTGTGATTATTGTCCTCCACTCTGAATTTCACTCAGTTGCGTTGGTCAACAAGTTCAGCAGAAGAGTTCCACAATTTCAGGTGGTCGAATGCACTTCCTTTGTTCCACCATTGCACACAGATTTTTTCAATGTATGTATCATTGACGATTTCTTCAGAATCTTAATAGGTGACAGCAGTTTTCAATCTTTCAACTTTAAACATATTACATTTATTTTCATCGACATTGTATCATCTGGGGTACACTTAATACGGTAGCTTGTATGATACTAGATTCCTTAGTAAGTAACACGTTTTAGCCGGCACAAAGGACAAAAATATGTTGCAGTACTAGGCTTGGATGAAAGACGCATGGACAAACATGTTAGTACAAATGCAATTTGCCTGAATTCCTTGGACCTTACCATTTCCAATTTGTGGAACCATTTCATATCGACCCATAAACCATTTTAGATGTGTGCTTATTTATAAACCATTTTTGCTACCGGAGCTACTCAAAATTCAGACTTTATGCTGCTAACTTGTGCAATAAGCTTCAGATTGTTGAAGCAACCTGTTAAATGAGTTTCGTTGGAAAGGACAAATACGGTGAAGTAGAGAAAAAAAGTAAAACAAGATGGCGACACCCAATGTCGAACAATGGGTGGCGGTTCAAAAAACGTCACCCAAAAGAGAAAGGGTGGCGGTTGTTTTAACAACCGCCACCCTTTGTTTTTTTTTAAAAAAAAAAAAAACTTCGAGTGGCTGTTATTGCAATACAACCGCCACGCTAAATCCTTTTTAAAAATTTTAAAAACCTTTGGGTGGCGGTTCGTAAGTGTAGAACCGCTACCCAAAGTGATAAATTATTTTTTTTAAATTCCTTTTTTGGGTTTGTAAACTTTAAATAGTTATAACTTTTGCATACGATATCTGTTTTCGGCCCATGACCCCATTCCAGAATCGTCACGACGAGATCTACGAAAGTCACTGTTATTGCTATGACCCGACATTTCAGGACCATTTGAGGTCGTTTAAAGGCTCAAAACGTAGATTTTAAAGTTTTCACTAAATTATACCTAAAATTACAATAAAATTACTTATTTAACTAATGCTAACTAACGCTTATTTAACTAATACTAATTAATTTCACTAAAATTATACCTAAAATTCAATACTAATGCATATAAATCCTACATATCTATAATAAAAATACTAGTTTACACTACAAAAATAGGTCCAATCAAATTATACCAAAAAATATAACATATTAGACATGAAATTACAAACAAATACTCAATAATTTGGGGATATTAATACACTAACCTCAATTTGGGGATGTAAATTTTCGTACTTGAGAGGAAGAAAGAAGACGTAGAAATAAAATGGGTAGATCGTGCATCTGATTTTTATTACTGGTTCAATAAAGGGTGGCGATTGTTGTTTAACAACCGCCACCCAAAGTGAATTTTAAAATTTGAATTTTCAAATTTCAAATTTTTTGACTTTTAGGTGGCGGTTATAGTGTACAACCGCCACCCGTTTTTTAACATAGGGTAGCGGTTGTAGCAATACAACCGCCACCCTTTGTTTTATTATTATTTAAAAAAAAAAATTGGGTGGCAGTTGTAGTGTACAGCCGCCACCCGTTATTTAACATTGGGTGGCAGTTTTATTCTACAATCGCTACCCTTTGTTTTTTTTTTAAAAAAAAATTTATTTTCTTTTTGGGTGGCGAATTTTTGTGACAATCGTCACCCATTGTCTTTGGATGGCATTTTCTTATTAAACCGTCATCCAATGGGCGACACCCAATGTCTTTTTTGTACTAGTGAATGGTTGTAAAGTATGTTTTGACTTCGATTGATGCTTCTATTTTGGACCTTGGGCTTTCTAAAAATTTTCAAATATCCAATTTAGATAACGTCATTTTTAGTATTGAAAGCGACTGACTTCAATAAGGTCAACATGATTGTACCGAGTGCTTTTCGATCAAGCAACTCCCATTCATCGTCTTTCTCTCCTTCTAGCATTGTTTTCAACGGCTTATATAGATCTCTCTGGTACAAATAGTTCTCCGTTTGCATTTTTCAAAATCCAAAATTTTTACAATCAAATTTATTAATTTTGAAAATTCTCTCATCTGTTGCCATTGGTCCCATTCAAATAAAAAGTGATTTTTTCGAGAAATTGTTTATGATGTGGAAGATCGGTCTACGTTGCAACCAGAGAGTACTAAGAATTTCAAGAGATATCACGAATGAAGCTCTGATACCAGTTATTGGGAATTAGGACACTATTAATTCAGCTCAAGATCGATGAGACTCAAAAACTAATAGGTGGCTGAGAAAAATAATGGACTCTAAAATAAGCATAAATATAAAACACCGAGATTATAATATGGTTTGACAATGTGCCTACGTTTACAGACCCACACCAATATATTTCATTATCTCAAATGGGGAAGTACAAAATACCAAATTGTATGTTTATCTGTCTACGCAAAGGCTTTATAACTCAACTCATTTTTTCTCTCGTGTATAACTTTTACACTGAAGCTTTCACTCTCTGCCATACACTGAAGCTTTCGCTCTCTCTTTACACTACGCTGTGTGTTTATTTGGTTTCTGGTGTTGTTAACAATGCAAAGAGAGGGCTCTATTTATAGGCAATCGTCGCACTTCATTCTTCTCTTTTGTCAATATTAGCGTCTGTAATTTTGCTCGCGGCAAATCTGAATTAACACCGTCCACAGAAAATGCATGCGCCTTTCAAATTTTCTTCACGCATTAATTGTAGGCATGCAATGGCATTAAAGCCATGTCTTTTCTTTCCATTTTCTTTGACAATTGAGGCAGCCACATTTATTTCCATTATCTAACATCTTTAGGTCTTGTTCTTTTGAAAATGTTAATGTACTCGAATTGTGTGCTAGATATATGGTTAAAAATTAAAAAATATATATTAAAAAATATACATTAATTGTATAAATAGTTGAAAATAATAAAAGAGAAAAAATTAATGAAAATTAATGAAAAATTATTATGAGGAGAACAAGACCTTGATATGGAAGATGGAACCATTCATTTCCTATCCGGGAGATCCTCGTAGTCCACTTTCACCTCGGATTTGACACATTTAAGGAGTTGTTCTACTCACATTAAATTTTACTATCAAACAAGCATAAATTTCAGGACTTTTATATGTTTAGGAATAGGGTTAGGTAAAGTTTTAAGTAAAGTAAGAAATTGGACCAAATTACCCCCACCCCCACTTGCATTTAGGGTGGTAGGAGTAATTTGGTCTAATTTCTTACTTTACCTAACCCTATTTCTGAACGTAGAATTATTCTAAATTTCAACATATAATTGTGTTTTAAGGGAAAAAAGGGCAAAAAAATTGTAGAGCCCAACGGCCAACAATTGTAAACTGTGTTCTATGGTAACTGAGCAATGGTATTGTTTTTTTGCATTTCTCTCACTCTCTGTAAACTGTGGCATATGCTATTGTTTTTGCCTTTTTCCCTCAATCTTTTGCTTTCGTAGAAATAACATCTATTTGTTTAACGGTGGGGGAATTCAATTGATCTGTCCCCTATCTCTAAATCTCTCGTTGGCACCGATCCAGTATGGTTCATATCATTAATAATTAGGGGGCATTTATGGGGAGATTTTTTTTTTTTTTTTAGGGGGGCTGTGGGCTAACTTTCATGTAAAAGATTTACCTACAAAAAGTAAAAAATTTCAAACTAAAATCACATTTTTATGGAAATATAAAAATAGAATGAAGCAGAGACACTAAACTAACAAAATATAAATCATAAAATTACACACTTTGCAATTTATCAAATATAGACAATTCCAACCGATCAAATTAAAACTCAACTTTTCTAGTCTTTTAAAAACTTACTCAAAATCCCTTTTTTAGTACTTTTCGAATTTTTAAAATTTCAAAAAGAAAAATCTTGGGAGGGGTTTTTATTTTTTTTTTGGGGGTTTGTGTTGAATCTCGTATCCCCGAAGCCCCTTGGATCTGCCATTGCTTATACGTTGTTGAGTAAAAAAAAAATGAAGATATTAATTTGCAACAGAGATGATTGTCAAACAAATTCCATTTTTGAATGCTATAGATATTAGAATCCAATATTATGCTTATTTCTTTGGTTAGTGTGTTGATTATTTGTAATTATAATTTTAAATTTAAAATATATTTTGTTTATAACAACTTCTCTTTATTGCAATTCGCACCGATGCGGTTCCTAGTTTCTAATGAAATACAAATAGGAAAGAATAAGGTTACACTCATACAAAAAGTTCAATACTCGGTGCAATTTAAATGTTAATTGGGGGATGATGTAGATAATTATTTTAATCGATGAGTAATAGCAAAAAGAGTTGGAAAAGTAAAAAAGATGAGAAAAATAGAAATAAATTTAAAAATAATAATAAAATGGTAGTGTTGGATGTTTGGGAAGGTGCACGGATGTCGAAAGTTGTTTGGAGATCTATTTTGTTAAATATAATCTATATATTAATAAAATGAGATAATTTTTCAGCCAAAAGTTTTATTTTTATGAATTAAAAAAGTAAAATTTAACTGTAAAAGGATAATTATAAATTTGCAACTCAATCTTTCCTTCATCTTCTAGAATTCGAACTCTTATATATCTCTTATATATCTCCCATATAATATGAGGTCATTTTTCCGCGAAAAATTTCATTTTCTAAATTAAAAAATAAAATTTAATTGTAAAATCACGCTTCGGATAATCACAAATCTGCAACTCAATCTTCCCTTCCTCTTCTAGAATTCGAACTCTTATATATCTCCCCACTTCGTTTGTGAAACCGTTATAAGTTGCTTGAATAGCCTCACAATTGCGCTTTTTTCATGATGGGTATATATGTCCAAGATGATTATATCTTAAATATATATTTCCCCGTGCAACGCACGGGAGAAAATACTAGTAATATATAAAAACAGAAGTAACTTCACTATTTTTCCCGCCCAAACCTACTTCTTTTTTTCATTTGCAAATTTTTTATAAATAAATTATCCTGATTAAAAGTGAGCAACTTAATTTAATTTTCATAACTATCCATTTTTCATCGTAATTATACAATGTATATCTACTGTGAGATTTATATTTATCCTCATCTTTATCAATCAATGTATACATAAATCTTTTTTATTAACGTTTATGCCATTTAATTGATTTTTTTGGTTTATGTTTCTTTTTTAAGTGGGACAAGAGTCCTTCATTGAAGCTTGATTCAAACAATAAGGATTTTCTTATCTATAAAATGCAAAAGTTGGGTTTCCTCATGTCTTGAGGAGCAATAATTTGTGTCACAGCAATTGAGCTATATATGCAAATATTACATTTTTTTAAATTTGACCAATTTTCACTAATTTTTATAGTGTATTGAATTATAGTAATAGTTTACTATTTATATTTTGTCAGCAAATAATGCCCGTGTATCGCACGGAAACAAATGATTTTAAGAAAAAGTGGCATAAATGAGAAAATATTATTAAAAAAGTAAATTAAAATAAAATTGGAAAAAAAGGGGACCCATTGATAATTGCTTTTATCGTGTTTCTCTCTCTCTAAGAGTATCTCCATCGCATAATGGGCGTTAAGGTGTGATGTGGAGGAGAGAGATGGAGAGAAAATACTTATTTTGATGGAAAAGTGAATAAAAGATGTGTAGTGAAAAATATTGGAAAAAGTGAAAAGTATAAGAGATGTAGAAATAAATTCAAAAATAATAATAAAATAATAGTGAGGATGTGAAGGATATGGGCTTTTAGATGTGGAAGGTGGCACGAGAATTTATACACAAAAATAAAGAAAAGTGAGACAAAAAAAAGAAAATATGGAATCTGAAAATTTTTTATATGTTTTTATCTTTTCTCCATATCTATACTATATTAAAAAGTGGGGATGTGTGGAAATCTTTTGATTTCCAATAATATCCCCACTAATATTTTGTTTAGTCCAAAATGCCCTTATTAAATAAATATATTTAATTATATAAATAATTAATGAGTGACTCTTTATATTACATTAAATAAATTAAACTACAAATATTTTAAATATATTTTGATTTTATTCAATGTAAAAATAATTATTAATAACTAGAAATCTTTTACAGAGTTATGTAGTTGTATGATAATCTTTTGATTTAAAAATATGTCACAAACATTTTGTAGTCCAATAATTAAAAAAATATAATTACATAACTATTTTTGAGTGATTTTTAAAATTACTTTGATTTGATCAAACTACAAATATTTCAATATATAACGTATTCTTTTTTTTTTTTTTTAGGGAACTACCACGGCTCGAAAATCCAAGCTCGCGGTAGAGATTTTATTAATAAACAAAAGATACACCTAGACGGAGGGGGATATGTCCTGACCTCCCAAGATGCCTAGTACAGTGGAATGCAAATCTAGAAATCTAAATGAGATGCAAAGGAGTACTACTCCCAATCTTAAACAAGTCAATACAAACTAACCTGAAAATAAAGATAATGTCTAACAAATCAGAAGCAACAACGAAACAGTGATAAATTCAAGCACGTAGATAGGGTAGTCCTGTAGTGTCGAGATAAGCAATAGCTCGAGCTTCTCTATCCAGACTCCGGGCATCTGCAATAACTTGGCGTTTTTCCTTATAACCCTGGTTAGCGAGCGAGTCAGCTAGTTTATTGCCTTCACGCCATATATGTGTGATCTTGAAAGTGAATTGCAAAAGAAGTGTGAATATCTTCTAAAATATACGCTGTGTGCCAAGAGCCAATCTTTTTATCAAGAATCAATTGAACAAAGACTAGTGAGTCCGACTCTATCCAAACATGAGCAATTTCTTTCTCCTTACAGAGTTTTAATCCCAAAGCAATCGATTTAAGCTCAAAGAAAGGTAATGGAGCACTCACCATAATAATCAAAGTATGCCCAACAGATTTCCCCAAGGTGGTTCCTAATCACCCCACCACCAAAGAAGATTCCCATCGATTTGAGGGCCCCATCGATGTTTAGTTTGTACCAAGAAAGAGGAGGTTTCGCCAAGAAACACTAATGGCTCTGGGAGGACTAGGGACCGTGATTTTTGAATGTGTAATAGTCGCGTCTCAAGATAAAGAGTTCTTTTAATAACTCACGAGCGGACATCTTAATGTTACGATGTTTGGCAAGATTTGCTCAAGCCAAAGAAACCACAAGGCAATAGGAGGGATAAGGACAATTTGGGAGATTAGATTTGCTCTGATGGATTACCCAAAGTGCATGAGAAGTCATTGAGGAGGGTGTATTTGCAAAGCATAAGGTCAAGCAGTCGTGTAAACATCTCCACACTTCCGCCAAATGTAACCAAGAAAGAAAACATGGGATATAGATTCGTAAACAAAGCAAAAGATAAATACTTAGTAGGCATGGGAATATGAAAGTGAGACTTAAGAACCTCTTCAAGCTGGGATCCAATTGTGAAGTAATCGCCAAATGAAAAATGATATTTTTTCAGCAGTAATGGTAGACCATACAAATTTCAACAAAGAAGCGGGCGAGGTTTATGAGGCCCGAGATCTTCAATGCAAGACTTGAGAGAATAAGCGGCACTAGGAGAGGCGTCCCACATGGCCATATCATGGTGGCAACCAATAGGGGTTTGACAGATTGTATATGCCACAAAGAAGAGAAAGTGAGAGGATAATTTAGAGATATTCCACGTATTATCGAGTAGAAGGAACACACTTGAAATTTGTCAATTTGCAAAGTGGGAAGCAGGATCATTAAGTTTCCCAATAGGGAGCCATGTATCATGCATAATATGAATCAAGCCAGTTCCCAACTTCCATTTAATGTGTTTCTCAAAGATGATACGAGCTTTAAGTAACCTCTCCCAAAGCTGGAGAGTCCTCACTTTAGGATGAACAATAGCGGGATGACAAGACTTACAATATTTCGAGAACATCACTTTGCTCCATAATGAGTGTCGCTCAAAT
This sequence comes from Jasminum sambac, assembly GCA_018223645.1. Taxonomy (NCBI): domain Eukaryota; kingdom Viridiplantae; phylum Streptophyta; class Magnoliopsida; order Lamiales; family Oleaceae; genus Jasminum; species Jasminum sambac. The sequence goes on along the minus strand of CP073645.1, from coordinate 36,626,517 downwards.
TCCACCATAGTTTCATATCAAAGGCATCACTAATAACATTCAATGTACTCCAACCTGTGCCATTTTCGATTTAGGATAAAGGTGTTTTATCCCAAGAAGCCCAATGGATATGCTTGGATTGAGTTGAATCCCCCAAAGAAAAGCATTTAAGGATCGAGAGCTCGTCAAAATAACTTGCTTAGGTGGTTTCATAGCTTGTAAAAGATGGAGGGTGTAGAATTTAAAACTGATTTAATTAAAGTCATCCTACCACCCGAAGATAAATGTCTAAATTCGACCAGGATATTCTCTTCCAAATCTTCTTTGATCAAGGCATCGTAGAGGATTATTTTTATACCCTTTATGGAGAGGAATCCCCAAATAAAGAATAGGTAGTTGAGATGTAAAACCAAGTCTGACTTTGAACTATAGACTGATGTGTGGCTTTCAAAGTAACAAAGCTACTCTTAGCAACGTTGATCTTCTCGACTAGAACCAAGAGAATATTTCACGTAAAAAGGATAGCAATAGAGCAGCGATTGGCGTTGACCATTGGAAAATATAAGAATATCATCTGCAAATGAAAGACATGGCACAAGTAGGGAGCCTCCATAATGATAGGCAAGAGTTGCATGAGATTCAAATAGGTGTTGTAATCCCCTGTTCAAAGCCTCAGCTAGAATAACAAATAAAGAGGGAGAGATGGGGTCTCCTTGTCGTATCCCTCGAGTAGAGGTAAAATAGCCCTTGAGTTCACCATTTAAAATGAGGGAAAATCCACAATTAGAGATCACCTGCATGATTTTGTCGGTCCAGGATTTATCAAAGCCAAATTGGTTCGTAATCTTCACCAAGAAAGTCCAGTTAACTCGATCATAGGCCTTCTCCATATCCAATTTAAAGATGACATTTCCTCCTCTAACCCTTCTCCCTAACTGGTAAACCATCTCTTGAGCAAGGAGCACATTATCGATGATGGACCGACTCGGAGTGAAAGCACTCTGAGAGGAAGATATAAGTTTGGGCAGAAGGGAGTTCAACCGAGTGGCTAGAATTTTAGTGATGATCTTATTGGATACATTGCACAAGCTAATAGGTCGAAAGCTTCTCCAACTGTTGGCGTGTGATTTAAAAATATATATTGATCATTTTTTCTATAGCATCTTTCACAATTTTCTAATTGGGATATCATATTTTTATAGTTTTAAAATTGGATTAATATCATATTTAATCAACTTTAATATATGTGACTAATTTTATTGGAAAAGAAGTTTTTGTAGGTTAGATATTTGGATTAACTTGGTAGAAAATTGAGGTATTAATATTTTTACTTAGTGTATAAAATGATCAAAGTGTTATTTAGCTTACACGCATGAGTTGATAATATTATATTGATTTAATTTTATAGTTTTTTAAAAAAATTTAAAGTTAAAACTTAAAAATTTATGATTAAAAAAATCATCATTTTATACCACGTGCAAAACACGTACTCAAAACTAGTAGGTAAAAATAGAGATTATAGAGAAATTGTACAATGGAGATGCTTGAGCAAGAGGACATCTCCAAATCTCATTGGAGATCTTCGTAGATTTTATTCTTAACATAGATCGGGAAAGTACGTTAGAACTTGGAAGTCCTATCCGACAGCACATAGGAAGTCCATTGTTAAAGGCGCCTCGCACATCCAACTTCGACCCAAGCCTGCTTTGAACATTATTTTATTATTATTTTTCTTTTCTCGCTATATATACACGGCTGGGAACATGCCACTATTACATGTGATCCCTGTTTGGGCCGCCATCATCATCGCCCCTTCGCATAATCGCATCCATATAGATCCATCAATTGTTGCACCATCTTCATCACCCCTTCGCATCCATATAGATCTATCAATTGTTGCGGTAAGTTTTGCTCCACTTTTTTCCTCGTCGAAATTTTTAAGGTTAGTCGTACTGATTACTGAATTTATTTATTTGTTTATTTAAAAAAAATAAATAAATAACCTTGCTGCTGGTTATCGTTTTGCAATGTTCCGTCCGCTGTTTTAGGTTTCTCTATTAATATGAAGAGAAACATACATGTGGTGATTACATTTAATTTTGCTGCAGAAATTTCTGGGTTTGGTTGATTATATATGTTCTTTGGAGTTTATTGATGATTTAACAGATTAATTAGACTGGTGAAATTGACATAATCGGATTTCAAGAAGTAAAAGAACAACAAGATTTTTGTGTGGAAAAAAGGGAGCCCTGGGGCTGTGTCTTGATCCCATAGTTCCTATAGAGATTGCCGATCCTCAGATGTCGGATGGCGTTGAATATTGGATGTTTGTATGTGTAGATTGGGTAGACAAAAAGCCCCGTACAAGAAAGTAAAATAGAATTTTAACTAAAGTATTGTGATTTTTTGGAGAAAGTCTAATGTCTTATGTTTGAAGAATTTGGAAATTCTATATATTTCCTTCACCTCTTCTTTTTTTTTTTTTTAATTCTAAAATTTCCTGCTGTGGTTAGATTGGGAAATTAGATGCGGTGTAACTATATATGAATTGTGTTTAATTATTATTATGTATCGTTGGTGATCTGCATATGGTGCCAACTATGTCCGGATCGTCGACACATATTCACATACCTATCCACCCCCGATGGTTTTGGGGGGATGGTGGGGGGATGTGACACCATCCGGAGATAACCAACTATATCGCTATTGGATTGGAAGTGTAATATGTATAATTAATAATTTTTGTAGTGTTAATATAGTCAATATTAAATATTTGATCTACACTTTTCTCACTCATTTGACTTTATGGAATTTACGGTTGCAGGTCATCGTTAGGCATGGCAGTTTGGAATGATCTTCCCCAGAACATTTTGTACATTATAGCACAATATTTCACTACAATAGAGGACTTTGCTTCTTTTAGTGCTGTATCCAGAGAATGTCAGTTCGTAGCTGCAAGCTTGAAGAAGAAAGCTTCGCTTCCCCCTCGATATCCACGGCTCATGCTTGCCGAAAATCAAAATGATTCAATTCGCGGTTTTGTGAACTTACCAACCTCGAAAACATTTGGAGTTGAGTTGCCAGAAGCCAAAGGCAAGTATTGCGTAGGAGCGCAATACGGGTGGTTGTTTACCCTTGGTAGTGATTTACAAATTAATTTATTGCATCCCTTCTCCAAAAAACAAATTAGTCTACCCCCAATGCTGACATTTCCCGACCAGTATGAATATCACGATAAATTCCCACCACAAAGGGTTTTACGTGTCTTTGTGAGAAAGGTAGCAATCTCGGCGAGTCCTTTAAAGGGGAATAATTTAAATGACGACTGTGTCATAGTTGCTATTTATGGAGAAGTCAGGATATTAGCCTTTGCAAGACTCGGTGATACTGTTTGGACCAATATCGAAGTCCCTTCTCTCTCTTACACAGATGTTATCTACTATAAAGGTAAATTTTATGCTACAGATGTTCATGGTGTTGTAATTGTTTGTGACATTGATAAAAATAATTGCCCAAAAGCAACCGTGGTGGCCTATACTCCCTTAGATGCGCGTGATGCAATGGACAAATATCTAGTTGAATCATGTGGACATCTTTTGTTAGTCTCTCGTTGGCGCGGGGAGACATGTATCAATTGCGAGGATGACGTGGAGACATCTATGAATTGCGAGGATGGCGAGGAGACGTCTATGGATGGCGAGGAGGAAGACTCTGATAGTTCGGAACAATTTGATTATGAAAAATTCAAGTTGCAGAAAATGATATTCCCTACTGAAGGCTTTTCTATTTGGAGGCTAGATGAGTCTTCCTCAGGTGACTATATTTATAAATTGACGAAGGTGACTACATTAGGAGATCGAGCATTGTTCTTTGGTGGAAATGTATCTACATCAAAGGCCTCTTCAGACGGTATTAAAGCAAACTGTATCTACTTTGCTGATGATTCTTGTGAGTACAACTATCTCGCGCCGGGCGGAGGTGGGGCTGACACAGGAATCTTTAATATGGAAGACGGAGCCATTCAATTTGCCTATGCAGGAGATTCTCGTAGCCCACTTTCACCTCCGATTTGGTATATGTAAGGCTCAACAGACAATTTGTGTGTGTCCATTTTTCTCTTTTTTTAAATAAAAAAATTGTTATGTGTGCTTTGTAGGACAAGAGGTAATCACTGAATTTGTAATCGAATATATATGATTAGTCTCCAAAGAAACCACTCTTGTTTTCCTTTTGGAAAGCTTATTTGAAAGGTTGTAGCTTCGTTCATTTGTAGTGGGCTTTCTAGGCTGGATTGTGTAAGGTCCTATGTTTAATTTGTGCTTTTGTAAGAATGACGTGTCCTGCACTCTCCTGTTGGCCAAAAAAACCTTCCGAACACCGTTGTTTTGGGTAGTTTCTGCAACTTCCACTTTTCTCAATCTCTCTCTCACGAACTCCGTTCTCTTCACCTTGGTCGCCACCTGTTGAAGCTTCATCTCTGAACATCGCTTGTATTTCCATCTCTTTAACCTATGCTTTTCTATTTGTGTGCATGTGTTTTTAGCTGTTTGCTGCTGGGAATTTCAGATTCATTTCTCCTCTCCTTCTATTCAATTCGGCCTGTCGTGCTTGTTCTATTTATTTTATTTCTTTTTTCCGTTGATTTGGCTGTGTTATGTTACTTGTTTGATATTCTTTTCGAAATTTTTTCCTCTCCGAGGTTGCGGCCTTGTGGCGATCCCATCGGACCTTAGATGAACTAAACATTACTCTTAGAGAAAACCATAAAAAAGAAAAGTGTGTATTTTATATATATATCTAACAAGAATTAATCCGTCCAAGGGAGTTAGCCGAGTGGAAAAAGCACTCCCTTATCGGGTGATTGGCCCGGATTTGAGATACCACACCACCGCTATGATCTCCACCTTGTATTAAAAAAAAATTAATCCATGCAAATGCTTGTCTCCCAAAATTGTTGACTTGTGTTTGTAGTTTAGGCCATTCAATTGATAATGGACCCATTTCGTTTCGTAAGTTTCGATTGGTGATGTACAATAACAAATATATTTTGTTTTTTTATTTTTTAACCAGTAGAGGTCCCAACAAATCTATAATCTATAATATCTATAATAATATAGAAAAAGAATTGAGAAAAAATGTTTTTAATTGATTTTTTTATTCTTTTCCCGCTCAAACCGCTACAGCTAATCAGAACTTCTGGAAAAAAAAAAGACAGCTGTAAAACCGTGTATCAGAAAAGGAAAAAATCTATTTATTAATTGTTTTCGCCTATCGAATTTACCTAATATAAACTTCTATCTATATATAGAATAATTTTTATATATGGAAAATGAAGCTTTTTTCTTATTATATTTTTTATTGTCGTAAATCCGTTTTCATGTTTGAAATAAACTCTCTTTTTACTTTTTCTTGCCTAATCTATATCCAACTCTCTTTTATTTTTTTACCATAATATATTAATATTAATGTATATAGATTTTATTTAATTATTTCTACCCTACTTTACCCAATCTCATAATATCTAAATACTCTCTCTATCATTTCCTCTCTCTTTTTTTTTTTCATTTTCTACGTACAAAAATAATAATTTGTAATTATATTTTGCTCGACTTGATGAAATAAAACAAGTATACTATCAATATATAAATTTTTATTTTTAAAAAAATTAAAATTTACCGTAAACATATAAATTAGTGTCTAACTTAAATAAAAATTGATATTAATGTAGATTAATGACTTTGCTGATGTAATAACATTAAAAAGTTTGACAATTTGTTATTTACACTTAATTGATGTTTGTTCATAAAATTAAAATATAATGAGATCTCTCATTATATTTGAACTTTAACATTCAAACTTCAATAACAAATACAAAATTTAATTTTTTATCTCATTAGCTTCTGTTATTATCAATTATAATTTAGTTTACCTGGACAAATATTATATATATTTTTTTCAAATATTACAAATTTCAATTTTTCTTTATTTATTCGTTCAAATCTTTTATTTATATGTTTATGTGTTGAATAATATAAGGGTGTTCCAAGAATTGGAATGAATTTTTACCTGATCGTTTTTTCATAATTTTTGTATTTAAAAAATAAAATTATTTAAAATTAACAGTTTCACTAACATTAAATTTTTATGCCATACAAAATTACCATTGATTAAATTTTTACACAAAAATTCAAATAAAGGTTCAACATTAAATCAAAAAATAAGATCGACATATTCTTGAACTAATTTTTAAACAATTAATTATTTTTAAATAATTAGCTAAGAAAAAATTAATGAAAATTAATAATCGTGCTAAGATTCAATTTTTTTTGCAATACAAAATTATGATTCATTAAAGTTTTACACAAAAACTAAAAAAAAAAAAAACTTACTAGCAATTGGCCCAAGTTTGAGACAAAATTCTACACCTATGATCCTAATTTGTACTAAAAAATTTAAAAATAAGGTTGGACCCAATAATCAATTTAAGAAACAATCAATCATTTTTATAAATAATTAGCTAAAGAATAAAAGTTAATTAAAATTCGTGATTTCTATAAAATTTAATTTTTTGTGTAATGAAAAATTACAATTCATTCAATTTTTACATAAAAATCAAAATAAATGTGTAACATGAAAATTTAAAAATTACCTTGGACCCTTTTATTAATTTTAGAAAGAATTTATTATTTTTAAAAATAATAATTAGCTAATAAATGAAAATTAATTAAAATTAGCAATTTTACTAAGATTTAATTTTGATGGGATAAAAATTATAATTCATTTAATTTTTACATAAGAATTAAAAGAAACGTATAACATCAATTTTTTCAATTAATCATTCAATTGTAACATTAATTGATTTTTTAATTAATTGCAACTATATTTATATCTTTTAAATTCTAAGATATCATTTCCATTATAAGATATTTTTAAAATTAGATTCATATAATTCTTAAAATTATGGCTATCAAGCAAATTATTTTGGAAATAATTATTTTTTTAGAAATAATTAACTTAAACACAAAAATTTACTATAATTATTTAAACTATTATTAATAAAAATAATAAATTCTACTGCCAATATTAAGCTAGCTAGACATGGGCTTAGTGGACAAAGATTAATCAAAATTAATTACATTGTTAAAATGGAAAATATAATTAATTTTAAAAATTAAAAAAATAATTAAATTGCTGAGGGTTTTTCCTAAAAAATAAAAAATAAATCCTTTAAATTGTAATATATACTTTAAATTACAAGATTTCTTCAAAACTATCATGCAATTCTTAAAAGTGATGATATTAAAATGTTTATTTCAGAAATAATTAATTCTTTTCATAAATAATTAGCTAAAAATAATAATTAATTAAAACTAATCCTATTACAATTAATTAAAATTCATAATACTGTTACGATTTAATTGGACTTGATTTCAATGGACGAAAATTGACATGGTTTCGTTGGACAAAAATTAATAAAAATTAATTGTATTGTTAAAACAAAAAATAGTATTAATTAAAAATTAAATAACAATTAAAATTAATTAGATTGCTATGGTTTTTTTTCCTAATTTTCCTAAAAAAGGGAAGGCATCTTTTGACATGGACGATATCTTTTTAATTATAAAATATCTTTAAAATTAGATTCATATAATTCTTCAAACCGTGGCTAAAAAACTAATTATTTGTAAATAGTAAATTATTTTTATAAATAATTAGCCAAAACAAGAATTAATTATATTACAATTAATTATATGTTTTAGATTTAATTGGATAGATTTTTTTTGGATGAAAATTGAGACAGTTTTATTAGACGAAAATTAATCAAAATTAATTAAATTACTAAAAAGGAGGAAATATAATTATTTCAAAAAATAAAATATAATTAAAATTAATTATATTGCTGCAGAGAAGAAAAATATGCTTGGAAAATTAGTTTATCTTTTTACATATTTTAAAATAAGGTTAAGTTATCACCTATAAGATTTTTGATTCTTAGAATTTGAGTGTTACATCTTATTGTAAAGTAAGTCGACCGATATTAAAATGATTACTACAAAAATAATTAATTCTTTTCATAAATAATTAGCTAAAAATGAAAATGAATTACAAATAATTCTATTATAATTAATTAAAATTAATAATACTGTTACAATTTAATTGGACTTGGTTTCAATGGGCAAAAATTGACACAGTTTCATTGGACGAAAATTAATCAAAATTAATTATATTGCAAAAATAGAAACATAACGTTAATGAAAAAATAAATAATAATTAAAAGTAGTTAGATTTCCATGGTTGACTAGATTTTTCCTAAAAAATGCAAGACATCTTTCTACATACAAGATATCTTTTTAATTATAAAACATCTTTAAAATTATATTCATACAATTCTTAAAATTACGGTTAAAAAACTAATTATTTATAAGTAATAAATTATTTCTATAAATAATTAGGTAAAAATAATAATTAATTAGAATTAATTATATTACAATTAATTATATTTCTTAGATTTTATTGGATATATTTTCATTGAAAAAAAAGAGATAGTTTTATTGGACGAAAATTAGTCAAAATTAATTAAATTGCTAAATATGGGAAAACATAATTATTTCAAAAAATAAAAATTAATAAAAATTAATTAGATTGTTACGGGAAAGAAAATGTGCTTACGAAATTAATTTATCTTTCGATGTATTTTAAAATAAAGTTAAGTTAACACCTATAAGATTTTGGATTTTTAAAATTGGGCTGTTACATCTTATTGTAAAGTAATTCGAGTGATCATTAGTCCCTAATTAACTTTATTTACTTTTTCAGTATCATTTTTTTCAAAATATACTTTTCTTCTGATTCTCATATATTTTTGTATTTTCTATGATATTTCTTTCGAGTCACAGTTGGTGGCAAAATATTAATATTTCTTTTTGTATAATTACGTGTGTTTCAAAGGATCTGCTCCTTTTTTCTTTTTCTTTTTTTAAAGTGACAAGCTCCAAAAATAGGTATTCAAATAGTAATAATTTTTTATTTTGACACTA